>CM046877.1:319302061-320542061 GCA_025667525.1 Glebionis coronaria | reverse complement strand
GATTATGAATTAAACTAAGACGAAAAGTCGTGCATGTAAAACCGTAAAATATGACGAAATTTAAAAATTAACCTAAAAATTCCTAAAAAATTGCAATAAATCCTAAAAAATGTAATTAGAGTTTAAAAAAAATCAAAAATCACTCAAACCTTTTATTTAATTAAATATTAATTTTTTAATGCTAATTAAATCACAAAAAATCAATTTAATTAACATAAAGCCCAAAATGAGATTTTTTACTTTGTAAACATCTAAAATGACTTAACTACATTAAAAACTATTTTTGATAAATTTAAAATTAATTAAAACTATTTAAAAATGATTAAAAATTATAAAATCTTAAAATAATTCTAAAAATTATTTGAAAGACAATAAAATTAATCTAAAAGTTTTAAAATTCCTAACTTAATGTATTTCAACTACGAAAAATGAAAAAGTTGAAAAAATTTAAAATTTAATTTTTAATAATAAAATAATAATAAAATAATATTAAAAATCCAATATTTATAAAAAATTATAAAAAGTTGCAAACTAATTTATTTTAACCTAATAAACACAAAAATGAACTTGAAATTACTAAATACCCCTATTGGGCCTCCAAATGGGCTGAAATGAAAAACAGTCCACTAAATTGGGCTTTTTGGCCCAATAAGCAAAAAGATGTCCAAATAAGCCCAAAATCACCTACTTGACACAAAATTCAATTTTAAACACAAAAGTATGAAGGCCCAAAAGCTGAATGTGAGCTTATCTTAGCTTAATAGTCAACAGCTTATTCTTAATGGGCTTTTTGGACTATTAAGCCATAAGCTAATGTCATAAGATCTAATTTGAAACACAAGCTTCTTTTGAGATACTTAAGAGATCTGTGAAAAGAAAATTTGAAAAATCCCAAGAAATAAGCCTGAAATAAGCAAAAGCTCTCTAAAGAAAACGACAAAATAGTCGTTTTTTAGTTCTAGGCAACTTCAAGTGCTGATTCAATTTGCAAAAGATTTTAAATGACAAAACTAAGCTTAATAATCAAAAAGATTTCAAATAAGCACAAAATAAGCTGGAAAAATCAATAAGCACTTAATGTAAAAGTCAACTTGTTTGGTTTTCTAGTCAAACCCTAAAAAGCTCCAGATTAGTTCAATGTGTCAAATAAGGAAGATTGATTACAAAAACTAAGTTGTTGCAAATCCAAATAAGCTAGAATAACTTATGAATAAGCTAATGAACAATTAACACTAGCAGTGGCTAGCAACAGGGGAAAGGAGTTCCCACTGCTTGACTATTTTGACTATTTGTCATTTGTTGATTTTTGTTGGATTAAAGGCACACAAAGGCACCCTTATAACCAGTGGGGTATAAGGAGTCAATATCAATCACAAAATCACAAAATCTAACTGCCAATTAGTATAGTTCAACCAAAAGATCACCAGATATGATACAAACATGTTCATAAGCAGTTTTCAAACAAATAAGCAGTTTTAGCAAGAATAAGCCAACCAAATTTCACCAAATGCACACAAAAGTTATAATAAAGTCAAATGAACATTAATTAACTGGTTTCATGCAATGATTCAAGGCTTAGAACAAGATTCAAGCCAATAAATGTTACTGATGAATGGAGAACAAGCAGATTATGAACTTTGCTGATATACTTGACTAGAGATCCAATTTCAAACATTCAAATCTCTTTAACTCAAAATCAAACAAGCACCTTAAATCAGTAAACCCAAACACCCCTTTCAATTTTTAAATCTAAATTTAACAAGAAAATGTGTGATTCAGTTTTACCCAAGCCTAATCTAGCATCATAACATCAATATCATACAGTATCAAGCAGATTTATGCCACAAGAACAACACTCATAACAGGAGAACACAAAAATCACAAAATCAAGTATTTTTACAGATTTTGGGAAATGAGACTCAAACCTCATGAATGTACAGACACAAGCTTCCAATAACACCTGCTAAGATTCAACAAGGTTAAAGGCACAATTATATGAAACATAAAAATGAAAAATAAAATCTTGATTAATGCAAACTTGTTTCCACTCCTTGATTATCCCCAAACCACAAGCTTACAACACCTTGATAATCTTCATATCAGGGTGCTATAATCACTTTTAATCCAAAAATTTCAAGGGCTTGAACCAAGAACTTAGCAAAATATTAAGTTTTGGAAAATTATGCAATTTCTTGCACAATATTTAAAAACAGGTTTTAGAACTTAACAATCATCAACATATAACAATAACAAGTAAAGATTAAGGTTGGCACCTGGATTTCATCAACAATATCAAACACTTTTTCATAAACTAAAAGAAGGATTTACAGATTTGTGAATAAAAGAAAAATAAAGAGCAACTAAAATGTAATGAGTCCTATGCCTTATATAGGCTACAAGAATGCTAAGAAACCTGAAAAATAAGTGTAAACCCTAATGGTGAAGTCCCAAAATTGCCCTTGCAGTTTGAATTTTGGAAGATCATGTGAAGTATCTTGGCAGCTTGTGAGGGTGTAAAGCTGGTTGGAATTTGATCGATGGTCCATAGAAGCTTAAGTTTGAAGCAGCTTTGTGGGGCGTTGGATGGCTGGCACTATTTTGGCTTCTTCCCCAAAACGTGTGCATGGTACATAACATGTGAACTTGGTGGTGATGATGTGGCAAGTTTAAGGTGTGGGTTATGTTCATAACCACCCTAATCATAATTTTGTATGATTTGGATGTTTAATTTTGGCTTAAATAAAAACTCCTAATCTTGTTCTTGAGATGAATAGTGGTGGTTTTAACCTGGATTAAGGATTTGAATTGTGTTTAGCGCGTTTATTTAACTAATCAGTTAAATTAGTTAAATAAAGCTGAGTGGGATTGTGACATGGCGAATTGGTGAGTGGTGATTGGTGGGATGGAGTTAGTGGGGCAAGTGTCCATCTCCCACTGGTCTATGTAAGAATGTTGTCTTGGTAGAAACCACCCCTTATCTTCTTTTCTTCTTTCACTTTGTGTTTAAATAGCCAAATTTCAGAATCCTTTGTTAATGAAGTTTGGTTTTTCACACTTTTGCCCCAAATAGTTTTGTATAAGTATTTCAAGGGTATTTCTTGTAATTTGATGATTTTTGAAGGGGTGTTTTGGCATTTTATTCATTCTTCAAGGTGTTGACTTGTATTGTTGACTTCTTGGAGGACTAATTTTGACACGTCTTCATAAATGAGGGACCATTCTTGCCAATTCTTCAAAGTGGAGGGCCCTTTTTGTAAATTTGACAAACTTTAAAGACCAAACTTGTAATTATGAATAAACAAGGGTTTAAAGTGTCAATTCTTCAATATTAGAGGACCCTTCTTGTACAATCTTCAATTCTTCAATGGTTATTCTTGGAAAATCCATATTAGGGCATGGTTCATTGTACGGCTTCGTTTCCTGTGTTCGTTTTTGCTTGTTTCTTGTGATCTTTTGTCATTTTCTCAATATCCGTACCTAAAATACACATGGAACAAACAAAAGCATATATTTGGCATATTTCATGATATTTAATGCATTTTAAGCCCATTTTGGACGATGAGACTATGTATAAAAGCAGTATCATCACTCCCCCATACTAAACCATTGCTGTGCCCTCACGCAATGCTAGAATAAAGTATCGTAGCATCTCCAAAATTCATTTTTATGCACTTTTATTGAATGATAAACTAGCTATACTACTACTACTATTACTACTACTTGTGTTTTATACATAATGTATGATTTTCATCGCAAAATGGTACGTTTAGGTTCATAGAACAAGAACACGTGAATGCTTCATTTGAAATAATTTCATCGTCCTCGATTTTTACCCAATTCCATGCTAAGCGTGCAACGAGATCATTGTCATTATAAGTTAGTAATGCTAACACTACTCATATGCCCAAATCACATACTTATACTCCCAATTTCCTAAGTCGTATCTCTTATATTTTATTTTTGTCTTGAATGTTCAAGAGGATACATTTTTTACTTATGCGATAATAGAGATTTTGGTCTAAAAATAGAGTTATAACGGTGTAACCAAGACCATTGAATTAATAACCCCCCCCCCCCCCCCCCCCTAATAGACAACGACGTCATAAAATTAAGTCAACAAGAAGGATCGATAAATACAGTTTTATAACGCTTTTGAACATGAGACTTATTACCAAGACTTTTATACGACCCTTAACGGATGGGCCTTATTATCATAGGTTTACCTCCATCTTTTATTCAACTTCGCCATGAAGCTTTTATTATGACTTCGGTCTTGCCTTTCCTTTTATTTAACCTCGCCATGAGGTGTTTATTATGGCCAAAGACGTATATCCTCGCGCTAAAAGCGAATTTTGGATCTTTAAAGCTTCAAAGATTAAGGCATAATTCACTTTCAATTTCGCATAGATTTTTCGGCCTTGCGAGCTTCAAATTGTTTGCTTGATTTAGGTGAACACTTGAAATCTTATTATTAGGTGAAGCTTTTGATTATTCGGGTTGCCAATACTTCAAAACAGTGACGGTGGCGATACCTTAATGTCTTCCCAATTTAATTACATGGAAGCTACTAGAAAATACTAGAAACCAACAATCAAGACTAAACCGCTAAGCCAATACTTATTAAGCAATATATATACAAGCGAATGGAGAATAAGCAAACAACGAGAACACATGAGATTTTGAAAGAATATGAGTACTCTACGTTTAGCATAGTAACTTATAATTAACTCTATCATTTCTCGTCCTCATTTAAGAGACTTAGCCTAATACAAAGTTAAGGAATCGAAGCTAAGTGCTCAACACGCACGGTCGAGTCAAAAATTACTCTTATTCTCGCCATCGGAAAATCTACATTCGTGTCTTCAAACACTTATAAATCATGAGAAAATTTTTAAAATTTGGCCATTTATACCCTTATTTTGCAGCAAAAAGATAAACTTTGGAAAGTGTGAAGGTTTGGCAAGGAAAGTATTTATTCACCCCCCATACTAAAGTTAAACATTGTCCTCAGTGTTTCGAGTCTAAGGGTAGGATACCCCCATACTAGAGACGTAGTCGAATGCATAATCTAGCATGGAAAGGGTGTAACCGTTAAATTAATAGCCGTTTATGAAATGTGTTATAAACCTAAGGTTAGAACATATAAGGATATATCATGGATATTGAGAAATTCTTCAAAGCAAACGATCGAGTTCTCACATAAAACGAACACGAGAGGCTCCAATCGTGAAGATCATGATCATCTAAAAACCACAATGCACAAACAACCACGAAACAAAGGTTGGAAGGGCACAAATCCCCTCACATTACTACATTAGAAAGAGATAATATGTACATGGATAAGCATGGGACTCCCCCACGAGGCACCTCGTTTTTGATTACCGAGTCATGAGCTCGGCTCGATCCCCTCAATACTAATTATCATTGGGAAAGGTGACTTGGTCGAGGTAGTTTAATGATGGAACTTCCCCGCCAAAGTAGTGCTTCAACCTATGTCCATTCACCTTGAAATTGGGGCCATCATTTTGAGCTAGCTCGATGGTCCCATATGGAAAAACTTGGGTAACGGTGAATGGACCGGACCAACGGGATTTCAACTTGCCAAAAAATATTTTCAAACGTGAGTTAAAAAGCAACACTTGATCTCCAATGTTAAAAACTCGGTTTTTAATTTTTGATTCATGAAAATTTTTAGTCTTTTCTTTATAAATCAATGATTTTCATAAGCAATATCCCTTAATTCATCTAATTCATTTAATCGCATTTTCCGGTGTTTTCCCGCGGTCTCGATATCATCAATACAATGCTTAAGGGCCCAATAAGCTTTGTGTTCGATTTCAATTGGCAAGTGAAAATTCTTCCCATACACGAGCTTATAAGGAGTGCACCCAATGGGCGTCTTATGAGCGGTCTGAAAGGCCCATAAAGCATCGTCTAACTTATCCGACCAAGATTATCGGTTCTCTCTAATCGATCTCTCCAAGATCCTCTTCAACGCTCGGTTTGAAACCTCGACTTGCCCACTCGTTTGTGGGTGATAAGCCGTAGAAAGCCGATGTGTAACCCCATATTTCCTTAAGACCCTTTCGAATTGGTCATTACAAAAATGGGTTCCACGATCGCTTATGATCGCACGAGGGGTTCCAAACTGAGAAAACAAACTCTTCAAAAACATGACTACCACACGAGCATCGTTCGTGGGCAAAGCCTTAGCTTCCACCCAGTTGGATAGGTAGTCAACAGCAACAAGGATGTACTTATTACCACGAGATGATGGGAACGGCCCCATTAAATCAATTCCCCAAACGTCAAAGATCTCACATACTTGGATGATATTTTGTGGCATTTCATCGTTTTTTTGAGGCGTTTCCTTATCGTTGGCATGAGTCACATGACTTCACAAGAAACCGTCATCAAAGACTTTCTTAGCCATGAGATTAGCACCATGGTGACCATCCGTGGGTCCCTCGTGACAAGCTCTAAGGATATTAGAAGCTTCGGTGCCAAATAAACAACGTCGAATGATTTGATCCGCACAAGTCCGAAAAAGGTAAGGGTCGTTCCAAAAGTAGAACTTAACGTCATGAAAGAATTTTCATTTTTGTTGAGTCATCATACCCTTGATGATGAAGTTCTCCGCATGGTAATTTGCGATGTCCGCAAACCATGGGGTGGATGAATCAAGCCTAGAATTCACTACACCAAGTGTTTTGAGAGGAAATGTTTCGGTAATTTCCTTTGGCTCATAAACACTTTGGTGAGGATCTTCCAAATGAGAAAGATGATCGGCCGCTAGATTCTCGGCTCCTTTTTTGTCAAGGATTTCGACATCAAATTCTTGTAGGAGGAGAATCCAGCGAAGTAATATCGGCTTTTCATCTTGTTTAGCCATGAGATACTTGATTGTCGAGTGATCCGTATACACTATTCATTGGGTCAAGACGAGGTAAGGTCGAAATTTCTCAAATGCATACACCACGGCAAGGAATTCCTTTTCCGTTGTAGTGTATTTAAGTTGAGCCTCGGTCATCGTCTTGCTAGCATAGTGGATAGGCAAGAAGTGTTTTTCATGACGTTCCCCAAACGACCCCAATAGCGTAGTCACTAGTATCACACATGAGCTCAAAGGGAGGTTCCAATTGGGAGCAACAAGAATGGGAGCTTCGGTAAGTTTCCTCTTAAGGATTTCAAAGGCTCGTACACAATCTTCGTTAAAGACAAATGGAGCATCTTTTTCGAGGAGATGTGTAATTGGTTGGGAAATCTTTGGAAAATCCTTGATGAATCGACGATAAAAGCCCGCGTGGCCTAGGAAACTCCTAACTCCCTAAACGGTTTTGGGATGAGGTAATTTGGCTATGACGTCTACCATAGATTTATCGACCTCAATCCCCGCTTACGAAACCTTGTGCCCTAAGACGATTCGTTATTTAACCATGAAATGACATTTTTCCCAAATGAGCACAAGGTTGGTTTCCTCACAATGTTTCAACATTCTCTCAAGATCCGACAAACACGAAGTGAACGAACAACCAAACACGAAAAAATCATCCATAAAGACTTCCATCGTCTTCTCGATCATGTAATGAAAAATACCCATCATACACCTTTGAAAGGTTCCCGGTGCATTGCAAAGTCCGAATGGCATTCTACGATAGGCAAAAGTTCCATATGGACACGTAAACGTAGTTTTTTCTTGATCACGAGGATCGATGGGGATTTGTAAGTAACCGGAAAAACCATCAAAAAAGCAATAGAAATCGTTTCCCGCAAGACGCTCCAACATTTGGTCCATGAAGGGCAAAGGAAAATGGTGGGACAATCCGTCAATTTATGGTTGATATTTTATTCTCAAGTATTATTTAAAAATACTATTTTAATGTTATATTATGAACTCACTCATTTTTGGGAAGAAATTTCGGTTTACGTCTTGAAGTAGCATCGACTACGTTTAAACCGGAGAATTCTACGTTACGTGCTTACGTTTACATACACCGTTTTGGTGACAGTCCGACATTTCAGGAAATAAATTTATCCTTGAATATTATTTTGGAATTTTAAATTTGTGTTGGTTCATAAACTCACAAATTTACGATAAGATATTAGGACTTACGTGCATAATTTAACGTCCTTTACGACTAAACCTGAAACCCTAGGTTTACGTATTTACGTTTTTGATGAGACAATTTTTATTAGATTCGTTTTGTGCCGTTGATTAATAATTTATAAAAACATTTTTCGTAAAACGACCCGACGGCACGCAAATCGAGGAAACTAGAATCGAGGAGTACCCGTAAATTAATAGGGATGGGACAAGTTTACACTTGCCCACCCCTATACAAGTGGCGTCCAAGAGTGCACAACACACTCTTGATGTGTCAAGTTTACTTAAGTAAACAAGGACACTTGTCCTTGTTTCTTTCCAAACCACTAGCAACACAAAACTAGCCAAGAGTAAACCATTATCTCATTTACAACATGAAAAAACACACATTTTCCTCTCTAGCTCTCCTTGTTGCCGTCCCATTTATCATCACCACCACCATTCATCCAAAAATTTCTACCACAAATCATATGTATAACTTACATATGATGGAAACCCATTGAAGATATATTGATTGGAGGTGATTTTAACAACTAGCAAGGAGTTTCCATGGATATCAAGGGATGATTTTTGGAGAAGTCTACAAATATTTGGTGATCCTAGAAGTGGTGTTGATATCTCATAAGATTAGTTACCCAAAACCAAGTCTTGTTCATCATCAATCCCATCTTTTCATCACTTTGGTTGTATAGAGATTGTTCTTCCTATCCTTTTTGTTATTTTGAATATGTAATCTTGTATTTTCTTTATTTATGTATATGTATATGATGATGAATGATGATAAAAATATTGTGTGGGGATCATGTGTTGATAAACTTAGATAAAAAGATTGAAAACTATATATAAAATTGGTTAAATCATGCTTAAAATAGTTGGCTGTATAAAAACTGCAAAGAACTTTAGGTTAAAGTGATAAAATGGTATATTTGAATCAATATACAGTAAGTATTAGGACTTGTACACATGTGAGAGTTGGTCATGCAATGGAATCATCATAATGAATGAGATATGATCAAAACAAAATTGAAGTGCAAATCTGCATAGACTGTTTTAGACGAATTTATTAAAATACTTAGAGGTTGATTCATCAGTAGCTATACGCGAGTTACATGAAGTACATATCATGTAGTTTTTGCTATAATAATTTGGGGTTCGATCTCCTTATAGAACTCTAGATATGGTCATTTTAGTAGACTGAATATTAATAATCAGATTTGTGAAAATTAAAGTATATAGTATTATAATCGCACTCAAGTAAATAATATATAAAATGTAAACTTAAAACCCAATAACTTATATATTACATTTATATAAGTATGTACAATAATAAATAAATGAGACATTTTTATCAAAATGGTAATTTGATAAGTTTTATAAGTTATAAAACTATAAACATAAGTTTTACGTCTTTTCGGCTAAAACCGTAAAACTAACGTTTTCGTCAATTAAAACTTAGACGGTCGGACCCGTCTAATGTAAACTTTTTATAACTCATATACTGATATATAAGTACATATTACAAGTAAAAACCAATAAAACCCGAGCTTTATAACATACGGACATTAACGGGCCAAATTAGCCTTATTGGACTATTAATCCAACTAATTTGGCTAAACAGTAATAAACTTGCTTATTGTGCTTAACCCACTTGGGCCTAACATGTAATTATAAGACTTATATTAAAAGTGTAAAATGGACTAATATAAGGTAATAGGCTTATAATGGGCTTATTGGGCCTTGACATGTAAAGAAGTTAAACTAGTGAAACTAGTATAAAAATTTACCAACACATGACACTATAATGAGTGAATAAAGATGTACAATCCCACTTGATCATCATCATATTTATATAATCATCATATATATACATAGTTATTATTTTTATACAGTCATTAGACAAGAGTCTATGACCGAGTATTATTTGTCTAGGCATCCGTGATTGAAGCACATACCGTACATCCAAATTGCCGATAACCCGCCTTCCCACATCAACGTGAGTTCATAGCCTCACACTCTTTTAAATGTTTTTATGAAATGTTTTATAAACCTGCGAGGGAGATAACATGTTAGTTTTATTAAAATAGGACACCAGTTTTCCCGATTGTTTGTTTATTGATTTGGACCCGAATGATTATATGACCCGATAAATGAAATGAAATGCATTATTAAAGTTAGGTTATGTCACGAAAAGTTCCATTAGCATGAATTGTGAACTATCGGGATTCGGTAGACGCTTGTGCATATAATAGCACTATTTGGGGACGATCACCCCAGTTCGCACCTTGACGGTTGATCCTCGTCGTGCCACATTGATTGGTAAGTGAATTTATGTATGAGAAGATTTCCATAGCGTGATTTTTGTGACGACACGCTAACTTAGATGGGCAAGTTGAGTTTCGGGTTAGCTACCCGTTGTTTGGTATAGTAAGGTAACAATGTCATGCGGCTTCTAATAATCCAAAAAACGAAAATACTGCTATACGCATTGAATTACAATATATTGTCTGACTAGCAATACGGGGTCTTATTATTGATATTATGTTCGTGTTGGTTTTACATTACCATATTCATATAACGGTTTTTATTTAACTCTATACAACGTTATAAAACGTATTGTATGATGTTTTTACGACATTGGTTCGTATAATGGTTTTGAAGGCAAAAGCCTATATTATGGTTTACAACAAAGATTTGTATAAAATATTTTTCGCTTATTTTATGGCCTCTGACAAAGAATTGTACAAAATGATTATTGATGATGATTATTTATACCGACGATATATTAATGGTTTTTATTAGACTTTATGAATTCACTCGGCGTTTTCGCTGACCTTTTCTTTTAACATGTTTTATCTCAGGTACTTGAAGGTAATTATCGGGAAGACGACAAGAATTTCTGGCCCGCACTTAAACAACAAATTCCATTCAAATGCTTTGTAAAAATTGTATGAAGTACTATGACTTGGGACCTATGTAAATTTGATATTTATGAATGGAAAATGCTTTATTATTAAACGACGCGATTTTTAAGCGTTGTCTATGATGTGAGTAATGTGCTATCCCGTAACACCAACGACTCTTCCGTTGTATTGAATTGTGTAAATTTGAGGGTGTTACAGTTTGGTACCATAACTCTCGTTATAGAGAACGAAATATTTTTAAAACCAAGGTTTTGAATAAAACATTTCAAAATCTTTTAACTATAAACATTATCCTCAAAATGTCTAAAAATCTTTTGACTATAACGGTGCCAAAGATGTCCCGAGTTACCGACAAGGCCAGACTGAGAAGTGTTATTTTAATATATATATATAACTTGGATTATATATATGTTTTAATTTGATTACGTGATTGTTTGATGATTATTTAATACTTATACGAGGTATTTATACAACGTAGATTGTCACAAGAAACCCTAACTCCCCTAGCAAATCAATCGAAGCTATTCCCGTACGAATTCTAGCTATCCTAGATCTAAACCAAGTTGTGGATATTTATGATCCCAACAAAATGGTTGACATTCGTAGAGATGTTTATATTAGTTGATTGAAATCTTGAAGAAAAATTGGCGAAATTAAATCTGATATCGATGTCATGACGATCTTTCCATATAGAGTGGAGTTTGACAAAACGTTACCACCTGGAAAGGTGTCATCTGATTCGTTGTCACCCGATTCTTAAATTGAAATCGAAAGGGTGAATGTTGCACTTGAGGCTGTCATTGGAAACATTACCCAAAAGCCTCATGCCACTAGTACCTTTCCGAGAAGTCTAATGGAATATGTGAGTCATTTCATACTAGTGACTCATTTGATAATTATTGTTGTAAGAGCTATAGGATTGGAAATTAAGTGTTGTTCATATCGAACTTTTATTGCCCTTTTAAGGTCTAAGAATAAGGTTGAAAGTATTGGAGAATGAGGTAGGATGTCGCATTGAGTATAAGTTGGTTGAAACTTGAATAAAGTAAAATTTAACCCGTATGGAATATGAAATTGTTAAGAGGAAGTCGTTAAGTCCTGTGATTGAATTATAAGGTTTTAAATGATTGTTGATTAGTGTTAAGGGTTGTTCCAAGGCCATTGTCCAATGACGAGGATGCCCAGTGTCCAAGAAATAAATTGAAGAAATCTTCTTCTGAATCGGGACCGATGGATCTTTCGGGACATGTGGAACACCTAATGACTCTTGTAGATTAGTATTCATTGTGGTATCTTTTAAAAATCCCTAACTTAACTGAGACATCAGTTGGTAGGATGAGTTCTTGGAATTGTATGACATGGTGACACGTAATGTGTGACGGTACAACTTTCGACTTGTTTGTGATTAATGAGAAGACTACCTTTGATTGCTAAATCCTACATGTATCGATGTTATCTATCTTTTGTTGCTTTATCCTAATGTTCGCATTAGTGATGCAACCATTGAACAAGTACTCATCTCGATTTGAGTTACGTTGTGGATTATTCTTTTTGAGCGCCATAAAGGTCATGAACCTCATGATTAATTGGCTAAGCTCATTTCCTATCATATTGTAGTTAGTTCTTGGTGAACAACTTTTCATCACTCTTTTGCAGATCACTCATTGTTTTTATAAAGTTAAAACAGTATCCCTTGATAAAAATTGAATTTTCATCACCATATGGATTATTTAAAGTGAGACTTATAAATAATCATTATCGAAATAAGGTTGTTTATGAAACACCTTGGAAAACTTAATTATTTCATAACAAAGAACATCTTTGTAAATTTATTTTTGATTCTTATTCAAGAATTAAGAATGAAAATATTTTTATATTAAACATGATGACAAAGTTTTGACGAACTGAGTATTGCATCATTAATCCTAAAATTTTATATAGTTGCGTACCTACATACAATTTGAAAGGGACCATGCAAGGCTGATTAGTAGTCACCACGAAATTATTAATAAACACTAAATTTTCCTTGAAGATTGTGAATGATTAAATTTTATGAGATCTGCAAGAAGTGCAAAATAGGGACATATTGTTAGAGACATCTACATATGTGCCCGTACCATTTATTTTTTTGAGTCAAATATACTCATCTGTCGATATTGTCTTCATTGACAATTGATATCCCCTTCTTGTCCAATTCTCTCGTGGTGAGATTCTTTGGAAACTTTACTAATTATCGAGTATTAATACCCGACTGGGTGTATCGACATTCCTATCGTTTCTTTTGATTAGATTTCATTTGAATGACCTGGTAACGATCCGAGGAGCTTTCGAATGCGTACTCAAATTATGGAAACATGAGATATGTTCATATGCGTTAATATTTTCGTCTTGATCTGCTTTGAAATTCTCTCGCGTAAATCATGCGTTGACCTTACTCTTTTAAGGTTAGCTATGTCTCCAAATATCCTGGAATTCGTGAAAGGATTATGAGTTATTATTAGTCTTTTGAGAAGTTCACATCTTATCAACGGTAATGAAACTAGAAAGTTGATAGTGCTAGTAGAATGGATTGATTGATTATGACATGAGGTCATTGTCTTAATTGATGGGAACTCGAGTAGAATCCCCTAAAAGATAAGATGTTGATTATCAAAAGTGATCTAAATATTTCCTGATGGATGACCACATCCTGCATTTAGACTTGAAATTGTACCATGAATGGTGGTGAACTAGTCGTAGATCTTGTAATCTAGAAAGAACTTAAAGTAAATTATTAAAAGATGTTTCTATTATCTGAAACTTTAGGAGGTATTTGTTGGTTAATTACCTAGACTTTCGCCATTAAGGCAAGTTGAATTTGGTATTGATTATATTCCCGGTGCTGTACCTGTGGCGTGTGCACTGTACGTCAGCACCATCTGAAATAAAAGAATTATCCTACAACTGAGAGAGTTCTCGGAGAAAGCTTTTATTCTACCAAGCTCGTCATCATGAAGAGCTATGGTGTTAACATTCCTTATATTTGTTGAATTATAGTGAACTAGGTAAATTGATGATCAAAATCTATATCCACTACCCAAGATGATAGATTTGTTCGATCATTTACAAGGTTCTAGCGTATGTTCTAAAGATTTGATCCACGACATGGTTATCATCAACTTCGCATCCGCGAAAAAGATTATTTTCACTACATCCAGAACTCGTAATGAACTTTATGAGTTTCACGTGATGTGGTTTGGATTGACTAATACACATATAGCATTCATAAATTTGGTGAATCACGTGTGTAGGCTGTGATTTGATAAATTCATGCTCGTGATCATTAAGGACCATTTGTTGTTTCTAAGAATAGAAAGGAGTTAATAATCATTTATAGACTGCCCTGAGTTGGCCGAGCGATGAAAACCTGTACCTTGAGTATTTAACATGTGATTTAAGGCTTAATCTGTTACATTATTTGACTGTGTGATTAATAGAAAATGGAATATATTGACTCTTTAAAAATTAGAGCCATTAAGGCTTTGGGTTTTACCAAAAAGAAAGTGGAAATATGTTTTGACAAATAATTTATCAAATGATTTTTTAAAGGAATCATTCCCTTATACCCAAATCATTTAACTAAACTACTGTTTAGGGGTAAATGTTTGTGTATACCTCAAGACAACCTAAGTGGGATTGAGGAAACCATTTAAACCATGACTTGAAATTTGATATGACACTTTTTGCTTTTCAACTAAGAAAATTTTGACCAAAGTATAAACAAAGATTTTTCGAACATTTATGTATCTTATTAATTATTTTTGATAAATCAACAAAGATCGTGTTAACTAAATTCAAATTTATTTTGAACATTTTTTCTATAATTGGACGAACTGAAAAATTTAAAAACTTTTACATTTACGTTTCATAAAAATTAAATATTTATTATTTGATTACTTGTAATAATTATCGAAGCTTTAGACATCGGATAGAGCAAAACTGATAAAAATGATAGTTGAGACGAAACAAAAACTTATAAAATATGAAGAAAGAAATTTTGAGTGAATTGTGGTCATGATAATTATTTCATCAAGAAAGGTGAATGTAGATATTGACACATTATGTAGAAAAGACAAAGAATCAATTAGGATGTGTTCCTTAATAATGACTGTGCAAATAAATTGCCGAGCAATTTAGAAATAACTGATGCTTGTAAGAAGGATAATATGGATAATAAAAGGGGTTCGCGGCTAATGTGAACCATTAGAATTGAGAAGCCGATGGTGTTAAATGTATAAAAGGCCGCTTGTGGTTGCCTGAATATAGAGGATTTCGAGATTTACTCATGTTGGAATCTCATAAGATTAAGTATTCTATTCATGTCATTTTAGACTAAATGTATCTTTATCTGAAGAAGTTGTACTGATGGCAAATTATGAAGGCAGACATCGCCTCATACATTAGTAAACGTCTAACTATTGCTAATGTCATCATCTAAATTTAATTCGATTTGGGTCATCGTCGACAGACTGACCAAATCTGCTAATATCATTCCTGTTAATGATAGATTCTCGATGAAGAAATTGACTCTTTTGTATTTAAAGGAGTTGTGTAAACATAGTGTGCCTGTATCGATCATCTCTATCAAGATCCTCGCTTCGCATCGAATTTCTAGAGATTTGCTCAGAAGTTATTGGGAACGAACCTTGATGAGAGTACTGTTTACCACCCTAATCGAAGGGACGAAGTGAAGTAATGATACAAAACACTAGAAGTGCTGTTTTATGTTTAAATGATTGACCTTTGGTAATAAATAGGAAAATCGGTTTCCTTTGGAGAGATTATCATTGAAAATTATCGTATTAGGATCGAGATTGAATCTTGTGAGGATCAATATGAGAGCATCTGTAAGCAAGAGTTGGGATGAAGACACCCGACATACACCCATTGTGAGTTGGACATGTCTTTTAGGTTTGAGGTTGCCTATGATGACAAACCTAACCTTACAAAATACCCGACCCGCGAGACCTGAAATGATTGTTGAAATTACGATCTGATTATTGACTGCCGGTAGTGGGCAGGAGGTTATGAGAATATGAAATGTAGATCTTGAAGTGCAGGATGGGTAGCGAAGTTATGCCAAAAATTTTAACCTTGGAAAAATGAATTAATGATCTGAAAGATCATGGGAAGTAAGTCCCCGTTGTATGGGACCATTGAGATAATGTAAAAGTTGGTTTGAAAGGCATATAAGCTGGATCTACCCTAGGGCTTCAAGGGCTGCGTGAATTATGTTTCATATATCGAACTTAATAAAATATCTATCAAGTGAAATTCTGATTACTTCTTGATGAAGTTTAGATCGGCGAAAAGCTGCATTCATCAAAAACCCGTGAACATCATGGATAGAGAAAGTAAGTCAACATTAAGCCTGATCGTATTCCCGTAGTTATGTTTAATGAAACTCGCATATTGTAATGAATTAGACTTGTGAGAAAAGATCGGATGTGGAGGAAATACCCACATGGCTTTAACTCTATAAGAAGCCAGTAGTAAGATAAATCGATCTTTGAGGACAAAGATCCTGTTTAGGGGTAAATGCTGTGACAATCCGTCAATTTATGGTTGATATTTTATTCTCAAGTATTATTTAAAAATATTATTTTAATGTTATATTATGAACTCACTCATATTTGGGAAGAAATTTGGGTTTACGTCTTGAAGTAGCATCGACTACGTTTAAATCAGAGAATTCTACGTTACGTGCTTACGTTTACATACACCGTTTTGGTGACAGTCCGACATTTCAGAATAAATTTATCCTTGAATATTATTTTGGAATTTTAAATTTGTGTTGGTTCATAAACTCACAAATTTACGATAAGAGATTAGGACTTACGTGCATAATTTAACGTCCTTTACGACTAAAACGGAAACCCTAGGTTTACGTATTTACGTTTTTGAACTCCGTTTTTGATCAGACAATTTTTATTAGATTCGTTTTGTGTCGTTGATTCATAATTTATAAAATCGTTTTTCGTAAAACGACCCGAGTGCACGCAAATCGAGGAAACTAGAATCGAAGAGTACCCGTAAATTAATAGGGATGGGACAAGTTTACACTTGCCCACCCCTATACAAGTGGCGTCCAAGAGTGCACAACACACTCTTGATGTGTGACAATCCGTCAATTTATGGTTGATATTTTATTCTCAATATTTATTTGAAAACATTATTTTAATGTTACAATATGAACTCACTTATTTTAGGGAATAAATTTCGATTTACGTCTTGAAGTAGCGTCGACTACGTATAAACCGGAGGATTCTACGTTACGTGCTTACGTTTACATACACCGTCTTTGGTGACAGTCCGACATTTCAGAAAATAAATTTATCCGTGAATATTATTTTGGAGTTTTAAATTTGTGTTAGTTCATGAACTCACAAATTTACGAGAAGAGATTAGGACTTACGATTTTATTTTAACGTCCTTTACGACTAAACCGGAAACTTTAGGATTACGTATTTACGTTTTCGAACTCCGTTTTTGATGAGACAATTTTTATTGGATTCGTTTTGTGACGTTGATTCATAATTTATAAAAACGTTTTTCGTAAAACGACCCGAGGGCACGCAAATCGAGGAAAATAGAATCGAGGAGTACCCGTAAATAAGTGGGGATGAGACAAGTGGGACACTTGTGAGAGTTGGCCATGCAATGGAATCATTGTAATGAGTGAGATATGATCAAAACAAGTTTAAGGTACAAATCTGAGTTCACTGTTTTGGACGATTTTTAGAAAATACTTAGAGGATGATTCAACAGTAGCTATAGAAGAGTTAAATGTAGCACATATCATGTAGTTTATGTGATAAAAATTTGAGCTTCTATCTCCGTATAGAACTCAAGATATGGCAGTTTTGGTGAAAGTGAAGATAAAAATCAGATGTTGGAAATTAAAGTATATTACTATTATATAAGCACTCAAAATTTAATAGTATAAAATGTAAAATAAAAACCCACTAACTTATGGATTTTATTTATATAAGTATGTAAAAGGTTAAATAAGTGTACATTTTATAAAAATGGTAACTTGTTAAGTTTTATAAGTTATAAAATTATAAACATGATTTTTACGACTTTTTCGGCTATTACCGTAAAAATTAACGTTTTTGCTAAATAAAACTTAGACTGTTTGACCCGTCTAATGTAAACTTTATAAAACTTATATACCGATATATAGACATGTATAACAAGTAAAAACCGATAAAACCCGAACTATAAGAAATACGGACATTTACGAGCTAATTAAGCATATTGGACGAATAATTGGACTAAATAAGATAAAAAATTGTAAAAAGAACTTATTGGGCTTAACCCATTTGGGCCCAACATGGAAAGTATACATACTGATAAAATAAGTATAAAAAGGATTAAAACAAGCTAAAGAACTTATAATAAGCTTTTAGGACTTTAAACGTCTAAATAAGTAAAACTAGTAAACTAGTATAAAAGTTATCGACATATAACACAAAAATGAGTAAACGAGAATATGTAAACCCACTTGATCATCATATATATATAATCATCATATGTATACATAATTGTTATTTTTATAAAGTCATTGGACATGAGTCTAAGACGAGTATTATTTGTCTAGGTTTCCGTGATTGAAGCACGTACCGTACATCCAAATCGCCGATAATCGCCTTCCCACATCAACGTGAGTTCATAGCCTCGCACTCTTTTAAATGTTTTTATGAAATGTTTTATAAACCCGCGAGGGAGATAACATGTTAGTTTTTATAAAATAGGACACCATTTGTCCTGATTGTTTGTTTATTGATTTGGACCCGAATGATTAAATGACCCGATTGTATGACCCGATAAATGATTAAAGGACCCGATAGATGAAATTAAATGGATTATTAAAGTTAGGTTATGTCACTAAAAGTCCCATTAGCATGAATTGTGAACTACCGGGATTTGGTAGACGCTTATGCATTTAATAGTACTATTTGGGGACGATCACCCCAGTCCGCGCCTTGACGGTTGATCCCCGTCGTGCCACATTGATTTGTAAGCGAATTTATGTATGAGAAAATTTCCATAGCGTGACCTTTGTGACGACACGCTACTTTAGATGGGCAAAATTGGTATCGGGTTAGCTACCCGTTGTTGGTTTAGTAAGGTAACAATGTCATGCGGCTTATAATAATCCGACTAACGAAATACTACTAGACGCTCAGAATTACGACGTATTGCCTGACTAGCAATACAGGGTCATACTATTGATATTATGTTTGTGTTTTGGTTTTCATAACCATATTCATATAACGGTTTTTATTTTTATACAACGTCTTAAGACGTATTGTATGATGTTTTTACGACATTGGCTCGTATAATGATTTTTAAGGCAAATGTCTATATTATGATTTTGATGAAAATTTGTATAAAATGACTTTGGCTATTTTATGGCCTATTAAAATGATTTGTACAAAATGATTTTCAGTAATAATTTTATACTGATATTACATTGATGGATTTTATTAAACTCTATGAATTCACTCGGCGTTATCGCTGACCTTTTCTTTTAACATGTTTTGTCTCAGGTACTTGAAGGTAATTCTCGGGAAGACGACAAGAATTCATGGCCCGCACTTAAATAATATTTTCCATTCAAATACCTTGTAAAACTTTGTATAAAATATAATGACTTGGGACTGATGTAATTTTGATATTTACGAATGGAAATGATTTATTATTAAACGACGCGATTTTTAAGCGTTGTCTATGATGTGAGTAATGTGCTATCCCGTAACACCAACTAGTCTTCCGCTGTATTGAGTTGTATAAATTTGGGGGTGTTACAGTTTGGTACCAGAGCTCTCGTTATAGAGAACGAAAGATTTTTAAAACCAAGGTTTTGAATAAAACATTTCAAAATCTTTTAACTATAAACATTTTTCTAAAAATGTCTAAAAATCTTTTGACTATAACGGTGCCGAAGAATTCCCGAGTTACCGACAAGGCCAAGACTGAGAAGTGTTATTTTAATATATATATATAACTTGGATTATATATATATGATGTAATTTTATTACATGATTGTTTGATGATTATTTTGATTTTTATACGAGGTATTTATATGACGTAGATTGTCACAAGAAACTGTGACAACCGGGAATTTTCTAGACCTTAAATAATAAAAATTTATATTATTTAATAATCAAAAATTCGTTTTCGAGAGATATCAAAGTTATTTGAATTGAAAACGAGAGTTATTTTACATATTGTAAAATACTACGCAAAATCTAAAAAAAAACTGACGCGATATAAATTAAATTTATATTTAATTACTCAGAAATATTTGCTAAAAATATTTATTTAATTATATGACATTTTTATTTTGGCTTTAATAACGTACGTTGGAAACGAGAACATTCAAGTGGAATTTTATTTTTCCATGAACGCAACTATTTGAGTTAAACGATAAACAACAACGATTTTAAATAAAAATGTAAACGATTTCGAAAATTAGTCGAGTAAATACTCTACTTTATTGTAAAGATCATTTTGAAATCAGTGGTATGAATTTCGTAAAACGAATACGATTTTATCGAGCTCAAACGAGTCCCGAACCACGATAATATAAACACTTAAAGTAAACTTACAAAACTGACCCACTACTATTACTCACTTTACAATTTATCTTATCACTTCCTAGTATATATATGTAAAACTAGGGTTACCACACACATACATACAAGTAAACCCTAACCCTAATATATCATCTCCTCTCCTCTTAAGAACCTCCGACGCCTACATCTCTTCCGGCCAGTTTTCCGGCCGTCGGGAAAAGCTGCCGCCACCACCTTAAAAACAATAGATCACATAGATCCATACTCATCTACACTAAGCCTGAAAACCATCCCTCGATTTCCACACACCACCACTTGTACAACAGCCGACATCAACACCATACCTTCATTGTTATCACACTTCGCCATCCTCTCGAATCCAACATGACGTGGCCACTAGCCACGTATCCATCTGCAGCCACCCACACTTCACTCGTACGTCACCACCATAGATCCACCATACATGAGGTAACCGCCATCGTCATCTCTAACCATGCGCTACCATTATCACGGGGTCCCCATCTCCCGTGTACTACAACCACTCCAGCCACCAATTAAATACTACACCACCAGATTCACCATACTCCAGACCCGTCACTGTTGTGACCTCGCCAACCAGCAGCCGCCATGAAGAATCACCATCACGCCCATCGTGGTCGTGCGCCACCACCAGCGAGACGCAGGTGGTTTATTGTGGCGTGTGCTTAGCCGAGGTATGGTTGTTCTGTTATAAAAGAATGGAGCGCATTTGGTTGTGAAGCTAAGCACTGAGTGGTGTTCGGCTCAGACAGAAGTGGGTGTCTTGGCCTGGGCAGAAAACACGTGAAGGGCGTTTGTTATGATGATAGCCGAAGAGGGTGTTTTGTTGTTTCCATTTGTACCAGCCGTTAAGGGGGTGTTGGATCTACTAACTTATCAGCCCGCCTATAGGGCGCTCGGATTTGGCTTCGCGACCAGCAAGGGTGTGTTGGTTGCTGGGTAAAGACGACTCAGAAGGGTGTGTTTTTACTGACAACTGCAGCACCAATGGTGTGCTTGTTTGGTTAGCAGAAAACACCACACAAAGGTGTGTGGGTTCGGGTTAAAATGCAAGGTGTGTTTGTTTGTTTCTGGTTGTAACACAAGGGCGTGTTTCGGTGCAGCAACAAACCCCACGGTAAGTGTTTGGGATTGCCAGCAGAGGTTACGGGTGCGTTTGGTTGCTGCGTACGAGCAGCAGGGTGCGTTTGGGTTCGGCAGTAACAGTAGGGGTGTTTGGATTCGCTGTTTATCAGCAGAAACTCCACAAGGGAGCATTTGGTGCAACAGACCAGGGGTGCGTTTGGTGCAGCAGAAACGTCACCAGTGGGTGCTTGGGGCTGCTGACAGTTTATAAGAGGGTGTTTGGATCTGCCGTATAAACAGTTGTACGAGTGTGTTTGGTTCGCTGTGTAAACAGCGGGATTGCTTAGTTCGGGTAGAAACCCCACCGAGAGTGTTTGTTGCTGATTTTGGTATTGTAGGGGAGCGTTTGGGGTTAACAGCCGGGTTGAGGGTGTGTTTGGGGTTGCTGATTTCTAGTGTTCGAGTGCATTGGGACGCGGGTCTTCGAGAGTTTAGAGTGTCGGGCGCAAATTGGGCTCATGGTTCGTTGTGGTTTAGTTCGGCTAATAAACTATTTAACTTTATTAGTTATAAAGACGGATAAAATGGTGGTATGAATTGGTTAAATAAATATGATGAACACTATCATTGTCGCGAGAACTATAAAAATAATTATACGTTTAATTATGTGTTTAAATAGTCCACCTCGGACGTTTGGCTTTTAAATTTACAACACATAGGTTGTGTTCAGTTATTATTTAATTATAGTGATGAAATAACTATTTGGTTATAAGTTAAAGCATGACTTGCATAACGTAGATTGTTTGTAAAAATGGATACTATTGAGAATTGATTAATATGGGAAACGTAGTATGAACGAATAGGTCATGTTGAACTTTTTATAAAATTTTATACCTTATATTTTGTTCGCCACAACTACTATTATATTTGTAAACCGATAAAATTTATAAATACTACTAGTATCATATTTGTAAACCGATACAACGAATAAATACTAATATATAAGTAAACCTATAAAAGTTATACTTTTACTTAAATGTGACACTTATTATTAAGTTGTCTAATTATTTTTATCACGATCTGTATATGGTAACTACAAAATAAAAATATACATTGCTTTATTTTGTGAAATTGTTGTCTCTATTATATAATTCAACATAAGAATTATATAATCGTCCAGTTATGCATAATGTGTACGGAATACATTATATACTTGGCGCGTGCTTAGTTTAACCAACAACCAAACTATATAACTTGAAATTTAAATATTTTATCAACGGGTCACGTTGGTGTAAATATTCATTGAGAACTCAAATACAAATTTTTACAATTTAGCCGATTAGTTAAACCACAACACCATGACCGAGCCGTATCGATTTCCGTTTCTACTAAGCATATTGTTAGCATCACTATTATTCGCGCTACTTCGTCGAGGTGAGTTCATACCCCACCTTTTCTTGCTTTGAATTGAGTTAGAAATGTTTTATAATTGCTCTTTGGGGGAGGTACATGCTTGGTCATAAACTACTTATAAACTTGCTTGGCTGTCTGAAACTGATATTAAACTTGTTTGGTTGTCTATAGCTGTTTATAAATTACTTGATTGTCACAAGCTAATGTTAAGCTTACTTGGTTGGTCATAAACTATCTTTAAACTGGTTTAATTGTTACGTGCTGAGTGGTCAACTCCTCTAATTGTTATACATATGAATGCTGATACTAAAATTTCTATTGTGATTTTCATAGCCCAAAACTTTAACTGCTTTTTTTACTGGTTCTCGGGTAGAGACAATGGTTGCAAGAATGAACACAAGTGCATATCTCTTTTATGTATTGGTCTAAGTCCCACTTTAACCCAATCACTTTGGCCCATTATCATGAACCGTTAATTTCAGACCGGATGACCGGTCGAAAGCGCGAATGTTATGGATAGATCTATCGGGGTTGACGCCCCTGTCCGGCTTGGTCCAACAGAGGACAAGCGGGCACAGTTTCATTTGAGTCTGAGGACGGATGTCGTGGGTTAGGCATCTGTAGGGGCTGCATTATATGATTATACTACTGGTGTTGTTAACGCTTCGGTGTCATGAGCTTAGACAATAATAAATGCTTTATTTTATTTAGTGACTTTGTATTTGTTATATTGTCACTAAGTGGTTGGAAAATCTTGTGGTTCATAATCAATTCTATTATCATCGAAAACTCTATTATTTATCAGTGAGCTCTACTTTTATCAGAAAACGCTAGTTGTTATCTATGAACTCTGTTTTATCTATAAACCCTATTTATTTCATGTGAATTCTGTTTTATCAGAAAACTCAAATTATTTTCCGTGAACTTTGTCTTATCAAAAACTCTACTTATTTTAGCGAACCTTGTTATATCAGTAAACTCTCGGCTTTTGTAAATGAACTCTGTCTTTATCAGTACACTTTGAAATTTTCAAAGAAAGACTATTTAACAAGAAACTGTGATTTTTAAACACTTATGTTTTACTGCAAGGTGCAGTGATCGGTAAAACTCTAATTTTTCATAAACGTTTTAAAACAAACTTATGAACTCACCAACTTTATGTTGACATTTTTAAGCATGTATTTCAGGTACTTAACTATGTGGATTATTTGGAGTCTGCTATGTGGTTTAGGCATGTAGAGGTCGTTCTCGGATCAAGCTCTCGATTACTCATGAAGTCACAAGTCCCCAAAGCAAGTCTTCCGCTGCAGTGAATTTGGGGGTGTGACAGATTGGTATCAGAGCCTTGGTTATAGAGAACTAGGTTGCATTAGTAACTCTAGACTATAACCGGCTCTCAGTTTTATTTAGTAGTAACACTCATCACATCATACTTATTCCGCTGCTATATAAATACTTGAAATACATGTTTGCTATTGCTTGGTTGTCCGCCATGTAATTACTTGTTTAAATGAGTTTGATTGCTTGATAAGTGCGCTCACACGTATATTATTGTCTTCATGTATGAACATTAGAACATTCATTGGACATCGTGAGTTACACGATGGTCTCGTAGATATTTTATAACTCCACCTAGAAACATTTTGTGAGTTTTGGTTAATAATTAGTCATGAGGAATCCCCAGGTTCGAGCTAATTCATCAAAAGGGTTGAGATGTGTAACAATACTTAATTGGTTCTCAGTGGGCCTCATGTTTGATTGAGTGCGAGATGGAATTAAGTATGGGACGTTACACAACCTATGATTTTTGATGGATTACCTCGAGGGTGGGTAAGACTCATAGTCTTACGTAATAATATGGAATGTGTTGTATGCTCAGAGTCGAGCTGAGTCATCGAAAGGTTGAGATGTGTAATAATTCATAACAAAACCCAGGGCCATTCTTTGTGAGTGAGTTTCGAGGTTGGGTTATGATAAGTTATTACTCAGCTTAGTATTTGATGAGTCTTCCTCGAGGATGAGAAAGAATTGTGTGATTGGATAATTGCTTATTTGGAACCGACTACTATATACGTATCCTACTTATAACCGTGAGTTTCTTTACTTGGTATACGTCTACGACTGCTTTATCGCCTATCGACACATATGTTCTTCGACCCGGTACGTTCGAAACGTCTACTTATGGAAGACGGCTTATTTTCAACTCATACTCTTTGCTTTTTGTAATTTTGGATAATATCGTTGGGAGATTCTAACGATTTTGAATTGGGTATCTTGCCGGTGACACTTAAGTAGGATGATTTATGAAGTCTTTATTCAAATGGATTGGGACGCCTTTGCATTTGAATTAAGAAATCATAAATCACCGAATCATAAGTTTATAATGACATATTTGCGTAGATTAGGACGCTTTTGTATGCAAATATGTGATTATAAATGAGTGGGCTTAAGGATATCCGACGTGACCCTTTATATTTATGGTATTGATTTAGTATTCCAGTTTGGGGTGTATTTCTTTTGACTCAAGATTCGTCCATACAAATTTATCGTATTTCGTCTTGTTATCGTATCATTACGACGTTTTGACGAGTGATTCTTTAAGCTTCGTCTGATTCGCGAATTGTTACGAGAATCTTTTCTGAATATATACTGATCGACGTGAACGTAATGGGATGGTGGTGGTGAACCCTTAGAGACTTTTAAGAACTAACGACTTTTCTAAACTCTTTGTTTCGAATTTTATCGTTCCATGAACGACGACCGATTTGTCAGATTGACATTTAGAACCGCTAGGATATATTCCTCTCTACCTATTGCTTACCTAATTAACTATTGGTGGAAACACGATTTTAGAAGTTCGGACAGAATGATCTGTGAGCAGATATAAGTATATTCGATAGAACATTGGGGTAGAACATCAAATCCTTTTCTCTACACTTTTATTAGGGTAACAACGATTGAGTTCGAGGACGAACTCCAAATAACACGGATGTACTGTGACAACCGGGAATTTTCTAGACCTTAAATAATAAAAATTTATATTATTTAATAATCAAAAATTCGTTTTCGAGAGATATCAAAGTTATTTTAATTGAAAACGAGAGTTATTTTACATATTGTAAAATACTACGCAAAATCTAAAAAAAAACTGACGCGATATAAATTAAATTTATATTTAATTACTCAGAAATATTTGCTAAAAATATTTATTTAATTATATGACATTTTTATTTTGGCTTTAATAACGTACGTTGGAAACGAGAACATTCAAGTGGAATTTTATTTTTCCATGAACGCAACTATTTGAGTTAAACGATAAACAACAACGATTTTAAATAAAAATGTAAACGATTTCGAAAATTAGTCGAGTAAATACTCTACTTTATTGTAAAGATCATTTTGAAATCAGTGGTATGAATTTCGTAAAACGAATACGATTTTATCGAGCTCAAACGAGTCCCGAACCACGATAATATAAACACTTAAAGTAAACTTACAAAACTGACCCACTACTATTACTCACTTTACAATTTATCTTATCACTTCCTAGTATATATATGTAAAACTAGGGTTACCACACACATACATACAAGTAAACCCTAACCCTAATATATTATCTCCTCTCCTCTTAAGAACCTCCGACGCCTACATCTCTTCCGGCCAGTTTTCCGGCCGTCGGGAAAAGCTGCCGCCACCACCTTAAAAACAATAGATCACATAGATCCATACTCATCTACACTAAGCCTGAAAACCATCCCTCGATTTCCACACACCACCACTTGTACAACAGCCGACATCAACACCATACCTTCATTGTTATCACACTTCGCCATCCTCTCGAATCCAACATGACGTGGCCACTAGCCACGCATCCATCTGCAGCCACCCACACTTCACTCATACGTCACCACCATAGATCCACCATACATGAGGTAACCGCCATCGTCATCTCTAACCATGCGCTACCATTATCACGGGGTCCCCATCTCCCGTGTACTACAACCACTCCAGCCACCAATTAAATACTACACCACCAGATTCACCATACTCCAGACCCGTCACTGTTGTGACCTCGCCAACTAGCAGCCGCCATGAAGAATCACCATCACGCCCATCGTGGTCGTGCGCCACCACCAGCGAGACGCAGGTGGTTTATTGTGGCGTGTGCTTAGCCGAGGTATGGTTGTTCTGTTATAAAAGAATGGAGCGCATTTGGTTGTGAAGCTAAGCACTGAGTGGTGTTCGGCTCAGACAGAAGTGGGTGTCTTGGCCTGGGCAGAAAACACGTGAAGGGCGTTTGTTATGATGATAGCCGAAGAGGGTGTTTTGTTGTTTCCATTTGTACCAGCCGTTAAGGGGGTGTTGGATCTACTAACTTATCAGCCCGCCTATGGGGCGCTCGGATTTGGCTTCGCGACCAGCAAGGGTGTGTTGGTTGCTGGGTAAAGACGACTCAGAAGGGTGTGTTTTTACTGACAACTGCAGCACCAATGGTGTGCTTGTTTGGTTAGCAGAAAACACCACGCAAAGGTGTGTGGGTTCGGGTTAAA
Source organism: Glebionis coronaria (assembly GCA_025667525.1). NCBI lineage: Eukaryota > Viridiplantae > Streptophyta > Magnoliopsida > Asterales > Asteraceae > Glebionis > Glebionis coronaria. Next base: position 320,514,346 of record CM046877.1, on the reverse strand, counting down.
ATGCAAGGTGTGTTTGTTTGTTTCTGGTTGTAACACAAGGGCGTGTTTCGGTGCAGCAACAAACCCCACGGTAAGTGTTTGGGATTGCCAGCAGAGGTTACGGGTGCGTTTGGTTGCTGCGTACGAGCAGCAGGGTGCGTTTGGGTTCGGCAGTAACAGTAGGGGTGTTTGGATTCGCTGTTTATCAGCAGAAACTCCACAAGGGAGCATTTGGTGCAACAGACCAGGGGTGCGTTTGGTGCAGCAGAAACGTCACCAGTGGGTGCTTGGGGCTGCTGACAGTTTATAAGAGGGTGTTTGGATCTGCCGTATAAACAGCTGTACGAGTGTGTTTGGTTCGCTGTGTAAACAGCGGGATTGCTTAGTTCGGGTAGAAACCCCACCGAGAGTGTTTGTTGCTGATTTTGGTATTGTAGGGGAGCGTTTGGGGTTAACAGCCGGGTTGAGGGTGTGTTTGGGGTTGCTGATTTCTAGTGTTCGAGTGCATTGGGACGCGGGTCTTCGAGAGTTTAGAGTGTCGGGCGCAAATTGGGCTCATGGTTCGTTGTGGTTTAGTTCGGCTAATAAACTATTTAACTTTATTAGTTATAAAGACGGATAAAATGGTGGTATGAATTGGTTAAATAAATATGATGAACACTATCATTGTTGCGAGAACTATAAAAATAATTATACGTTTAATTATGTGTTTAAATAGTCCACCTCGGACGTTTGGCTTTTAAATTTACAACACATAGGTTGTGTTCAGTTATTATTTAATTATAGTGATGAAATAACTATTTGGTTATAAGTTAAAGCATGACTTGCATAACGTAGATTGTTTGTAAAAATGGATACTATTGAGAATTGATTAATATGGGAAACGTAGTATGAACGAATAGGTCATGTTGAACTTTTTATAAAATTTTATACCTTATATTTTGTTCGCCACAACTACTATTATATTTGTAAACCGATAAAATTTATAAATACTACTAGTATCATATTTGTAAACCGATACAACGAATAAATACTAATATATAAGTAAACCTATAAAAGTTATACTTTTACTTAAATGTGACACTTATTATTAAGTTGTCTAATTATTTTTATCACGATCTGTATATGGTAACTACAAAATAAAAATATACATTGCTTTATTTTGTGAAATTGTTGTCTCTATTATATAATTCAACATAAGAATTATATAATCGTCCAGTTATGCATAATGTGTACGGAATACATTATATACTTGGCGCGTGCTTAGTTTAACCAACAACCAAACTATATAACTTGAAATTTAAATATTTTATCAACGGGTCACGTTGGTGTAAATATTCATTGAGAACTCAAATACAAATTTTTACAATTTAGCCGATTAGTTAAACCACAACACCATGACCGAGCCGTATCGATTTCCGTTTCTACTGAGCATATTGTTAGCATCACTATTATTCGCGCTACTTCGTCGAGGTGAGTTCATACCCCACCTTTTCTTGCTTTGAATTGAGTTAGAAATGTTTTATAATTGCTCTTTGGGGGAGGTACATGCTTGGTCATAAACTACTTATAAACTTGCTTGGCTGTCTGAAACTGATATTAAACTTGTTTGGTTGTCTATAGCTGTTTATAAATTACTTGATTGTCACAAGCTAATGTTAAGCTTACTTGGTTGGTCATAAACTATCTTTAAACTGGTTTAATTGTTACGTGCTGAGTGGTCAACTCCTCTAATTGTTATACATATGAATGCTGATACTAAAATTTCTATTGTGATTTTCATAGCCCAAAACTTTAACTGCTTTTTTACTGGTTCTCGGGTAGAGACAATGGTTGCAAGAATGAACACAAGTGCATATCTCTTTTATGTATTGGTCTAAGTCCCACTTTAACCCAATCACTTTGGCCCATTATCATGAACCGTTAATTTCAGACCGGATGACCGGTCGAAAGCGCGAATGTTATGGATAGATCTATCGGGGTTGACGCCCCTGTCCGGCTTGGTCCAACAGAGGACAAGCGGGCACAGTTTCATTTGAGTCTGAGGACGGATGTCGTGGGTTAGGCATCTGTAGGGGCTGCATTATATGATTATACTACTGGTGTTGTTAACGCTTCGGTGTCATGAGCTTAGACAATAATAAATGCTTTATTTTATTTAGTGACTTTGTATTTGTTATATTGTCACTAAGTGGTTGGAAAATCTTGTGGTTCATAATCAATTCTATTATCATCGAAAACTCTATTATTTATCAGTGAGCTCTACTTTTATCAGAAAACGCTAGTTGTTATCTATGAACTCTGTTTTATCTATAAACCCTATTTATTTCATGTGAATTCTGTTTTATCAGAAAACTCAAATTATTTTCCGTGAACTTTGTCTTATCAGAAACTCTACTTATTTTAGCGAACCTTGTTATATCAGTAAACTCTCGGCTTTTGTAAATGAACTCTGTCTTTATCAGTACACTTTGAAATTTTCAAAGAAAGACTATTTAACAAGAAACTGTGATTTTTAAACACTTATGTTTTACTGCAAGGTGCAGTGATCGGTAAAACTCTAATTTTTCATAAACGTTTTAAAACAAACTTATGAACTCACCAACTTTATGTTGACATTTTTAAGCATGTATTTCAGGTACTTAACTATGTGGATTATTTGGAGTCTGCTATGTGGTTTAGGCATGTAGAGGTCGTTCTCGGATCAAGCTCTCGATTACTCATGAAGTCACAAGTCCCCAAAGCAAGTCTTCCGCTGCAGTGAATTTGGGGGTGTGACAGAAACCCTAACTCCCCTAGTAAATTAATCGAAGTTATTCTCGTAGGAATTCTAGCTATCCTAGATCTAAACCAAGTTGTGGATATTTATGATCTCAACAAATGGTTGATATTCGTAGAAATGTAGATATTAGTTGATTACGATATTGAAAAAGGATTGGCGAGATTAAATCTGATATCGATGTCATGACGATCTTTTCTTATAGAGTGGAGTTTTACAAAACGTTACCACCTAGAAAGATGTCATCTGACTCGTTGTCATCCAATTCTTAAATTGAAATCGAAAGGGTGAATGTTGCACTTGAGGCTGTCATTGGAACCATTACCCAAAAGCCTCATGCCACTAATACCTTTCCGAGAAGTCTAGTTGAATGATAAAGTCATTTCATATTAATGACTCATTTGATAATTGTTGTTGTAAGAGCTAATAGGATTGGAAATTAAGTATTGATTCATATTGAGATTGTTTTGCCTTTACAAGGCCGAAGAATAAGGTTGTAAGTATTGGAGAATAAGGTAGGATATCGAATTGAGTATAAAATTGGTTGAAACTTGAATAAAGTAAAATTTAACCCGTATGGATTATGAGATTGTTAAGAGGAAATTATTAAGTCATGAGATTGAATTATAAGGTTTTAAATGATTGTAGGTTCGTGTTAAGTGTTGTTCCTAGGCCATTGTTCACTGACGAGGATGCCCAGTGTCCAAGAAATAAATTGAAGAAATCTTCTTCTGAATTGAGACCGATGGATCTTTCGGGACATGTGGAACACCTAATGACTCTTGTAGATTAGTATTCATTGTGGTATCTTTTAAAAATCCCTAACTTAACTGAGATATCAGTTGGTAGGATGAATTCTGAGAATTGTATGACATAGTGGCACGTAATGTGTTACGGTACAATTTTGACTTGTTTGTGATTAATGAAAAAGACTACCTTTGATTGCTAAATCCTACATGTATTGATGTTATCTATCTTTTCTTGCTTGTCTCTAATGCTCGCATTAGTGATGCAACCATTGAACAAGTACTCATATTGATTGAGTTACGTTGAAGATTATTCTTTTGAGTGCCATCGAGGTCATGAACCTCATGATTATTTGGCTAAGCTCATTTCCTATCATATCGTAGTTAGTTCTTGATGAACAAGCTTTCATCACTCTTTTGCAGATCACTCATTGTTTTTATAAAGTTAAAACGGTATCCTTTGAGAAAAATTAAATTTTCATCACTATAAGGATTGTTCAAAGTAAGATTTATAAGTGATTGTTATCGAAATGAGGTTGTTTATAAAGTACTTTGGAAAACCTTATTGTTTTCATAACAAAGAAAATCTTTGTAAATTTATTCTTGATTCTTATTTAAGAATTAAGCATGAAAATGTTTTTATTATAAACATGATGATAAAATTTTGACGAACTGAGTATTGCATCGTTAATCTTGAAATTGTATATAGTTGCGCGCCTACATACAATTTGGAATGGACCATGCAAGACTGATTAGTAGTCACCATAAAACTAATGAATAAACACTACATTTTCTTTGAAGATTGTGAAAGATTAAATTTTATGAGATCTGCAAGAAGTGAAAAATAGGGACATAGTGTTAGGGACACCTACATATGTACCTGTAGCATCTATTCTTCTAAGTTGAATTTACTCATCTGTGGAAATTGTCTTATTTGACAATTGACAATTCTTTCTTGTCCAATTCTCCCGTAGTAAGATTCTTAGGAAAAGTATCTGATTACCGAGTGTTGATACCCGACTGGATGTATCGACGTTCCTATCATACTTTTGATTTGATTTCATTTGAATGACCTAGGTAACGATCCGAGGAGCTTTCAAATGCGTACTCAAATTATGAAAACGTGGGATATATTCATATTCGTTAAATGTTTTCGTCTGTATCTGATTTGAAGTTCTCTCGCATAGATTATGCGTTGACCTTACTCTTTTAATAGTAGTTTTGTATCCTAATATCCCTGAATTTGTGAAGGATTATGAATTATTATTAGTCTTTTGAGAAGTTCACATCTTATCGACGGCAATGAAACTGAAAGGTTGATAATGCCGGTAGAATGGATTGATTTATTATGACATGACAACATTGTCTTAACTGATGGGAACTCGAGTAGAATTCCCCTAAAAAGATAAGATGTTGATTATCAAAAGTGATATAAATAATTCTTGGTAGATAAAGATATCATATATTTGGAATTGAAATTATATTGTGAATGATTGTGAATTAGTCATAGATATTATAATCTAGAATGAACTTAAAACGAATTTATTAAAAAGATAATTCTGTTATCTGACACTTTAGGAGGTATTTGTTGACGAATTAACTAGACTTTCACCATTAAGGCAAGTTGAAATTGATATTGATTATATTTCCGGTGCTGCACTTGTGGCTTGTGCACTGTACGTCAGCACCATCTGAATTTAAGGAATTACCGTACAACTGAGAGAGTTGACGGAGAAAGATTTTATTATACCAAGCTTGTCATCCTGAAGAGCTATGGTGTTATCATTCCTTATATTTATAGATTACTGTGAATTGAGTAAATTGACAATCGAAAACGATATCCATAACTCGAAATGGAAGAATTGTTCGATCATTTACAAGGTTCTAGCAAATTTGATCCAATAGCATGGTTATCATCAACTTCTCGTCCGCGAAAAAGATTATGTATTCCAATCACTACATCCGGTACTTGTAATGAACATTATGAGTTTCACGTGATGTCGTTTGGATTGACTAATACACAGGTAGCGTTCATAAATTTGGTGAATCACGTGTGTAGGATGTAATTTGATAAATTCATGCTTGTGATCATTAAGGACTATTTGTTTGTTTATAATAATAAGAATGAGTTAATAATTAGTATTAGACTGTCCTAAATTGGCCGAACGATAAAAACTTTTACCTTGAATAATTAACATGAGATTAAAGACTTAATCCTTTACATAAAATGACCGTTGGATTAATGATGGTAAAATATATGCATATAGACTCTTCAAAAATTTAGAGCCCTTTTCAGACTTTGGATTTTACTAAAAAGAAAAATGGAAATATGTTTTGACATATATTTTAACAAAGGATTTTAAGGGATTATTCCCTTATACACAAACCATTTAACTAAACTTCTGTTTAGGGGTAAATGTTTGTGTATACTTCTAGACAACTTATGGAGAATTGAGGAAACCATTTAAACCATAACTTAAAATTTGAAACGATAATTTTTACTTTTCAAACTAAGAAAACTTTGACCAAAGTGTAACCAAAGATTTTTCGAGCATTTACGAATCTTAATAATTATTTTCGATAAATCAACAAAAATCATGTTAATTAAATTCAAATTTTTTTTTGAACATTTTATATAATTGGTCGAACTAAGAAATTTAAAACTTTTACGTTTACACTTCATAAAAAAAAATTAACTAATAATTATTTAATTAATTATAATAATTATCGACGCTTTAGACGACGGATTGGGTAAAACGGATAAAAATGATAGTAAAGACGCAACTAAAACATAGAAGATATGAAGAAAGAATTTTGAATAAATACGGTTGTGATATTTATTTCATCAGGAAGGTGAACGTAATTATTGACGCATAATATAGAAAGAATATCTGAGTGAATTGTGGACATGATAATTACATCATCATGAGAATAATATAGATGCTGACATATTATATAAAAAGGATAAAGAAATAATTAGGACATGTTCCTTAATAATGAAGGTGCAAAATAAATTGCCGAACGATATAAAATATGAACGATGTTTTTAAAAAAAGGATAATATAGATAATAAAAGTGGTTCGCGGCTAATGTGAACCATTAGAATAGAGAAGCCGATAGCGTTAAATATTTTAAAGGCCACTTGTGGTTGCCTAAATATGGAGATTGAGAGATATAGTTATGTTGGAATTTGTAAGTATAAATATTCTATTTATGTCATTTATGACTAGAAGTATCTTTGTTTGAAGAAGTTGTACTGATGGCAATTATGAAGGCAGACATCGCCTCATACATTAGTGAACGTCTAGCTATTGCAAAGGTCATCATCTGAATTTAATTCGATTTGGGTCATCGTCGACAGACTGACCAAATCTGCTAATATCATTCCCGTTAATGATAAATGCAAAAGAGTTATGTAAACATAGTGTGCCTGTATCGAACATCTATATCAAGATCCTCGCTTCGCATCGAATTTCTAGAGATTTGCTCAGAAATCATTGAGAAGGAACCTTGATGAGAGTACTGTATACCCCCCCCCCCCCCCCAAATCGAAGGGACGAGGTAAAGTAACGATACAAAGTAATATAAGTGCTGTTTTATGTTTGAATGATTGACCTTTGGTAATTGACCGTATAATCATTTTCCTTTGGAGAGATTACCATTGATAATCATCGTATTAGGATTGAAATCGAATCTTGTTAGAATCTATATTAGAGCATCTGTAAGCAGGAGTTGAGATAAAGACACCCGACATACACCCACTGTGAGTTGGACATGTCTTTTAGGTTTAAGGTTTCCTATGATGGCAAACCTAACATTACAAAATACCCGACCCGCGAGATCTGAAATGATTATTGAAAATAGGATTTGATTATTGACAGCCGGTAGTGGGCAAGAGGTTATGTGAATGTGAAATGTAGATCTTGAAGTGCCAAATGGGTAGCGAAGTTATGCCACAATTTTTAACCTTGGAAAAATGAATTCATGATCTGACAAGTCATGGGATATAAGTCCCCGTTGTATGGGACCATTGAGATGATGTAAAAGATTTGGTTTGAAAGGCATATAAGCTGGATCTACCCAAGGACTTCAAGAGATGCGTGAATTATGTTTCGTATATCGAACTTGATGGAATATCTATCAAGTGAAAATCTGATCGTTCTTAGTAAAGTTTAGATCGGCGAAAAGTTGCATTCATCAGAAACCTGTGAATATCATGGATAGAGAAAGTAAGTCAACATTAAGCCTGATCTTATTCCCATAGTTATGTTTGATAGAACTCGCGTGTTGTAATGAATTGCACTTGTGAGAAAAGACCGAATGTGGAGGAAATACCCACATGGCTTTAACTCTATAAGAAGCTAGTAGTAAGATGATCTTTGAGGACAAAGATCTTGTTTAGAGGTAAATGCTGTGACAATCCGTCAATTTATGGTTGATATTTTATTCTCAATATTTATTTGAAACCATTATTTTAATGTTACAATATGAACTCACTTATTTTTGGGAAGAAATTTGGATTTACGTCTTGAAGTAGCGTCGACTACGTCTAAACCGGAGGATTCTACGTTACGTGCTTGCGTTTACATACACCGTCTTTGGTTACAGTCCGACATTTCAGAAAATAAATTTATCCGTGAATATTATTTTGGAGTTTTAATTTTGTGTTAGTTCATAAACTCACAAATTTACGAGAAGAGATTAGGACTTACGATTTTATTTTAACGTCCTTTACGACTAAACCAGAAACTTTAGGATTACGTATTTACGTTTTCGAACTCCGTTTTTGATGAGACAATTTTTATTGGATTCGTTTTGTGACGTTGATTCATAATTTATAAAAACGTTTTTCGTAAAACGACCCGAGGGCACGCAAATCGAGGAAACTAGAATCGAGGAGTACCCGTAAATAAGTGGGGATGAGACAAGTGGGACACTTGTCCCACCCCCAAAACCGGCCAAAACTAGCTACTTAACACCCATGAGGTGTCAAGTGTAGCTAACAAGCCTTACACATGTACTTTAGCTTACAAGTTAAGCTTCCACTAACTAAAACCACTAGCTAACACATACCATTCATTTACAACATGCAAAACAACTCAAGTTTCTCTCATCCTCTGTATTTGGCCGTCCCATTTGTTCCACAAACACCACCACTCATACAAAATTTAACCACAAAACATATGTTATAATTAACATATGTTAATCTCCATTCAAAAAGATGATGATTGGTGCAACTTATAACATCCAAGGAGGAGTATTCATGGTGTCTTGGGGATGATTTTCCACAAGGTGATCATGAAGATTGATGGTCTTGAAGATGGTCTTGGCTATGCACAAGTTGCTCCATCAAAATCCATGTTTTGATCATAACCAACATCAACTTGGTGGTATAAAGATTGTCCTCCTCAACTTCTTGTTATTTTGATTATGTAAACATGTATTTTATTTCATATTGTATATGTATATGATGATTATATGATGATAAAAATGTTATGTGGGGATTTGTTGTTGATAAACATGCTTAAAAAGATGAAAGACTATAAGAAACAAAGTTAAAATCTTGGTTAAATTTGATGGCTGTATAAAACAGTAAAGAACCATATGGTAAACTGATAAAATGATGAAGTAGAATGGATTTACAGTAAGCTATATGTCTTGTACATATGTGAGAGTTGGCCATGCAATGGAATCATTGTAATGAGTGAGATATGATCAAAACAAGTTTAAGGTACAAATCTGAGTTCACTGTTTTGGACGATTTTTAGAAAATACTTAGAGGATGATTCAACAGTAGCTATAGAAGAGTTAAATGTAGCACATATCATGTAGTTTATGTGATAAAAATTTGAGCTTCTATCTCCGTATAGAACTCAAGATATGGCAGTTTTGGTGAAAGTGAAGATAAAAATCAGATTTTGGAAATTAAAGTATATTACTATTATATAAGCACTCAAAATTTAATAGTATAAAATGTAAAATAAAAACCCACTAACTAATGGATTTTATTTATATAAGTATGTAAAAGGTTAAATAAGTGTACATTTTATAAAAATGGTAACTTGTTAAGTTTTATAAGTTATAAAATTATAAACATGATTTTTACGACTTTTTCGGCTATTACCGTAAAAATTAACGTTTTTGCTAAATAAAAATTAGACGGTTGGACCCATCTAATGTAAACTTTATAAAACTTATATACCGATATATAGACATGTATAACAAGTAAAAACCGATAAAACCCGAACTATAAGAAATACGGACATTTACGAGCTAATTAAGCATATTGGACTAATAATTGGACTAAATAAGATAAAAACTTGTAAAAAGAACTTATTGGGCTTAAACCATTTGGGCCCAACATGGAAAGTATACATACTGATAAAATAAGTATAACAAGGATTAAAACAAGCTAAAGAACTTATAATAAGCTTATAGGACTTAAAACGTGTAAATAAGTAAAACTAGTAAACTAGTATAAAAGTTATCGACATATAACACAAAAATGAGTAAACGAGAATATGTAAACCCACTTGATCATCATATATATATAATCATCATATTTATACATAATTTTTATTTTTATAAAGTCATTGGACATGAGTCTAAGACGAGTATTATTTGTCTAGGTTTCCGTGATTGAAGCACGTACCGTACATCCAAATCGCCGATAATCGCCTTCCCACATCAACGTGAGTTCATAGCCTCGCACACTTTTAAATGTTTTTATGAAATGTTTTATAAACCCGCGAGGGAGATAACATGTTAGTTTTTATAAAATAGGACACCATTTGTCCTGATTGTTTGTTTATTGATTTGGACCCGAATGATTGAATGACCCGATTGTATGACCCGATAAATGATTAAAGGACCCGATAGATGAAATTAAATGGATTATTAAAGTTAGGTTATGTCACTAAAAGTCCCATTAGCATGAACTGTGAACTACCAGGATTTGGTAGACGCTTATGCATTTAATAGTACTATTTGGGGACGATCACCCCAGTTCGCGCCTTGACGGTTGATCCCCGTCGTGCCACATTGATTGGTAAGCGAATTTATGTATGAGAAGATTTCCATAGCGTGACCTTTGTGACGACACGCTACTTTATATGGGCAAAATTGGTATCGGGTTAGCTACCCGTTGTTGGTTTAGTAAGGTAACAATGTCATGCGGCTTATAATAATCCGACTAACGAAATACTACTAGTCGCTCAGAATTACGACGTATTGCCTGACTAGCAATACAGGGTCATACTATTGATATTATGTTTGTGTTTTGGTTTTCATAACCATATTCATATAACGGTTTTTATTTTTATACAACGTCTTAAGATGTATTGTATGATGTTTTTACGACATTGGCTCGTGTAATGAATTTTAAGGCAAATGTCTATATTATGATTTTGATGAAGATTTGTATAAAATGACTTTGGCTATTTTATGGCCTATTAAAATGATTTGTACAAAATGATTTTCAGTAATAATTTTATACTGATATTACAGTGATGGATTTTATTAAAGTCTATGAATTCACTCGGCGTTATCGCTGACCTTTTCTTTTAACATGTTTTGTCTCAGGTACTTGAAGGTAATTCTCGGGAAGACGACAAGAATTCATGGCCCGCACTTAAATAATATTTTCCATTCAAATACCTTGTAAAACTTTGTATAAAATATAATGACTTGGGACCGATGTAATTTTGATATTTACGAATGGAAATGATTTATTATTAAACGACGCGATTTTTAAGCGTTGTCTATGATGTGAGTAATGTGTTATCCCGTAACACCAACTAGTCTTCCGCTGTATTGAGTTGTATAAATTTGGGGGTGTTACATGATGTGTCAAGTTTACTTAAGTAGACAACGACACTTGTCCTTGTTTCTTTCCAAACCATTATCTCATTTACAACATGCAAAACCACACATTTTCCTCTCTAGCTCTCCGTGTTGCCGTCCCATTTATCATCACCACCACCATTCATCCAAAAATTGCTACCACAAATCATATGTATAACTTACATATGATGGAAACCCATTGAAGATATATTGATTGGAGGTGATTTTAACAACTAGCAAGGAGTTTCCATGGATATCAAGGGCTGATTTTTGGAGAAGTCTACAAATATTTGGTGATCCTAGAAGTGGTGTTGATATCTCATAAGATTGGTTACCCAAAACCATGTCTTGTTCATCATCAATCCCATCTTTTCATCACTTTGGTGTTATAGAGATTGTTCTTCCTATCCTTTTTGTTATTTTGAATATATAATCTTTATTTATGTATATGTATATGATGATGAATGATGATAAAAATGTTGTGTGGGGATCATGTGTTGATAAACTTTGATAAAAAGATTGAAAACTATATATAAAATTGGTTAAATCATGCTTAAAATAGTTGGATGTATAAAAACTGTAAAGAAATTTAGGTTAAACTGATAAAATGGTATAGTTGAATCAATATACAATAAGTATTAGTACTTGTACACATGTGAGAGTTGCCATGCAATGGAATCATCATAATGAGTGAGATATGATCAAAACAAAATTGATGTGCAAATCTGCATAGACTGTCTTAGACGAATTTATTAAAATACTTAGATGCTGATTCATCAGTAGCTATAAAAGGGTTAAATGAAGCACATATCATGTAGTTTTTGCTATAAATATTTGGGGTTCCATCTCCTTATAGAACTCTAGATATGGTCATTTTAGTGGGCTGAATATTAATAATCAGATTTGTGAAAATTAAAGTATATAGTATTATAATAGCACTCAAGTAAATAATATATAAAATGTTAACTTAAAACCCACTAACTTATATATTACATTTATATAAGTATGTACAATAATAAATAAATGAGACATTTTATCAAAATGGTAATTTGATAAGTTTTATAAGTTATAAAACTATAAACATAAGTTTTACGTCTTTTCGGTTAAAACCGTAAAACTAACGTCTTCGTCAATTAAAACTTAGACGGTCAGACCTGTCTAATGTAAACTTTTTATAACTCATATATTGATATATAAGTACATATTACAAGTAAAAACCGAGAAAACCCGAGCTTTATAACATACGGACATTAACGGGCCAAATTTGCCTTATTGGACTATTAATCAACTAATTTGGCTAAACACTAATAAACTTGCTTATTGGGCTTAACCCACTTGGCCTAACATGTAAGTATAAGACTGATATTAAAAGTGTAAAATGGACAAATATAAGTTAATGGGCTTATAATGGGCTTATTGGGCCTTGACATGTAAAGAAGTTAAACTAGTGAAACTAGTATAAAAATTTACCAACACATGACACTATAATGCGTGAATAAAGATGTACAATCCCACTTGATCATCATCATATTTATAAAATCATCATATATATACATAGTTATTATTTTTATAAAGTCATTGGACAAGAGTCTAAGACCGAGTATTATTTGTCTAGGTTTCCGTGATTGAAGCACATACCGTACATCCGAATTGCCGATAACCCGCCTTCCCACATCAACGTGAGTTCATAGCCTCACACTCTTTTAAATGTTTTTATGAAATGTTTTATAAACCTGTGAGGGAGATAACATGTTAGTTTTAATAAAGTAGGACACCAGTTGTCCCGATTGTTTGTTTATTGATTTGGACCCGAATGATTATATGACCCGATAAATGAATTGAAATGCATTATTAAAGTTAAGTTATGTCACTAAAAGTCCCATTAGCATGAATTATGAACTACCAGGATTTGGTAGACGCTTGTGCATATAATAGTACCATTTGGGGACGATCACCCCAGTTCGCGCCTTGACGGTTGACCCCGTCGTGCCACATTGATTGGTAAGCGAATTTATGTATGAGAAGATTTCCATAACGTGATATTTGTGACGACACACTAACGTAGATGGGCAAGTTGAGTTTCGGGTTAGCTACCCGTTGTTTGGTATAGTAAGGTAACAATGTCATGCTGCTTATAATAATCCAAAAAACTAAAATAATGCTATACGCATTGAATTACAATATACTGCCTGACTAGCAATACAGGATCTTATTATTGATATTATGTTCGTGTTTGGTTTTACATAACCATATTCATATAAAGGTTTTTATTTAACTCTATACACCGTTATAAAACGTATTGTATGATGTTTTTACGACATTGGTTCGTATAATGGTTTTGAAGGCAAAAGCCTATATTATGGTTTACAACAAAGATCTGTATAAAGTATTTTTCGCTTATTTTATGGCCTCCTCAAAGAATTGTACAAAATGATTATTGTTGATGATTATTTATACCGACGATATATTAATGGTTTTTATTAGACTCTATGAATTCACTCGGCGTTTTCGCTGACCTTTTCTTTTAACATGTTTTATCTCAGGTAGTTGAAGGTAATTCTCGGGAAGACGACAAGAATTTCTGACCCGCACTTAAATAACAATTTCCATTCAAATGCTTTGTAAAAATTGTATGAAGTACTATGACTTGGGACCTATGTAAATTTGATATTTATGAATGAAAAATGCTTTATTATTAAACGACACGATTTTTAAGCGTTGTCTATGATGTGAGTAATATGCTATCCCGTAACACCAACGACTCTTCCGTTGTGTTGAATTGTGTACATTTGGGTGTGTTACAAATGGTCTTTACGAGTGGCGTCATTCAACTTACGATAGTCGATACACACCCTCCAACCGGTCACGAGTCAAGTTGGAATTAACTCGTTGGCATCGTTTGGTACAACGTTCATTCCTCCCTTCTTAGGGACACAATGAATAGGACTCACCTAAGGGCTATCGTCAATAGGGTAAATCATTCCCGCGTCAAGGAGTTTAAGGACTTCCTTTTTGATGACATCATGAATTTTGGGGTTCACCCTCCTTTGGAATTGGATTACGGGTATGTAGTCCTCCTCCATTAAGATTTTGTGGGTACAAAATTTGGGATCGATCCCCTTAATGTCTGATAATTTCCACGCAATTACCCCTTTTTGATCCTTTAAAACATCGATAAGTAAGGTTTTTTCATTATTCGAGAGATCCTTCGCAATAATTACCGGAAACTTATCGTCCTCCTCCAAGAATACGTACTCAAGATGAGGAGGTAAATCTTTCAACTCGAGGATTGGTGGTTCCTCAATTGAAGATTTGGGCTCGATACTCATAACCTCCTCGGGTGGAAGAAATGGGAAATCGTTAAGAAAATCCTTGATAATCGAGAAGTCCACATCGTTGTCTAGGTCTTCGTTACAAGTACGTGGAACATCAAATTCTTCCAACGTAAAACCACCACCTTCAAATGGAGTGAAGGATGGTGTCGAATTATCAATAATGGGGTCAAGCATAGTGGGATTGCCACTATTTTCATCGTCACCAAAACCTAAAACTTCTTGTGAAAATTCCTCGCAAACAACATCGATCATATCAACGAGGTTTATAGTCGCGACGAAATAAACATGAGAAATTGGAGAATTTTGAGTTGCGTTTATAAAAAGTTCCTCGTCGTTGAAACGTAAGGTGTTTTTTCTAGCATGCACATCAATCAACGCCATAGACGTATCCAAAAACGAACGACCTAAAATAAGAGGAACTTGAGGATCCGTGTGAATATCGACAACGATAAAGTCTACCGGATAATAGAACTTTCCCACTTTCACAAAAACGTCTTCGGCCAATCCACATGCAGGAATACTAGAATGATCGGCCAATTCGATAGACATTAGTGAAGGAGTAAGATTAGGAAGATTGAGCGACTTGAAGATTGCAAGTGGCATCAAATTAATACTAGCACCAAGATCAGCCAAGGCATAGCATTCTTACATATCTTGAATTGCACATGGAATCAAGAATTTACCAGGATCACTGAATTTTTGAGGTATGCGGTTAAGATAAACCGAAGAACAACTAGACAATTATTAGAATTTCTCCTTGTTGTTTAACATACTCTTAAATTTAGCGACAAATCGAGGCATCATGACCAAAGCGTCGGCAAAACTTACACTGAAATGCACATCTCGAAACCTCTTCATAAAAAGCTTAAATTGGTAATTGTCGCGCTCTTGACGTTTCTCCTTTCTAAGTCTCGATGGGTAGGGCAAAGGTGGTTTGGGTTGAGGCATAGGCATAGCCTTTGGAATCTCGGGTTCCAATGATGGTAATGGGTCAACCGTAGGTGTAGCATGAGCGTTACTTCGTGGGATTGGGACATGCTCCTTTTCGACCACTGATAATTGTATTTTTACCCCTTTAGGAAAAGGAAGGTAAATTAGGGCAAGCGAGCACGATGATTTAGGAAAAGCGTGTGTGTATGACCCTAAAAGTGAGTTCGTTCTCGAGGAGGCTAGTGTGTTGTGAATTGAATGATGATTGATTGATGATTTTATTAAGAAGAAAAGAAAATAGAAATGAGAAAGAAGAGAATGGACGGTTACGAAGACGGATCGAGCTAAGACGAAAACGCGTTCACGTAAAACCGTAAAAAACTACAAAATTAAAATTTTAAACCTAAAAATTAATTAAAAGCTAAAAGTAGTCTAAAATAATATAAATAAGAATAAAAATCCAATAAAAATATTTTAACTTTATAAATATTTAAAAAGATTACAAGTTTTTGAGTAAAATCTGGAACAAAACGGAATAGAGACACATGCGTCTCTATTTATACAAATTAAAGAACAATCTAGAAAGCTAAAAACCCTAGGAGTGGACTGCCTAAATTTCCCTTGAGTCTTTATCTTGAAAATTCAGTCAAAGAGGCTCCATGTGATATGAGAGTGATGGCTAGCTTGCAACTTTGATCTTGGACGTTAAATTGGACTTGGGGACCAAGGAGATCATCTGAGTCGTTCATCTTGTCTGCTTGTTGGTATTGGGGGAAAAAGACGTGTGCATGGGAATGTTGGGGGGTCACATGGGTGTGTCTGGGGTGGATTAAGGATGTGGGTTTTGATGACAATAAGGGTAATTAACATTCTGGAAGAGATGGAGCAAAAACCCTTTGTTTAGGTGATATTGGGGATTAGGGTTTATGGGTGAGGATTAAAGGGTGATTAGGGGTGATGAGTGAATAGTACTTGTTTCCCACCCATTTTAATTAATATAAAACGAGTTTAAAAATACTAGGTTAATGGGGTATTAGTTGACCGGGTTGTTGACTTGGGCTGGGTATTGGGCTTGGTCGGGTAAAAGTGGTAATATGGGTGGGTAAAAACGGGTTTGGTTGGGTTATTGGGTTGTAAAATGGGTAATAAGTTTAGATGTTGGCAGGTATGGCCCCTGGATTCCTCTCTTTTGTTCACTTTGTAAATAAATGCTATCAACGCCTTCTTTCCCTTTAACAACTTTTGCCATCTTGTCATTTTTGGCACTAAAGGTTTCCAAACTTTTATCAAGGACCTTTAATGCATATTCTTCATTTTCCAAGGGCTTTTCTTGTATAGTCTTCAAACTTTAGGGACCCTATTCATAATTTTGAATATTTGAGAGGTATAAAGTGTTAATCTTCCAAAGTTGAGGGACCAAACTTGACAATCTTCAATTCTTCAAGGGTATTTTTGTAAAATCCAAACTTGGGCCCGGTTTATTGTGCGGCTTCGTTTCCCGTGTTCGTTTTTAAATGATTCTTGTGATCTTTTGCCGTTTCCTCAATATCCGTACCTAAAAATACACAAGTAACAAACACGAGCATATATTTGGCAGTTTTAATGATATTTTATGCAATTTAAGCCCGATTTGGACGATGAGACCATGTATAAAAGCAGTCTCATCACTCCCCCATACTAAACCATTGTCGTGCCCTCACGCAATGCTAGAATAAAGTATCATAGCACCTCCAAAATTCAATTTTATTTACTTTATTGAACGATAAACTAGCTACACTACTACTATTGCTACTACTTGCGTTTTTAGACATAATGTATGATTTTCATCGCAAAATGGGACGTTTAGGTTCATAGAATAAGAACACGTAAATGCTTCTTTAGAAATAATTTCGTCGTCCTCGATTTTCACTTCAATTCCATGCTAAGCGTGCAACGAGATCATTGTCATTATAAGTTAGTAATGCTAACACTACTCATATGCCCTAATCACGTACTTATCCTCCCATTATTCCTAAGTTGTATCTCTTATACTTTATTATGTCTTAATGTTTCACGAGGATACATTGTTGACTTATGCGATAATAGAGATTTAGGTCTAAAAATAGAGTCCTAACGGTGTAACTAAGACCATCAAATCAATAACCCCTCCTAATAGACAACGATGTTAAAAAATTAAGTTGACAAGAAGAATCGATAAACACGGTTTTATAACGGTTTTGAACATGAGACTTATTACCAAGACTTTTATACGCCCCCTAACGGAAGGGCCTTATTATCTTTGGTTTACCTCCATCTTTTATTCAACTTCGCCATGAAGCTTTTATTATGACTTCGGTCTTGCCTTGCCTTTTATTATCCGCCATCATCGGTGGTTTTATTAGCCAAAGACGTATATCCTCACGCTAAAGCGAATTTTGGATCTTTAAAGCTTCGAAGATTAAGGCTTGATTCACTTTCAATTTTTGCATAGATTTTAGGCCTTGTGGTGCTTCAAATTGTTTGCTTGATTTAGGTGAGCACTTGAAATCTTATTATTGGGTGAAGCTTTTGATTATTAGGGTGCCAATACTTCAAAACCGTGACGCTGGCGATACCTTAATGTCTTCCCAATTTAATTACACGGAAGCTACTAGAAAAGACTAGAAACCCAACAATCCTAACTAAACCGCTAAGTCAATATTTATTAATTAAAAAATATTTACATGCGAAGGGAGAATAAGCAAACAACGAGAACACATGAGTTTTTGAAAGAATACGAGTACTCTACGTTTAGCATAGTAACTTATAATTAACTCTATCATTTCTCGTCCTCATTTAAGAAACTTAGCCTAATGTGTAGTTAAGGAATCAAAGCTAAGTGCTCAACATGCACGGTCGAGTCAAAAATTACTCTTATTCTCGCCATCGGAAAATCTACATTCGTGTCTTTAAACACTTATGAAACATGAGAAAAATTTGAAAATTTTGCCATTTTTAGCCTTATTTTGCAACAAAACGATAAACAAAACGATAAACTTTGGAAAGCGTGAAGGTTTGGCAAGGCAAGTATCTATTCACCCCCCATACTAAAGTTAAACATTGTCCTCAATGTTTCGAGTCTAGGGGTGCAAACACCCCCATACTAGAGACGTAGTCGAATGCCTAATCTAGCATGGAAAGGGTGTAACCAATAAATTAATAGCCGTTTATGAAGTGTGCTAAAAACCTAAGGTTAGAACATCAAAGGATACATCATTTGGATATTGGGAAAGGTCTTCAAAGCAAACGATCGAGTGCTCCCATAAAACGAACACGAGAGGCTCCAATCGTGAAGATCATGATCTAAAAACCACAATGCACAAACAACCACGGAACAAAGGTTGGAAGGGCACAAATCCCCTCACATTAAGTTAACTAAAAAGCAATAATATATACATGGATAAGCATGGGTCTCCCCCACGAGGCACCTTGTTTTTGATAACCGAGTCAAAAGCTCGACTCGAATCCCCATAAATGTGATCATTTAGGGATAATCATGGTGTGGTCAATTTTTAGTGGGGCTTACATGATAAACAAGGCCCAAAAACAACCGGAATAAAGGACTAAGTCCTTAAATGGTGCAAAATACCGGGATTGAAGATGGCGTTCTCGTTTTCATTGGAAAAACAAATCAACGCCACTTCATCAATGGTCAACAAAAACTCAAAGAGTCTCAAGAAAATAGGAGAGAAGAAATAGAAGGGTGGGACAATGGGTAAGTCATACAAACATTGAGCTACTCGAGGTACACTCGCACCAATCAAATGAAAAGATTTTCCATTTATTGCATCGGTGGAAGACCGAGATTTCCCTATATAAGCAATTCCAGGATCAAATATCTCGTCCTCGGTGGAGAAAGGGGAGGGAACATAAGGGGATTCCCCCACACTAAGTCCACACAAAGCATCGTCAAAAGGAGAAGACGAGCTTGTAGTACTCAATACACGTGGTGATGACGGAGTTAGCATTGTAGAAAAATCTTTTAAATTCAATTTAAAATCTTTTCCTTTTTCATCTTTTACACTCTCCTTGTGAAAACCCGATTTGATTATGTCAAAAATATTTGGTGTTTCTAAAGCAATGTTAGTCACACTAAAAATTCTCACATTTTGAAATCTTTTTGGTATAGGTGGTGATAAGTTTTCAAATCTTTTGTCAACAAAGAAAACCTCCCCATCGGGATCAACGTATTCATCATCCGAAGAATCACTCGAGATTGGAATTGTAGGCTTAACACTCTTAACCTCCACCGGCGGAGGGGACGGAACTTCATTTTTCTCAACAACTCCTAAAACTCTATTTGAAATCTTTTTGCAAATGTTTTCGATGGGATTGGCATTATACAAAGATGTGATAGAATACACATGAGAAAGAGTGGAGTTTTGGGTTGCTTTAGTGACGAGTTCTTCCTCATTGAAACGAAGAGTGATTTTCCTTGCATGCACATCGATAAGTGCTCTCGAGGTATCCAAAAAAGATCGACCTAAAATTAAAGGAACTTTAGGATCGATGGGAATATCAACAACAATAAAGTCCACGGGATAATAGAATTTCCCAACTTTCACAAAGACGTCCTCGGCAACTCCACAAGCTAGAATCGTAGAATGATCGGCCATTTCGATTGACATTCTTGAAGGAGTGAGATTGGGAAGATTGAGCGATTTAAAAATCTCAAGAGGCATCAAATTAATACTAGCACCAAGATCGGCCAAGGCGTAGCATTCTTCCATGTCTTGGATAGCACATGGGATTAAAAACTTTCCAGGATCACCGACTTTTTGAGGTATGCGCTTAGAAAAACAGATGAACAACTAGAAGATTTTTGCAATTTTTCTTTGTTATTCAACATACTTTTGAAGTTCGTGGAAAATCGAGGCATCATGACTAAGGCGTCGGCAAAACTTATATTGAAATGCAAGTCACGAAACATTTTCATAAAGAGTTCAAATTGATTATTTTTTCGTTCTTGTGCCTTTTCCTTGTCTTGTCTTGAAGGGTAGGGTAAAGGTGGTGTGGGTTGGGGCATAGTAGGCATAGGCAACGGCCTTGGAATCTCGGGTTCCATGATTGGTATAGGTTCAACCGTAGGTGTGGTTTGAGCGGTACTTCGTGGGCTTGTAATTTGCTCCTTTTCAACCACAACCTCGGGTTCTTTCTCTTTTTCCTTCTCCATAGAAGTACTTGGACGAGAAATGGGTTCTTTGAAAGTTTTACCACTACGAGTAGTAATAACCTTCAATTCTCCTTTCGGGTTCACGATGGTATCACTAGGAAGACTACCCGAAGAAGAGGGCTTACACATGATAGCTTCAAACATCTTAGCCATACGGTCCTCAAATTTTGATTGCCTAGCATCCGCTTTTAACAACTCTTGCTTAATCTCATGTTGACCTTGCTCCATTTTTTGTTGATTTTGTTGGAGTCGTGTGACATTTCCTTCCATTTTGTTAGCATGAGTTTTAAGTTCATTAGCAAGTTCGTTTTTGAGCTCGTTTTTCAACTCGGACCTTAAGCTAACCATTTCACGTTGCATGTTATCAAACTTAGCATCATTAGCCTTAGCATAATTCAAAAATTCTCCTTGAAGATTTTTGGTGTGATCGTTTTGAAAACCTTGTGAAGTAGTTTGAAAATCACGGTTTTGGTTTTGGTTAGAAATTTGCCCATTTCCACTTTGATAATTACCCTTGTTATAATTCCTTTGATTTCCTTGGTAATTTCCACCTTGGTTGTTGTTTCGATAATTATTAGCATTTTGATTTGGTGGAGCTTGATTTTGGCGGGAACCTTGACCGGTTTGGTTATAAGTTCCCGTGGCTACAAAAGCATTCGAAGTGTTACCATCCGCGGTAATGCACTCGGAAAGATCATGAGCTCCACCACACGACAAACAACTCTTAGAAACCGCTTTAACCAAAGCGGAATTCGAAGCTTCTTGAGCTTTCCAATGGGACATAAGAGTCGAAAACCTATCGAAAAACCGATTTTCCTCATTAGCTTCATCTTGCAAGGCATTAATGGAACGAGACGATGATGAGCCCATTTTGGCAACACTCGGTGTGTTACGAGGGCTATAAACCTTAGACCTATTCTCAATTATGACCAAAGCTTCTTCAACCGTTTTACACAAAAAATTACCTCCCGCGGCGGCATTCAAATAATCTCTTTCATGATCGTTAAGTCCATTGTAAAACGTGTCGATTTGATGTAAGTCGGAAAAACCGTGATGAGGACATTCATGTAACATCTCCTTAAACCTATTCCAAGCCGTTGAAAAACTTTCATTTGATTCTTGTGAAAATTTAGAAATCTCATTTTTCAAATGCGTAGTCTTAGAGGGCGGAAAAAATTGGTTCACAAACTTTGAAACGAGATCCTTCCACGTCAATATAGAATTGGGTGGCTCTTTCTCTAACCAAATTTTAGCGGGCCCCGCTAAGGAATACGGAAAAAGCATCATCTTAATCGAGTCATTCGAGACATCCTTGAATTTGCACGTGGCGGTAAGACGATTGAATTGGCGGATATGGTTGTGAGGATTGTCCTTCTCATCACCACGGAATTTGTTGTTTTGGATCATCGACAACAAACCCGTTTTCACCTCAAAATTATCCGCAAGGATAGCGGGAATCACAATAGCTTCTCCATAACCCTCGGTGGGTGCTTGAAGTAACTCCATCATAGTTCGATTCGCCATGGTAGGTGCTTCTCGTACAATGGGTTCGTCAATAGGAGACTCCTCACTAGAATGAGTTGGAGTGGGAGTTTTGTTCTTTCGTCTACGTGCACGTTTTGCTTGATTACGAGTGAGCATAAACGTCACGTACAACGAGGAGACGAGCAAAGAAGATTCTTTTTGGTATTTTGTGTTTTTCAATTTTTTTGTGGTTTTTGATGGTATTAACTTTTTTGGAAATTGGTGAAATGTATTAAGTAGACAAAAATCTACAAATCTCCTCCTTAATCAAATCTCTCGATTAAAGAAGCCTCAAGGAATGAAAATGATCACGTGAAGTGAACGCCTTCGATGACTTTAGAACGATGGTGGAACACCAAATCGTTCAAGAGGGTTTAATCAAATGAAACCAAGAAAATATATATGATATGTAATAATACTTTGGGCGGCAAAACCCTCGATTCACTCTCAAAATCAAATACGCACAAGCAAGCGGAGGAAACGAGGCGGCGCGAAGCACTTAAGAGCCTTTTTCCTTTAGGTCGTGAAATACAACCGCCTTATACCCACCTTATAGTTTGTATTATCAAGATTAAGCTTCACGAAAGTATTTATCTATTTTTGCCTTTTTTCTTTGGTTTGAGATTCGAATACAATGATTGGGTAATGACCTCCCAAGTCAAGGTTGTGATTGCTCACGTATTTGGAGTACTTGTGAATTTATTGTTCTACGTATATAATATATTAATAATATTCACACAAAAACCGAAAAACGATAATACATATTAGTAGAGTGCTACTAATACAAATACTATTTATGGCTATATAAAAAAACAACAATTGTTCAATCAAAACACAACACGCCTCCCCGGCAGCGGCGCCAAAAATGGTGTAGTGGTTTTTACTACCCTTTAGGAAAAGAGCAATAAAATAGGGGAAGCGAGTACGACGATTTAGGAAAACCGTGTGTGTATGACCCTAAAAGTGAGTTCGTTCTCGAGGAGGCTAGTGTGTTGTGAATTGAATGATGATTTTATTAAGAAGCAAAGAAAATAGAAATGAGAAAGAAAAGAATGGACGGTTACGAAGACGGATCGAGCTAAGACGAAAACGCGTTCACGTAAAACCGTAAAATACTACAAAATTAAAATTTTAAACCTAAAAATTAATTAAAAGCTAAAAGTAGTCTAAAATAATATAAATCAGAATAAAAATCCAATAAAAATATTTTAAAACCTTTTATTAATTAAATATTCAATTTTAAATTCTAATTAAAGCCCTAAAATTAAATATAATTAATCAAAATGTCCAAAATATGATTTTATTGAATTAATAACTTACTTATATTATCTAAAGACTAAAAAGTATTTTTCCTAATTTTTAAAAACTATTTTTTCTATTTTTAAATTACTAAAAACTATTTTAAAACTAAAATAATTATAAAAAATAATAAAATAATGCTAAAAATAATTTACCAATTTTAAAAATCCTAAATTACTCTATTGAACAGTAGAAAAATGAAAAAGATTGAAAAATATTAAATTTTTCACTAAAAGACAAAACTAGTTTAAAATAAAACCCTAATTAACTTAAATTAATTCTAAAAAATAATAAAAAGATGAACAGTAAAATCTTTTTTAACCAAAAATCTTAAAATAATATTCTAAGTCCAGGAAAATTGATTAAACTGAAAAATATTACTTTTTGGCACTAAATTCCAAAAACAGAAACTTTAAAGTTAATTAAAAACACTAATTAATCTAAAAAATATAAAATGAACAGTGATAAAAATTTTAATTAAACTAAAAATTCAGAAATAAAATAAGAAAAATAACAAAACAAAAATCAGGTCCTAACTCCTAAAATCACCCACTAAAGACAAAAAAGACAAAATCTGATAGTGACATGTGTTGGTGTTTTGTCCTGTTGTATAGCAGGGGAAACTTTTGCACAAGCAGGGGGAATGATGTTCCCACTGCTAGTGTATATTTTTGGTCAGTAGACCAATAAGCTTAGGAAAGCTTATTTGTGGGCTTATTTTGGACAACAAGGCAACCTTATACTCAGTTGAGTATAAGGAGTCAGATTATACACAAAAACAAGCAGGTTGCAAGCAAAAATCAAGCACAAATAAGCCAAAAAGTTTCTGATTAAGCAACAATGAAGGTCTGAGTGTACTTTGCTGATTTTACATGCACAAAAGCCAATTTCAATAAGCCAAATCTTGCATATAAGTTGACCAAATAACATATAAGCAATAGCAAACCCTGGAATGACCTTAAATCTAGCAGCTTATCAAGAATCAAGCACAAATTTTCACCAAAACAAGCAGGAAAATGGACTTAACAGATTTATGCCTCTTTTTCAATTTTCAATCATTCAACTTGTTTTAAAACCCCACTAAAATGAAACCTAATCTAGCATACAACCTTCTAACACCCCTAAAAGAGATTATAACAGGTTTATACTTCACAAATCTTTCACCACTCTTGACTAAACACCAAATCCAAACACACCTTTATATTCTGAGATGCAATTTTTTCAAACAAAATGAACTCGAATCCTAATCAAATTGAATCTAGATCAATCTAACATGCATACTACACCAGATTAAGCAATATCAAGCAGATAAATCCACACTTAAACAACTTTTATGCAGATTCACATAAATCACCAAATTAACTGAAAAATGAAAATGAAAATGATTTTTACCTCAAGGGACCTACATCCAGGTCCCTTAGTGGTTGAAAAACCACCTCCTTATAGGCTCGGGCCTATGCAGAAACTTTGATCAACAATCTCCAATGACCTGCTAAGAATCAAGAACAAACACAAGCCAAATATAATTACTTTCTGATTTTTTAAACTTAAAAACCTTTGAAACCAAAAAAAAACCTTGAAACTTAACAAGTTTTAAACAAGTTCAAACTGACAAATCCAAACCCTCCTTATCCACTTTCACTTCAAAGGAGTTTCTGATTTCTTAAATTTGAACCCAATAAAAAACTTTTGAAAAACCTTAAACACACCAAGTGTTTCACAATATCAATGGAACTCAGATTAATTACTCAACAAAATATATCAATTTCTAAAACTCATAAAAGGAATTACACTTGTTTCAAACACAAATACCTAACTTTATAAATATTTAAAAAGATTACAATTTTTTGAGTAAAATCTGGAACAAAAAGGAATAGAGACACATGCGTCTCTATTTATACAAATTAAAGAACAATCTAGAAAGCTAAAAACCCTAGGAGTGGACTGCCTAAATTGCCCTTGAGTCTTTATCTTGAAAATTCAGTCAAAGAGGCTCCATGTGATATGAGAGTGATGGCTAGCTTGCAACTTTGATCTTGGACGTTAAATTGGACTTGGGGACCAAGGAGATCATCTGAGTCGTTCATCTTGTCTGCTTGTTGGTATTGGGGGAAAAAGACGTGTGCAGGGGAATCTTGGGGGGTCACATGGGTGTGTCTGGGGTGGATTAAGGATGTGGGTTTTGATGACAATAAGGGTAATTAACATTCTGGAAGAGATGGAGCAAAAACCCTTTGTTTAGGTGATATTGGGGATTAGGGTTTATGGGTGAGGATTAGAGGGTGATTAGGGGTGATGAGTGAATAGTACTTGTTTCCCACCCATTTTAATTAATATAAAACGAGTTTAAAAATACTAGGTTAATGGGGTATTAGTTGACCGGGTTGTTGACTTGGGCTGGGTATTGGGCTTGGTCGGGTAAAAGTGGTAATATGGGTGGGTAAAAACGGGTTTGGTTGGGTTATTGGGTTGTAAAATGGGTAATAAGTTTAGATGTTGGCAGGTATGGCCCCTGGATTCCTCTCTTTTGTTCACTTTGTAAATAAA
The DNA here is from genome assembly GCA_025667525.1 of Glebionis coronaria. Classification (NCBI taxonomy): domain Eukaryota; kingdom Viridiplantae; phylum Streptophyta; class Magnoliopsida; order Asterales; family Asteraceae; genus Glebionis; species Glebionis coronaria. Next base: position 320,488,174 of record CM046877.1, on the reverse strand, counting down.
TGCTATCAACGCCTTCTTTCCCTTTAACAACTTTTGCCATCTTGTCATTTTTGGAACTAAAGGTTTCCAAACTTTTATCAAGGACCTTTAATGCATATTCTTCATTTTCCAAGGGCTTTTCTTGTATAGTCTTCAAACTTTAGGGACCCTATTCATAATTTTGAATATTTGAGAGGTATAAAGTGTTAATCTTCCAAAGTTGAGGGACCAAACTTGACAATCTTCAATTCTTCAAGGGTAATTTTGTAAAATCCAAACTTGGGCCCGGTTCATTGTGCGGCTTCGTTTCCCGTGTTCGTTTTTAAATGATTCTTGTGATCTTTTGCCGTTTCCTCAATATCCGTACCTAAAAATACACAAGTAACAAACACGAGCATATATTTTGCAGTTTTAATGATATTTTATGCAATTTAAGCCCGATTTGGACGATGAGACCATGTATAAAAGCAGTCTCATCAACCACCGCCTCGGATTCTTCGTCAATTTCCTCCACCGTTGGAGTAATTGGTTGAGGAGTCGGTTCCTTAAGTGTCTTACCACTTCGTGTGGTAGTCACTTTCATCTCTCCCTTAGGGTTCGATATGGTGTTGCTAGGAAGACTACTCGAAGATGGTTTACACATTATAGCCTCAAACATGGATGAAATTTTATCCTCAAACATAGATTGCCTCTTATTGGCCTTAAGCATCTCTTGTTTTATTTCATGTTTCCCTTGTTCCATCTTTTGTTGGTTTTGTTGTAACCTAGTTACATTTCCCTCCATTTTTTGGTGTGGATCTTAAGCTCATTTGCTAACTCGTTTTTTAACTCCTTTTTCAAGTCATTCTTAAACTCGGATCTTAGGATAGTGATCTCTCTTTGAATATTATCAAACCTGGCATCATTCCCATTAGCATATTCAACAAATTAATTTGGAAGATCTTTCCAGTTTTGCAAACTCTTGTTGTTGTTCTGAAAATCATTGTTTTGATTTTTGTTTGAAACTTGATTGTTATTAGCCCCTTGATTCCCAAAGTTGTTACCCTTGTAATTGTTTTTGTAACCAACTTGATTGTTTTGATAGTTGTTGTTAGCATTTTGATTGGGATCAAAACCCGGTGGAGTCATTTGATTAGAGCGGGTAACTTGACCGTTTTGGTTGTAAGTTCCCGTGGCCGCGTAGGCACTAGAAGTGTTACCACCGTTGGTAATACACTCGGAGAAATCATGACCTCCACCATAATACATACAAGAAACCCCAACCGCTTTAGCCGTAGCGGGAGCACTTTGTTCACCAACTTTATATTCAATTAAAAGACCCTTAAGCTTATCAAAGATTTTGTTCTCCAAATTTGCCTCAATTTGGCAAGCATCGATGGTATTGGACAATGAGCTGAAGCCGAAGACAAAGCCTTACGAACACTTGATGTGCTACGAGGACTTTAGACCTTAGACCTATTCTCAATAATCAACAACGCTTCCTATACCGTTTTACACAAAAATTACCACCCGCGGGGGTATTAAGATAATCTCTCTCATGATCATTCAATCCATTGTAAAACGTGTCAATTTGATGCAAGTCGGAAAATCCATGATGAGGACACTCATGCAACATTTCCTTAAACCGATTCCAAGCCGTAGAAAAACTCTCATTAAATTCTTATGAAAATTTTGAAATCTCGTTTTTCAAATGCGTAGTCTTAGAGGGCGGGAAAAATTTGTAACACCCCCAAATTTACACAATTCAATACAGCGGAAGACTTGTTGGTGTTACGGGATAACACATTACTCACATCATAGACAATGCTTAAAAATCGCGTCGTTTAATAATAAAGCATTTCCATTCATAAATATCAAATTTACATAGGTCCCAAGTCATATTATTTCATACAGGTTTTACAAAGTATTTGAATGGAAATTTGTTATTTAAGTGCGGGACATGAATTCTTGTTGTCTTCCCGAGAATTACCTTCAAGTACCTGAGATAAAACATGTTAAAAGAAAAGGGTCAGCGAAAACGCCGAGTGAATTCATAGAGTTTAATAAAATCCATCAATATAACATCGGTATAAAATTATTACCGAAAATCATTTCGTACAAATCATTGTAATAGGCCATAAAATAGCCAAAGTCATTTCATACAAATCCTTATCAAAATCATAATATAGGCTTTCGCCTTCAAAATCATTATACGAACCATTGTCGTTAAAAACATCATACAATACGTTTTATAACGTTGTATAAAGTTAAATAAAAACCGTTATATGAATATGGTTATGTAAAACCAGAACACGAACATAAAATCAATAATAAGACCCCGTATTGCTAGTCAGGCAATTCATTGTAATTCAGTGCGTATAGCAGTATTTCATTATTTATGGATTATTACAAGCCGCATGACATTATTACCTTACTAAACCAAACAACGGGTAGCTAGCCCGAAACTCAATTTGTCCATCTAAATTAGCGTGTCGTCACAATAATCACGCTTGTGTAAATCTTCTCATACATAAATTTGCTTACCAATCAATGTGGCACGACGGGGATCAACCGTTAAGGCGCGAACTGGGGTGATCGTCCCCAAATAGTACTATTATATGCATAAGCGTCTACCAAATCCCAGTAGTTCACAATTCATGCTAATGGGACTTGTAGTGACATAACCTAACTTTAATAATCCATTTTATTTCATCTATCGGGTCATTTAATCATTCATCGGGTCATACAATCATTCGGGTCTAAATCAATAAACAAGCAATCGGGACAAATGGTGTCCTATTTTATAAAAACTAACATGTTATCTCCCTCGCGGGTTTATAAAACATTTATAAAAACATTTAAAAGAGTGCGAGGCTATGAACTCACGTTGATGTGGGAAAGCGGGTTATCGACAATTCGGATGTACGGTACGTGCTTCAATCACGTAAACCTAGACAAATAATACTCGTCTTAGACTCTTGTCCAATGACTTTATAAAAATAACAATTATGTATACATATGATGATTTTATATATATATGATGATTAAGTGGGTTTATATATTCTCATTTACTCATTTTAGTGTTATGTGTTGGAAATTTTCAAGACTAGTTACACTAGTTCAACTTGTTTACATTTTGAGGCCCAATGGGCCCATTACAAGCCCAATATATTATATTAGCCCAATTATACTTTTATTATCAGTATTATACTTTACATGTTGGGCCCAAATGGGTTGAGCCCAATAAGTAAGTTTATAAGTGTTTTACTAACTAGTCGGGTTTATAGTCCAATAATGCTAACTTAACTCGTTAATGTCCGTATGTCATATAGTTCGGGTTTTATCAGTTTTTACCTATATTAGGTACTTATATATCAGTATATGACTTTTAAAAACTTTACATTAGACGGGTTTGATCGTCTAAGTTTTAATTGGAGAAAAACGTTAATTTTACGGTAATAGCCGAAAAGACGTAAAAATCATGTTTATAGTTTTTATAACTTATAAATCTTATTCAACTACCATTTTTATAAAGTGTCCATTTATTTAACCTTATACATATTTATATAAATGAAATTTATAAGTTAGTGGGTTTTAATTCACATTTTATACTATATTAGTTTGAGTGCTTATATAATACTATTAAACATTAATTCTTCAAAATCTGATTTTTAGTTTCATCTTCACCATTTTTATCATATATTGAGTTCTATAAGGAGATAGAAGCTCATTTTTGGATGACATAAACTTCATATTATGTTCTACAAATAAGTTAGTTATTGCTACTGCTCATTCCATGTCTAACTATCCTTAACAGTCCCTACAAAACAGACTATTCAGATTGGTACACTCATCTTGTTTTGATCATATCTCACTCATTTTGATGATTCCATTGCATGGCCAACTCTCATATGTGTATGACATCTAACACTTACTGCAAATGGATTCTACCATGTAATTTTATCAGTTTATAACTTGGTTACTTACTGTTTTTATATAGCCAACAATTTAAGCAAGATTTTAGCCTTGTTTCTTATGGTTTTTCATCTTTTTAATCATATTTATCAACACTTGATCCCCACACAACATTTTTTATCATCATATATTCATCAAATACATATACAATAAGAAAGAAATAAAATACATGATTACATAATCAAAATAACAAGAGGATGGGAAGAACAATCTTTATACCACCAAAGTGATGAAATGATGAGTTATTAGATGAACAAGACTTGGGTTTGGGTAACCAATCTTATGAGATATCAACACCACTTCTAGGATCACCAAGTATTTGTAGATTCCTCCAAAAATCAGCCCTTGTTCTTCATAAAAACTCCTTGATAAATCAGCCCCAAACTCCCTTGAAAACTCCTTTTTACATGTTAAGATCACCTCCAATCAATAGAGCTTGAAGAGGTTTCCATCATATGTGTGTATAACACCAAATATTGTGGTTGAAAATTGATCAAATGAGGGTTGTTTTTGATGATGGTTGGAAAAATTTGAGAGAAAGAGGAGAGGAGTGTGTGAGTTTTGCATGTGAAATGGAAGTAAGTGGTAAAGTTTAGTGGTTTTTGCTAGTTTGGTGGGATAAGTTAGCTTTCATGTGATGCTAAGCTTACATGTGTAAGCTTATAGCTACAAGGGTGCCACATCATGGATGTGGTGTCCTCTTTTGGCCACCCCATGTGTTAGTGGGGTGGAATAAACTTGTTTTGTCCCATCCCGCTAATTTACGGGTATTCCTCGATTCTAGTTTCCTCGATTTGCGTGCCCTCGGGTCGTTTTACGAAAAACATTTTTATAAATTATGAATCAACGGCACAAAACGAATCTAATAAAAATTGTCTCATCAAAACGGAGTTCGAAAACGTAAATACGTAATCCTAAGGTTTCCGGTTTAGTCGTAAAGGACGTTTAATTAAAATCGTAAGTCCTAATCTCTTCTCGTAAATTTGTGAGTTTATGAACCAACACAAATTAAAATCTCAAAATAATATTCACGGACAAATTTATTTCCTGAAATGTCGGATTGTCACCAAAGATGGTGTATGTAAACGTAAGCACGTAACGTTGAATCATCCGGTTTAGACGTAGTCGATGCTACTTCAAGACGTAAATCTAAATTTCTTCCCAAAAATAAGTGAGTTCATATTATAACATTAAAATAATGTTTTCAATTAAATATTGAGAATAAAATATAAACCATAAATTGACGGATTGTCACACAATCGACCCTAAACAGGATCTTTGTCCTCAAAGATCATCTTATCTTACTACTCGCTTCTTATAGAGTTAAAGCCATGTGGGTATTTCCTCCACATTCGGTCTTTTCTCACAAGTGTAATCCATTACAATACGCGAGTTTCATCAAACATAACTACGGGAATAAGATCAAGCTTATTGTTGACTTACTTTCTCTATCCATGATGTTCACGGGTTTTTGATGAATGCAACTTTTCGCCGATCTAAACTTTATTAAGGAATAGTCAGATTTTCACTTGATATGCATTTTATCAAGTTCGATATACGAAACATAATTCACGCAGCTTTTGAAGTCCTAGGGTAGATCCAGCTTATATGCCTTTCATACCAACTTTTACATCATCTCTACGGTCCCATACAACGGGGATTTATATCCCATGATCTTTCAGATCATCTGTTCATTTTTCATGGTTAAATTTTTTGGCATAACTTCGCTACCCATCTGGCACTTCAAGATCTACATTTCATATTCACATAACTTCCTGCCCACTACCGGCAGTCAATATTCAGATCCTAATTTCAACAATCATTTCAGGTCTCACGGGTCGAGTATTTTGTAAGGTTAGGTTCGCCATCATAGGAACCTTAAACCTAAAAGACATGTCCAACTCACAGTGGGTGTATGTCGGGTGTCTTCATCCCAACTCCTGCTTACAGATGCTCTTACATTTAGATCCTAACAAGATTCGATCTCGATCCTAATACGATAATTATCAAGGATAATCTCTCCAAAGGAAAACGATTTTATAGTTTATTACCAAAGGTCAATCATTCAAGCATAACACAGGACTTCTAGTGTTTTGTATCGTTACTTTTCCTCGTCCCTTAGATTGGGGTGGTAAGTAGTACTCTCATCAAGGTTCGTTCCCAATAACTTCTGAGCAAATATCTAGAAATTCGATGCGAAGCGTAGATCTTGATAGAGATGATCGATACAGGCACACTGTGCTTACGCAACTCCTTTAAATACAAAGAGTCTATTTCTTCATCGAGAATCTATCATTAATAGGAATGATATTAGCAGATTTGGTCAGTCTGTCGACGATGACCCAAATCGAATCAAATTCTGATGATGACCTTTGCAATAGCTAGACGTTTATTAATGTATGAGGCGATGTCTGCCTTCATAATTCGCCATCAGTACAACTACTTCTAATAATGATACATTAAATCAGAAATGACAGGAATAGAATACTTATACTTAAAAGATTTCAATATGACTACATTTTTAAATCTCCATATTTAAGCAACCACAAACGACCTTTTATACATTCAACGTCATCGGCTTCTCAATTCTGATGGTTCATATTAGCCGCGATCCCCTTTTTATTATCTATATTATCTGTTTTTACAAACATCAGCTATTTTTAAATTGTTCGGCAATTTTATTTTGCACAGTCATTATTAAGAAATACATCCTAATTTGTTCTTTATATTTTCTACATAATGTGTCAGTATCTACATTCATCTTCCCTGATGAAATAATTAACATGTCCGTATTTATTCAAAAATTCTTTCTTCATATTTTCTAAGTTTTAGTCTCGTCTCAACTATTATTTTTATCTGTTTTACTCAATCTGGTGTCTAAAGCGTCGATAATTATTACAATTGATTAAATAATAATTATTAATTTTTTATGAAACGTAAACGTAAATTTTTTTTAATTTTCTTAGTTCGACCAATTATATAAAATATTAAAAATAAATTTGAGTTTTAATTATCAAGATTTTTGTTGATTTATCGAAAATAATTAAAATAATTAATAAAATCCGTAAATGTTCGAAAAACCTTCGTTTATTCTTTGGTAAAAAATTTCTTAGTTGAAAAGCAAAAATTGCCATTTCAAATTTTAAGTCATGGTTTAACGGTTTCCTCAATCCCTGTTAGGTTGTCTTGAGGTATACACAAACATTTACCCCTAAACAGTAGTTTAGTTAAATGATTTGTGTATAAGGGAATAATCCCTTAAAAATCCTTTGTTAAAACATTTGTCAAAACATATTTGCACTTTTCTTTTGAGTAATACTCAAAGTCTTAATGGTTCCAATTTTTGAAGAGTCAATATATTCCATTATCTCATTAATTACATGGTCAAATTATGTAAAGGATTAAGTCTTAAATCACATGTTATATATTCAAGGTACAAGTTTTCATTGTTCGGCCAATTCAGGGCAGTCTATAAATAATTATTAACTCATTCTTATTCTTATAAACAAACAAATAGTCCTTAATGATCACAAGCATGAATTTATCAAATTACAGCCTACACACGTGATTCACCAAATTTATGAATGCTACATGTGTATTAGTCAATCCAAACGACATCACGTGAAACTCATAATGTCCATTACAAGTACCGGATGTAGTGATTGGAATACATAATCTTTTTCGCAGATGCGAAGTTGATGATAACCATGCCATGGATGAAATCTTTAAAACATACGCTAAAACCTCGTAAATTATCGAACAAATCTATCATCTCGGGTAGTGGATAAAGATTTTAATCGTAAATTTTACCTAGTTCACGGTAATCAATAAATATAAGGAATGATAACACCATAGCTCTTCGTAATGACGGGCTTGGTAGAATAAAAGCTTTCTCCGACAACTCTCTCAGTTGTACGGTAATTCCTTTAATTCAGATGGTGCTGACGTACAGTGCACACGCCACAGGTGCAACACTGAGAATATAATCAATACCAAATTTAACTTGCCTTAATGGCGAAAGTCTAGGTAATTCACCAACAAATACCTCCTAAAAATTCAAATAACAGAAACATCTTTTATTAATTTTCTTTAAGTTCTTTCTAGATTATAATATCTATGACTAATTTACAACCATTCATGGTATAATTTCAAGTCTAAATACAGGATATGGTCATCCATCAAGAATTAATTAGATCACTTTTGATAATCAACATCTTATTAATTAGGGGAATTCTATTCGAGTTCCCATCAATTAAGACAATGTCGTCATGTCATAATCAATCATTTCATTCTACTGGCATTATCAACTTTCCAGTTTTATTGCCGTCGATAAGATGTGAACTTCTCAAAAGACTAATAATAACTCATAATCCTTCACAAGTTCAAGGATATCTGGTGACATAACTAACCTTAAAAGAGTAGGGTCAACGCATAATCTATGCGAGAGAATTTCAAATCAGATACAGACGAAAACATTTAATGAATATGAATATATCCCATGTTTTCATAATTTGAGTACGCATTCGAAAGCTCCTCGGATCGTTACCCAGGTCATTCAAATGAAATCAAATCAAAAGAAATGATAGGAACGTCGATACATCCAGTCGGGTATCAACACTCAGTAATCAGATACTTTTCCTAAGAATCTCACTACTAGAGAATTGGACAAAGAGGGGAATATCAATTGTCAATTAAGACAATATCCACAGATGAGTAAATTCGACCAGAAGAATAAATAGTATGGGCACATATGTAGGTGTCCCTATAAATATGTCCCAAATTTTCACTTCTTGCAGATCTCATAAAATTTAATCTTTCACAATCTTCAAAGAAAATGTAATGTTTATTCATTAGTTTTATAGTGATTACTAATCAGCCTTGCATGGTCCATTCCAAATTGTATGTAGGCGCGCAACTATATACAATTTCAAGATTAACGATGCAATACTCAGTTCGTCAAAATTTTTATCATCATGTTTATAATAAAAACATTTTTATGCTTAATTCTTAAATACGAATCAAAAATAAATTTACAAAGATTTTCTTTGTTATGAAAACTGTTAAGTTTTCCAAGGTACTTTATAAACAACCTCATTTTGATAACAATCACTTATAAATCTTACTTTCAATAATCCTTATAGTGATGAAAAATCAATTTTTCTCAAGGGATACTGTTTTATCTTATAAAAACAATGAGTGATCTGCATAAGAGTGATGAAGAGTTGTTCACCAAGAACTAACTACAATATGCTAGGTAATAAATTTAGCCAAATAATCATGAGGTTCATGACCTCGATGGAACTCAAAAAGAATAATCCACCACGTAACTCAATTCGAGATGAGTACATGTTCAATGGTTGCATCACTAATGCGAACATTAGGATGAAGCAATAAAGGATAGATAACATCGATACATGTAGAATTTAGCAATCAAAGGTAGTCTTTTCATTAATCACAAACAAGTAAAAATTGTACCGTAACACATTATGTGTCACTATGTCATACAATTCCAAGAACGCATCCTACCAACTGATATCTTAGTTAAGTTAGGGATTGTTTTTAAAAGATACCACAATGAATACTAATCTACAAGAGTCATTAGGTGTTCCACTTGTCCCAGAAGATCCATCGGTCTCAATTCAGAAGAAGATTTCTTCAATTTATTTCTTGGACACTAGACATCCTCGTTAGTGGACAATGGCCTAGGAACAACACTTAACACAAACTAACAATCATTTAAAACCTTATAATTCAATCACAGGACTCAACAACTTCCTCTTAACAATCTCATATTCCATGTGAGTTAAATTTAACTTTATTCTAGTTTTCAATCAACTTATACTCAATTCGATATCCTACCTCATTCTCCAATACTTTCAACCTTGTTCTTAGACCTACAAAGGGCAATAAAATCTTAATATGAACAACACTTAATTTCCAATCCTATAGCTCTTTCAACAATAGTTATCAAATGAGTCACTTGTATGAAATGACTTACACATTCAATCAGACTTCTCGGAAAGGTACTAGTGGCATGAGGCTTTTGGGTAATGGTTCCAATAACAGCCTCAAGTGAAACATTCACCCTTTCGATTTTTCAAATTTAAGAATTGGGTGACAACGAATCAGATGACATCTTCCTAGGTGATAATCGTTTTGTCAAACTCCACTGTCTAAGGAAAGATCGTCATGACATCGATATCAGATTTTAATCTCGCCAATTCTTCTTCAAGATTACAATCAACTACTATCAACACTTCTACGAATATCAACAATTTTGTTGGGATTATAAATATCCACAACTTGGTTTAGATCTAGAATATCTAGAATCCCTACAGAAATAGCTTAGATTAGTTTGCTAGGGGATTTAGGGTTCCTTGTGATAATCTACGTCGTATAAATACCTCGTATAAATATTAAAATAATTATCAAACAATCATGTAATAAAATTACATCATATATATATGTAATCCAAGTTATATATATATATATTAAAATAACACTTCTCAGTCTGGCCTTGTCGGTAACTCGGGAATTCTTCGGCACCGTTATAGTCAATATATTTTTTGACATTTTTAGACAAATGTTTATAGTTAAAAGATTTTGAAATGTTTTATTCAAAACCTTGGTTTTAAAAATCTTTCGTTCTCTATAACGAGAGCTCTGATACCAAACTGTAACACCCCCAAATTTACACAATTCAGTACAGCGGAAGACTTGTTGGTGTTACGGGATAGCACATTACTCACATCATAGACAATGCTTAAAAATTGCGTCGTTTAATAATAAAGCATTTCCATTCATAAATATCAAATTTACATAGGTCCCAAGTCATATTATTTCATACAGGTTTTACAAAGTATTTGAATGGAATTTTGTTATTTAAGTGCGGGCCATGAATTCTTGTTGTCTTCCCGAGAATTACCTTCAAGTACCTGAGATAAAACATGTTAAAAGAAAAGGGTCAGCGAAAACGCCGAGTGAATTCATAGAGTTTAATAAAATCCATCAATATAACATCGGCATAAAATTATTACCGAAAATCATTACAAATCATTGTAATAGGCCATAAAATAGCCCAAGTCATTTCATACAAATCGTTATCAAAATCATAATATAGGCTTTCGCCTTCAAAATCATTATACGAACCATTGTCGTTAAAAACATCATACAATACGTTTTATAACGTTGTATAAAGTTAAATAAAAACCGTTATATGAATATGCTTATGTGAAACCAGAACACGAACATAAAATCAATAATAAGACCCCGTATTCCTAGTCATGCAATTCATTGTAATTCAGTGCGTATAGCAGTATTTCATTATTTATGGATTATTACAAGGCGCATGACATTATTACTTTACTAAACCAAACAACGGGTAGCTAGCCCGAAACTCAATTTGCCCATCTAAATTAGCGTGTCGTCACAATAATCACGCTTGTGTAAATCATCTCATACATAAATTTGCTTACCAATCAATGTGGCACGACGGGGATCAACCGTCAAGGCGCGAACTGGGGTGATCGTCCCCAAATAGTACTATTATATGCATAAGCGTCTACCAAATCCCGGTAGTTCACAATTCATGCTAATTGGACTTGTAGTGACTTAACCTAACTTTAATAATCCATTTTATTTCATCTATCGGGTCATTTAATCATTCATCGGGTCATACAATCATTCGGGTCCAAATCAATAAACAAGCAATCGGGACAAATGGTGTCCTATTTTATAAAACTAACATGTTATCTCCCTCGTGGGTTTATAAAACATTTATAAAAACATTTAAAAGAGTGTGAGGCTATGAACTCACGTTGATGTGGGAAAGCGGGTTATCGACAATTCGGATGTACGGTACGTGCTTCAATCACGGAAACATAGACAAATAATACTCTTCTTAGACTCTTGTCCAATGACTTTATAAAAATAACAATTATGTATACATATGATGATTTTATATATATATGATGATTAAGTGGGTTTATATATTCTCATTTACTCATTTTAGTGTTATGTGTTGGAAATTTTCAAGACTAGTTACACTAGTTCAACTTGTTTACATTTTGAGGCCCAATGGGCCCATTACAAGCCCAATATATTATATTAGCCCAATTATACTTTTATTATCAGTATTATACTTTACATGTTGGGTCCAAATGGGTTGAGCCCAATAAGTAAGTTTATAAGTGTTTTACTAACTAGTCGGGTTTATAGTACAATAATGCTAACTTAACTCGTTAATGTCCGTATGTCATATAGTTCGGGTTTTATCAGTTTTTACCTGTATTAGGTACTTATATATCAGTATATGACTTTTAAAAACTTTACATTAGACGGGTTTGATCGTCTAAGTTTTAATTGGCGAAAAACGTTATTTTTACGGTAATAGCCGAAAAGACGTAAAAATCATGTTTATAGTTTTTATAACTTATAAATCTTATTCAACTACCATTTTTATAAAGTGTCCATTTATTTAACCTTATACATATTTATATAAATGAAATTTATAAGTTAGTGGGTTTTAATTCACATTTTATACTATATTAGTTTGAGTGCTTATATAATACTATTAAACATTAATTCTTCAAAATCTGATTTTTAGTTTCATCTTCACCATTTTTATCATATCTTGAATTCTATAAGGAGATAGAAGCTCATTTTTGGATGACATAAACTTCATATTATGTGCTACAAATAAGTTAGTAATAGCTACTGCTCATTCCATGTCTAACTATCCTTAATAGTCCCTACAAAACAGACTATTCAGATTGGTACACTCATCTTGTTTTGATCATATCTCACTCATTTTTATGATTCCATTGTATGGCCAACTCTCACATATGTATGACATCTAACACTTATTGAAAATGGATTCCACCATGCAATTTTATCAGTTTATAACTTGGTTACTTACTGTTTTTATACAGCCAACTATTTTAGCAAGATTTTAGCCTTGTTTCTTATGGTTTTTCATCTTTTTAATCATATTTATCAACACTTGATCCCCACACTACATTTTTTATCATCATATATTCATCATATACATATACAATAAGAAATAAAATACATGATTACATAATCAAAATAACAAGAGGATGGGAAGAACAATCTTTATACCACCAAAGTGATGAAATGATGAGTTTTTAGATGAACAAGACTTGGGTTTAGGTAACCAATCTTATGAGATATCCACACCGCTTCTAGGATCACCAAGTATTTGTAGATTCCTCCAAAAATAAGCCCTTGTTCTTCATGAAAACTCATTGAGAAATCAGCCCCAAACTCCCTTGAAAACTCCCTTTTACATGTTAAGATCACCTCCAATCAATAGAGCTTGAAGAGGTTTCCATCATATGTGTGTATAATACCAAATATTGTGGTTGAAAATTGATCAAATGAGGGTTGTTTTTGATGATGGTTGGACGCATTTGAGAGAGAGAGGAGAGGAGTGTGTGAGTTTTGCATGTGAAATGGAAGTAAGTGGTAAAGTTTAGTGGTTTTTGCTAGTTTGGTGGGATAAGTTAGCTTTCATGTGAAGCTAAGCTTACATGTGTAAGCTTATAGCTACAAGGGTGCCACATCATGGATGTGGTGTCCTCTTTTGGCCACCCCATGTGTTACTGGGGTGGGATAAACTTGTTTTGTCCCATATCGCTAATTTACGGGTATTCCTCGATTCTAGTTTCCTCGATTTGCGTGCCCTCGGGTCGTTTTACGAAAAACGTTTTTATAATATGAATCAACGGCACAAAACGAATCTAATAAAAATTGTCTCATCAAAACGGAGTTCGAAAACATAAATACGTAATCCTAAGGTTTCCGGTTTAGTCGTAAAGGACGTTAAATTAAAATCGTAAGTCCTAATCTCTTCTCGTAAATTTGTGAGTTTATGAACCAACACAAATTAAAATCTCAAAATAATATTCACGGACAAATTTATTTCCTGAAATGTCGGATTGTCACCAAAGATGGTGTATGTAAACGTAAGCACGTAACGTTGAATCATCCGGTTTAGACGTAGTCGATGCTACTTCAAGACGTAAATCTAAATTTCTTCCCAAAAATAAGTGAGTTCATATTATAACATTAAAATAATGTTTTCAATTAAATATTGAGAATAAAATATAAACCATAAATTGACGGATTGTCACAAAATTGGTTCACAAACTTTGAAACGAGATCCTTCCACGTCAATATAGAATTGGGTGGCTCTTTCTCTAACAAAATTTTAGCGGGCCCCGCTAAGGAATACGGAAAAAGAATCATCTTAATCGAGTCATTAGCAACGTCCTTAAACTTGCAAGTGGCGGTAAGACGATTGAATTGGCGGATATGGTTGTGCGGGTTGTCCTTTTCATCTCCACGGAATTTGTTGTTTTGGATCATCGACAACAAACCCGTCTTAACTTCAAAATTCTCCGCATGGATGGCGGGAATCACAATAGCCTCTCCATAACCCTCGGTGGGCGCTTAAAGTAACTCCATCATAGTTCGATTAGCCATGGTAGCTTCTTGTTCTACGATAGGTTCGTCAATAGCCGACTCCTCACTTGAAAGGGTAGGTGTGGTTTCCTTTCGGTTTCTCCGTTTACGTGCACGTCTTGCTTGGTTGCGAGTTTGCATAAACGTCACGTACAACATGGGGATGAGCAAAGAAGATTCTTTTTGGTGTTTTTGACTTTTTCAATTTTTTTCAATTTTTTGTGGTTTTTGATTGTTTTTACTTTTTTGGATTTTGGTGATGTATTAAGTAGACAAAAATCTACAAATCTCTCCCTTAAATCAAATCTCTTGATTAAAGGAGCCTCAAGGAATGAAAACAATCACGTGAAGTGAACGCCTTCGATGACTTTAGAACGTTGGTGGAAAACCAAAACGTTCAAGAGGGTTTAATCAATTGAAACCAAGAAAATATATATGATATGTAGATAATACTTTGGTTGGCAAACCCTCGATTAGCCCTTTTTATCTAAACACGCACAAGCAAGTGGGGAAACGAGGTGGCGCGAAGCACTTATGAGCATTTTTCCTAAGGGTATATTTTATAATACCTGCCTTATACCCACCTTATAGTTTGTGTTTGTCAAAATTAAGATTCACGAAAGTAATTATCTATTTTGCCTTTTTTCTTTGTTTGAGATTCGAATACAATAATCGAGTGATGAAATCCCTAATCAAGGTTGTGTTTTCACACTTTTTGAGTACTTGTGAATTTATTGTTCTACGTATACAATATAGTAATAGTATTCATACAAAAAACGAAAAACCGATAATACGTATTAGTAGGGTGCTACTAATACAAATAGATATTATGGCTAATATAAAAACAACAATTGTTCAAATCAAAACACAACACGCCTCCCCGGCAGCGGCGCTAAAATGATAGTAGTAAAATACGACCTTTTAGAAAAAAGGCGTAAAAGTGGCAAGTATTAAGTGTCAGTTTAGGAAAACCAAGCACTAATGACCAAATGAAGTTCAAAGTTCGTTTCCCAAGGAGGCAAGTGTGTTGTGTAAGAAATGATTAAGTGTTTGTGATTATGATTATGAAGAAAAGAAAAGAGAAAGGATGACGGTTACGATTATGAATTAAATTAAGACGAAAAGTCGTGCATGTAAAACCGTAAAATATGACAAAATTTAAAAATTAACCAAAAAATTCCTAGAAAATTGCAAGAAATGTTAAAAAATGTAATTAGAGTTTACAAAAAATCAAAAATCACTCAAACCTTTTATTTAATAAAATATTAATTTTTAATGCTAATTAAAGCCCAAAAAATCAATTTAAATAACAAAAAGCCCAAAATGAGATTTTTTACATTGTAAACCTCTAAAATGACTTAACTAAATTAAAAACTATTTTTGATAAATTTAAAATTAATTCAAACTTTTTAAAAACGATTAAAAACTAGAAATTATTAAAATAATTCTAAATTTATTTGAAAGACAATAAAATTAATCTAAAAGTTATAAAATTCCTAACTTAATGTATTTAAACTAGGAAAAATGAAAAAGTTGCAAAAATCTAAAATTTAATTTTTGATAATAAAATAATAATAAAATAATAATAAAATAATATTTAAAATCCAAAATTTATAAAAAATTCTAAAAAGTTGCAAACTAGTTTATTTTAGCCTAATAAACACATAAATGAACTTGAAATTACCAAAATACCCCTATTGGGCCTCCAAATGGGTTAAAATGAAAAACAGTCCACTAAATTGGGCTTTTTGGCCCAATAAGCATAAATTTGTCCAAATAAGCCCAAAATCACCTACTTGACTCAAAATTCAATTTTAAACACAAAAGTCTGAAGGCCCAAAAGCTGAAAGTGAGCTTATCGTAGCTTAATAGTTAACAGCTTATTCTTAATGGGCTTTTTGGCCCATAAAGCCATAAGCTAATGCCTTAAGCTCTAACTTGACACACAAGCTTCTTTTGGGATACTTAAGAGATCTGTGAAAAGAAAATTTGAAAAAGCCCAAGAAATAAGCCTAAAATAAGCAAAAGCTCTCTACAAAAAACGACAAAATAGTCGTTTTTGAGTTCTAGGCCACTTCAAGTGCTGATTCAACTTGTAAAAGATTTTAAATGACAAAACTAAGCTTAATAATAAAAAATATTTCAAATAAGCACAATGAATAAGCTGGAAAAAGCAATAAGCACTTAATGTAAAAGTCAACTTGTTTGGTTTTCTAGTCAAACCTAAAAGTCAAACCCTAAAAAGCTCCAGATTAGTTCAATGGGTCAAATAAGGAAGATTGATTACAAAAACTAAGTTGTTGCAAGTACAAATAAGCTAGAATAGCTTATGAATAAGCTGATGACTAGTTAACACTAACAGTGGCTAGCAACAGGAGAAAGGAGTTCCCACTGCTTGACTATTTTGACTATTTGTCTTTTGTGGATTTTTGTTAGATTCAAGGCACACAAAGGCACCCTTATCACCAGTGGGGTATAAGGAGTCAATATCTATCACAAAATCACAAAATCTAACAACCAATTAGTACAGTTTAATCAAAAGATCACCAGATATGATACATACATGTTCATAAGCAGTTTTCAAACAAATAAGCAGTTTTAGCAAGAATAAGCCAACCAAATTTCACCAAATGCGCACAACAGCTATAATAAAGTCAAATGAATATTAATTAATTGGTTTCATGCAATGATTCAAGGTTAAGAACAATATTCAAGCCAATAAATGTTACTGATGAACAAAGAACAAACAGATTATGAACTTTGCTGATATACTTGACCACAGATCCGATTTCAAACACTCAAATATCTTTAACAGGTTATATAAACTTGATTTAAACACTTGTTAGCCCTAAGCATGCATACAATCTATGTGTTTCCAAAATCTTAGGTCAAAACAGGCACAATTAAATAAGTTATAGCACAATCAAGAAATTGATGTTTAAAGGCTTAAGACTTCCATATATCAACACAATATCACTTGTATAGTAGATACCAACACATAACAAACACAAATCCTAACTCAAAATCAAACAAGCACCTTAAATCAGTAAACCCAAACACCCCTTTCACTTTTTAAATCCAAATTTAACAAAGCAAATGTGTGATTCAGTTTTACCCAAGCCTAATCTAGCATCATAACATCAATATCATGTAGTATCAAGCAGATTTAAGCCACAAGAACAACATTCATAACAGCAGAACATAAAAATCACAAAATCAAGTATTTTTAACAGATTTTGGGAAATGAGACTCAAACCTCATGAATGTACATCCACACTCATGAATTTTTGAGCTGATGTGTCTAGCTAAACAACACACAAGCTTCCAATAACACCTGCTAAGATTCAACAAGGTTAAAGGCACAATTTATATGAAACAGAAAAATGAAAAATAAAAGCTTGATTAATGCAAACTTGTTCCCACTCCTTTATTTACCCCAAACCACAAGCTTCCAACACCTTGATAATCTTCTTATCAGGGTGCTATAATCACTTGTAATCCAAAAATTCCAAGGGCTTGAACCAAGAACTTAGCAAAATATCATGTTTTGGAAAATTGTGCAATTTCTTGCACAATATTTAAAAACAGGTTTTAGAGCTTAACAATCATCAACATATAAAAATAACAAGTAAAGATTAAGGTTGGCACTTGCATTTCATCAACAATATCAAACACTTTTTCATAAACTGAAAGAAGGATTTACAAATTTGTGAATAAAGGAAAAACCAAGAGCAGCTGAAATGTAATTAGTCCTATGCCTTATATAGGCTACAAGAATGCTAAGAAAGCTGAAAAATAAGTGTAAACCCTAATGTTGAAGTCCCAAAATTTCCCTTGCAGTTTGAATTTTGGAAGATCATGTGAAGTATCTTGGCATCTTGTGAGGGTGTAAAGCTAGTTGGAATTTGATCAATGGTCCATAGTGAGCTTAAGTTTGAAGCAGCTTTGTGGGGCGTTGGATGGCTGGCACTATTTTGGCTTCTTCCCCAAAACGTGTGCATGGTAGATAACATGTGAACTTGGTGGTGATAAGGTGGCAAGTTTAAGGTGTGGGTTATGTTCGTAACCACCCTAATCATAATTATGGATGGTTTGGAGGTTTAATTTTGGCTTTAACAAAAACCCCTAATCTTGTTCTTGAGATGAATAGTGGTGGTTTTAATCTGGATTAAGGATTTGAATTGCGTTTAGCGCGTTTATTTAACTAATTAGTTAAATTAGTTAAATAAAGCTGAGTGAGATTGTGACATGGCGAATTGGTGAGTGGTGATTGGTGGGATGGAGTTAGTGGGGCACGTGTCCATCTCCCACCGGTCTATGTAAGAATGTTGTCTTGGCAGAAACCACCCCTTATCTTATTTTCTTCTTTCACTTTGTGTTTAAATAGCCAAATTTCAGAATCCTTTGTTAATGAAGTTTGGTTTTTCACACTTTTGCCCAAAATAGTTTTGTAAAAGTATTTCAAGGGTATTTCTTGCAATTTGATGATTCTTGAAGGGGTGTTTTGGCATTTTCTTCATTCTTCAAGGTGTTTACTTGTATTGTTGACTTCTTGGAGGACTAATTTTGACAAGCCTTCATAAATGAGGGACCATTCTTGCCAATTCTTCAAAGTGGAGGGCCCTTTTTGTAAATTTGACAAACTTTAAGGACCAAACTTGTAATTATGAATAAATAAGGGTTTAAAGTGTCAATTCTTCAATATTGGAGGACCCTTCTTGTACAATCTTCAATTCTTCAAGAGTTATTCTTGGAAAATCCACACTAGGGCATGGTTCATTGTGCGGCTTCGTTTCCCGTGTTCGTTTTTGCTTGTTTCTTGTGATCTTTTGTCATTTTCTCAATATCCGTACCTAAAATACACATGGAAGAAACACAAGCATATATTTGGCATATTTCATGATATTTAATGCATTTTAAGCCCATTTTGGACGATAAAACTAAGTATAAAAGCAGTCTCATCAACGACTAAACCGAGAACCCTAGGTTTACGTATTTACGCTTTTGTGGTCCGTTTTTTATGAGACAATTTTTATTAGAATCGTTTTGTGCCGTAGATTCATAATTTATAAAAACATTTCTCGTAAATCGACCCGAGGGCACGTAAATCGAGGAAACTAGAATCGAGGAGTACCCGTAAATTAATGGGGATGAAACAAGTTTACACTTGTCTCACCCTCACTATGGGAGGCCATAACCAAGGGTTGGCTGTGACAACCCAAACCCGAGGTCATTTATTTAATATTATATAATATTATTTTTACGAATAATTTTGAAATTTTTGATGAGTTGAATGGAATGAAGATTGATGGTTTTAATTAAAACCGACGTTGGAGGTCTCAGTTTTACCCTTCTACTAATTGCGAGGATTATTAGTGACCACGATATCGACGGATGCCCGAGATTTTATGTTTTATTATTTGTTTTCTCGATGTATATATTTTTGACGTTTTTATTTTAAGTTCGTATTAAGTCGAACCGGGATCATATTATTATCATATTTTGAGTGCGTTTTAACTTTTGAAAAGTATTTTTACGAAACCCGAGCCTCGTAAATATTTTCAAAATTGACAATTCACATTTTTCACCCTTACAACTATTAAATTGCATTTTGGACCAAAACTATCACAAATTGGCAAAAACTACCCCTCTACCACCACTATATAAGATTTTTCCACTAACCGTTTTTAATATAAAATTCATTTTATATAAAAACACAATCTCTCTCTCTTTGTTCTTCTTTTTGCCGTACAAAACCAACAACAAAAACCCCTTTGATCATTGATTTCTACTTTGAATCAATGAAAACTAATTCATATCCCACTCTTATAATTTGATGAGGATCATTTTGATGTAATTTTTGTACACATGCAACAACTTTTCAAATTTTGATGAAGAACAAGGTTGTTTGATCTATTTCTATGCTTGTATACGTGTGAATATTATATTTGAAATTTTGAGTGCTTGCATGTATGGATTTATGAATGGGTAAAATTTTGTATGATCATCCAAGGGTGTTATGAGTTAGTTAAGTTGTTTAAAATGATATTAGGGTGATATTAGTAGCATAGGATTGATTAAAATTGGTTGAAAAATTTATTTAGTATGGTTTTTAAAAAGGTATTTTAGGGCAGTAGGTTCAAGGCAAATTTTGGCAACCTTACTGTTTTAAAATGAAAAAACTAATAAGATGAGGTTGTAGAGAATTCTTTTAGCTTCGATTTGATATAAGATAGAGCTTCTATCTCCAAACGAGCGCGAAGGTATGATGTTTTGATTATTCGTGTACCGGAAGACGAGTATCGACACAATCCGAAGTTGTTGTCCATATTTGGATCGAATCTTGGGAACTATAGAATGAGTTGTAAAAATGGTCAAGGACTGATGTTTGGTTCCAAACTTATGTTTGTGAGTCTATTTTCAAACCCAAGTGTCGTATTTGTAAACGGGATTGTTTAGGATGGTTAAAATGGCTGTATGAGTCGGTGACGTAAAACAGTCCAGTTTTTGTAGTTCAAAGATGTGTCGGGCAGGGAACTTTAAAAGTAAAATCTTTTGATGGGATTTTAACAGGTCTTTCTATATATAGTAAGTGAGGTCTCTGATTAGTATCATAAATATTTGATGTGTTTAAGTGGGGTAAAAGAGCTCGTACATTTGGTATGTTCTGGCAGATTTTTATTGAAAGGATTGACTACTAAAGTAAACATATAGAATGAAGTAATAGGTCACTTGTATTGATTTCATTTTGGGTTAGTTGTGATGTTATTATTTTGAGTTTGGTGTTAGTAATTATGGATTTTATTCGAGTTTATTATTGATGAACGCGCCTTATTTGATAGGTTGCGGTTTTTGTGTTTATCGGGCATCAACTATCGTCGAAGATCATCGTACTACTGCTGTTACTCCAGGTGAGTCTATAGCCTCGCTTTTGTAATTGTTTTGAATGATTTTAAAACCCGCGAGGGGGATACATGCTATTTGAAAGTAAAATGAACACAAGTCATGATTGATTGTTTGGACCCAAATGTTGTCTTTGTTGCATTTGTTGTTTTGAATTGTATAAGTACCTAAGCTGCAAAAGTCCCTAAATTCATGAGCCGTTAACTATCTTCTGACTTGATGTTGTGAGTTAGGAATAGCCGCTTATTCTAATGATAGTACTATTGGGCTGACGACCCTATCTGAGACCAGGGCTTTACGTTGAGTAACCCGCTGGGAAGGATAATTTTACGAGAATAAGAATGTGGTATACTTGCAACTGATACCCTAGTAGGGGCACTGGAATTCATCTAGTCATGTCGGCTTTAGGCGTGGGTGACTAAGTTAAGGGGTCGGTGTCATGAGCTTAATACAATTCAATAGCTATTGCTATTTACCAGAATGCCTGACTAATAGATTGTATGCGCACAATTATATTAAATGATCTTGATTGATTTTTCTCTTGTGTTCAAATGTTGATTTGGAAAACCTATTGACTTGCTCAACCGTTGTGTTGATGATTTTAAGCATGTATTTTAGGTATTGAAG
Source organism: Glebionis coronaria (assembly GCA_025667525.1). NCBI lineage: Eukaryota > Viridiplantae > Streptophyta > Magnoliopsida > Asterales > Asteraceae > Glebionis > Glebionis coronaria. Next base: position 320,466,226 of record CM046877.1, on the reverse strand, counting down.
ATGATGAATTGCGGAGCTTGCTGTAGAAGGATTGCAGATTTCTTTTGTGGTGATTGGTCTAAAACATAATTTTTTTCCCTTTTTGTCATAAAAATAATTGTACGGTCATGTACTTTGGTAAATTGTTTGTTGATTGGACAAAATCTTTGGGGGGACCTAAATGTGACTCTGATATTTCTAAAATTGTTTTACTTGGGATCGAAAGTTTTAGACATTGATTAGAATTATACCCTTTTATATTTCAAATGTATCATTTTGAGATTGTTTAAAATGTATTGTATAACGATGGTTGTATTTAGCACCCAAATGTGTATTTCCGCTGCGCAATGTAATTTGGGGGTGTTAAAGATTGGTAATCAGAGCTTTTTAGTTATAGCGTATTAGGTCTATTTTGGAAAAATGTCCTAAACTATAACTTTGGTGTCGAAAATATTTTACAAAAGCAACACAACTTCTCCGCAAGGCTCTGGTAAGATTATTTATTTTGTATTGTTTTATTGATTGATGTATCCCTTAAAATTTGAAATGATTTTAAATTATTTATTAAGTAAATACTATGATGATATATAATGATGTATTGATGATGTATTGATGATGTATTGATGTTGTTGAAAGTACGTTGAGTACTTGTTATCGTAATTTTCTTTATGTAATGCATATGTATATAATTTTAAATAATGACCTTATATTCTACCGAGGGTCTGGGACAGTAGACCGGATGATGAACGATTTTACAACTGATTTCTTGCGATTTGTATCGGGTATGAGGAAGTTTGATTAGTTGATCTATGATAGATATGTGGTTGAAATTGGTGTGAATAGGAGGTTGATGGGAAAAAAAGTGGTTTTAAAAGGTTGTATTTGGTATGTGGAGATTTAAGTTTGTTAGGACTTGGAAGATGGATGAGATTGCTAGCCTTGGGTCGATGGTGATGAATTGGTATGTTTGAATTGAATGGTTTATAGAGAAGTAGGTAAGTTTTGAAAGGATGAGTGAGTGGAGCCTTAGGTGAGATTGGTTCTAAGTAGAGCTTGGAAGCTTAGGAATGTTGAAAGTCGTATTGAGATTTTCCTGGTGATTGATCTGCCGTGTATGAGTTAGTATTTGGATTTTGAGAATGAGCTACCATCAGGTTATGGATTTAACCTTGAGGTATGAAAAGGGAAATAGACGAGTGTAATGTAGCTGACAACAATGTTAAGGAGGATGAGGAGTCGGTGTCTAAGGAACTAATCTTGAGATGGAATTTTTTGTATCTTATTTTCTTTTTGTGATCAAACTTATTTAAAACCTTGTGTCGTAGCATTGTGATGGAACTTATTATGTTTTAAGTTTGTTCGGTAGATGATTGTAGTGACAGACACTGCCACTATCTTGTTGAATCCTCAACGCAATCTAAATTACCCTCATGATCTATGATGTGCCTTTATCAACTCTTTTGAGTTTTGGTTGATGAACCATTGTAGTTTATGTTGTTCGTGCATGTAGTATCCATGAGATATCCTGATAAAGAATTCTTCTTTTATATTGATATGTATACTTATCATGTTTCTTTCTTCCGTGATGATAGAAGAAGGAGTAGGGAATCATATTTCTGTCATTTGTAGATCGCTACGTGACTAAGTTTCTTGAAATATGTTGCCATAACTAACGACTGCTACAGTGAACACTATGATCGAACAAGTTATTGCTAGAGCATTTGGAGCTGATCGTGCTGCCAGGAATTAAAGATGCTGGAGATAATGGTGCTGCAGATGATGTTGCTGAGAATAATGATGATGCTGCTAAAAATAATGGCGATGCTGCTAACAATAATGAGGATGCTGCTGATCCAGATGATAGTGTTGCTGCTGTTCTGCAAGTTCAAGAGAATGTACTTATGTTAGTTTTCAGAAGTGTGGTTCTGCGTTGTTTGGTGGTATTAGTAGTGCATTGGAATTTCATAGTTGGATTGATAAGATAGAGAGTACTTTGAGATTATTGGGTGTTCAGAAATTAATAAGGTGAAATTTGCTGCTGCTATATTTCAGGATGGTACACTAAGACGGTGGAACAACCAAGTGATTACTTTAGGATGAGTTGTGACTAATAGTAAGGCATGGCTAGTGATGAAGGGACTATTGACTGCTAGGTTTTGTCCTAAGCAGGAACTAGGACAGTTGGAATCCGAATTGAGATAATTCGTGCTAAGGAACGATGTTATTACTGCTTACCAGGAAATTTTCTGAGCTATATTTGCTATACCATGATACTTTTGTGAATGACCGTAAAACAACGAAGCAGTACATTAGAGGATTGTCTAGTAATATCAAGGGTGAGGTTATTTCTTTAAGACCTAAATCTTTCGATGAAGCTGTTCAGATGACGCATGATTTAATGGATGTGAAAGTGCTAGATAGGAAAGATAGTATTGTTGAAAACAATAAGAGGAAGTGGGAATCTGCTCAGTTCAACCAGAATCAAGGACAAAATTGTGAGGATTACAGTAATAACAAAAACCGAAGACAGAACCGAAATCAGTATTTAAACCATGGAAGAAATGATGGAAATTCGTGCTGCCACGTTGGCTGGAAGTAACAAGATAAATCTCTAGTATGTTTGTTGTACTCTATACCATGTAGGAAATTTTCCACAATTGCGACTAGAGTTAGGACAACCTGGTCATAAAGATGCTAAGTACAGAACGAGAGGATTAGTCATTGTAATTAGTACCCCTGGAGTAGTGATATGATTTAGCCATGGCGAGAAGGGACACAAGCAAGGGAATTGTCCAAGGAAAGGAAATTGACAAGACAGGAATGCTGCCGCTCCGGGTTACGTTTGAATGATGCTGACAAACATTAAGGTCTGAATGTTGTAAATGGTATATTCTTACTTGAGATTCTTTATGTCAGTATGTTGTTTGATTTCAGATCGGGTAGAAATTATAGAAATGTAAAGATTTAGTTGTTTTTTCAACGGAGAGTCAATAAGATTGACAATTAACTATTGTGTGGAGTTAACCGATGGAAAGGTTGCTAGTGTTAGTGTTACACTGAGAGTGTGTTCCTTGAATTTAGGAAGTTAAGTGTTTAATATTGACTTGATGCTCATAGAGTTGAGATCTTTGGATGTGGATTATTGGTATGAATTGGTTAGTGGTGCGAAGAGCTAATGCTTGAGATTGAACTAATCTTCACTATAAATTGATAGCTGCTGGCTTAGAATTTGCTGCGAAGCTGAGTGTTGAATGTGAAAGGTGATGAGTGAACTTTCCATCTGGGAAGTGTGTCTTGTTTTGAAACAAGAAAGTATGTGGAAGAGGAATGTGGTGTATTCCTAGCTCAGGTAATTAGCGATAGGGTAGTTAAGGAGAAGTTTGGAGATCTGTTAATGATTCGAGAGTATTATGAAGTTTTCCTGAAGTTTTGCAGAGTTGCTGCCGCCTCATGAAGTGGAGTTCGTGTCGATTGAGTGTTGTAAACAATAGGTGTAGTTCTTCTGCGTTTCATTGTATAGTGTTGATGCGTTCGGTTGAGTAGTATCTGTATGCCTTATCATTTGGCACCGTCAGAATGGAATGAGCTATCCGGTTAACTACGAGAAGTGATGGATAAAGGATGTATTAGATTATGTTTCGTTACAGTGATGATTGTTTGTGTTGTTTGTCAAAGAAGGATCGATTGTTTCGGATGTGTATTGATTATCGAGAGCTTAACTAATTGACAGCCAAGAATCGGTATCCATTACCGGGGATTGATGATTCGCTTGATCCATGCAACTTGTTTGGATCCAGTGTGTACTCAAAGATCGCTTTGAGTCCTGGTTATCATTAACTGAGAGTTAGGAAGGAAGATGCTCCTATAGTTATTTTTCGTACTTGATGTGGGTACTTTAAATTTCAAGTGATGTTTTTCGAATGGACGAACGCGTATGCCTTATTAATGGACTAGGTATATCTTGTGTGTAAGATGTGTTAGAATGAGTTAGTTATTATATCTATTGGAGATATTCTATTTTATTCCAAGAGGAAAGGAGGAACATAAGTAGCATATGAGGATAATTTTTGGGATGGTTGGAAGAAGAGAAACTGTATGTAAAGTTTTCTATGTGTGAATGTTAGTTGAAATAATTGCGTTTTCTGAGGCAGTTGATTGACAGCAAAGGTATTCGTGAAGATCTTGCCAAGACTGAAACGATTAAGGATTGGTCGGTACCAACGACGCTGATGGAAATCTGTTAATTCCTTGGTTTAAGCTGGGAATAATCGGAGGTTTATCGAAAGGTTTTCACTGATTGTTAAACCATTGATTAAGCTGATTAAGAAGAATTGGATGTGTGAGTTCCACTTAAACATCTAAATTGTAAGTTTCGAGATCTGATCCTTATCAGATGAGGAAGCTGTATTATAAACACTGAAGGGTAAGTTGTGTTCTGTACCGATGTTGTCATTGTTAAAAGGATCTGAAGTATTTATAGTTTGTAGTTTGCTGTGATGCGTCTCATAAGGGTTATGTAGTTGTGGTGTTTGTTTTGAGATGGTAGAAATATTACTTGTATGGAATCAAGTGCGTAGTGATAAAGGATCATAGAAGTTTCTCCATAATTAATTTCTTGGGATGACAAAGGAAATGAGTAGAGGATTACCTGTTGTATATTCGGGTATTTGAGTATGTTGGTGGTTATGACTGTGAGTGATCATGACTACGAGATTCGCTGCCATCCGGAAAAGGCGAATGTGGTAGCTGATGTACTTATCAGGAAGAAAAAGGAAAAAGCTTTGAGATATGAGTTTTCGTGATGACAAAAAGTGTGGACTTGATAGAAAGGATATTGAAATTTTAAGTTAGTGGTCTGATAGGGAAGGATGTCAAGGTAAGTGATTTCGACATTTTGTCAACTTATAGAAAGGATTTTGTTGTAAAGTCAAGTGAGACGTGGAATATTGAACACTCCTAACATATCTAAGTTGAGAGAGTAAGACTTAGTGATGAAGGAATCTCACAAGTCAAGTAATCGATACGATTTGGTTTGGGTAAAGATGAAAGTTGAGTTGAGCACTGTGTGTTATACAGAGACTGAAGGACAGAGTGAAACGATGATTCGAACATTGGACGGTATACTTGTGCGTGTGTGATTGACTCAGAAATTGTTGGAATTTTTATATGACGATGATTATCATGCTAGTAGTAGTAAGGCTGTACTATTGATGGTACATAAAGAACATCAATTTATGAAGGTTAAAGATAGTGAGTTATGGACGTAAGATTAGGTCTTTGGTGCATTGCAAAAATGTAGCTGGAATTGAATGAGTAAAACTAGAAGTTATATTGGCAATATTGATAAGATTGTATGGGTTAAAGAACGTTTATTATGTAACAAGGAATCATCAAAAGAGTTATGTTGGTATTCGAAGAAATCGATGGAGTTTGAAATTGGGAAACGTGGTTATGCTTAAGGTGTCGTTATGACGGGTGAAATTTGTTTTGAGAACAACAAGGAAAGAATTCAACTTGAAGATACGTTGCTTTTTATAGAAAGAACTGTGAAGCGGTCTTATGAGGTCGAAACATAGTAAGGATATTATATTGTGAAGATACAAGAATTCTGGAAATGGGTTTGAATCTATAAAGGAAGCATGTGGATTTCTTTAAGGAAAAGAGTTCTCATTTGTTCTGGAGGCATGGAATGTGAGTATAAGAGGGGCCAAGCGCCGGGACGTCGCTCTCTTTTAGGAGGGTAGGATGTGACAACCCAAACCCGAGGTCATTTATTTAATATTATATAATATTAGTTTTACGAATAATTTTGAAAATTTTTATGAGTTGAATGGAATGAAGATTGATGGTTTTAATTAAAACCGACGTTGGAGGTCTTATTTTTACCCTTCTACTAATTGCGAGGATTATTAGTGACCACGATATCGACGGATGCCCGAGATTTTATGTTTTATTATTTGTTGTCTCGATGTATATATTTTTGACGTTTTTATTTTAAGTTCGTATTAAGTCGAACCGGGATCATATTATTATCATATTTTGAGTACGTTTTAACTTTTGAAAAGTATTTTTACGAAACCCGAGCCTCGTAAATACTTTCAAAATTGACAATTTACATTTTCCACCCTTACAACTATTTAATTGCATTTTGGACCACAACTATCACAAATTTGCAAAAACTACCCCTTCACCACCACTATATAAGATTTTTCCACTAACAATTTTTAATATAAAATTCATTTTATATAAAAACACAATCTCTCTCTCTTTGTTCTTCTTTTTGTCGTACAAAACCAACAACAAAAACCCCTTTGATCATTGATTTATACTTTGAATCAATGAAAACTAATTCATATCCCACTCTTATAAATTGATGAGGATCATTTTGATGTAATTTTTGTACACATGCAACAACTTTTCAAATTTTGATGAAGAACAAGGTTGTTTGGTCTATTTCTATGCTTGTATATGGTGTTAATATTAGTATATTTGAAATTTTGAGTGCTTGCATGTATGGATTTATGAATGGGTAAAATTTTTTATGATCATCCAAGGGTGTTATGAGTTAGTTAAGTTGTTTAAAATGATATTAGGGTGATATTAGTATCATAGGATTGATTAGAATTGGTTGAAAATTTTATTTAGTATGATTTTTAAAAAGGTATTTTAGGGCAGTAGGTTCAAGGCCAATTTTGGCAACCTTACTATTTGAAAATGAACAAACTAATAAGATGAGGTTGTAGAGAATTATTTTAACTTCGATTTGATATAAGATAGAGCTTCTAGCTCCAAACGAGCGCGAAGTTATGATGTTTTGATTATTCGTGTACCGGGAGACGAGTATCGACACAATCCGAAGTTGTTGTCGATATTTGGATCGAATCTCGGGGACTATAGAATGAGTTGTAAAAATGGTCAAAGACTGATGTTTGGTTCCAAACTTAGGGTTGTGAGTCTATTTTCATGGCCCAAGTGTCGGATTTGTAAACGGGATTGTTTAGGATGGTTAAAATGGTTGTATGAGTCGGTGACATAAACTAGTCCGGTTTTTGTAGTTCAAAGATGTGTTGGGCAGGGAGCTTTAAAAGTAAAATCTTTTGATGGGCTTTTAACAGGTCTTTCTATATATAGTAAGTGAGGTCTCTGATTAGTATCATAAATATTTTATGTGTTTAAGTGGGGTAAAAGAGCTCGTACATTTGGTATGTACCGACATATTTTTATTGAAAGGATTGACTACTAAAGTAAACATATAGAATGAAGTAATAGGTCACTTGTATTGATTTCATTTTGGGTTGGTTGTGATTTTATTATTTTGAGTTTGGTGTTATTAAGTATGTATTTTATTCGAGTTTATTATTGATGAACGCGCCTTATTTGATAGGTTGCGGTTTTTGTGTTTATCGGGCATCAACTATCGTCGAAGATCGTCGTACTACTGCTATTACTCCAGGTGAGTCTATAGCCTCACTTTTGTAATTGTTTTGAATGATTTTAATACCCGCGAGGGGGATACATGCTATTTGAAAGTAAAATGAACACAAGTCAAGATTGATTGTTTGGACCCAAATGTTGTCTTTGTTGCCTTTGTTGTTTTGAATTGTTTAAGTACCTAAGCTGCAAAAGTCCCTAAATTCATGAGCCGTTAACTATCTTCTGACTTGATGTTGTGAGTTGGGAATAGCCGCTTATTCTAATAATAGTACTATTGGGCTGACGGCCCTATCTGAGACCAGGGATTTACGTTGAGTAACCCGCTGGGAAGGATAATTTTACGAGAATGAGAATCTGGTATACTTGCAACTGATACCCTAGTAGGGGCACTAGAATTCATCTAGTCATGCCGGCTTTAGGCGTGGGTGACTAAGTTAAGGGGTCGGTGTCATGAGCTTAATACAATTCAATAGCTATTGCTATTTACCATAATGCCTAACTAATAGATTATATGCGCACAATTCTATTAAATGATCTTGATTGATTTTTCTCTTGTGTTCAAATGTTGATTTGGAAAACCTATAGACTTGCTCAACCGTTGTGTTGATGATTTTAAGCATGTATTTCAGGTATTAAAGATGATGAATTGCGGAGCTTGCTGGAGAAGGATTGCGGATTGCTTTTGTGGTGATTGGTCTAAAACATAATTTCTTTCCCTGTTTGTCATAAAAATAATTCTACGGTCATGTACTTTGGTAAATTGTTTGTTGATTGGACAAAATCTTTGGGGGGACCTAAATGTGACTCTGATATTTCTAAAATTATTTTGCTTGGGATCGAAAGTTTTAGACATTGATTAGAATTATACCCTTTTATATTTCAAATGTATCATTTTGAGATTGTTTAAAATGTCTTGTATAACGATGGTTGTATTTAGCACCCAAATGTGTATTTCCGCTGTGCAATGTAATTTGGGGGTGTTAAATTGGCATCCCTTTGTTGTAAAAAATCTAGCAAGTATGAGACACTTGTCTCATACATGCATCAAACCACTTAACCTCAAACCATCAAAACCATTGTTTTCTCTCATTTCACACACACACATGCAAACTAACTAAAAATTTTCTCCCACTCTCCCTCTCTTCCCTCTCTTTTCGTCCAAACGCCACCACCGTACACCACCATCATCAAAAATTAACCATAAACTTTAACTATAATTCACATATGTTGATCACTACTTGAAAGGAGGCTATTTGGAGGTGACTTTAACTTATGAAAAAGAGTTTTCATGAGGTTCAAGGGCTCATTTCAAGAAGTTGTTCATCTACTTGGAGATTTCTAAAAGTGGTCTTGCTAAGTTCATAAGATTTGGTGACAAGATCAAGTCTTGTTAGTCATAAATCTCATCTTTTCATCACAAATTGGTTGGTATAGAGATTGTTCTTTCTATCATCCTATTAACATTGTAAATGTAATCATCTATTTTCTTCAAAGATGTATATGTATGATGATGATAAATGATGATCAATGTATTGCATGGGGATTTTGTGTTACTAGATTAGGTTAAAAAGGTTAAAAACTACAAGTAAAGGTTGATAAAATCATATCTAACAAGTAGGCTGTAATAAACAGAAACTTTCAATATTTTTACTTGGTTAAATGGATTATATTATTTTATATAATGATAGATAATTGATGTTTACATAAGTGGTGAATTGGCCATACAATAGAATGTTTAAAATGAGCAAGATATGGCCAAAACACTTATGTGATACTAATCTATCTGGTCTGTTTTGGAGTAATTATTAAAAGGGGAAAGGCTAAATTTATGTAACTTATTTGTTCAAATTAACTAATGTACGCAAGATATTTTTTTTATTCCAGACCTACGCAACATACTTTCGAGTACTTACTAATCTACGCAATATTGACCAAAATATGACTTGTTTAACCGGTTACCACTTAGAAAAGTTACAGTTTGGTCCTTTGGTATGCGTGGACTTCTACCGTTAGTCCTTTGACATTATTTTCATTAGAAAACTTAGTAATGATACCTTAACTTAAATACACGAATTTTTATACACGTTTTTATACAAACTTTTTATACGTGTTATTATATACACGTTTTTATACGCGAGAAATTCTGAACTTTGACAGATGATTTTAGCGTCAAAAATGATCTCGTAAACTCCGAAAATCTCACGTTAAGTCAATGTATACGTTCTCTACAACTTTCATGTTTTTTGTTTTTCATGAAAAAGAAATTTAGATGGTCGAAACCTCGATTTAAACTGTGACAACAATACTAGTATTTTCGGTAATTAAGTAAATCCGGATTTCGACGGTCTCATTTAGTGTTAAAAACTTACTTTTAAGTCTCTAAACCTATCAGTGACTAATTATATATATTATATATATATAATATTCTAAATAAAGTTTATAACTTATAAAGATATTAGTATGATAAAAATGAATTATCCAAAAGGTTTAAATCGGCGGGAAAATCCTGACCCCATGCACCTTTTGGTGCCGACTGGCCCTTCCCCAAGGACCAAGCCCCAGGCAATGAGCACATGTTCCAGTGACATGCGTCTAAAAATGTCTATCGAAGTGTGTGTATACAAACGTGTATAAAAACGAGTGTATAAAAAAGTGTATAAAACTCTGTGTATAAAAAAGCATAAAAAACACTTATATACTCACGTTTTTACGCAATTATATAAATATTTTTTTACGCTTTTTAATACACACAGTTTTATATACACGTTTTTATACAACTTTTATACACGTTTGTATACACACTACGATACACATTTTTAGACGCATGTTTTGTGTTTGAGTTTAATTTTAAACGAGAAGTTTTTCGAGCAACCAGTTTTATCATACTATTATTTTTATAAGTTTTACACTTTGTTTTGTAACATTTTACGTATAGAATGTCTATATTTAGTCATTGATAGGTCTAGAGACTTAAAGATAAGTATTTAGCACTAACCGAGACCGTCGAAATTCGGATTTACTTGATTACCGAAAATTCTAGTATTGCTGTCATAGTTTAAAATCGGGGTTTCGACCATCAAAATATCTTTTTCATGAAAAACGTAAAACATGAAAGTTGTAGAGAACGTATACATTGACTTAACGTGAGATTTTCGGAGTTTACGGGATAAGTTTTGACGCTGAAATCTTCTGTCAAAGTTTAGAATTTATCGCGTATAAAAACGTGTATATAATAACTCGTATAAAAAGTGTGTATAAAAACGTGTATAAAAATGCGTGTGTTTAAGTCAAGATATCATTACTAAGTTTTCTAATGAAAAGAGTATTAAAGACTAACGGTGGAAGTCCACGCAGACCAAATGACCAAACTGTAACTTTTCTAAGTGGTAACCGGTCAAACAAGTCATATTTTAGTCAATATTACGTAGATTAGTAAGTATTTGAAAGTACGTTGCGTAGATTTGGAATAAAAAAAGTATCTTGCGTACATTGGTTAATTTGAACAAATACGTTACATAAATTCAGCCTTTTCCCTTATTAAAAATACTTAGATGCTGTTTGAGCAGGAGCTACAGCAGAGTTATTTGTAGAATATATCATGTAGTTTATATAGTAAAAATTTTAGGTTCCAAATCATTGTAGAACTCAAGATATGATCAAAATGGTGGACTTGAAATTTTACATCAGATTTGACCTTAAGATATATAATATTAAAAAGGTACTAAAAGTGAAATACTATATAAAATAAGTATGTATAAGTTAATTAATTGATATAACTAATATAAAATATGTTTATACACTATAATAAGTAAATATTACATTTTATAAAATCAAAACTCAAATGTTTTCTAAACTACAAACTATATTTAGATTTTTACGTCTTTTCGGCTAAAACCGAAAGGATGACGTTTTCGCCAAATAAAACTTAGATGGTCGGACCCGTCTAATGTAACATTTTTATAAATCATATAATGATATGTAAACACACTTGACAAGTAAAAATCGACAAAACCGAGCTTTGTAACATATGGACCATAATGGGCCAAATTAGCCTTGTTGGACCACTAGGCCCAACTAGTTTGGTTTAATATTATTGGACTTACTCATGGGCTTAACCCACTTGGACCCAACATATGAGTATGGGCCTGGTCTTAAAAGGCTAAGTGGGCTAATATATTGTATTGGACTCTTAATGGGCTTATTGTACCTTAATATGTAAATGGGCTAAAACTAGTATAACTAGACTAAGTTAACTAGTACCTAACAACTAGTAATGTTGTATAAGGAAATAAAACCCCACTTGATCATCATGTTATGGCATCATTACATATACATAACAACTTTTATAAAGTTATTATTTGACGATAGTCTAAGGCCGAGTATTATTTGTTTAGGTTTCCGTGATCGAGGTACGTACCGTACATCCTAATTGCCGATAACCCGCCTTTCCCGACCAACGTGAGTTCATAGCCTCGCACTCTTTTAAATGTTTTATGAAATGTTTTGTAAACCTGCGAGGGAGATAACATGCGAGTTTTAAATAAAAATAGAACACAAGTAGTCCCGATTGTATGCTTATTGATATGGACCCGATTAATTATATGACCCAAAATGAATGGATTGAAATAGATTATTAAAAGTTAGGTTATGTCACTATAAGTCCCATTAGCATTAATTGTGAACTACCGGGAGTTGGTAGACGCTTATGCATATAATAGTACTATTTGGGGAAGATCACCCCAGTTCGCGCCTTGACGGTTGATCCCCGTCGTGCCACATTGATTGGTAAGCGAATTTATGTATCAGAAGATTTATATAGCGTGATATTAGTGACGACACGCTGATTTAGATGGGCACATATTTGTCAGGCTCGTGACCCGTTGTATTTTATAGAAAGGGAACAATGTCATGCGGCTTATAATAATCCGATAATAAATACCGATCATGCTAAATACTGAGGCTGCGGTCTCATAAATAATGTATGCTATATGAATGGAATTATAGTATATTGCCTGACTAGCAATATGGGGTCTCATTACTGATATTAAGCTTGTGTTTCTGATTTATATAACTGTCTTATATAACGGTTTTTACTAAACTCTATGAATTCACTCGGCATTCGCTGATATATTTTTCGCATGTTTTATCTCAGGTGCTTGAAGGTAACTTGGATGGAGATCGACTCTGAGGCCCACATAATAATAATATTCATTCGAACTATGTTTTGTAAAATTTATGACTGTGAAACTCGGGGACCTTGTGTAAACTTTAAACTTGTACTCGAATGAATGTATGTTTAACTTTGTACAACCCTTTTTATGCGTTGTCTATGATTTGAGTTATTATGCTATCCGGTAACACTCTATTGACCCTTCCGCTGTACCTATACGAAATTTGAGAGTGTTACAGGTGAAACTAGAAAGTTGTCCGAAACGTCATTTTCCATCAAAATGCTTTAGACTCCGAGTCTTGAAAATGTCATTTAGCGAGTCAATTGATCGGGTCAGACTTAAAAGTAAAATTTAACTAAAAAGTCAAAGCTGCTAGAAATTTGAAATATGGTATTTTTTTAGGCGTTCTTTAGTTCGTCCGAGCTCGTGAAACTGTAACAAATAATATTTTACAACTAACAAAATGTTGGGTGAGTTTGAAGACACTTAAAAATAATAACTTTGTGTCCGAGTTATACATACGTATATCGTCAACTAATGAAATTGAGTGTTTGGATAATACTTTTAGTAAAATAGTTTTGTCGAAAAAATTGTATATTCTTATGACCTAATATTAACGTCTTACACTTCTAAGATTTCCGGAAGCGGAACTTTCCTTATATAGGAACTTTCTAAAAATAGAAACTTTCAAAAAATAAAAACTTTCCAAAAATAGAAATTTCTTGGGTTAGTAGTGTAGACTGAAAACAGATATTATACTTCCTTAAAACATGTTTATGATGAATAAATTACGATGTGCACACATATGAATTCCTTATTCATTATATATATATATATATATATATATGTGTGTGTGTGTGACCTAATTGTCATTCTATTTATCTTTTATTTTTATTTTCTAACATACCACTGATTTTGGGTTGAGATTTGAAGTTCTTGTCTTCACGTCCAACATCATCATTGATATTACGTGTCTCATGGAGATTTCGGCAAAACCTTATAAACTTTTGAAACCTTATCAACTCGTAACAATTTCATTGATTGTACTATCTTGCAAACCGTTGGTTATTTTGTACGTTGCCATAATGTCACCATGAAAATCAATTTGATATTTTTTGTACGATTTATTTTCACAATTGCTTTACTTTGGTCTTATATAATAATTTTTGTAACATTAAAAGTTGATTATTCAATATCTCGCAAATTACTAATTTCCTAAAAAGTTATAAAATATTTTAAATTCCATTTTACAAGTGGCATGGTTTATACATAAATATAAGAAACGTAATACTAGTATGACGAAACTGAGCATTGCATTGCTAGTCCTAAATTACACATGGCCTAATCACCGATATCCAGTGTAGAAGGAGCCATGCGAGGCTGTATAGTAGTCACCGTAAAAATCTTGATAAGAATAAACTTTTACTTGTATTTATGAAAAAGTTAAATAAACTAAAATAAAATAAAGTGAAATGGAGTTTTTAAAAACTTTTATATGTTATACAAGTAGCACAAGATCGACACATATGCATTTGTTTTCTTACATTTCTTGAACCAGTTACACACCTACGAATATGTTCTTTCTCAATGATCGTTTTTCTACTTATTACTTCATTTTATTTCCTGATATAATTCTTTTGACCACTCGTCTAATTACCGGCTATCGATAGTGGGCTTGAAAGTCTTGATGTTTTTATCTATTCTTCCCGACGAATCTTCTTTATGCGTTTTCGTAGATCTTCAGGATGTCTCCAGACATGAATAATGATTTATAACTGGATGGCTTTTCGTATATCCTTCATGATGTTTGTCACACTCTCTTGATTCGAAATATGTTCGCGTAAACCATGCGTTGATTTCTCTCTCTAATCGCTAACTTTATTTATTTTAATTACAACTGGTTATTTAAGAATTTTCTTCGAATTGAAAATTTTTGTGTGGCTTTTCTTTTCCGATCGTGTATCGACCGTCGACAACTTAATGAGCCAATGCTGGTGGTATTTACCGCACTCAATACTTGACGACATGCTAATCCTTTGTTTCTTATTGTCTTATCGTCGACACCTATAATCTATCAACTTTTTTTTCATTAAGAATTCTTACGATATTTCTTCGTCCTCTTATACCATTGCTTACATACGAATGGTTGACCATTATTTGCTTCATATTCGTTTGCTATCTTGTCACATTTTGAAACCCGAATATGTCACATGTTTACTTTTGATGCATTAAACACCTTTATAGATTCCATAATTATTAAAAAAATTACGAGGAAAATTTTACACATTTTACCAAGCGTTGGAATTACCAAAAGAACCGTCTCAAGTTAAAAATGTTGAATATATATATATATATATATATATATATATATATATATATATACTAGACGAATACCCGCGCATAGCGGCGGAATGTCTAGCGGCGGATAATTAGCATATGACTCATTTTGTAGTAAATGTTTCTTGAAACCGAAAGTGAATTTTTTAAAATAAAAATGGAAACGTTCATAACAATTCATGAGTTCTTAACATGTAGACCGATTCATGAATCTGGATTTAGGATAATTTCGAAACTGGACCTCTTTTAATTTTCAGAATGAGTCGTATGGTATAAGCTTTGAGATTTACATTGAAGTTGTAATATTTTCTTTATTTAGATGAAATGTTGAAAAAATTTAACTTTTCAACAATTGGGATAAAAATTTTATAAGGTATATAAATTTTGTCTTTTTAGTAGGGTCCACATTTTCAACATTCTATATTTTTCAACATTTCAACCATAAGGATATAACTTTTATAAGATATTATACAAATACCCGCGCATAGCGGCGGAATGTCTAGCGGCGGATAATTAGTATAATGACTCATTTTGTAGTAAATGTTTCTTGAAACCGAAAGTGAATTTTTTAAAATAAAAATGGAAACGTTCATAACATTTCATGAGTTCTTAACATGTAGACCGATTCATGAATCTGGCTTTAGGATAATTTCGAAACTGGACCTCTTTTAATTTTCAGAATGAGTCGTATGGTAAAAGCTTTGAGATCTACATTGAAGTTGTAATATTTTCTTTATTTAGATGAAATGTTGAAAAAATTTAACTTTTCAACAATTGGGATAAAAGTTTTATAAGGTATATAAATTTTGTCTTTTTAGTAGGGCCCACATTTTCAACATTCTATATTTTTCAACATTTCAACCATACTGATATAACTTTTATAAGATACTAGACGAGTACCCGCGCATAGCGACGAAATTTTTTGCGACATATATTTAACAATATGGTATATTATGGTAAGTCTTTTTTAAGTTAAAACAGAATGTGAAAAGATCGAAATGTAAATTACAAATAATTGTAATATACGATAATTCACCTCTAGCATCAAACAACATACTGCAATAAAACATTTAATGTAACTTAAACTAAAATACTACATCAATTATAAGATAAAAGTAATAAACCATGATCCTCTCCTTTATTAACCAACATTGAATACAACAAAATAGACACAGAATTTGAAAGTTACAAAATTTAAAATTACATCATATTTTATAGAGGTATATACATCAATGGCTAAATGTTTATTTCAGCCATCTCTTCTTTGTGCAGTTTCATTAGCATCACCCTTTCTTTCTTGGTTTCTCTTATGTCTTTTGTTTGATACTTCCCATCCTTTCCAACTTTCTCATTCCTATATGAGTTCATTAAAAACAAGAACTACTGTACACTAAACATTATTTATACAAGTTTAAATATTCCAAAAATACATGCTACAAACAAAATATTTAATTTTACAATTTAGCAACATGTTGTCACAAATCTTTGCCTTAAAAAACATAGTGTCACAGAACGAATCCAAACAACACATCATATAGCAAGACATGGACTTTCACTCTAGTACTCGCTAACCAATAATTCTGGTACCGATATGGAACTTCTTAGTCAGGGCCATTGTAAGTTAATATGGCGATTACAACTGCATGCTTAGTACAATTGAGCCTTACACCAAAAGGCGACATGCCTATATTCATCCTTTTGGTGGACCATAATGTGAATACCAAAACTTAGTAGTAGGCCTACGTGTATGATAATTCACTTGCATTTTCTAATAGGCAATACAAACATCAAATAGAATATATTTATATAAACCTTAATCACGAACTAATTTCCATTAAATGATGATTAGCAATTAGAAATCATGAAAAGAATTATTACCTTCAATTTATGCCCTTTCTCTAAAATGTAGATTTTGAGCATCCAACTTCTTGATTGTTCTGAGTTGCATAGACTCTCTGATATTTCAGTTATATTATATCCTATCATCTATTAACCAATGATCAAACATCAATAAACAATTAGGTACTCATAAACAATCGTATTAGTATCACATTCTCTTATATAAAAATATTGAAAATTATTGATAAATGCTAACCATAAACCATCATATTAGTGTCACATTCAAAAAACTTAATAACAAATTTACTAAATTTTATGAAAATATTAACTTTTAAATAGATCATACATATTAAAAGATCAATGAGGGTCGCCAGTCACTGGGCTACTCGATGGCGACAGTAGTCTTTTCGGCGGCTTACGACGACACCAACTGATTTTATATTTTATAGGGACTATGCCATGATACTCGCTTTTTCTGGCGATTTGGTGTCTTTTTTCAGCACCTGTAGTTAGAAGAACATTATAAATTATATAAAAATTTAGATCTAAATTATTCAAAGATCTATTATAAAACTCAAAAAGTACATCAAATATTAAAAACCTGTTTCCGTTCGTCTTGGTGGTCTCGAAACAGTGGTGGTTGGGCTCTCGAGTGGTGGCTTGGGTGAGCGGGGTGGTGGTTTCAGGAGTGGTTTGGGGTCGGCGATGTGGTGAGGCTCGATGGTGGAGGAGAGTTCCAGAGGTGGAATACAAGTTGATTTTGCAATTGAATATAACTTGTATTTATTATGTTATGGAGATAGCTATGCAAAGCTTCTACAATACGAAGCATTAAAATTTTCAGATTCCTATTTCCAACTATTCCCGTGTTTCCTAACATAGACATTCCAAAGTTAGATTATGAATTGAAACGTAACATGAGCTGGAAAACAACCTTCCAAGATTATAAATATGGCTGACCATCACAGGTTTTTGCAAGTTTGAGTTTTCAACATTTCAACATTTCCTTAATTATTGTGGTTTTCAACATTTCCTTAAATAAGAGTTTTTCAACATTCAAGAAATTGGGGAATTCTCTTTATATGTAGTAGAGATAGTCGGGTACCCGCGCCTATCGGCAGCTCTTTTTAATTTCGACCAAATTTTGACGACGAATAACCTTTTTGATTGAATGGTTGCATTGTTGTAATGTTTTTTTATTGATTGCGTTGTTTAAACTAAAGTTCCAATATTTTCCTAATAGCATGATAGCATTGTTTTATAATATGATTGCTCGTTTGCGAGATATAACTCCTCTTATTTGTAGGTCTTAAATAATTGTCTTTCGACAGAAAACACATAATTTTAAAAAAAAATATTACGGCATTTTAACTTTTATGTTTTGACATAATGATAATTTTTCTAGCTTTGAGTTTTCGTTAAATTTTGTAATTATAATTCTAACGAACGGTGATATAGTATACTTGACCACACTTAGGACCCAAAAATTTTCCAAGAACTCATGTCACAAACATTACAAATATTTACTAACTCAATCATATGTAAATATTTTTTAAAATCCCAAAACTTTTAAGAATTACAAAATATAGCCAAGTCTAGTGATAGCGTTACTCAGTGTCGACTAAATTGAGACGACGAATAATGTTTTTCAACTACATAGTTGCATTGTTTTGTTACAACGTCACTTTATATTAAAGCTGTAAATTAAAACTTTAATAATAATATACGACTTATGAAAATGTACTGTATTTATTTACCATTTGTCTAAATTTATTTGGCTTTTTGACATTTCAAGTATGAAATGTAGTCACATACTCCAAAGCTCCATCTATTATTCTAAACAATTCTGTCAAAGTTATAAACTATACTTCTTTAGAGCATCAACAATGATAAAGTCTTCCAAAGATTTGAAGCATTGAATGCATTTAATACAAGCATCATTTAATCACTACAACTTGAAGCAAAAGCTTTGTGTTTGTCAAGCTTTTGTGAAAAGCTTTTCAAAAAGCTTAACTTGCAATGCTTAAAAACATAACAAAACACTTTTTAGCATAGTAAAAAGTCTTTGCCAACTTTTAGCATTATGGGTACTCTTAGTTGAATTACGTCTGACTTTTGGTCTTCTTTATTAAATTGTGTCTAGTCACCATTTTGATACACCTTTTTAGAAAATTTGCTTTTTTGTGGCTCAATGAAAACATTCGAAATTCAAAACTTTTTGTGATGAGATTTAGAAAAGAATAAAGTTTGAAAACTAAAATGTAATAAAACTCCAACGACCGCCAACAAACTAAAGCAAAATGATGGCTGTAACAAAGAAAAAAGAGCTCCATGCAACATTTAATGTTAAAGAAAACAAACGAAAGATCATTCAGCCATTTAAACCCAAAATGCAGATCTGCAAAAAAAACTACACCATCATCCAAAATGCTACTCCAAAGCTATACCGGCAGCAACATTTCAATATTTCCTAAAAATGAATGTTAACCAAATTCAAACATCAAAAGTTCAAATCATTTTAAAAAATCAGGCTCAGATTTGTTTGTGGTGGCTGCAAAAGTGGATGTTGAATTTAATCTTCACATTTTCAAAAAAAATTAATCTTCACAAGACCGTCATACAAGTTTGCCACGTCAAATAAAGATAATCACCATAACTTAATGTTAAAATTTGTTCATCATTGCCTTGTAAGTTATAAATTATTACAAAACAAAAAATAACTATAGATCTTGACTGATAATATATGTGATTTTCTTATGATAATAAACAACAAAGATTTCATAATAGCCGAACCTCAAGCATGCCAAGATAAACACACAAACCAACTGAAAACCCCTCAAATTATATCCCTCGAAA
Organism: Glebionis coronaria; assembly: GCA_025667525.1. Classification (NCBI taxonomy): domain Eukaryota; kingdom Viridiplantae; phylum Streptophyta; class Magnoliopsida; order Asterales; family Asteraceae; genus Glebionis; species Glebionis coronaria. Next base: position 320,446,610 of record CM046877.1, on the reverse strand, counting down.
AATAATACACATAGCTCACAAGAGTATATCTGGAGAACTGATCAATAAAAACAAAACAGCCACGCTAATATCCAAAAACCATACAACTTTACAGATCCGTCAAAATTAGTCCAAATAAAATACACATAAAGTTGTCAAAATCAGTCAGCATAGCAGATATCAAGAACCACCGAAACAAAAATAACAAACAAATATCATAGATCCATTAGCATAGATCGAGAAATATTATAAAAATATGAGATTAATAATACACATAACCACCAGATCTTAAAAGATTTGAAAACCTAACCAGCAAATCTTGAAAGATCTAAACAATCGAAAAACAATTATCACCTTCTCAACGAAAACCAATAGAAGCCATCGAATCCACGGATATTTTTTCTCATAAGGAACAAAAACACGCCAAAACTAACTCAAACCACCAGAACCGCCAAAACCAACCGTCACCACCTAGCCCACCGAACCACCTACAAAATCATAAGATTGTGGTGACCTCGACAGACGGCAGAGACGGTGCCGGCGGCGGCCTTAGTGAGATTTAGAGAGATGGGCTAAGTTGTGTGAGAAAAAAAAGACCCGTGATTTAGGGTGGAGAGATGTTGGGTAAATGTAATGTTTAGTTCTATTTTGTGAGGGCTCGGGTAGGTAATATTTGTTCATTGGTTAGAGATTTTTGTTTTGTTTAAATGTTGGTTTGGTGTATGTAAATATTAGGTTTGTAATGAGGTATGGTTGTGTACAACTTTAAATAGATTTTGTAATATATTTTTAGTATGGCCCACAAAATAAAAGTGTTTCAACCATTCTAGTTTCAACATTCAACCATTTTGGTTTTTGCTTTATAAGGTAGTAGATATATATATATATATATATATATATATATATATATATATATATATATATATATATATATATATATATATATATATATATATATATATATATATATATATATATATATATATATATATATATATATATATATATATATATATATATATATATATATATATATATATATATATATATATATATATATATATATATATATATATATATATATATATATATATATATATCTATATATACCAGTGGCAAAACCCGTCCGATGGACGGGTATAACTTCTTATTGTTGTTTTACTTTTTTTTATTTTGTAAATATATGTTTGAAATGTTTGATTGACAGATACGACTTTTTATTGTTTTATTTATTTATTTGATAAATATATATTTTATTTTTGTTTATAAGTTAATTCTCTTTTAATGCATTATTAGTCATGATTTTGTTAAACACAACGTTTGTTTTTTTAATGCATGGCCTTCCTATTGTTTTGTGAATATTGTAGGAATAATTTAAAGTAAAGAAAAATACTCTATAAAGCACTAAATTATCTACTAAATACATCAACAATATAAAAAGTAATTGTTCATCCGATTTGAAAAAATAAAACTATAGTAATAAAGTGTCCGTAATAACAAAAGAATTTTCTCTTAAACTAATGACAACCAAATCATTAGAAATTTCTTGCAAATCATTTGTTTAAATATATGTTTTGGAACCCATATCATGAATTAAATCTCCTCTGATTATCCATATTCTCTAGAAAAGGCATTGCATTGATGAAGTCCTCAGAATATCGTGGAAAAATATAGTCAAGCTTATCATATGTAGGAAAGTCGTTTAATTTAGACATCATTAGCAATGATTTATGATGTTTTATTCCTTTTAGTATGACATTTAAATAACTTTTAACAATTGCTTGAAATAACTTTGCACCAAATGAAAGGTTATTCGCATATTATCTAGTGGGTCACTAAACTAATGTTGTCAGATCCACGGTCGATCTGGTCAGGTCAACTGGTTAATCCAATTATGGCTGAAAAAATAGGTCACATCAACCCGGGTTTCACATTTTCAAAACCCGGTTAGAACCGTCGGGTTTAGGTGACCCGGATTAACTCGGTTCTCGAAATCCGGCCGAGTTTCGGTTTTTCAGGTTTTTTTTAAATATATAAATTTTATGTATTTCCGACAAATGTTTATTTTATATATAATATTGGTTGGTAAATAATTTATATATTCAATATATATAGTTTTTTTGTGGGTTTTATATATAATTTTTATTAATTAAAATAAATATGAAATTTTTTATTTTTGTCAGACTCGGGTTGATCCAGACTTGAGTTTTATCAAAAAAACCTCATACCATTTTCTTTCTTTTTTACATTTCTTACTGTCGCCAAACTAATTGGTGAAAAAGAAGTCAATTAAACATCAATCTAGTGGAGATTGTTAGCAAAAAACCATAGTTAATGACATATACTGCTTTAATTTATCCATTCTCTCGAATCTTTGACAAATTAAAATTGCCGATTAAAACAACTTAGGTGATATGTTGCCATTCTTTTCCCATTCTCAAATTTGAACTAAACAAATATAATAACATTGGTTGACACGTCATTTCACCCAAAGCATAGTTAGATCAGAATTTGACTTAAGTTTATAAAACCATCAAAAAAATGTATCACGCTACGAAATTGATTGCATATTCAAGTAAATTACTAAATTTACTACAGTACGTAATAAATCTCTTTAAGAGGCAATGGGTTTGTCGTCCACCCAGCGTCATAGTGCCAGTCCCCACATCCACACCATCCTTCGACTCATTGTCCCTAGCACAACACATAACTCCTCACAAGATCTTTCCTCGCGACAATGGAAGAAGCATTCAAAACTGCAAAATTAATCAACGTTATCTTGCACTTCTTTTATTAGTCGCTTACGACACGAAGTGTGAGCTGACGGTGTTTGGAATAAACTTAATACTACAAAATCCCACATTCCACATCACTTTCATTGAGGTTAACTTGAAGGCTAATATTCGCAAGGATTAGAGTGCTGGTAGCTGACTAAAGGTGGTCACGTACAATAACTTGAGAATCGGTAATCTCAACTTGTCTGGGCTAGTGAGTATGTCATCTTCTGTTGTAACCGAATCAGCGGCTACTTTAACATGTAGATCTTAGGACAGATTCTTTGTATTGTCAAGCGGAGTTCTAGCAGACTTTAGTTCGTCATTAACAATAACTTGACCGTCTGTACTAACTGGATCAGGGGTACAAACTATTGTGTTAACCACATCAGCCGTTAACACAGACTGACAACTTAAATCATCAGACGACATAGAATCATTCCCTTCATAACTTTATGTAGTGTTGAGAGTTGAGTTTTGGTCAACAATAACCTTAGATACAACATCTTCTGTTTTCATTTCCATGTTTGATGAATTTGCCCCATCTTGAGCCGATGTCATTGAGTCGGGTAGACTGATTGCGTTTAGACCCTCGTATGTTGCAGAATGTTAACCAACAATATCAGCACTCATTATCTCAGCAATATCTTATTTTGAGACCTGACTCCATTTCGGTAATAGTTAAAATTTTGAGTATTATGAGTTATCCAAAGAAAGAAAGAAAGAAAGAGAAAACCGGGAAATAAAGTGGATAAGACCTTATGTCTGATGAGAGCTTCCTTTGACATGATCATATGAGGTCGAACTAGCATCTGCTGATGAAGTTACTGTATCCTTTTAGATTTGCAATGTGTGCGTTTATCAGATCCTCTTTCTGTCACGACTCCAGAAGAAGAATCAAGTGAATCGTCTAAATTAGCCTTTTCATGCCCATTTGCTGGATATTAGATTCATAACACTGGGCATCCAGGTTTTAGCTGAACGATACTGGTTCATCAATATAAGAAAATTCTTCATTCGATGTAGACTTCGGAGATGAGCAGCAACTATTGTACTCTAAAAGTTGACACAGTTTATGAACTTGCCTCCAATGAAGTATCTGACACTTGCAAGAACTGCAAGAATGTTATGAACATAACACCAGATAAGTATCATCAATCTATCCTTTCGTAATAAGTTTTGTTGCATCTACTATCAACCTCGTTGGCTAATTTGCGTTTGCAAGGGCAGTAGTGAAGATTAGCTGGTTGTGTTCAGAGGCCTTCCAAAAAAAATCTGATAAAAAAAACACTGATCATCAATGATTAAAAAAAGTCAGAATGCATGAATTGATATGATTTGAAATTGAATATGATTCTGAGAACGAAAAATTGGGGTTCTTTTCTGTTATAAAACGTGTCGCCATTCTCTTATTGAATAAAAACAATAAGTTTTAGTTAGACTCCTTAACTATTATGTAACTACATATGCATTCAATAAGTGAGCGCAAAATTGAATGTGTAAGACGCTTATAACCTGATCAAAAAAGCCCTTGTTGCTGCTACATGGCCTACACCCTAATCCAAACACACCCTATTGCTGTAGCAGCAGAATCTAATCATATCTTATTAAGGAATCTGTTGATCTGAACATGACTTTATTTCTATAGTTTTTTATTTCAAACACCCCTCGTTTTTAAACTAATTATTCTATTTTAACTCTTGTTGCATTTTTTTTGCCCTGAGTTTTCGAAATGGGCGGATAAGGTGATGGGCAGAACATTAAGTTATGAAACATGTCAAGACAGGTCGGGTGAGTTCTCTCAAATCATCTGCATGAACTCTTGTTTGGTCGATAATTTGCACCATAATAACTGAAAAATCGTTCTTTGTGAAGTATGTCTTGTGTGTGTCTAATCGAATTGACTATTGGTTTAAGTGTGACTCAGTCTTTTTTTGGTGGAAAACAATATTTTTGTCGTTGTTGTAAAATAAAATGCAAGACTTTAAAGTAAATGACGGGTAATTAAAACTAAAACTGATTAAAAAGTAAATGGTGCAAAACTTAAAACTTTAAAAATAAATTAATTAAATGACAAAAATTAAAACTCGACAAAAAGTGAATTTGACAGTCTAATAAAAATGAAAATTTGAAAACTTAAAATAATGCAATCTAAAAAATAAAACTAAGACAAAAATATTAACTACCTACCGTCGGAATCCCATCGGAATCTGATCGGAATGTATGCCGTCGGAATGCATACTTACCACAACAATCGGAATAACGAAAATCAACTTTGTCGGAATAACAAACCTTGATTCTGTCGGAATAATTGAAGTATTTTGATCCTAAATCACAACAAAAACACAAACCACGCATAATTCCGACATTTACGACATAAAATACACGTTTTGGCTTGGTTATTATTATAATTAAGTGGTAAAAGGATAAGTGTTTTCACACTTATTAAATCCCCTACACTTGACCATTACAATGTCCTCATGCAATGCATTAATTACAAAGCAAGTTTTACATTTTCCATCACAATCAATCCACATTGGCCTTTATTAAAGAGACACAATATTTAAAGGAAGAAAAATAGTAAAAAGATCAAAAACTTACCTTGGGGATTTGGAATGTCATGAATGATTATCACCCTCAAGTTTCACGTTCCTCATATCAAGCTTAAAAACGAGATCATTGTTATTATAAGTTAGGAAACTATCACAAACTCATGTGGGCCAATTATTTACTTAGACTCCTTTATTCCTAGGTGTATCTCTTATATTTTATTATTGTCTTAAATGATCACAAGGATGCATTGTTGACTTATTTCGATAGTTATTTAGGCTGAAAATAAAGTAGGACGATTTAATCAATAGTTAGCTAAAGGACAAAATCTTTTAAAACTGCTTTTCGGGACCTCATAAAGTTCATATCTTGGCATAACTCGCTTCACGATTTGAGACCTTTCTCGGACCGATATTTGGCATTGCCTTCATACTTCAAATCTTGAGAGACTTCATGAAATAATGGTCTTCTCTTCATATTAGGAATTTCTTCACTTAAACTTTTTGAGAGATTCTTCATACTTGGACCACGACTTCTTTATTTCTCTCCAATCTTTATTTGGGATTTTGATATACAACGATCCGCCTCCTTTTAGGACTTGGATCTATTTATCCTCATACCTTGATAGGGCATTTTTGGATAGACTTCTCCATGATCTTTAGGGGAGTATTTGTTTTTCGCCGTGTCTCTTGATCCTTCATATTGATTTTTGATAAATGATTCTTCAGATCACTTGGGATATTTAGCAACAAAATGTAGCCCTCATGCCTTGTTAGGGCCTTTTCAGACTCGCCAATCTTCGCATCCCGCTTCAATAAGTTATGTGATGTAGAGGTTTTTTTACACACCTTTAGGAAAAGGAGGTAAATAGGGCAAGTGTTAACAAGTGACTTAGGAAAATCACGAGTTATGACCCAAAGTGGGGATCGTTCTCAAGGAGGCTTGGTGTGTGTGTAATGAGATGATGATTTGTATGATTTGAGGTTTCAAACCCAAAAACTTGCAGCAATATGCACTCAACCAAGTGTATAACAGATAACAAGCAATAACACAAACTTCCACAAACACAATATCAAGTTATGATCTCAAACAAGTAATCCCAAACACCCTTTTAACTTTTCCAATCCAAAATTTTCAAATCAAAAGTGTTATCCAAGGTTACCCAGGCCCAAATTAGCATAATAACAGATATATTAAGCAGATTTAAGCAAGATTAGACCATAAAATCATCAAGAACACAAGTAGCACACAAATTCACCAAAAATCAAGATTTTATCATATTTTGGGTTGAAAGGTGTGTACCTCATGGATGTACATCCACACCCACGAATTTTTGAGCTTATGTACTAGCAAGAACAAGTACAAGCTTCCACAAACAACCCTACTAAGAATCAACAAGGTTAAGAGCACAATATGAAAATCAGAAAAAGTAAAAATCCTTGATTAATGCAACCTTGTTACCCCACACTTGATTATACCCAAGTTATAAGCTTCACCACACCTTGATATCTCAATATCAGGATGCTATGATCAGCCTTATAGCCCAAGAATTCCAAGGTTTGAACAAATCTTAGCAAAATATCAAGAAAAGTGGAAAATGTGCAAACTTTTGCACACTCCTTTTGAAAACAGGTTTTTGATTCAAGAACAATGAACAAAGAACAATAACAAACAGATTATAAGAGTGGCACTTGAGCTTTGTTCAACAAATTCAAACACATTTCATTGATATGAATATGAGATTTACATATTTGTGAACAACTGAAAATTCAATAGAAAACTGAAATGTAATGACCTAAGGCCTTTATATAGGCATACAATGAACTAGTTAAGAGCTAAAAAACGTAAACCCTAGCTAATGAAGTTCCAAATTTGCCCCTTGTGAAGTTTGAATACATGCTTGATCATGTGATTTTTCTTGGCAGTTTGTTGTAGCTGGCATGTGAGAGTGCATCCAAGGGCTTGTAACAAGCTTAAAAAGTAAGCTTCAATCTCAAACGTTGGATTGTTGTTGGTTTTTGGCAGTATCCTCTTTGTTTACAGCAGGGGAATCTCTTGTGGGGAAAGGGAGTGATGTGGCAAGGTTTTTGAAAGTTGGGATGTGATTAAGGCATGCTTAATCATCATTCTGGAGGTTTTCATGGCTTAATTACAACATGATTGAAAATACCCAATTTTCATAAGAACACCAAGAACAGCTGTTTTGATCTTGGTTTAAGGTTTAAAAAATGTTTAGCGCGTGTTTTTATTGTTAATTAACATTTGAAAAGTTAATTAATGAATAAACGGTGAGTGGATGATGAGGTGGAGCATTGGTGGGTTTTGATTGGTTGTTGAGTGTTAGTGGGGCACGTGTCAAGCCCTCACTGGTCTAGGTATCTTCCTTGTCTTGGTAGAAATCACCCCTTATCTTCCAAACTCGTTTCACTTTGTAAATAAACCTCACAAATCCGGATTCCCTTTGTAATAAAGTTTTATTTTTCACACTTTTGCCCCAAATACTTTTCCAAAGTATTTTCAGGGGTATTTCTTGCCAATTCTTGATTCTTGAAGGACTGATTTGGTATTTTCTTCAAGGATAATGGTCTTAACTTGTATGATTGACATTTTTGAGGACTGAAATTGCCAAATTATGATTAATGAGGGACCATTTTTTCCAAATCTTCAAAGTCAAGGGTCCTTTTGGTAATTTTGATATTTTCAAAGGACCAAATTTGTAATTCTTGTAACTTGGAGTCCTTCTTTGTATGTTTGACTTTGAGGAAGATAAATATTGACATTTTAGTTTTGTTGAGGGACTAAAATTGCCAATTCTTCAAAGTAGAGGGCCCTTTTTGCAATATTGACAAACTTTAGGGACCAATCTTGTAATTATGAAGATACAAGGGTATAAAGTGTCAATTCTACCATATTGGAGGACCCTTCTTCATAAATTTTCAAATCTTCAAGGGTTTTCTTGGAAAATTCTTCATTAGGGCTTGGTTCATTGTGCGGCTTCGTTTCCCGTGTTCGTTTTTGCATGATTCTTGTGATCTTTTGTCATTTTATAAATATCCGTACCTAAAATACTCAAGCAACAAACATAAGCATATATTTGGGTATTTTCATGATATTTAATGCATTTTTAGCCCTTTTTGAACGATGAGACTATGTATAAAAGCAGTCTCATCATTCCCCCATACAAAACCATTGTTGTGCCCTCACGCAATGCTAGAATAAAGTATCGTAGCACATCCAAAAATCATTTTTATTCACTTTATTGAACGATAAACTAGCTACACTACTACTATTTACTACTACTTGCGTTTTAGACATAATGTATGATTTTCATCGCAAAATGGGACGTTTAGGTTCATAGAATAAGAACACGTAAATGCTTCGTTAGAAATAATTTCATCGTCCTCGATTTTCACCCCAATTCCATGCCAAGCGTGCAACGAGATCATTGTCATTATAAGTTAGTAATGCTAACAATATTCATATGCCCTAATCACGTACTTATCCTCCCATTATCCTAAGTTGTATCTCTTATATTTTATTTTGTCTTGAATGTTTCACGAGGATACATTGTTTGACTTATGCGATAATAGAGATTTAGGTCTAAAAATAGAGTCCCAACGGTGTAACCAAGACCATCAAATCAATAACCCCTCCTAATAGACAACGATGTCAAAAAATTAAGTCAACAAGAAGGATCGATAAACACGGTTTTATAACGGTTTTGAACATGAGACTTATTACCAACACTTTTATACGCCCCCTAACGGAAGGGCCTTATTATCTTTGGTTTACCTCCATCTTTTATTCAACTTTGCCATGAAGCTTTTATTATGACTTCGGTCTTGCCTTGCCTTTTATTATCCACCTCATCAGTAGTTTTATTAGACAAAGACGTATATCTCACGCTAAGGCGAATTTTGGATCTTTAAAGCTTCAAAGATTAAGGCTTGATTCACTTTCAATTTTGCATAGATTTTTCGGCCTTTTGGGGCTTCAAATTGTTTGCTTGATTTAGGTGAGCAGTTGAAATCTTATTATTGGGTGAAGCTTTCGATTATTCGGGTGCCAATACTTCAAAACCGTGACACTGGCGATACCTTAATGTCTTCCCAATTTAATTACACGGAAGCTACTAGAAAAGACTAGAAACCCAACAATCAAGACTAAACCGCTAACTCAATATTTATTAAGCAAAAAATATTTACAAGCGAAGGGAGAATAAGGAAAAAACGAGAACACATGAGTTTTTGAAAGAATACTAGTACTCTACGTTTAGCATAGTAACTTATAATTAACACTATCATTTCTCGTCCTTATTTAAGAGACTTAGCCTAATGTGGAGTTAAGGAATCAAAGCTAGGTGCTCAACACGCACGGTAGAGTAAAAAATTACTCTTATTCTCGCCATCGTAAAATCTACATTCGTGTCTTCAAACACTTATAAAACATGAGAAAAAATTTTAAATTTGGCCATTTTTATCCTTATTTTGCAACAAAACGATAAACAAAAAGATAAACTTTGGAAAGCGTAAAGGTTTGGCAAGGCAAGTATCTATTCACCCCCATACTAAAGCTAAATATTGTCCTCAATGTTTCGAGTCTAGAGGTGCAAACACCCCCATACTAGAGACGTAGTCGAATGCCTAATCTAGCATGAAAAGGGTGTAACCGTCAAATTTAAAGCCGTTTATGAAGTGTGCTATAAACCTAAGGTTAGAACATCAAAGGATATATCATGGATATTGAGAAAGTGTTCAAAGCAAACGATCGAGTGCTCCCATAAAACGAACACGAGAGGCTCCAATCGTAAAGATCATGATCATTTAAAATCCACAATTCACAAACAACCACGGAACAAAGGTTGGAAGGGCACAAATCCACACACGTTACTACATTAGAAAGCGATAATATGTACATAGGATAAGCATGGGACTCCCCACGAAGCACCTCGTTTTTTATTACCGAGTCATGAGCTCGACTCGATCCCCACAATACTAATTATCATTGGAGAAGGTGATTTGGTTGAGGTAGTTCAAAGATGGAACTTCCCCGCTAAAGTAGTGCTTCAACCTATGTCCATTCACCTTGAAATTGGGGCCATCATTTTGAGCTAGCTCGATGGTCCCATATGGAAATACTTGAGTCACGGTGAATGGACCAGACCAACGGGATTTCAACTTACCGGAAAAGATTTTCAAACGAGAATTAAAAAGCAAAACTTGATCCCCAATGTTAAAAACCCGGTTTTTAATTTTAGAATCATGCAACTTTTTAGTCTTTTCTATATAAATCAATGAATATTCATAAGCAATATCCCTTAATTCATCCAATTCATTTAATTGCATTTTCCGGTGTTTTCCCGCGGTCTCCATGTCATCATTACAATGCTTAAGGGCCCAATAAGCCTTGTGTTCGAGTTCAATTGGCAAGTGGCAATTCTTCCCATACACTAGCTTATAAGGAGTGCACCCAATGGGCGTCTTATGAGCGGTCCTAAAGGCCCATAAAGCATCGTCCAACTTATCCGACCAAGATTGTCGGTTTTCCCCAACGGATCTCTCCAAGATCCTCTTCAAAGCTCGGTTTGAAACCTCAACTTGCCCACTCGTTTGTGGGTGATAAGCCGTAGAAAGCCAATGTGTAACCCCATATTTCCTTAGGACCCTTTCGAATTGGTCGTTACAAAAATGGGTTCCACGATCGCTTATGATCGGACGAGGGGTTCCAACCCGAGAAAACAAGCTTTTCAAAAACTTGACTACCACACGAGCATCATTAGTGGGCAAATCCTTAGCTTCCACCCACGTAGATAGGTAGTAAACCGCGACAAGGATGTACTTATTACCACGAGATGATGGGAACGACCCCATAAAGTCGATGCCCCAAACGTCAAAGATCTCACACACTTGGATGATGTTTTGTGGCATTTCATCTTTTTTTGAAGCTTTTCCTTGTCGTTGGCATGAGTCACACGACTTCACAAGCTCATGTGCATCTCGGTAAATAGTAGGCCAAAAGAAACCGGCATCAAACACCTTCTTAGCCGTGAGATTAGCACCATGGTGACCACCCGTGGGTCCCTCGTGACAAGCTCTAAGGATATTAGAAGCTTCGGTGCCAAATACACAACGTCGGATGATTTGATCAGCAAAAGTTCGAAACAAGTAAGGGTCGTTCCAAAAGTAGAACTTGACATCACGAAAGAATATTCGTTTTTCTTGAGTCGTCATACCCTTGATGATGAAGTTGCCCGCATGGTAATTTGCGATGTCCGCAAACCATGGGGTGGAATAATCAAGCTTAGAATTCACTACACCAAGTGTCTCGATCGGAAATGTTTCGGTGATTTCCTTGGGCTCGTAAGCACTTTGGTGAGGATCTTCCAAACGAGAAAGTTGATCGGCTGCTAGATTCTCGGCTCCTTTTTTGTCAACAATTTTGTGATCAAATTCTTGAAGGAGGAGAATCCAGCAAAGTAATCTCGGCTTTGCATCTTGTTTAGCCATAAGATACTTGATAGCCGAATGATCCGTATACACTATGCATTTCGTCAAGACGAGATAAGGTCGAAATTTCTCAAATGCATACACCACGGCAAGAAACTCCTTCTCCGTTGTAGTGTATTTAAGTTGAGCCTCGGTCATCATCTTGCTAACATAGTGAATAGGAAAGAAGTGCTTTTCATGACGTTGCCCTAATACGGCCCCAATAGCGTAGTCACTAGCATCACACATGAGCTCAAAGGGGAGGTTCCAATTGGGAGCAACAAGAATGGGAGCTTCGGTAAGTTTCCTCTTAAGGATTCAAAGGCTCGTACATAATCTTCGTCAAAGACAAAACGTGACTCTTTTTCAAGAAGATGTGTAATAGGTCGAGAGATCTTTGAAAAATCCTAGATGAATCGACGATAAAAGCCCGCGTGGCCTAGGAAACTCCTAACTCCCTTAACGGTTTTGGGATGAGGTAATTTGGCGATGACGTCTACCTTAGCTTGATCTACCTCAATCCCCGCTTTCAAGACCTTGTGCCCTAAGACGATTCCACTTTTAACCATAAAATGACACTTTTCCCAATTAAGCACAAGGTTGGTTTCCTCACAACGTTGCAACATTCTCTCAAGATTCGACAAACACGAAGTGAACGGACAACCAAACACGGAAAAGTCATCCATGAAGACTTCCATCGTCTTCTCGATCATATCATGAAAAATAGCCATCATACACCTTTGAAAGGTTCCCGGTGCATTGCAAAGTCCGAATGGCATTCTACGATAGGCAAACGTTCCATATGGACACGTAAACGTAGTTTTTTCTTGATCACAAGGATCGATGGGGATTTGGAAGTAACCGGAAAAACCATCTAAAAAGCAATAGAAATCGTTTCCCGCAAGACGCGCCAACATTTGGTCCATGAAGGGAAAGGGAAAGTGGTCTTTACGAGTGGCTTCATTCAACTTACGATAGTCAATGCACACTCTCCATCCGGTCACGAGTTTAGTGGGAATTAACTCGTTGGCATCGTTTGGCACAACGGTCATTACTCCCTTTTTAGGGACACAATGAATAGGCCTCACCCAAGGGCTATCGGAAATAGGGTAAATCATTCCCGCGTCAAGGAGTTTAAGGACTTCCTTTTTGATGACGTCGTGAATTTTGGGGTTCACCATCCTTTGACATTGGATTGCGGGCTTGTAATCCTCCTCCATTAAGATTTTATGGGTACAAAATTTGGGATCGATCCCCTTAATGTCGGATAACTTCCACGCAATTGCCCCTTTATGATCCTTAAGAACATCGACAAGTGCGGTTTTTTCATCATCCAAGAGTTCCTTCGCAATAATAACCGGCAACTTGTCGCCCTCCTCCAAATAGACATATTCGAAATGAGGAGGTAAATCTTTCAACTCGAGGATAGGTGGTTCCTCAATTAAAGATTTGGGCTCGATACTCATAACCTCCTCGGGTGGAGGAAATGGGAAATTGTTAAGAAAATCCTTGTTCGAGAAGTACTCATCATTGTCGAGGTCTTCGTTACAAGTACGTGGAACATCGAATTCTTCCAACGTAAAACCACCACCTTCAAATGGAGTGAAGGTTGGTGTCGAGTTATCAAGAAGGGATCTAACATAGTGGGATTGCCACTATTTTCATCATCACCAAAACCTAGAACTTCTTGTGAAAATTCCTCGCAAACCACGTCAATCATATCAACGAGGTTTATGGTTGCAACGGAATAAACATGAGAAATTTGAGAGTTTTGAGTTGCGTCTATAACAAGTTCCTCGTCGTTGAAACGTAAGGTGATCTTTCTAGCATGAACATCGGTCAAAGCCATAGACGTATCTAAAAACGAACGACCTAAAATGAGAGGAACTTGAGGATCCGTGGGAATATCGACAACGATAAAGTCTACCGGATAATAGAACTTTCCCACTTTCACAAAAACGTCTTTCGCCAATCCACATGCGAGAATCATGGAATGGTCGGCCAACTCGATAGACATTAGTAAAGGAGTAAGATTAGGAAGATTGAGCGACTTGAAGATTGCAAGTGGCATCAAGTTAATGCTAGCACCAAGATCGGCCAAGGCAAAGCATTATTCCATATCTTGGATTGCACAAGGGATCAAGAATTTACCGGGATCACCGACTTTTTAAGGTATACGATTAAGATAAACCGACGAACAACTAGACAATTGGTGTAATTTCTCCTTGTTTTTCAACATACTCTTAAATTTAGCGGCAAATCGAGGCATCGTGACCAAAGCATCGGAGAAACTCACATTAAAGTGCAAATCACGAAACATTTTCATAAAAAGCTCAAATTGGTAATTGTCGCGCTCTTGACGTTTCTCCTTTCTAAGTCTCGATGGATAGGGTTAAGGTGGTGTGGGTTGAGGCATAGGCATAACCTTTGGAATCTCGGGTTCCAATGTTGGTAATGGGTCAACCGTAGGTGTGGCATGAGCGGTACCTCGTGGGATTTGGACATGCTCCTTTTGGACCACCACCTCGGGTTCTTCCTCAATTGCTTCCTCCGTAGGAGCAATTGGTTGAGGAGTTGGTTCCTTAAGTGTCTTACCACTACGTGTGGTAATCACTTTCATCTCACCCTTAGGGTTTGATACGGTGTTGCTAGGAAGACTACTCGAAGACGGTTTACACATAATTGCCTCAAACATAGATGAAATTTTATCTTCAAACATGGATTGCCTCTTCTCGGCCTTAATCATTTCTTGCTTGATTTCATGTTGCCCTTGTTCCATTTTTTGTTGGTTTTGTCGTAACCTAGTTACATTTCCTTCCATCTTGTTGGTATGGATTTTAAGCTCATTTTCTAACTCATTTTTAAACTCTTTCTTTAAGTCGTTCTTAAACTCGGATCTTAGGCTAATGATTTCGGTTTGAATGTTGTCAAACCTAGCATCGTTCCCATTAGCGTATTCAACAAATTCATTTGGAAGATCTTTCAAAGTTTGCAAACCTTTGTTGTTGTTTTGAAAATCATTTTGATTTTTGTTTGAAACTCGATTATTAGTCCCTTGATTACCATAGTTTCCCTTGTTGTAATTGTTTTTGAAACCAACTTGATTGTTTCGATAGTTGTTGTTAGCATTTTGATTCAAACCAAAATCCGGTGGAGTCAATTGATTAGAGCGGGTAACTTGACCGTTTTGGTTGTAAGTTCCTGTGGCCGCGTAGGCACTCGAAGTGTTACCACCGTTGGTAATGCACTCAGAGAAAACATGACCTTCACCATAATACATACATGAAACCTCAACCGCTTTAGCCGTAGCGGGAGCACTTGGTTCTCGAACTTTGAACTCAATCAAAAGACCTTTAAGCTTATCAAAGATTTTGTTTTCCAAGTTCGCCTAAATTTGGCAAGCATCGATGGTAGTAGACAAAGAAGGTGAAGCCGAAGACGAATCCTTACGAACACTAGACGTGCTATGAGGAATATACACCTTAGATCTATTCTCAATGATGAACAATGATTCCTCGACCGTTTTACACAAAAAGTTACCACCCGCGGCGGCATTAAGATAATCCCTTTCATGATCATTAAGTCCATTGTAAAACGTGTCAATTTGATGCAAATCGGAAAAACCGTGATGAGGACACTCATGTAACATTTCCTTAAACCTATTCCAAGCCGTTGAAAAACTTTCATTAAATTCTTGTGAAAATTTTGACATCTCGTTTTTCAAATGTGTAGTCTTAGAGGGCGGAAAAAATTGGTTCACAAACTTAGACACGAGATCCTTCCACGTCAATAAAGAATTGGGTGGCTCTTTCTCTAACCAAATTTTAGCGGGCCCCGCTAAGGAATACGGAAAAAGCATCATCTTAATCGAGTCATTAGCAACATCCTTAAACTTGCAAGTGGCGGTAAGATGATTGAATTGGCGGATATGGTTGTGCGGGTTGTCCTTCTCATCACCATGGAATTTGTTGTTTTGGATCATCGACAACAAACCCGTTTTCACTTTGAAATTCTCCGCAAGGATAGCGGGAATCACAATAGCCTCTCCATAACCCTCGGTGGGTTCTTGAAGTAACTCCATCATAGTTCGATTCGCCATGGTTGGTTCTTCTCTTACAATGGGTTCGTCAATAGGAGACTCCTCACTAGAAAGATTAGGAGTAGGTGTTGACTCCTTTCGGTTTTTTCCTTTACTTGCACATCTTGCTTGATTACGAGTAAGCATAAACGTCACGTACAACGTGGGGGTGAGCAAAGAAGATTCTTTTTGGTGTTTTGTATTTTTCCAATTTTTTGTGGTTTTTCATTGTTTTTACTTTTTTTTGGATTTTTGTGATTGTATTAGGTAGAAAAAAATCTACAAATCTTCTCCTTAATCAAATCTCTTGATTAAATAAGCCTCAAGGAATAAAAACGATCACGTGAAGTAAACGCCTTCGATGACTTTAGAACGTTGGTGGAACACCAAAACGTTCAAGAGGGTTTAATCAAATGAAACCAAGAAAGTATATATGATACTTAATAATACTTTGGGCGGCAAAACCCTCAATTAGCTCTCTAAATCAAATAATCACAAGAAAGCGGGGAAACGAGGCGGCGAAGCACTTAAGAGCCTTTTTCCTTAGGATATATTTTATAATATCCGCCTTATACCCACCTTATAGTTTGTATTTTTCAAAATCGAGCTTCACGAAAGTATTTATCTATTTTTGCCTTTCTTTCTTGTTTGAGATTCGATACAATGATTGGGTAATGACCTCCTAAGTCAAGGTTGTGATTTCTCACTTTTTGAGTACTTGTGTATTTATTGTTCTACGTATACAATATAGTAATAATATTCACTCAAAAAACAAAAAAAACGATAATACGTATTAGTAGAGTGCTACTAATACAATTACTATTATGGCTATATATAAAAACAACAATTGCCAAATCAAAATACAACACGCCTCCCCGGCAGCGGCGCCAAAATGATGTAGAGTTTTTTTTACACACCTTTAGGAAAAGGAGGTAACTAGGGCAAGTGTTAACAAGTGACTTAGGAAAATCACGAGTTATGACCCAAAGTGGGGATCGTTCTCAAGGAGGCTTGGTGTGTGTGTAATGAGATGATTAATTTTGTGATTATATAATTATGAGAAAGAAAATAGAAAGGGGATAAGAAGAGAATGACGGTTACGATGACGATTTAGACTAAGACGAAAAGGTCATATACGTAAAACCGTAAAAGCACCAAATTTAAAAATTTATCCTAAAATTTCTTAAAAAATTGCAATAAATCCTAAATAATGTATTAAGAGTTTACAAAAAATCAAAAATCACCCAAACCTTTTATTTAATTAAATAATGATTTTTTAATGCTAATTAAAGCCCTAAAAATCAATTTAATTAAAAAAAGCCCAAAATGAGATTTATCACTTTATAAACCTCAAAAATACCCTAACTTAATTTAAAACTATTTTTGAAAATTTTAAAATTAATAAAAACTATTTAAAAACAATTAAAAACTATTAAAAATTAAAATAATTATAAAAACTAATCTAAGAACAATAAAAATATTCTAAAAGTTGTAAAATTCCTAACTTTATGTATTTAGCCTAAGAAAAAAAAAAACTTGAAAATATAAATTTTAATTTTTAACAATAAGATAATAATAAAATAATATTAAAAATCCAAAATTTATAAAAAATTCTAAAAACTTGCAAACTAGCTTAATTTAACCTAAATAAACAGAAAATGAACTTGAAATTACAAAAATACCCCTAATGGGCCTCCAAATGGGCCAAAAGTCCAAACAGTCACCTTAATGGGCCAAAATAAGCCCAATAAGAAAAATGTTGTCCAATTAAGCCCAAAAACTCCTATCTGACTCAAAATTTGATTTTAAACACAACTTATCAAAGGCCCAAAAGCTGAAAATGTGAAATAAGCTGACTTATACCAAACTGCTTATTCTTAATGGGCTTTTTGGCCCATTAAGCTATAAGCTGATGCCATAAGCTCAAATTAGACACACAAGCTTCTTTTGAGTTGCTTAAGACTTCTATAAAAAGAAATTTGAAATAAGCCAAAGGAATAAGCCTGAAAATGCAAAAAGCAATCTATAAAAAATGACAAAATAGTCATTTTTGAGTTCTAGGCTATCCCAAGAGCTGATTCAAGTTTCTAAAGCTTTTAAATGACTTAACTAAGCTTAATCAACAAAAAGTTTTCAAATAAGTTGACACAATAAGCTGGAAAAAGCAAATAAGCACTTATGAAAAAGTCAAATAAGTTGGTTTTCTAGCAAAAAGTCAAAGTCAAAGTCTAATAAGCTCCAGTTCAATCAAATGGGTTAAATAATGAAGATATATCACAAAAATAAGTTGTTTCAGGTCTGGATAAGCCAAAATGGCTTATTGATAAGCTGAAAGCAAATTAACACTAGCAGGGGCTAGTTTTGGGGGTTGAGCAGTGCAAACTTTTTCCACTGCTTGACTTGTTGACTTTTTCGTCTTTAGTGACTTTTTTGGAGATTCAAGTTACACAAAGGCACCCAATTGATCAGTGGATCAAGAGGAGTCAAATACAACAAAGAAATCACAATCAACAATAGCCAAATAGTACAGTTAATTCAATCAATCACCAGATATGCCCAGACTTAGAACAATAAGCAAATTAGGTTCAATAAGCACTTATAGCACAATTCAGCCAGCCAAACTTAACCAAATGCATACACAAGAAATATTAAACTTAAATAAGCAAGTCTAAACAGGTTTCATGTACTGATTCAAAGTATTAAGCAAGATTAAAGCACTTAAAGTTACTGATAAACACTAAACATGTAGTTTTTTCACTTTGTTGATGCAATTGACCAACAAGCCAGATTGAATCACTCAGATCTATCACATATGTTATATAAATGATGTTTAAACAACTTTTAACCCTAAGCATGCATAAATTTTAGATTTTACCAAAATCATAGGTCAAAAACAGTTAAAATCAACAAGATATAGCATAATGTATGATTTGAGGTTTCAAACCCAAAAACTTGCAGCAATATGCACTCAACCAAGTGTATAACAGATAACAAGCAATAACACAAACTTACACAAACACAATATCAAGTTATGATCTCAAACAGGTAATCCCAAACACCCTTTTAACTTTTCCAATCCAAAATTTTCAAATCAAAAGTGTTATCCAAGGTTACCCAAGCCCAAATTAGCACAATAACAGATATATTAAGTAGATTTAAGCAATATTAGACCATAAAATCAGCAAGAACACAAGTAGCACACAAATTCACCAAAAATCAAGATTTTATCAGATTTTGGGTAGAAAGGTGTGTACCTCATGGATGTACATCCACACCCACGAATTTTTGAGCTTATGTACTAGCAAGAACAAGTACAAGCTTCCACAAACAACTCTGCTAAGAATCAACAAGGTTAAGAGCACAATATGAAAATCAGAAAAAGTAAAAATGCTTGATTAATGCAACCTTGTTACCCCACACTTGATTATCCCCAAGTTATAAGCTTCACCACACCTTGATAACTCAATATCAGGATGCTATGATCAGCCTTATAGCCCAAGAATTCCAAGGTTTGAACAAGTCTTAGCAAAATATCAAGAAAAGTGGAAAATGTGCAAACTTTTGCACACTCGTTTTGAAAACAGGTTTTTGATTCAAGAACAATGAACAAAGAACAATAACAAACAGATTATAAGAGTGGCACTTGAGCTTTCTTCAACAAATTCAAACACATTTCATTGATATGAATATGAGATTTACAGATTTGTGAACAACTGAAAATTCAAGAGCAAACTGAAATGTAATGACCTAAGGCCTTTATATAGGCATACAATAAACTAGTTAAGAGCTAAAAAACGTAAACCCTAGGTAATGAAGTTCCAAATTTGCCCCTTGTGATGTTTGAATACATGCTTGATCATGTGATTTTTCTTGGCAGTTTGTTGTAGCTGGCATGTGTGAGTGCATCCAAGGGCTTGTAACAAGCTTAAAAAGTAAGCTTCAATCTCAAACGTTGGGTTGCTGTTGGTTTTTGGTAGTATCCTCTTTGTTTGCAACAGGGGAATCTCTTATGGGGCAAGGGAGTGATGTGGCAAGGTTTTTGAAAGTTGGGATGTGATTAAGGCATGCTTAATCATCATTCTGGAGGTTTTCATGGCTTAATTACAACATGATTGAAAATACCCAATTTTCATAAGAACACCAAGAACAGCTGTTTTGATCTTGGTTTAAGGTTTAAAAAATGTTTAGCGCGTGTTTTTATTATTAATTAACATTTGAAAAGTTAATTAATGAATAAACGGTGAGTGGATGATGAGGTGGAGCATTGGTGGGTTTTGATTGGTTGTGGAGTGTTAGTGGGGCACGTGTCAAGCCCTCACTGGTCTAGGTATCTTCCTTGTCTGGGCAAAAATCACCCCTTATCTTCCAAACTTGTTTCACCTTGTAAATAAGCCCTACAAATCCGGATTCCCTTTGTAATAAAGTTTTATTTTTCACACTTTTGCCCCAAATACTTTTCCAAAGTATTTTCATGGGTATTTCTTGCCAATTCTTGATTCTTGAAGGACTGATTTGGTATTTTCTTCAAGGATAATGGACTTAACTTGTATGATTGACATTTTGGAGGACTGAAATTGCCAAATCATGATTAATGAGGGACAATTTTTGCTAAATCTTCAAAGTTAAGGGTCCTTTTGGTAATTTTTATATTTTCAAAGGATCAAATTTGTAATTCTTGTAAATTGGAGTCCTTCTTGGTATGTTTGACTTTGGGGAGGATAAATATTGACATTTTAGTTTTGTCGAGGGACTAAAATTGCCAATTTTTCAAAGTGGAGGGCCCTTTTTGCAATATTGACAAACTTTAGGGACCAATCTGATATTATGAAGATACAAGGGTATAAAGTGTCAATTCTTCCATATTAGAGGACCCTTCTTCATAAATCTTCAAATATTCAAGGGTTTTCTTGGAAAATTCTTCATTAGGTCTTGGTTCATTATGCGGCTTCGTTTCCCGTGTTCGTTTTTGCATGATTCTTGTGATCTTTTGTCATTTTCTCAATATCCGTACCTAAAATACACAAGCAACAAACACAAGCATATATTTGGGTATTTTCATGATATTTAATGCATTGTTAGCCCTTTTTGGACGATGAGACTATGTATAAAAGTAGTCTCATCATTATGCCTTGGCTATGAACTCTAATTAATAGCGAGCAAATTTTAAACGATCTTGGGCTAGAGGCTAAGTAACTTTTAAAATCGTACAACCTTACTTATTGCAATTAAATTAATTAATAAGCAATGGGAGAAAAAGCTCATAATCAACTCACATAAATTCATGAAAGAATACCAAACTTATAATTAACTCTATCATCTCTCGTTCTCCACAATTTAAAATCTCAAGGAATGAGACTCGTGGATGCTTAGGCAATTAAATCAAAGTTTTGGGTTTTCAAGTCATCTATAGGATCTTGCAAATTCTTAGACTTTTTCAAGTTTAGAATTCGCATTTTAAAGTTCCCTTGATAAACGACTTTCTAGGATCAATTATAGGAACTTGCGAAAAATTCTTGTTCTTAACCCGTAAGAATTAAGACTTTCGTGTTTTAAAGTTCTCTAAATAAAAGCCTAGCAAAACTTGACTTAAACACATTAAGGATACTAGCTAGAGTAAACTTGGATAAGTAAACTCGGGTTGAGTCAAAAGATTCACAACGTTTAAAAATTAAAACCACTTCATTAAAATTTATTCTAGCAAAGAAAGAAAATAACTACACAAAGGTAAAAACAACTAGGCCAAAATAGATAAAAAATTTTGAAAAATGTCGAAAAATCAATTTTCCGGTTAAAATGACATATACAAGGAAAAGCCCACTTAACTTCCATAAAAGTCCCCCTACACTTAATACAAACATTGTCCTCAATGTTTAAGCATGTGGATGTAACCTCCCCTATACTTAGGACATTGTGCACTTTGTTTAAATCTTGCTAAGGAAGAAACAACTAAAGTGATTCCTATTTTAATATTGAAGAATATAAAATAGAGAATCAAAAGAGTTTAGGATAGAACCGGGAAGACGGGTATACGGAATCACGGGTCGTCAAAAGTCATCAAGAATGGATATTTGAAAGCTCGAATCCCTGCACATGATAAGAAAGAAGACAACAAACACATACTAGGGTCTCCCCCTATACTTATTATAAAAACAGAGAAAAAGGATAGATACTGTGGGTTGCCTCCCGAGAAGCGCTTGTTTTTGTTAAACGAGTCGTGAGCCTAACTCGACCTTGATTATCATGGTAAGAAGCTTGAAACACATCCACCGGGATCAAATACATGGTTTTCGTCCATCAAATAGCACAATCTTAAGGCAAACAAGGCAAACCAAGAAGAGTAGGCAAGGTTCCTTTAAGCAAAGATTGATCACGGTGGTAGACAGTATGATGCAGCACAAGCATATCTCCATGGTTTCCAAAAATCTTTCCTTTTATTGCATCAGATGGATACTGAGATAGCTTAAAAATTGCAATACCACGATCAAACACCTTTTCCTTTAGGGAAAATAACACTCAGGCTCAGTAGACCTTGAAGAAGATCCGCTCATAAATCTCACAATCTCATCCTCAGAAGGTGGATAAAGAGGTGTCAAGACATAAGTACTGTGGATATCGGTGTCTTCCGGATTCTTATCCTTTGAAACGTGTTTCTTCATATCCAAAGGAGGATAACGAGCATCATCAAAGTCCAAAGGAGGAGAATCATTCTCATTTGGGAAGTAAGTGTTGAGAAAATTAGCAAAGTCTTCCTCAAATGAGTAGTCATCCAAAGTAGGATCAAGCATTGTTGGTGGAGGATCTTCATCAAAAGTAGGGACACGGTCATCATGTGAAGAATCACTCGAAAGAGTATCGACATCGTCAAAATCATCATATGTTGGCATGTCTTTATACTCTGAAGTAAAATCATCAGAATCATCCATATCAGAACTAGAATCATCATTATTGTCATCATAGGTTGGTGGAGACTCGTGAATTGGTGGAGGATCTAAATTGGAGAGAGAATCATCCACATCATCTTGGAAAAGTGGATTATCATAGGAAGAATCGAAAAGAGGATTGTTTTAGACGACAAAATCATCAAGCAAATTAATCATATTCGTTGATTCTCTTCCATTTGATTTGGTTGTGATCTTCCCCATTTTAAAAACTTGTGCATCATTCCCGACCCTTAAGATTAGCTCACCTTCGGCAACATCGACTAATTCTTTTCCGGTTCTCAAGAATGGCCGACCAAGTATTAACGGAATACGAGGGTCCATTTCATAATCAACAACAACAAAGTCGACCGGAAAAGTGAAGGAACCAACTTTAATAAATACATCTTCAGCAATACCAACGGGGTAAGCGAGAGTACGATTTGCTAGCTCAAGAGTCATCTTTGTTGGTGTCAGATCGGGTAATGATAACATTTTCCAAACACTTAAAGGCATCAAATTTATACTTGCCCCGATATTGGCTAAGGAAGTAAATTCTTCGGTTTTCTTAAAAATGCAAGGCAACACAAAACGACCGGGATCTCCAAGTTTTTCCGAAATTTCTTTAAGAATGACTGCAGAACAGTTTTCATTTAAGCGTGTGTTGACAAACTCAGTCATCTTTTCCTTCTTGTTAAGCAATTCCTTGAATGCTTTCACAAATTTCGGCATTTGGACAAGTGCTTCAACGAGGCTAATATTGAAATTCATTTGAGATATCATCTTCATAAAAGAAGTGACTTGAGCGTCCTCTTTAGTAAGCAATTTTCTCTTGTCTAACCAAGAAGGATAAGGGATGTTGGGTTTAGGTGGTGTAGGTGTAGCAGGTAAAGGTTGAGATGTTGAAGTTTTAAAGGTGGAAGGTGGGGTTGGTGAAGGGTGTTTCTTGGGAACTTCTTCAGTATGAGGTGGTGACGGTAATGGAGAACTAATACTAGGCGTGGGAGTAAGAGGGATAAATGGTGGTGGAGGAGGTGTAGATGGAGTAACTGAGGGAGGGATAGATGGTCCTACTAAGGTGGCTCCACTGTGTGTAGTAATAGCACTCACATTCGCTCTTGGGTTGGTGACGGTATTTGAAGGAAGAGAGCCCGAAGTAGAGGGTTGAGTACTTGGGAGGAAACTAGCCAGCATATTCTTCAAATCATTTGTTTGATTGCTAAAAGAGGTTTGAATATCATGTCGAAGCTCGGTTCTAATATCATTCCCTTGCTTAGTGATATCTCCTTTCAAGTTGATGATTTGGCTTTGCAGATTCTTAACTAGCTCTCCTTGGGTCCTCATGAAAGTTTCAACATCTTGATTAATGGGTGGTATTTGTTGAGCGGGTGGGTGATAAGTTCTAGAAGCTCGAGGTGGGTTAGGATTGCTTCTATTGTAGTTGTTGGGGTTGGGGTTTTGAGGAGAAAAACCGGGTGAAAGAAAGTTGTTAGAACGGTAACTTAGCAAGTTACGATCACCTTGAGGTCGGGCTTGATAGCTTTCCGTTGAATAGTTACCATGAGACGCATACACGTTTTCCGGATTATCATGAGTAGAAGGACAATCAGTGTATGAATGAGGACCTCCGCAGATCTCACAAGAAAATGCTACAACTTTAACTTGTTGTTGTTGATTTGTAGCCAAGAGTTGCATAATTTTGCTCATTTCGACCATTGCGCAGGTTAATTCGGTGATATCAAGGTTTGAAGAAGTAGAAGACACATTGACTCTCGGGTTATTACTTGAAGATGCGGATGAATCCTAATTTTTATGATGAGTAGTCATGTTCTCGATAAGCTCTCTACACTCCTCAGGTCTTCTTTTCATAAATGTGCCACCGGCGGCTGAATTAATCGTATCACGATCACGAAAAGTTAAACCATTGTAGAAAGTATCAATCAAAGTAACGGGGAGCATGTTATGGTTTGGACATCGATCAATCAAAACATTATATCGTTCCCAAGCATCAAAAAGTGATTCATCAGGTTCTTGAGTAAATCCACTAATTTGATTTCGAAGGCTCGTGACCATGGATGGTGGAAAGTATCGCGACAAAAAGCGTTGAGTCATCTCATCCCAAGTATTAATTGAATTCTTAGGAAGACGATCAAACCATTTTTCGGCATGGTGGGATAAGGTGTGTGGAAATAGGTGAAGGCGAAGAAAATCCATAATAACCTCGGGCAACTTCATGCTTTGAGTAACGGTAATGAATTTGTCGAGGTGTTTGTTGGCATCATCATCCGGCAATCCGCGAAATGGACAAGTATTTTGGACTTGTTGGATCATGTGATGCTTCAACGAAAACTCTGGAGCCGTGATTTGCATCGGCGCAAGCGGTCCTCCTCGTCCATTCATCGTAGGTTGACACAGCTCCTCCATTGTTCGAAGGTTGGGTGGGGGAACATTGTTGTTGTTATTCATGTTGGGGTGGGGTGGATTATTGTTGTTGTGCACACCAGCCATATCTAAATCTTCACGAGTCTCGGGCTCAGAATAAGATGAAGATCTAGTACGCATACACCTGCAAAAGAAAAAGAGAAAGATACCAAAGAAATAGAGAATATATATACACTTATAAAAATAAAATCTTTTTGGTGCAAAACTTTGAAAAAGAAATGCTTTTTATATGTTTTTTTTAATGTTTTTGTATTTTTGAAAATATTTAGTTTTTATGGACTTTTTGAAAATTTTTAAGCAAGAAAAATAACGTTCACGAGTGAACGGATCCCAAAATTCAACACGTCTCTCACAATAAACCGTTAATCTTTATCTAGAGAGGAAACTTAAGGCTATTAACTATAAGCAATAATATCAATGAAAAATGCTGGAAAGTATACAAGTCTGAATAGCATACAAGTTCTGGATAGCATACAGTTTTTTAAATTGATGTGTTCCACCATGTAAAATCTCACCCCGCGTTTAGAAACAATGTACAAGTAGTAAAAGGGGCTATGAACTTACCTTAGCTACGAGGTGAATCAATATGGAACTTGAGGGCTGAGTAATAACAACAAGAAATCAAGAAACTTTAAGTCATTCAAGACCTACGATAACGGGGCGCGAAAACTTATAAGATACAAAAATAACGTTTAAAAAATGTTTTGGTTACTATTAGTACATAAACCATCTTATAACTCGCAAGGCATTGCAACCTATTGACTCGAACCAATTTTGACTTAAAAACACTACTTACCCACTGTATGATCATGTTTATAAACATTAAAAATGCTCATCAAACACATAAGTAGCAAACACTTGTACACTTTGAGTCGAAAATTAACGTTAACAAATTGGCTGCACTAAATTTTCAGAAACATGCTGTAAAGATTGTATCATATCTAGAGTTATATAATAGATATAAACTCAAACTTTATGCCCCTGGAAAGATAAAATTATTACCTTTTCAAATCCTTAAGAAACACTATCAAAGCTATTACCAATCAACAGGAAATGCAGTTTTAGTGCAGACTACTCAGATTTGACTTTTTCGACAAAAAACTGCATAAAACCATTTTGACCATCATTTACATTCCGTAAAAGATTTTAATTTGAAACCAATTGGAAATGTTCACATTTGACCTATTTTACTGTAATAAGTCATAAAAATACCCACTTTGACCTTTTATGCTTTGACCCCAAACACAAATTTGGCGCACATGTCGGTATTGACAAGTTTTGATAAAAAGATCATATTTTACTCATCCGGACACTTCCAAAAACCACCCAACTCACCAATTGTACTAAACAACCAAGGCTATCCAAAAATCAATAAAGTTGCAGGTCTTATTTGAAGAAAAAAATTCATGAATGGCTGTAGCAATCTGCTATCATTCTTAACCTCATTTTTGAAAACTAAAATTTACTTCGAACATCACCTAAAGACTTGTACACCCTCAGCAATGCCTCTACAAGTACACAAGACCTATCATGATCATAATACCACATTGACATCAGTAGAATATGGTCAAAATGCAAAAATCCCAATTTCATAATCAAAGTATTTATTCAAATAGAAATCAAAGCAATACAATGATGCCAAGAGTACCTTAATACAAGTGTGACGGATATGAGAACCGGGCTGTAGATGGAAATGGGAAATACTCCAAGGGCTACCGGCGACCTACAAGAGTGATCACGACCCATAAGTATGCGTTTTATAAAAATATAAAACAATTGTATCAAAATATTTTGTAAAAATATAATATGTATATAACTTGCACAACCAACCGAGTTTAAGTGTGATCATGACCTTCATGACACGCAACCTGTATAAAAATGCATAACATAATAGACCAAGGTCTCAAATCAAGTAACCCAAGTGATTTTCACCTAAAAACGCCAACAATTTATTTAACCGTAGGCGTAAAGTCACATTTCTGTTTGGTATAGGTTGTAGCTCCCAATCCATAAGTCCAACAACTACGAGATTTTCACCACTGGAACGGGTCTCTCATGAGGTTCCAGAATGTCTAACCATTCGATCTAAGAGTTTACGGAACTTTTTAAAAGTCCAAAACACTAACAGCCTTACCGTAAGCACCTAATAGTCAAATTGCACTAGTCAAACTTGGGGCAAAATAACCCGTTAACCTATAAGGTTTAAGGGTCTGAGATTTCCACCATTGGAGAGCCTCAAGACTCTACTTTCGGCCTATACCAACCACAAATTACAAACCGTGATATCAATCGACCTATACCAATTGTCGGGAAAATTGCATTCTTTGAAGGTTACGAAATCAGAATTTAGGTTTTCGAACTCGGGTTTACCGTTTTGGTCATAAATTACAAACCGTGATAGCAATTGACGCGAGGTCAGCGGCGATTGTTAGGTTATAATGTATAATAACTCAAATTGTCTCAAAAGATCAATTATATGGCCAATGACCTGTAGCATGTAGCTATACAAATCTGTTGGCTCAGATTGGGTTCATAACCGTAAATCGGTCATAACTCACTCATCCGGAGGAGTTGATCGCCCATCCAACTCGCTACTACATGTAAAAGGGTCAAAGAATCCATCTAAGCTATAAAAATAGCAGCTACAGTGGGAAAATATCTGGGTTTTGGGCTCATAAACCTGCTGTCCGAATTTTGGTTATCAAACTACCATACTAAACAACCTCTAACCCTTTCCAAACAATTAAAATCGCATCCTACACTAACTAACATCAATAAAAGCATCTTAATTCTATAATATTCATACTGAAATCAAGACTTAGCCAAAAACAAAAATTCTAACAAGGGTTTTAACAAATATTATCAATGCCTAAACCCTAATTAACATAATGCATGATCATCCCATTGATCAAACATACAAGAACTCAAATTCTAGAATTTCATGATTTCTAAAAATCAATTGCATGAGCAAACAACCATGGAAGAGTGATAAGGGTTTACCACTAATGGTTTTGGTATAGTTCAATTGTAGGATTGAGCAAAAAAATGATCTATGGGGCTGTTTTGGTTGATGTTCGTCACCCAAAGAGAAGAAACAGGGAGTGTTTGATTAATTTTGGTAAGAAAAAATATGACAGTTGTGTTTTTTGTATGTGTGTTGGTAAACGGTGAAAAAGAGAGGGGAAGGAAAATGGGCTTTGGCCATAACTTAGATACTTATTACTAATCAACTAAAGCCCAAAGTAAAATGCACTAGTTTTAGCCCGACTCAATTTCCTAAAACGCTAATCGTTCCGTCTCGGTGCAAGTTATAATACGTAAATAAAATATTTATAGAAACATAGTATTTTGACTTCATAAAGTCGAATATATAGCCATCGTTTCTCGCTCCATCGAATCAGGTAAACTTTTTGTATAACGCGTACAGGTGCTTTTAAATCAAAGTTTTTGACTTAAATAAATATGGAAAAATAAAATAAAATTTTTATAATTCCAAATAAAATACTTTCGATGATCAGAAAAATAATTAAAATATAATTTAATTAAAATTATCGAGATCTCAGTATTTAAATAAGAAGAATACAAGAAAATGTAACATGTTGGAAAATTCAAAAAGCATGAATAAAGTAATACCGGAGAAATACGAGTTCTCACAGTCGACCCCCCTAAAGGAACTCTGGTCCCTTAGAGTTTAACTCGAGACGGAAAAAGATACGAACAAAAGGAGACACATAGTTTAGAATTGGTTCATCGCTTTCACATGTAATTTCTGTACCACGGCGAACCTTATCAATTGGAATTCCAACTACGCTTCGGCTTCTAAATTCCTTTTTGAATTAATTTCAAACTTGGATTAGAATAATAAATTTTTAGTACGAAGAAAAATAAAGAGATGGAATGAACACGAGCATTGCTTAAACGGACAAGGTGCGCTAAAACGAGTTAGGATTGATAATCGACACGGAATCGCAATTCGAGCAAACTGTAAAGCATGACAATCTTAAAACGTAATAATCTACTTACTAGGGAAATAGAGGGGAATATGAATTTCATAAAGACATTTAAAATACGAGTTACCACAATTATCCGTCTTGGATTTGGTATTACTATAAAACTCGGCTTAGGTACTTTCTTGATTAAAAGAAAATTTTACAAAGTTTGGTGATTTGTAATCAAAACTATGAATATTTAGTGAGTAAACAGTCGCTAAGTCCTTTTTATGGATCAGGATTTCAGAACAAAGAGTAAAATTGTTCAATTAAAACTTGGGTTCATTGTCACGATTGGAGAAAATCAAATTTCCCAATTATTTGGAGTCATTCATAGAAATAGAAATTAAATCGATAATTTCATTAACTTGAGTGTAAAGTATGATATATCAAATAGTTTAAAAGATAAAGCATAACGTATTTTTAAACACTAGTTATAAATCTACCAAAAAGGATGTATAGATCCGACATTAAACTTGAAACGGGTATTTTGGTAATTTAACCACTTGATAAAATGTGTAAAACGTTCTTAAAAGTTTATAATAATTTTTAGAAATCCAAGAAGGTGTTTAATGCATCGAATAGTAAACATGTGACATGTTCGGATTTTCAAAAGGTGGTAAGATTGCAAACGAATATGAAACGAATAATAATCAACAATTAGTATGCAAGCAATAGCACGAGTGAATAAAACAAAACTTGTACCAAATTCTTAACGAACATGATAGAATAGATGCATCGATGATAAGGATAATGAGAAACAAATCATTTAGCAAGGGATTAAATCCCAAGAGCGGTTGGTGTCACCAACAACGATTTATTAAGTTCTCGGTGGTCGATACACGATCAAAAGAGAAAAGCCACATAATAAATTTTCGAGTCAAAGAAAACTCTTAAGAAGTCACTTGGGAGTTATTCTAGCAAAATGAACAACATTAGAAATGAGAGAGCGAAGTCAACACATGGTTTACACGAACAAATTTCGAGACGATAGAGTCTAACACACATCATGAAAAATACACGAAATCATCGTTCACTTTCAATCATAAATCACTATTCGTGTTCGGAGACGTTTCGAAGGTCTACCAAAATAGATAAAAAGGTTGGTCGATGTAGAAGCATAACAACGTTGAATCTTTCAAGTTTGGTATCAATGGTCATTAATTAGACGAGTGGTAAAGGGAACTATATCATAAGAGAAAAATGAGGTAATAAGTAGAACAGATATCGTTGAATAAAGAAACATGTACTCGCAGACTCGTAAGTTCAAGAAAAGACAAGAAAATATATGCTTATATCATGAAAGGGTGCTACTCGCATAATATGTAAAAGTTTTCAAAACTTTATTTCATCTAACTTTTTCAGAAACACATGTAAAAAGTTGGTTCTGGTTAAAATATTTAAGGTGACTACTGATTTAGCCTCGCATGGCTCCTTATAAATTACGCATAGGTGATCAGGCCATGCATAATTTAGGACTAACAGTGTGATGGTCAGTTTCGTCAAACTAGTATTACATATCATATATTTAAAATATGAATATAATGCCATTTGTAAAATAGAATTTAATATGATTTATGAAACTTTTCGCAAGTAAATAATTGGCTAGATGTTTAAATCAACAATTTTGATGTTACATGAATTCTTTATAAGACCAACGTAAAATAATTTGTGAAAATACCTCATAAAACAATATTACTTAACATTATAAAGTAACATTCAAGTATTTTATAAAGTCAAAGTAGAACGATTTGTAAAATGATTTGCAAACAATACGAGTTTGAGTTTATATGGTGACATTATAGCAATGTATAAATAGCAAGTGGGTTATACGAGGGTAGTAACGGGTAATTAATACGAAATCAATGAAATGGTTACAATGTGATAAGGTTTCAAAATCTTTAGCCGGAATCGTCATGAGATACATGTCAAAATGATAACGAAAGATATGAAAATGAGAACTTCAAATCTTGACCCAAATCAGTGGTGCGATAAGAAAAAAAAAGAAGATAAAATGAAATGACAAATAAGTCATGTATAAAAGAAAGGATAAAGAATCCATATGCGTGCACATAGTAAAAATTCGGCATAAATATGCTTTTAAGAAAGTAGAATATAAGTTTTGGAATAATACAACTAACCCGAAAAGTTTATATATTTGGAAAGTTTCTATATAAGGAAAGTTTTCGATCAAAAGTTTAGGAATTTAACAGGTTAATAGTGGCGCATAAAAATGCACGACTTTTTCGAGAAAAAAAACTCGTTTATTAAATGTGTTATCCAAAAAAACATTCCATATCAAAGTTCACGATATATGTACGTATAACCCGCACTCAAAGTTACTATTTTTAAACGTCTTCAAACGCATCAATGTTTGCTAGTTGTAAAATATCATTTGTTAAAGTTTTACAAGCTCAAACGAACTCAAAAACGCCTAAAAACCATATTTCAAAATTCTATCAGCTTTGAACTTTTTTTAGTCAACTTTGACTTTTAGGTCTGATCTGATCAATTAACCCGTAAAATGACATTTTCAAGACTTGGAGTCTGAAGCAATTTAGTGTAAAAAAATGTTTCGAACAACTTTATATTTCTACTCAAGATCTGAAACCGAATGTAAATTGACCAAAATGCCCATGCATGTTTTGCGCATGTTTGACTATATATCTTAAAATACAGGTTTTTATTGTTAAGATTTGACCCGTTTATACTAGTTTTCGGACATGGTTACCTAAGAGGTAAAGGTAAAACGGCATTTTAAAAAACTTTTTAGTTTTACTCGAGACTCGAAACGGGCCAGAAATAGGCGAAAACGCCTTCGCATCAGATCTGTCAACAAAATGATATTTTTAGAAAATGCAGACTTTATTAGATAAAAGACCCATAAATATTCAGTTTCGACACAAGTTCCCGCGTGTTAAACGTAAAACGACATTTCAGACAACTTTCGTGTTTCGGCCGAAGGCCGAAACGGATCAGAAATGACGGTTCTTCCCCCCTGCAGTTCTGCATCAGCAATAATTTCCATATACACAGAAAATAAGTTCTTAAATTTTACAAATTTCAAATGAGCGTAACTTGCTCGTTTTTAAGAGTTACGATTCGAATTTTATGTCCAAACGAGTGTCTCAACAAGCAAAAACATATTTGTAAGTCTGAACTTTATAAAAATATTTTCTCGACACCGTTAAATTACCTGTAGATTTTCTATAGAAAGTATATTTTTTGACACCTTGAAATTTAATCAAACTTCATAGCGACCCGGAGTTTATGTACACACATGACTTGTGGATTCCATAAAGACGAAAGAGAATAGATTATATAATTAAGCATATAAAGAAAAACATAGTATAAAATTTGTTTATGAATACCAACGATAATCTAAGAAATCAAAACGGCGCATGACATCCGTGTCTTCGATTTCAAGGTGCAAGGTAGGAAGGTCTCTTGACGGCGCGATTTTCCAAAAACACAAAGCATACCAAGAAAGAAATGGAACATTAAGGAGTCGCACTCCCGGGCAAGGAGGTTAAATAAAACGGAAGGATACAAGTTTATAGAAGTAAAATCGTATTCCAAACAAGCACCACATTATATCATATGATATGAATTACAAGATGACGATGGTGTTTCCAAGGTACAAACGAACGTTGTAATTCGAAGTCGAAACGTATAATGGTCAACGAAAGAGTGCCGTGTAAGATGGTGACGTAAAAGTCACTCAAGGTTACGAAAACTCACGATATTATTCAGCACGGATTTTAAGGAGTGCTTTGAGATGTGCGACTCACACGATGTCCTTTAGTATTTTTTGGAGACACGTTGAGCTTCATAATGGTCTACAGACTAATTTTCAAGGCATCTAATCACAGATGGTCGGTAAACAATTTGGATATCTAAATAGATATCTTAAAGAGGTTTAACAGTGGAACTAACGCACAGGGTAGTAAAATGAAAATCAGAAGTTTCATTGAAATCAACACTTCTTAATCCCAAACAATGGTATTACAAGAATACGCACAACATGTAACAGTGAGTCGAGAAAAATAAACGGCTCAAAACGAACGAGTATGTGAGGTCAGTTGTATCACGCATAGACGAAATAACAATAGTACTCAGAAAAGTGAGTATGAAAAGTCGGCAGCATACGCGCTCTGAATACAAGTATGTAACGTCATAACAATATAAAATTATTGTAACAAGATGAAGTTTACATGAACAAGAATTCAAGAAATACGGTAAGGGCAGATGTAATCACAGAATATCTAATGATAATTCATTGAGCACAAAGGCTTTGAAAGGAGATAGTAATTATCTTCATGAGGGTAATGTAATATTTCAAATTGTAATCAAGAGGTGAAATACTACAACGATAATTAAAAATAAATAACAAGGATTAGAGAGCTACCCGCGCAGATATCGAACATCAATGGCAGATTCTGTGTTTGACACTTCGAAACATGAAATATTTGAACTTTTCGGTAATAGACTAAGTTTTGAAAAACGACTCAATTCCCTATAACCATCGCTCTGATACCAATCTGTGAGACCCCTAAAATCAGGTATGGAACAACTAGGCAGCAAGGGGGCGCCACGTCATGGTACAAGAAATAATGAAATATTATTGACATAAATTTGACGTAATTAAAATTTATACATTAAATCATAAAGAATCAGAGTTTCTAAACAAAGGTCCAAGATTTTTATAAGCGGAAATCTATAATTTAATTATGTTTTTGTAACTTATAGTTACAAAGAATACATGATAAACTTCTAACAGTTTTTAGATAAACCAAAATTTAATTACACACAGAAATCTCCAAGCTGCGATAATATCCTGCGGGCTCCAATCCAAGCAAAGCAAAGTATTACTACCTGAGATTAAACATGTAAAATTGTCAACATAAAGTTGAGTGATATTCATAGGATTAGCAGTAAAGGTGTGGAACACAAGCATTCATTTGTAAAACAAGTAAATAGAGAAAATGGTTATGATCATTAACCATAGTCCGAAACCAATATTATTGCTGTTTAGTTCATGAACCGAAGCTTAACTCAAAGTAAGTTTCTCTAGGGAGTATTCAGCCTAAATACTCAAGTATAAACAAATGTAAGTCCGTCAAGGTAATCAGGACGGGGATTGTCAATCCCGATGGATCCACCCACAACATTCGCGCTTAGCGCAAAGCATACGGGACAATTAACGGTTCATGATCAAGAGAGGAAACTTAAGGCTATTAACTATAAGGAATAATATCAATGAAAACTGTTGGAAAGCATACAAGTCTGAATAGCATACAAGTTCTGGATAGCATATAGTTTTTTTTTGATGTGTTCCACCATGTAAAATCTCACCCCCGTTTAGAAACAATGTACAAATAGTAAAAGGGGATATGAACTCACCTTAGCTACGAGGTGAATCAATATGGAACTTGATGGCAAGAAATCAAGAAACTTTAAGTCATCCAAGACCTACGATAACGGGGCGCGAAAACTTATAAGATACAAAAATAACGTTTAGAAAATGTTTTGGTTACTATTAATACATAAACCATCTTATAACTCGCAAGGCATTGCAACCTATTGACTCGAACCAATTTTGACTTAAAAACACTACTTACCCACTGTGTGATCATGTTTATAAACATTAACAATGCTCATCAAACCCATAAGTAGCAAACACTTGTACACTTTGAGTCGAAAATTAACGTTAACAAATTGGCTGCACTAAATTTTCAGAAACATGCTGTAAAGATTGTATCATATCTAAAGTTCTATAATATCTATAAACTCAAACTTTATGCCCCTGGAAAGATAAAATTATTACCTTTTCAAATCTTTAAGAAACACTATCAAAGCTATTACCAATCAATAGGAAATGCAGTTTTAGTGCAGACTACTCAGATTTGACTTTTTCGACAAAAAAACTGCCTAAAACCATTTTGACCATCATTTACATTCCTTATTTTAATTTGAAACGAACTGAAAATGTTCACATTTGACATATTTTACTATAATAAGTCATAAAAATACCCACTTTGGCCTTTTATGCTTTGACCCCAAACACAAATTTGGCGCACATGTCGGTATTGACTAGTTTTGATAAAAAGATCATATTTTACTCATCCGGACACTTCCAAAAACCATCCAACTCACCAATTGTACTACAAAACCAAGGCTATCCAAAAATCAATAAAGTTTCAGGTCTTATTTGAAGAAAAATTTCATGAATGGCTGTAGCAATCTGCTATCATTCTTAACCTCATTTTTGACACTAAAATTTACTTCTAACATCACCTAAACACTTGCACACCCTAAGCAATGCCTCTACAAGTACGCAAGACCTATCATGATCATAATACCACCTTGACATCAGTAGCATATGGTCTAAATACAAAAACCCCAATTTCATAATCAAAGTATTTAATTAAATAGAAATCAAAGCAATACAATGGTGCCAAGAGTACCTTAGTACAAGTGTGACGGATATGAGAACCGGGTTGTATATGGCAATGGGAAATACTCCAAGGGCTACCCGCGAACTAAAAGAGTGATCACGACCCTTAAGTATGCGTTTTATAAAAATATAAAACAATTGTATCAAAATATTTTGTAAAAATGTAATATGTATATAACTTGCACAACCAACCGAGTTTAAGTGTGCTCATAACCTTCATGACACACAACCTGTATAAAAATGCATAACATAATAGCCCAAGGTCTTAAATCAAGTAACCCAAGTGATTTGCTCCTAAAAACGCCAACAATTTATTTAACCGTAGGCGTAAAGTCACATTTTCTGGTATAGCTGTTTGGTAAAGGGTGTAGCTCCAATCCATAAGCCCAACAACTATGAGATTTTCACCACTGGAACGGGTATCTCATGAGGTTTCCAGAATGTCTAACCATCGATCTAAGAGTTTACAGAACTTTTTAAAAATCCAAAACACTAACAGCCTTACCGTAAGCACCTAATAGTCAAACTGCACTAGTCAAACTTGGGGCAAAATAACCCGTTTACCTATACAGTTTAAGGGTCTGAGATTTCCATCATTGGAAAGCCTCAAGACTCTACTTTCAGACCATACCAACCACAAGTAAATTTCTAATACCAATTGTCGGGAAAATTGCATTCTTTGAAGGTTACGAAATCAGAATTTAGGTTTTCGAACTCGGGTTTACCGTTTTGCTCATAAATTACAAACCGTGATAGCAATCGATGCGAGGTCAGCGGCGTTTGTTAGGTTATAATGTATACTAACTCAAATTGTCTTAAAAGATCAATTATATGGCCCATGACCTGTAGCAAATAGTTATACAAATCTGTTGGGTCAGATTGGGTTCACAACCGTAAATCGGTCATAACTCACTCATCCGGAGGAGTTGATCGCCCGTCCAACTCGCTACTAACATGTAAAAGGGTCAAAGAATCCATCTAAGCTGTAAAAATAGCAGCTACATTGGGGAAATATCTGGGTTTTGGGCTCACAAACCTGCTGTCCGAATTTTGGTTATCAAACTACCATACTAAACAACCTCTAACCCTTTCAACAATCAAAATCGCATCCTACACTAACTAACATCAATAAAAGCATCTTAATTCTATAATATTCATGGTGAAATCAAGACTTAGCCAAAAACAAAAATTTTAACAAGGGTTTTAACAAAAATTATCAATGCTTAAACCCTAATTAACACAATGCATGATCATCCCATTGATCAAACATATGAGAACTCAAATTCTGGAATTTCATGATTTCTAAAAATCAATTGCATGAGCAAAAAATCATGGAGGAGTGATAAGGGTTTACCACTAATGATTTTGGTATAGTTTAATTGTAGGATTGAGCAAAAAATGATCTATGGGGCTGTTTTGGTTGATGTTCGTCGCCCAAAGAGAAGAAACAGGGAGTGTTTGATTAATTTTGGTAAGAAAAAATATGACAGTTGTGTTTTTTGTATGTGTGTTGGTCGACGGTGCAAAAGAGAGGGGAAGGAAAATGGGCTTTGGCCCATAACTTAGATACTTATTACTAATCAACTAAATCCCAAAGTAAAATGCACTAGTTTTAGCCCGACTCAATTTCCTAAAACGCTAATCGTTCCGACTCGGTGCAAGTTATAATACGTAAATAAAATATTTTTAGAAACATATTATTTTGACTTCATAAAGTCGAATATATAGCCATCGGTTCTCGTTCCATCGAATCAGGTAAACTTTTTGTATAACGCGTACGGGTGCTTTTAAATCAAAGTTTTTGAATTAAATAAATATGGAAAAATAAAATAAAAATGTTATAATTCCAAATAAAATACTTTCGATGATAAGAAAAATAATTAAAATATAATTTAATTAAAATTCTCGAGATCTCAGTATTTAAATATGAAGAATACAAGAAAATGTAACATGTTGGAAAAAATGACTAAAATAATACCGGAGAAATACGAGTTCTCACATCTTGCTCAACAATTATACGAGCAACAATTGAGAGAGCAGTAGTTGTGTAGCAACAAGATTTAGATCTGAATAATATTTGGTTAGGTTTAGAAAAAGATGAAGAAGATGAAGAGGTTCAGATGGAGTATGATGAGGATGAGGAGGCTAGGGAAAAGCTAAGACAGCTAAAATTGAAGATTGACTATGATATTAAGCTAGTTGGCAATCTATACTTCAAATATGAAAGTGAAACCCAAGAGCAGAATGTAAGTATTTCTCAACAAATATGAGGTCTTGAAGGTTTGTTGAGATTGCAGAATGACATCATAATTCTGGAGGCAAATAGAGCATCTAATATCTTAGACAAGCTAAGGTTAGAAAGAAGGGTATTGTACAAATTCGTTTTGAGGAGTAACCAAATAGGATGGACATGGGACAAATTGACAGGTTACACTTTTAACCAATTGGAGAGTATGGCATATGCCATATAGGAGGGATATGTAAGCATAACATAAATTTTAAATCATCAGTAAAATGAGACTGAGAGAAGATTTAAAGAAGAGAGGGAAGCACAAGCTCCTAGGCCTTAGAAGAAAGGTTTCAAGCTTGCTTTCCCAGAGTTTTATGTGTTTGATGAAAGGTTTCCTAGTGAGGATGTATTGAGGGAAAGTTTATAGCTTGTAGTTCTAGATGATACTTTAGCACAAAAAGTGGAGACCAGAAATCCAATTATTTAGTATGAACACGATGAAGACACGGGATTCTGGAAGTTTCACGAATATATAGTACATATACATGTATTCATTTCACTTGGTTCTTTGTTCAGTAGTATGGACAGAGAAGACTTGGAGGATATATGGGCTTTAGTCTTGGAAAAGTTTAGTGCAACTATTCCAACTGGTTTTGGCAAAACGATGTTGTGGGCCACATTTAGGAGATTGTTTGATCCAGACCAAGAAGATCCTATTTGGATGGACTTGGTTGATGTAGATGCATTTTAGTGGAGGTTATTTTCAGCAGCTGGAGTTTATCATCTAAGTACAACCAAGTTTTCAGAGTACTTGCTAGTGGATAAAATTTATCCACTTTCACAAGACAGTTTAAAGAAGATGGTGAAGTCCAAGTTAAAAGTTGACTACACTAGTGATAGGGGAGTACTGTTTTTGAAGTTTATTCACTCTCAAATCCAAGGCTAAGATGGTTTGTAAGAATCCTCTCCCAGCCTTTTGTTTTATTCAGAAACTTTATAGTAGGTGTAGTATCAAGTCTAGGGGAGGACTGTTGGGAATAAAATATTCAAGACTTAGCCACTAACAGAGTTTTGCTAGCTACTTATGGAGTCTTATCTAGCCATTGTCAGAGTTCTATGTAGCCACTGATAGAATACCACTGATGTAGAAGAGTTAAATCACTAATGGCTTTGCATGGATCTACATTGTTACTATTCTAGAAGAATATACAACACATATATATTATTTAGTTTGTTTATCTTTGTATATTTTCTATATTTAGTAGATTGCTTACTTATTTTACAAGGCTCTTTAGTATATAAAAGAAGGCCTTAGGTCTAAGAGTCGTGATACACATTATTCATATTCTAGAAGTTTCACAAATATAGAGGACAAATTCTAGTCATTCACTTATGACATTAAGGTGAAGATTTTTACTACTGCTCATTACTGTCATTACAACTAATCTGAGTTTCTACTGCCCAATTATTTTTCAAGTGGTTAGCTAGTGTAGGATTTTTATCCCTTTTATAAAAATATCTTATGTTATTATATTGTTTAAACTACAGGGATGAGTACTTCCACCTATATTCTTATTTCCAACGATGATGAAAGAGAAATCCTGATGTTCACTCCATCTCCCACAGATGTGCTTGTTCCGAGTTTGTCTTTTTATGATACTCCTGAAGTACAAGAATATTTCTCACATCAGATTGAAGTGATGAATAGTGTACCTTCACCTACGTCTAGTTTTCTGTTACATGAGGATATTTATTCGTGAGGAGCACTATGAAATTAAGGAAGACTCTAGAGCACGGATTGTCGAAAAGCACGACAAGCAATTGTCCGTAATTGCTAGTCATCTTGATGAAATATCCCTTGAAGCTTTTAGAATAGTGGAGACGAATATTAGGAATTTGATAAGAGGAAGAAAGGAGAATGAAGAGCATATTAGTCAGTTGGAATATAATGTGGACTATGACAATCTAACATTTTCAGGTAGTAAATTATCTTCTCGTATATTATTTTGAAACTTATTTTTGTGTTGGTTTGTGAACTCACAATTTACGGGTTGAAATTAGGGCTTACGTGCATAATTTAACGTCCTTTACGACTAAACCGGAAACCCTAGGTTTACGTATTTACGTTTTTGTACTCCGTTTTTTATGAGACAATTTTTATTAGATTCGTTTTGTGCCGTTGATTCATAATTTACAAACATGTTTTTCGTAAAATGACCCGAGGGCACGCAAATCGAGAAAAATAGAATCGAGGAGTACCTGTAAATTAGTGGGGACGAGACAAGTTAACACTTGCCCCACCCCCACTAGGGGCGGCCAAAGCTTCACCAACACACCCCTTATGTGTCAAAGTGATATCAAAACTAAGGACACTTGTCCTTAGTTTCTACTCAAAACTACTTAACACCTTAAAACAACTAACACAAACCATTTAATATTATATTTACATGCAAAGAACTCCAAAAACTCTCTCTACCCTCCCCTATTTCCGTCCCATACACCACCACAAAACACCCCATTTGATCAAAATTTCTACCATGAATCTTGTGTTTAACTTGCACAAGATGAAAACCCTTTGAAGACTTGTTGATTTAGGGTGATCCTAACATCTACAAAGAAGTTTTCCTTGGAGTCTAGGGCTGATTTTTCTCAAGGTGTTCATATATTTGGTGATCTTGAAGGTGGTTTGGATATTCCATAAGATTGGTTATCAAAAACCAAGTCTGGTTCTTAACCTTTCACTATATTGGTTGGTAACAAGATCATTTCTTCTATCATCTTGTTATTTTGTAAATGTAATATTGTATTTTATTTAAAAATGTATATGTATATGATGATAAATGATGATAAAAGTATTATGTGGGGATCTTGTGTTGATATATTTGGTTAAAAAGACTAAAATCTACATGTAAAGATGTTAAAATCATGGTTAAATTTATAGGTTGTATAAAAAAGTAAGTAACCATATGAAAACTTGGTAAAATGACTTCGATTATTGAATATACAGTTAGATATATGATTTTTGCATACGTGACAAATTTACCACTCAATGGAATCAATAAAATGAGCAAGATACGATCAAAATACTATTAAGGTTCAAATCTGTATAGTCTGTTTTGGCCGAATTATTAGGGATACTTAGCAGATGAATGAGCAGTAGCTATAACAGATTTATTTGTAGCAAATATTATTTAGTTTGTGCTGCCCAAATTTGAGCTTCTAATTCCTTGTAGAACTCAAGATATGGCAAAAATGGTGAAAGTGACTTTGATAATCAGATTTGTAAATAAAAATATATAATATAAAATGAGCACTCAGGTAATATTATTATAAAATACATATATAAAACCCACTAACTAATGATAATATTTATAAAATGAGTTATATAATATGATAAATAAGTATGACATTTTTATAAAAGTACAAACTCAAATGTTTTCTAAAGTTATAAAACTATATATAAGTTTACGTCTTTTCGGCTAAAACCGAAAGATTAACGTTCTTGCCAAATAAAACTTAGACGGTCGGACCCGTATAATGTAACATTTTCATAACTCATCTACTGATATGTAAGTACATTTGACTAGTAAAAACCGATAAACCTGAGCTTTATAACTTATGGACCTTAATTGGACCATTAGCCCAACTAGTTTGGCTAAACACTAGTGGACTTACTCATGGGCTTAACCCAATTGAGCCCAACATATGGGTATAGTCCTGGTATTAAAAGTATAAATGGACTAATATAATGTATTAGACTTTTAATGGGCTTATTGGGCCTTAATATGTAAACAAGTTAAAACTAGTGTAACTAGTCTAAAATTTACTAGCACATAACAATATAATGTTGTATAAAGAGATAAAACCCCACTTGATCATCATCATACTTATAATATCATCATATATATACATAGCCATTATTTTTATAAAGTCATTGGACAAGAGTCTAAGACGAGTATTATTTATATAGGTTTCCGTGATTCAAGCACGCACCATCGCCGATAACCCGCCTTTCCTAATCAACGTGAGCTCATATCCTCGCACTCTTTTAAATGTTTTATAAAATGTTGTGTAAACCCGCGAGGGATAGAACATGCTAGTTTTGATAAAATATAACACAAGTAGTCCCGATGGTATGCTTATTGATATGGACCCGAATGATGCTATGACCTAATGAATGAGATAAAAAGGATTATTATTGGTTAGGTTATGTCACTTAAAGTCCCATTAGCATGAATTGTGAACTACCGGGATTTAGTAGACGCTTATGCATATAATAGTACTATTTGGAGAAGATCACCCCAGTTCGCGCGTTGACGGTTGATCCCCGCCGTGCCACATTGATTGGTAAGCGAATTTATGTATGAGAAGATTTACATAGCGTGATTTTTGTGACGACACGCTAATTTAGATGGGCAAATTGTTTGTCGGGTTCGCGGACCGTTGTTTGTTATAGTAAGGTAGCAATGTCATGCGGCTAGTAATAATCAAATGTAATCCAAATATCCATTATGATACGATGCAATTAACGATAATATAGAGACTACAGTCTCATGGACGGTTTAAGATGTATGACTTGATTTATATATATATTGCCTAACTAGCAATACGAGGACTCACTTCTGATATTATACTTGTGTTCTGATTTCTATAACTGTTTTATGTAACGGTTTTATTAAACTCTATGAATTCACTCGGCATTCGCTGATAAAATTTTCGCATGTTTTATCTCAGGTGCTTGAAGGTAACTTGGATGGAGATCGACTCTGTTGGCCCACATAACAAAATTATTCATTCGATCTATGTTTTGTAAACTTTATGACGGTGAAACTTGGGACCTGATGTAAACTTAAAACTTTTATTCGGATGAATGTATGTTAAACCTTGTACAACCATTTTTATGCGTTGTCTATGATTTGAGTTATTGTGCTATCCCGTAACACTCTATTGACCATTCTGCTGACCCGATACGAAATTTGAGAGTGTTACAGTTTGGTACCAGAGCTCTCGTTATAGAGAACGAAAGATTTTTAAAAACCAAGGTTTTGAATAAAACATTTCAAAATCTTTTAACTATAAAAAATTTTCTTAAAATGTTTGAAAAATCTTTTGACTATAACGGTGCCAAAGATCTCCGATGTTACCAACAAGCCTTATTGAGAAGATATATATTTTGATATATATAATTTAATTTATATATATGTATATATCATGATTCAGTATGTAACTGTTTAATAATTATTTTTATGCTAATAAGAGATATATTATAAATGAAAATTGTCATGACTGACCTTAATATTCCTGTAGCGAACCATGCTATCCCCGAACCTAACGTAGATGACAACCCTTATTTAGACTTAGTGGATTATAATGTAGAGGAGGATATGGATGATGAAGAGGAGGAACCATTTGAGGATCCCGAGCCCGAGATAGGACTAGGAGATCAGATTGCCCCTCAGGTTGATATTGTAGAGAATGATAATGTTGGTATTGAGGATGATGATGAGATTGGGATAGATAATGTAGGTAATCAGGATGACGAAGAGGATGTCCAGGAGGATGTAGGTATAGATGACCAGGTTGATGATGATGAGGCTGAGCTTATTTTCCCTTATGAGGTAGAGGATGGTGAGCCCTTACCCCCTCCAGTTGATTGGTCTGATTCTGAGTTTGAGTTACTTAGAGATGAATTGTCTGAACCATCTGAATCTGAGTCTGAATCAGAGGATGATGAGGATGATGATGCACCTGATGGTACTGATGGGATTTCTACCCGTAGGCATGTGATAGGAGAGTCGTCGAGGGTTCGAGAAGCTACTCATATTGATGGACTTGCACCTTGGGCCTTGAGACGT
The DNA here is from genome assembly GCA_025667525.1 of Glebionis coronaria. Classification (NCBI taxonomy): domain Eukaryota; kingdom Viridiplantae; phylum Streptophyta; class Magnoliopsida; order Asterales; family Asteraceae; genus Glebionis; species Glebionis coronaria. The sequence continues at coordinate 320,402,854 of CM046877.1, read as the reverse complement.
GATTTAGATGCTTCCCGTGTTCAAGGTAGTATGACCGAGATTGGGTTAGTTGTTGTGCAGACTCATGTTGCTCTATTGGAGTCGAAGACTAAGATTGGTGAAAAAGAGCGGGAGTTGCTTGATTTGGGTTTGACTGATGTAGAGCGTGGTTTGAATGAGGCGTTTAGGAGATTGTTTGTGTTGGAAAGTGGTGAGTATGCCGAGATGAAGAAAAAGGTGAATACGATGGAGATTCAGTTGAGTGTGGCTCGTGAAATGCGTGAGAAGGCTGAAAAAGAGTTGAATATATCTGTTGGTTGGAACCGTAGGTTTTATACTGAGATGGTTGAGAAAGGAGTGATTCGTAAGCGCCTAGCTGAAGATGTGTCTTGTGATCGTCCGAGGAAGATACCGAAGACGATGGATGATGGACCTTCTAGCAGTTCTCAGTAGACCGGTCTATCTTTTGTAGTTATCTTTGTATCTTTTGTAACCTTAACTAAACCGACATATTGGTTAGTAGATCTGGCACGAATTTTGGGCCTGTATAGTGCTAGGAAATTTGATGTGGAATGTTAATTAAGACAACGTGGTTGTTTCTAATCTAATGAAATATGTATCTTTGTCTTGAATTCCATATCGTGCCTTATTTGTATTTTGATTATGAATTCAATCCATCTTATAAGAATCCCTCATTGGTTGAATGCTTAATATACTTTGAAATTGTGAAATTATACAACCATGCCGCCCAAGAAAGCTGTGACTGAGGATGATGTACGTAGGATCATTGCGGAACAAGTTGCCGCATATATGACTGAATTTATGGCAAATGCTAGAAATTGAGCTGGCAGTAGTGGAGCTGGCGGTAGTGGAGCTGGCGGTAGTGGAGCTGGCGTAGTGGAGCTGGCTATAGTGGAGCTGGCGGTAGTGGAGCTGGCGGTAGTGGAGCTGGAGGTAATGGAATTGGTGGTAATAATGTGAATGTGAATACTAATAATGTGAATGCTAATGCTGGAGGAAATGTAGGAGGACTTCGACCTAATGCGCCTGAAGTCGGTGGTTGTACTTATGTGGCGTTCATGAAGTGTGAACCTCAACCTTTTAATGGAACTGAAGGTGTTGTACGATTAAGCCAATGGATTGAGAAGATTGAGTCGGTGTTTCGGATTACTAAGTGTAAGAAGGAGGATAAAGTGACTTTTGCTATGGCTACTCTTAGAGGTCGTGCGTTGACTTGGTGGAATGGGAGAATTGCTTTTATGGGTATTGATGTTGCTAATACTACTCGTTGGGCAGAAATTAAAAAGTGGATGACTCTTGAGTTCTGTCCCCATAGTGTGATTATGCGGTTGGAACAATAGTTGATTCATCTGAGAATAAAAGGTGTGGACATTGATAGCTACACAAACTGATTCCATGAGTTGGCCTTGTTGTGTCCACGATTGGTGGAACCCGAAGAGATCCGAATTGAACAATACATTAAAGGGTTGACCAAGAATATCTGAGGGAATGTGACATCATCAAAACCATTGACGATTGATGATGCCGTTCGAATGTCTTACCAACTCATTGGGCAAATAATTCAGGACAGGGAGGATGAAGCACATGCTGGTGAGAAAAGAAAGGGTGATGGCGATCGTGGAGGTCGAGGTGATAATAGGCAGAATTTTAATCGCCGTCAAAACCAAAGAAGGGGGAATGCAAATGCTCTTACCAACAACACACCACGCAATGATGAAAAGTGTCCTAAGTGTGGTAATAAGAGGCATTCTGGCGACTGCTGGAAGTGCCGAAATTGCGAAAAGCTAGGACACAAGGTGGAAAAGTGTAAGAGGGGAGTCATTTGCTTCAACTGTAATGAAGAGGGTCATTGTAAAATCCATGATTTTACCATGATTTAATGTAATAAAGTTTCATCCAATGATCTTAAGAACATTCACTCATGTGTTTTATTTCTTTAAGATGTGTGTGAACTTGTCCATTATGTACTTATACTTTTACATTCATCCTTGTTGTAAATAACTACATAACTTAAACCATGTACTTAAAACTAGGAGAACAAGTAATAAAATGTATAATCAATATTTGAGTATACAACACTTAACAAAAATTGGAAAATATGCTACATCATGTATATGTAGCCGTGTATATATGTATGCATACTATAAGCATGCTTAATCTTTCTTGGACTAGCCCAAGATCATGTACTCCTTGTGTGCTATCCCAACATAAGCCCACAACAAGCCCAAGCCAAAGCCCACTACCCTTTGGTTAGCTATAAACGGCATATACACGCATATGTGAAAGAAGAACGGTTGTCTTGGTTTTGGAAAAGCCAACACATGGCACAAGTACTCTTACCAAGGCAATCATGCCTTTTCCTTCCCCTTCTCTCTCCCCTTTTAGCGGAAAAACAAACACACACATTCTTCATTCTCTCATGCAATCCAATCTCATATCTCTCATCTCCTTTCTCTCTCTCTCAAATCATTCGGCTATAAGCCACAAACATCCAAGATTGTACATTAAATCCACTAGATCTTAGTCTCATCTTAACTACTAATCATTTAGTAGCATCATCACCTTTGGAACCATTATAACAAGCCCTAGTAGAATCCCTAAGGGTCACGGCTTGGTTATAATTTGGGTTTTCTTCATCATCTAGATTAGATCTCTAATCTCCTTTGTCATCTAGATCTTCCTTGGTAACTTTTAGCAAGAAAGGTATTATTCATTATGATTCTTCATTTTTATTTGCATGCATCAACATTCACCTATAAACACATGTAACAAACTTGTTAAAATTAAGATTTAATAAGAACCATGACCTTAAAGGTCACGACATATATTTGAATACCACTAGTCATGGTTAAAAACTTTTTATAAAGAAACCTATGACTAGTATTCTATGTTTTAACTTGACTAAAAATCATAAGAATCATTTTGTGAATTTAAATGAAGCCATGGGTTACAAATCTTACTTTTTGGGATATTGGTTATAATAATCATAAGTCTCATAAGTAAACTTGTATAACTTAAAACCATGACCTTAAAGGTTACGGCATAATTAAATGGTGCATCTATGATTTATGTACTAAGTTTCAAATGATGGAATATGTATTATTACATGTAAAATGGACTACTAAAAATCACTAAAATGAATTATGTGTACAAATCTAGCCGTGGGTTATATATGTCCTTGAATGGACTTTAAATGTACATGCATGCTTATATAAAACCTAGATCTAATGTTGAGAGTTTAACTTAACATGATAAACATAAAACTAGCTTAAAGATCTTATGGGAACATTTGGGGAAAACAATATAGCCGTGAGCTATATGTTGTTTTCTTGGAATTGTGGTAACCTTGGAAACATGCAATAAGCCTAGATAATTATGTTGTATTTTATAAATATTTACAAGACATAAAACTAGCTTAAAAGCTCATCTTGGAAACACCAAGATTAAAATTATAGCCGTGGACTATATGTATGTATATATGGACTTATGATTTTGTTTCTTGGTTTCTACATAGCTAGATCTTATTTTTGGGACACTTATAAGTACATGCAACCTTAAACAAGTTTTGACTCATCTTAATAAGCTATAACTAAGTATAGCCGTGAGTTATAAGCTCATATTAGAGCTTATGACTTGCATGAAACCTTGTAACACATCTAGATCTCATTTGGTACATCAAATAAAACAAACTATGAGTTTTATTCTTTTATTAAAGCTTATAACTAAATATGGATAACCTAATGATAAGCTTATGAGAAAAATCCTAGATTGTTACTTACATAAAATGAAAAGTAGTATTGATGGACTAATCAAGCCCACACAATATTAGCCTAAGACATAATGGACCCGATAAGCCCATTTAACAAATCTTAGTATCTTAATGGACTTAAGAATATGCTTAGGCCCATTTAGTTAATTAATGGACTTAAAAATGTATTTAAGCCTAATAAATGTTATAAAGGCCCATTTAACAAGTTAGTTGACTTAAAATGTATTTAGGCCCACTAGATGGCCATTAGATATTTTAGCCCATTTAATGAGCCCATTTAATGTTTTGGATATTTAAGTAAAAGTTTTTATGATAAAATATAACTTGTAAAAACTTTTGGACTAAAATGACAATTTATGAAACTTAAGGACTAAAACCGTGACTTTTGAAACTTGTTTTGATAAATTAGTAAACACAAGGACTGAAAATGTAAATATCCGAAAGTCTAGGGTTTAATAAATCCCATCCGTGGCATATTAACCCTAGGGACCATTTTGGAAAGTTTCTAAAAGTAATTTTGTCATTTCATAACCCTAAGGACCACTTTTGTAACAATCCGAAACTTAAAGAAACCCTAGGGACTTTTTTATCATTTTATGAAAGTTATAAAACCTAGATATAACTAGGAGGACTAAATCTTCCATAAGCCGAAACTTTAACAAGACCTAGTTATCAAATGTGCAAAAATCCGAAAGTTTTACTTTGCTTAAAATATGGAGGGACTAGTTTTGCCGTGTTCCGAAACTTTAACAAGCCCTAACCCTAATTCTATTTTTAAACATAGTAAAATTTAGACAAACCCTAAACTATAAGAATTTATAATATAAATTCTTAAACCTGTAATTTATAAATTATTTTATAAATGTTAAACAAATTATGGGAACTTTAAAGTTAAATAAAATATTATATTTTTACTTTTCAAAAATAAAATATTTATATTTTGCTTTATAAAATGAATTGTATAAACAATATGGATATGTATTATTAATACATGTACTCATATACTTCTAGGAAATAAAATTATATGAACGTTCACTAAATTGAATGCTAATACGTAAGCAAATATTATAAGTGAAACATTTTTATGTTTACTTATATATGAAACTTAATTGTAAGTTGAAATGGATGTTACAAATACATGAACTACGAACGTAAACTAATACGATAAGTAAGACATTTTATGTTTACTTAAATATGAAACTTATATATACAAGTTTAATTGGATATTGTTAATACTTGTACTATAGTTATTTAGATAAATACTGTAGCATTAATAAACTGATTAAAAATATGTATAAGCATATACATATGAACTTTGTACTATCTATTAAGACTGTACTATTTGATTAGGCATAGATTTTGGCGTGAGCATTATTTGGATATTCGTATTATACAGCTATTGCCAACTCCCAGGTGAGTTTACATCCCCATATAAACTATTGATAAACTTTTCCTCTATGGGAGAGTAAACATGCAACTATTTTAAATGGACATATATAAACTTGACTATGATTGACTATTATAGAAACTGTTAAATTGTTGTAAATCACCCGAATATTATAAATAGATCTATTAGGGATTGACCATCCCCATTTGGGTGAGTCATGCTCACTGTGCCTTGGCCGGGACAACAGATGTATACCATGTTGGAACTGGGTTTGGGTGTCTTTTTGTAAGACACTACGTCCTCATCTGTTGAGGACTATGGAAGGTTAAGCTTAAGTTTCGAGTAATAGCAAATGTAATATAACTTTTAGTAAAAATGATTTGTGCATTGTTACTTCTATGATTAATGTATGTCCAAACTAATTATTGTTAAACCTGTAAATTCACCAACTTTATGTTGACCCTCTAAGCATGTTTTTCCCAGGAAAATGAAGTTAGTACGTGATATGTGCATAGACTCAAGCATCATTGTAATCTGCATTGTAGGACTCGTTAGGGGTACTATTTGGGAAACATATACAATCTACTATGTCATGTTGAAGACAATTTTTATAAATTTGTATGACATTCATGTAATCTGATTTGAATAATTTCTTATCTTATGCTCTATGAACTATGTGCTATAGATCCACCCTTGTGACATCTCCGTTGATAATTCCGCATATTTTGACCCTACCCGGGGTGTCACATAGAATGGTATCAGAGCATTAGTTATAGAGAACTAGATAAATTTTTAAACAAAATAAAAATAAAGTAATTTTTCTTTTATTTAAAAGTGGACTATAACTTTATAAAAAACTTTTGGGATTTTTTTTGGGAGCGTATTAGTTAAGCATGTAGATCGGAGGGAATTATGTGCTATGTGAATTAAGTGTGTACTGAATGTTAGATAAACTGGTTAAATGATTATATATACGTAAGTAATAATATATATATATATATATATATATATATATATATATATATATATATATATATATATATATATATATATATATATATATATATATATATATATATATATATATATATATATATATATATATATATATATATATATATATATATATATATATATATATATATATATATATATATATATATATATCTTTACATTATATATAAGAGGAGGGATTTGCCACGTCATCAATCAGTGCACTAATCTCAGTCAGCAGATGGGCTTATGTTCTGGGCTTAACATGTCGCTTACGTTCTGGGCTTAATGTCCCGTCTGATATATCTATCCTTCCGAAAACACTTCCCCGTCTTCTATTGTTTTCCAAACCCTAAAGTAAACCTGCATCGATCCATATCTATCTTTCATCAAAAAATAGCAGATTATTAAAAAAACCATACGAACTCACCTCACTGATAATGGCCAGGTATTGTTAAATGACTTTCCTTTTTATTGATTATGCTATTGATAATTAAACCTTGACTAGGATCATACACTGAACCCTATAATCATGATCTCAGGTGTAATACAAATAAATCAATATCAGATTCATAAATTTTTCTTTTAATAATCTACCACCAATCGTAAGGTATGTTTTGATTTTAATTTTTGTTTTGTTTATGCTCTCTATCAATGTGTTTATTTGAAACAATAAACATTGGTTTGTTTAGGTACTGATAAAATGGTGTTGATTATGTATTTTTTTTTCTCAAGTTTCTATATGCATTGGGATACAAAGTTAATGGATCTACTGCTGTTGCCAGACGTTATGAGAAAGTATAGGTGGATTAGACTGTTTGAATTTAGTAGGAGGCGAATATATAAGAATGTAATTTCAACTACGATATTAGGTACCACTAATGCAACATGTATGGAGATGTTTCGTATGCTTTTTCTTTTTTATAATTGATATCATAATGGTCAGGTAGGGTAATGGGTCGAAACCAGTTATTTTATTATGCAAACGGACAGTCTATTAATATGCACAGTCTTTTAATGGGGGCCATATCGTGTGGCTCTTTCGCTAAAACTGTCACGGTCATATGATAAAGTTTTCAACATGTATTCGCACATTGTTTGTTTTTATGTTTCTATATAGAGCTATGATATATCAAGCCAACATCATCCAAACCACATCTAATGTAATTAATAAAGTTTATGGTTTTTTGTAGGTTGGATTTTGTCGGATTGATTATATAGACGTAACTATCAACAATCGTAAGCATGTGTAGCATTAGAGATACAACGGGAGATTCAATGGCGTGAGGTAGTAAATAAACTAAAATATATGTTAATCATAGAATTTATATTTGTATTACGAATCAGCATAAAGAAGATATAATAATTCTATAGGAAGTCAAGCATTTTGTATTTCCTGCAAACATTGCTCAAGAGAACATTTCCTTTGAGACACCAGAGATGGTGTTCACAAGGGAACATGAGAAATTGTTGAAGGATGGAGAAAAGTGGTGAAAACTACAGCTAAATCATGTAGCATCACAACCGCACTAATGACCACAATCTTATTTGCAGCAGCAAATACTATACTTGGTGCAGTTCAAATGGGTCAGTTCATATTATGTATTTATGCATCCATTAATTCCTGTATCCTCAATTCATCATTCAAACTTGATCTGCATATATCATAAAACAAAATATTTAGATATATGTGTAAGTCTATATACACTTGACGCTTCTTAATACTAAAATACCAATACGAATTTTATTTTTTTATGTACAAAAGTCATGTTCAACTTGCGACGTCGGCATAACCTATAAGTAGGACCCAATCTGTGTATAACCTACTGATTTATAATGTTATGATGCTTCTTTCTCAATCTATATTGTTGGTTTGTATGGTAACTAATTGCTCACGCCATCACATATTTTGAAGATTGTATATGCTTACACATACGAGCATCGTCCCAGAACTATCAACCACGCGATGGACAAACGCCCCTTATGTCTAAAAAATATGATGTAAAAAGTCGCCTTATAGATGGTGGAACGAGATTGATTGGTCTGGAAGCTATAATTAGGCTGAAGATTGCTGATGGCCAGGAAAAACCTACTGGTACTTTATTTATCCATGAAAAGACTACTGCACATCTGGGATCAAATAAATTCTGATGCTTCACGACATTAAAAATAGTGAGATCTTCTGTATAAGTGGCTTATTTTAGTTTACTACATGCAAGGGTGTTTGGGATTACTTATAGGGGGTGTTGCCTTACTTTCTCAGTGTAAATACTTTTCTGCCTTAGTCTTTACTTTTGAAAATGTGTTGCAGGGGTGTTTGTGGACTTGCTGTTATGAGAGGGAAAAGATAATATAGTGATGAGGTAGAGATGGTAAAGATCTGTTTTCAACTTTTTATAGTTATGCTCTTTGGGATCACTTTCTGATATTTGGCACTTTTAGGCTTTCTCAGATCCTGGCCAACACTCGGGTAATCAATATTAGTCGGTGTTGATTAGGCGTTTAGACCTTTGGCGTCATGTAAAAAACCATGTCGTAACAAAACCTTTGGAAACACATATTTCCTAATGAAAGAGGTGACATTAGCTTATCCAAACTATGTTAATAACTATTATTATACATTAGATTGTTTATTCAAAAGAGTTTTGTTCCTTTTTTTCAGTTACTGACAGTACCGGTCACATGTGAATCATCTTTGTTGATAACAGCGGATGAAACCATCATTTCAACACACTTTGCGAAAAGCAAGTACATAAAACATTCATGCCGATAGAGATGTGAGAAGACGCCGCATTGACAATCGCACAAGCATTTCTCCCACTGAAAGTAATCTATCCAATTCTGCATCGCATGAAGGTGTATACTTCTCTTTTGTTACATACTTTTTAGATCCTAATTTGTTGTGTTGCCATCACAATATGCTAAATTATTTGTTTCAGAGACAATTTTATTAATTAGGTTACTGAATGAAGTGTGCGTATACGTGGTGGCCTTGGTCGGCCAATTTGTAATGCATGCTGTCGCCATGTACCACGAATTCATTACTTCCTTTAGAGAATCAAGGTCAGTCATTATCAAGGAACTATATTATGCATAATAGTTTTTTTGCAACTCTAAATAAACTGTTTGAGGTTACTTATTATATTTTCTTCTATACTTTTATGTTTTGAAAAAGCTTCTTAAACTTGCTTATGCCAAAACCATTTCTTAAAATAAATGAAACGCATAAACAGACCATAAACAATACATTCTAATAGACCATGATACGCATAAACAGATTATGTTTTTACTAAATAAGAAAATATAATGCTAAAACAAAGATAGGTGGCCCAAATGGATGAATCTGGAGTGAGGAAGGGTACATGCATCAGGCTTACATGGTTATAGCATGAATTTATTATTTACCGTCTTAAATTTAGGAAACTTGGATAAGAATGTACTAAATTAAAACTTAGTAAATTCAGTTACGTAGACATAAATTGTGTTGTCGAGTGACTTTTCACCATTTAATCACAACTGCATATCCATTCTTTGAAAAATGATGCCATGATTATTCTAACGATTCGATTAGTATACTTCGGCACATCGATTACAAGTTTACATTTAACTGTCATACAAGTTTCTTACCTTACTGGGCGTAAGAAAAAACATATAATGTAGTCTCCCAATATTAAGGAACCACTGCCGAACTTGAAACGCTATGAACTTATATTGAAATAACATGAAAGCACCATCATCTCCTACATCAAAATATAAAAACACCATCTACTGAGTCATGAACACTACAGGTTAGAAAAGTTAATTCAGTATGGGAATTTCAAGAAAATATGCAACCAATATTAAAATTCAGATGCCTTGGTATTGGTCAAACTAAAGGCATTTTGGAATGATACCAGTCGTACGCCCAATTTTGAACCTCTTCATACATGAGTGTCGTATGCATGTTTATAGATGTTGAATCCTATGACGATAGCTGTTGCGATCTCTGTATAATACAGTGTGTGTAACCTCTTGCAGGTTTGTTATTTGAGAATGTGGTAGGGCGGTAATATTTCCTTTCTATTTGATTCCAACAACCTTTTTATTTATTATTAGGTTTAGTTACTTTTTTGGTTTGATATTAGTCAGATATATGTGCTTCACCTTCTGTCATATGATATATTTTCTTTGAAAACAAACAATTAGATCCTTGCGACCTCATCTCTGTTTATATCTATGTATATATTCTATTAGGTTCTTTATATTTTTAAAATGTTCTTTGATCATCTGTTTTTTTAATACAACAGTACTCTCGATCCAATAAAAGTTATTTAATTTGGTGATGAAACTACTGAGTTGTGTGGCAGGACAACTTTCGCAAGATGTGTGATACTGGGCCATGTCATGTGGACCATGTACAGAAATACATTTTTGATATAATTTACTGCTACATGTGGTATTAGAATGGATTTCGAGAGATTGACATCTACTCTTCAGAACAAGTTGAGCAACTATGATACTGATTTCTTTCTACCAAGTTTTGATGCTATTTGAAAGGTAATATAAAAATCCATATGTTCACTCACCTTCAGTCGTCTTTTACATGACTCATTTTCAGTGTGCATTTTTGTAACTCCACTTTTGGAAGGCAACTGGTGCCAAAGCTTATACAGGAAAGTGGAGCCAGATGACATCGAATGGCTTATAGAGTTTTCGCTGATCACATCCGAACTCTTTCATTTTCCATAGCCGATGTCTCTTGTCCAGGTTGTTGTTACCCATCTTCCTTGATTTGCAGCTTCTGTACTTATTGACTTTGCCGCACAAATTTTAATTTGAGACAAGCTTCTAATATTCAAATACTTTTCCTATCAACTTTTTCTATCCAAGTTCGGTCAAAACAAGTAATATATTAATCACATTAAAAAAGTTTATAATAAAAGGAAAATTAGTTGGTTACTCCTAAAAAAATATACTAGCTATCTACAGATTATAAGGTACTCCGTATCTAATAACGAATTAGATATATTGTTGGTATTTGGAGCCATATATAGATTGGATGATTTTAGTTTCGTTATCATAAGCAAATCCAAACACCATCTCTTGGGTTGCACTTAGTTGCATCTGATTATTTACTACTATAGTAATCACAGTCCACCATAGAAGATGTAAAATTTGTGCACCTTCTTAGACACCTAAAATAAAAATGTCAGTTGATACTAAAGCTGTGAAGTTCTTCCGCTTTAATAATTCAGAAAATGTGTTCAGCACATGATCCTGATATATAGACTTTGTTCACCTGTAATCAGATAAATGCTTTAATCAAATGAATAGTTGGTTTTAAGTTGGAACATTTGTACTTTGCCAACACAAACTGAGGTTGAATTAGACAGTATTGTGATAAAGATTTGGGTCAACATGATTATGTGTGTATAAGTTCTTTAGTATCTCAACTTTAAGAACACAAATTCAAAAAAAGAAATGGAAGCGTGCAGCATGCTTCGATGAAAGTTGTTGGCTGATATTAAGAATAGTTATGATCGCGTTTTAAGGGCCAATTAAGATGACCAGTTTCCATAAGAAGATTTGGACTTGCATATTATGAAAGAAGCAATGTTGGAACGGTCTGGTCATATGGGGCATGAACTTTCTATGTCGCTGAAGGAAGTTATGGATGACAAAGATGTACAGCTAAGATGTTTGTCTGCAAAAGAGACTAAATTAATCATCATGTCGTCAAAATTATATTATTCGATTCCTAATAGCAAAAAGTCTCCATATATCAATTAGAGTATATACCAAATACCCATGTTTCGTGTTACTAATCTAACTTTGTACTGATCCCTATCTGGCCCTGTGACATATAAATCCCTATTGCCATTGAAAACATTTCTTTATAAACTTCAGAGGTGTCCTAAACAACTGAATCAAAAAGCTAATAATTTAATAGCATTCACTAAAAAAACTTGAATATACACATTCTCAATGATAATACGATACTTTGATGGATTCCTATAATTCCGGAAAGGTCTTATGGTTCATCCACTAGCCAAATTTCGTATTCATTTTACTGTATAATTCCAAAAAAAAAGAACTCATTACAAAAAATAACACTTATCATCCACATTCATTCGCAACAACCTAAAAGAGATTATAGTAAAATTATTAACATAAACAGACTTGATCAATTGTTAAGAGGGAAATTTCTTCAATAATCTAAATAAAAATAGACAGACAAACATCCATAATCACAACTATAAATATTTTATATCATCAAGTACAATATGTGTCTAACATAGAAACTCAAAATATGACGAAAACTAACAGCACTCATAATTTTTTGTTTTCGCCCATAAATTTTCATCAAATATTCATAAAACACTATCTATACTACATACTATACTTTTAAACTTGCAATAAAATTATACCGTAAGAAATACAATAATTAACATAATCTAAACTCGGGGCCTTACTATTACACAACGTGCAATCCTAGAAACATAATCACACACTTACACGAACATCATAAACCTTGTCTGATTATTCTCAATATTAAAATAATGACATACATACCGATTCATATATTTAATAATTGGTTTTTGCTAATGACAGCCCTTAGGGTTGTGTTTAAGAAGGATCTTTTTACTCAATTTAGTGTAAGAAATGAAATCAACCAATCAGATTTAAAGGGTTTGTTATGCATCCTGATTTTTAGGAATTATTCTACGTTTTTCGGAATTGACATTCAATCACAGTGATTCATAAATGAGTTTATAAGAAATTCATTCCTTTAACCACAGCCCTTAGAGCTGTCATTAGCAAAACCTTTAATAATTTATAAAAATCACACACATATAATGTGACACACAAAAATCCTATGCTTATTTAACATCTAAAAGAATCTGATCATAATCATTACTCAGTATGGATACCTTAATTTGATTCGATGATATCGCCTTTAGAAAACTACCTTCGAGATTGAGACGCATCGGTTCAAAACCAAACTGAACCAAAAAAATCGGATCGAACTGAAAATCGATTTTGAAAAAAACATAACCGAAAACCAAACCAAAATAACCGAACAAGACCGCAACCGAATCGAATCGAGAAAAATCAAACATAGCATATAGTTTAGGTGTATTTTTTGTGTTTTTAACCCGAAACCGAATCGATTCAGACTGAACCGAGAAAAACTGACATAAATATACAAAACAAAAAACCAAACCGAAAATGGTCGATCCCATTCCAATTGGTTTCATTCGGCTCGGTTTGTCGATTCGATTCGATTTTCGATTAGTTTTGCTCGACCCCTAAGAGATATTAAAAAAAATAACCTTTTAAACCTTATGTTTATTATTTGTTTAAAAAATAAATAACAGCTTTTTTACACATATGTTTAGAATTTGTATTTTAAATGCAAATATATAAAGTAGATTTAAAAATACGATGCTTTTTGGTTCCTAGCAATGCGATAATTTTTATAAAAAAACTGATATTTAACATCATAATTTATGCAAAAGATTTTAAAATACACATATTAAGTACATTTAATAGATATATGAAATGAACACATAATGAATCTAAACACCAAGTTTAAAACCACCGATTTACTAACGTCTAACATCAAATAAAAATAAATTTTAAAAATATATTTAAATTTTACTAAAACAAAAGAAAATCTTGAGTATCATTAACAATCAGATTCAGAATTTAAAAAAGATAACTTACAAAAGAAAGTTTACCTAAATATAAAATATGAGTTGAGATCAATGTATACCCTCTTTTTAGGATAGACCATATAAATCAATTATATTTACTCAAACCAATTTTTACCTTTTTTAAGAAAAATTTAAAAATCATATATGGTTTGTATCACTACAACAAAAATTAAATCATCTTTCTATCGTGTGACAACTTTATATACTTTCGACGAATTTTTTTTTTCTGAAAAAATCATATATGGTTTGTCACGGATCATATTGGTTTTTTCATAATCATATTTGATCCGTGATACGAATCATATATGATTTTCTCAGAGTTTTCTTAATACCAATTTGAATAATATTGATATGTTTCTTTTAGAACGGAAAATGTTATTGGTTTACACGTAGTTTTTAATAAGAATTTTTATAGGTGATGCTTTTCCTAATTACATTGCGCTAATTTGTAATTTAATGCAGGATGGAATAATGACACAGCAGGGAGAAAAATAAATTCAACGTGATGTTTCCGAGAGTTGAATTACTAATGTCACCATGCACTAGATTGATTAGAAAGAGTTTTTGTGTCATGAAGCATTTTTCAATAGATATGCTTATGTTTATATGTTGTTTTTTTTCTTTCTTGATCATTGTTGTTTAAGGGTTGTTTGGCTTACTTGGTTTTATCTTTTGGGTCAAAAAAATTACTGGCTCATGCATTATAAGAATACAGTCGATTATATTACCCCGTTATTAATTTTTGCTTGGCTAAAAATATTCACCTTTAGTTTTTTTTTAATCTTTAAAGTCATGACAACCAAAGATAAAATAATATGTTTTGTTCTATAAAAAAATACATGTTTTCTATTTAATAAATATGCCAACTTTAGCCATGTTTAGACAGTATTAGGAGGTGTATAAATTTGATGTTTAACAGAAACTTACACAATTAGTTTCTTAAATGAAAAACTTAAAAACAAATATAATTCACCCTAATAATGCATTAACAGACAACTATACTAAAAAAAAGTTTACAAACACATATATACCAATTAAAAAATAATAGACGACAATCAGAAGTTATACCGTCCATCGGACGGGTTTTGCCACTAGTATATATATATATATTATATATATATATATATATATATATATATATATATATATATATATATATATATATATATATATATATATATTTATATATATATATATATATATATATATATATATATATATATATATATATATATATATATATATATATATATATATATATATATATATATATATATATATATATATATATATATATATATATATATATATATATATATATATATATATATATATATATATATATATATATATATATATATATATATATATAAACTTAAAACATTGTGATGATTGTTTAAAAAGGATATACTTCATAAAACTTGTAACCAAAAATAATATTTTTCCTTTGTTTGTAAGCTTATACTTACTTCAAATTTAAAATAATATTATATTCAGAGCATCATAACTCAGCCTACTGCAACTTCGACCCTTCTGCCAGTGGTAGCACCTGCTCCAGCTACCCGTTCGTCTCCACGATCAGTACAGTGTGGATGGTTATGAGCCTCAGACCCATAGGATGATTAGACTATCGAAGTTGTGCTTCCCGATGACCCTTTTTCTGCTCCAGCATCAGCCATGCTGGTCCCCACCTCTATGGAGGATGACCGGGTATCTCCAGACCTACCATCTTCTGTACCTTCCTCATTACCATCGGGCTATTTTCCCAAGTCTATACCCGTCTCTACTTTCGAGAGCGAGGAGGGCTCCGGGGCAGGACATGCCGATTCTGTCCAGGCCCAGATCGCCGCACTGGCCACACGCCAAGAGCGGGAGATATCAGACCTTCGCAGCCTGTTGACAGCTGGTCAACTGGGCTACACTACCATCCATGAGCGTATCGACTCTCTCACTCATACTATGAGGGGAGAGGCACAGGCAGCCAGAGGTGTTCATGCTAAGACTGACAAGGCATTGCAGTGGCTATGGGAGGAGAACTATCGTCTCCACCAGCGTATCCAGACCATGGAGAATCTCCAACACCAGACCCATGCTGCTCTATCTGCTCAGGAGCAGTCCTGTCCATTTTCTTCGACCTTGCCACCGTCCGACGCGATGGGGTTACTGCAGAGATGAATTATCTTCGAGGGGCCGTCGACAGACTTAGGACCTAGCTGCTGACAGCATTCCGCATGCTCAAGGAGGCCCGAGCGATAGTTCGGACTTTATGGAATACCAGGAGAGAATCTGCAGCTTCATCAGCCCCACCAGCCCCAACCTCATCTAGCAGACCATCTAGGTAGGAGTAGAGTAGATGTACTAGATTTATTGTACATCATGATCAGCTTATGGGTTGTACCCTAGCTATCATGGTATAGGACTTTTGTACTTTTATTTCTTTTTAGCTTTTGGTGATGTAATCCTGTACTATATCTTTTCTTTTTGGACATGTGTTTTTGGGATGTAATGTATAAAAGAATGTGTGTATCACTACCCTGGACAAGGCCTGACAGGCCTATGACTTGGATTTTGTTATGCTAGATGGATGTTAAAGTTCTTATGGAAATAGCATGTAATCACTTTCTTTATTATATTTGTTGTGCAATGTATTATATTATGAAATCTTGACAGGTTATCCAATTTGTTATGAAATCAATGCATGAATTTTCCCCGTGCAAATAATATAAAAACTGTACTAACGTTTGAACTAATAATCTCATTTTGTGTATGATTATAGACAAATGGTGATTACGCGATCAAATCACAATAATGCAACCACTTCAAACACCACTGCTACCGAATTTCCTGAAGCTACTCAAAATATCACCACTGCACAACTCAGGGAAATAATAAGTGAGGGCATTACAGCAGCTATGGCAGCCAGAGGAGCTGTTTCAAATGTGAACAATGATCCAAGCCTTAATATGCGCATAAACAGCACTAATAGGGGTTGTTCTTACCCTGACTTCTTGAAGTGCAAACCCTCATACTACCGAGGAAAAGAAGGAGTTGTTGAATTAATGCAAGGGTTTGAAAGACTAGAGACAGTTTTCCGCATCAACGGTTGTGCTGACGAGAACAGAGTTATGTTTGCCACATGCACACTACTCAAGAGCGCCCTTACCTGGTGGAACTCTGTGGTCGATACCCTTGGACATGACACTGCTTATACTCTCACATGGGCCAACCTCAAAGAGAGGATGACTGAGAAGTACTGTCCTAGAGGAGAAATGAAGTAGTTAGAAATCGAATTGTGGGATCTAAAATGCAAGAACATTGACATCCTTTGGTACTACCAAATATTTCAAGAGTTAAGCTTGATGTGCACCAGAATGTTCCCTCAAAGGAGTGACAAGATTGAGAAGTATGTCAGCGGACTCCCTAACAACATCCATGACAGTGTGCTAGCATCCCGACCCACTACCGTTGAGAGTGCTATGGAATTCGTGACTGAGCTGATCAACAAGCGAGCCCGCAATTTGTTTGAAAAGCAAACGAACAACAAGAGTAAGTCGAATGAAAGTTCTCGTAGCCAGCACCAGTAGCCTTCCAAAAGGCAAAACGTTGGTCAAGCTGATGACACTACTCCCACAACCCGCACCAAGAACTACTCAGGATCCAAGCCTAAGTGTCCACAGTGAAACAATCATCATGTTGCTGGAGGATAATGCCAGGGATGCTACAAGTGCAGCCAACAAGGCCATTTTGTTCGTGAATGTCAAGCAAGTGTTTTTACCTCGGTTCGACCCAATAACAACCCCGGATACAGCAACAAAGGCAAGTACAATGCTCGTGGGAGCGGATGTGGGCAACAGGGAAACCAAAACCCAACAGGTGGAAGCAACAATGGACCAAAGAGAGCTGTAGTATTGATATGAGCAAAAACTCATATCAATTAATCAACAAATCACCCTAAAACACAAGGAAAATACCTAACTTTTGTGCTATAAAGCAAAATTATGTGGTATGTTTTGTGTTTGTGTATAAATAGGTAAGAAGGATACATTTTCAAGCAAACAAGAAAAAATAAGATTATTTAGATGAAAAAGACAAAGAAGGATCAAAGATGACAAGACTTTGAAGATAAGGGACCTATCTTGACAACACTCCAAAGTTAAAGGACTCAAAGTGTAAATTTGCCAAAGTTAATATAAAAGTCAAACATGGTCAACCAAGTCAAAGGGTCAAACTTATCAAGAATGCAAGTGGAAGGACCAATTATGCCAAAGAAATGAAGTCCCTAGCTCATTTGGATAATCTGCCTAAGTTCAAGGGCTTAACTTGCCATTTTTCAAAGTTAAAATAAGTTTAATCCATGTGACATGGTTTCAACCAATGATATTTCAAGAATATGGTGTCACGGATTGCCAACTAGTGCTGCCACCTCACCATTTCATTAACTGCGCCGCGAAGCAACAGAAACTTCCACTATCTAACTTTCAACCAATAGGAACGTGCCATTCAACAAAATCCATTTATCCAAAATTGGATAATGATCCGTGTGCTTATCTCTCTCCTAATCAAAACCTTCCACGTGGCTTCCTTCTTCCTCAACGAGCCCAGAACCATTCTTGAGCTACACTGAATTTCAAAAGAAGATTTCTATATGAAACCTGCTCGTTTTCAAGAGAGGAACACATTGGGAACAACTAATCAAGCTCAAACTCAAGGGATTAAAAACCCCCAATTCATGAAGAACACAAGGATTAGCAATTAGCAGTTTGAAGACACGTGGTAGCAATTAAGTGGTTGGAACACGTCATCAACCCTAAATCACACTTAACGTTTGTCTATAAATAGTGATAGGATTCTTCATTTTGTGATGGTAGCTTAAGTGTGAAATTTTCACACACATACTTTTTCTCTCCCTCATTCTTAGCTTTTAACTTGTAGCATAACAAACTCAAGAGTCTGACAAGCTCTTGAGTTAGTTATCTTAGTTGTAACTACTTTACCAGATTTTGTAACCAACTTTTACCTTCAATCAATAAAATCTCCTTCCTTTCCCTCAATCTACTGTTCATCTCCTTCATTATTGTTATCCTAGTGTTGATATAAGCTACTTATGACCACCATTGATAATGAGAAGCTGTTGTTGAAGATTGTAGCTGTTTGATCTTGTTCTATTCATCCAGTAGCAGTTTTAGTTGATTTTGAAGCAGATTTGTATAAAGATGGTGATGATGTTGATCGTAGCAGGTTGATTAGTGATTGATAGTGTTAAGGTGGTGGTTAACACTATCTAGGAGGCTCATCGCCTACCTACTCCATCAGAGGAGGCCCTAGCTAAAAGGTTTCATGTTTTCTGATTTTGGTTCCACTAAACAGCAATGGCATGTTCAATTCTAGCTTAATCTTGTTTGCTGATATGTTCAAGTGTGTTTAGATTGTTATTTAACTGATTTTGTTGTTTGGATAGCTTATAGCTTACTTGATACTTGTTTACTTGCTCAATTCTTGTTACTGATTTCAGTTTATCAGTCATCATAGCTTACTTGTGCATTTTGAGTTCTAGCTGGTGTAACTACTTGTATTTGGTTCTATTACACTTCATTTTGGTTATTGAGTTTTGTTTGATATCACTTTTAGTCTAATATAGCCAATTGCTCAAATTTCCTTTACAAAACTTGTTAAATTTCAGTTAACCAGTGTTTGGTTTTAGCTGTCCAATTGTAGTCAAGTGTTGTTATTTGGTTAAATATTGTTCATTTTCAGTCATTTAGCCATTGTGAACAAAGTTTGAGAGTTTTCAAGTCAAAGTATTAGTCAAAAAGGCAATTGGTTGTGAAAAAGTATGGGTCAAGTTTAGCCTTTAAAATTTCAATAAAATTTGTTGATTTCAAGTGCTTGCCATTTATTCAATACTTAATGAAATTACTTCAAACCAGCTCTCAATTGTCATTTAACATCTGAAAATCAAGTGCTTAAAAGGAAATTGCACAGTTCTAAGGCTCTAGTGAGAAATAAGCATTTTCATAAGCTGGATAGCAAAGTAAAGTTTCTGTAATCCAAGGCCTTACTGATTTCTCATAACAACAAATCCACTTCATAAACTTCCCCATTTTCTTGCATATTCCTGTTTAGAAGTTGTTCTTGAGTAAATCTGGAAGTTTTCAAGTATTTCAAAAAGTTGGTCAACTTTGGTCAAATAAGCTAGTTTTAGCTTATTCTCATTTTCATGATTCGTTACTTGATCATTTTCAATTTCAAAAGACATCCCATACTCTCAAAGGACTGACAATCAAGTTTTAACAAAAAAATAAGTTTGTGTAAGTCTGGATTATTAGAAAGCTTATTTGTGGCTTATTAAGATTGGCTGATTTGAGTTTTACTTAGTTTCAAGCTTAATCGTTTTACAAGCCTAGGTAAAATTGAATTTTAAGTTGTTTGAAGTTTGTTTGAGCTTATTTGGTCCAGTGTAGTGCTTAAACGAGCTTATTTGTCTTCATAGCACGTTTTTGATAAAAATTTCCCTTTAATTGCATTTTGATCCTCCAAGTTTGTTACTGTTTGCATTATTTGCTAATTTTCCAAGAATTTAGGGTTTGCTAAGTAATCAGTCCTTACATTTTCATAACTTGACATTTTCAGTTAATTAGTTTTAAAGTTTGTTAAAATTAGTTAGTAGTTTTGTAAAATTTGCATAGTTAGTCCTTGTAGTTTCTTGATTTTAAATTTCAAGCACCTTAGTTTCAAGAATTTACATTTTCAGCACTTTAATTCCATAGTTTTACATTTTTGTCCTTATTTGAATAAGAATTTGGTAAATGCTAATTGTTATACGGATACGTAGTTAATATTTTGCACGTTTTTACTTGATTGTTCAATTAGACATAGAAAATCCAAATAACCCTACCAACCAAAAACGATCATAAACCCGATTTTGTTAAGACTTTCAATTGGTTAAGAATCGAGAAAACGAACTTCAGTTATACACAATTTCAAATGGCGCCGCTGTCGGTTCTTTGACATTACGAGAGGCTATCGATTGACGGTTTTCATTGGCTTTTGGGATCCGTTCACCTAGTGAACGTTATTTTTACGTATCATAAATCAAAAACAATAAAAAATCAAAAATATGAAAATATAAAAAAACTAAAAAATAACAAAAACAATTCTTTTGACCAAACAAATTAAAAAATCCAAAAAGCAATCTTTTTCCTTTGAGATTGCCCCAAAAATATATATTATTGGATTCCCTCGGTTTTTATGTACATATAGTATTTTCTCTAAAAACCCATAAATACAAAAATATTTTCCATATATTATTATAAGTAAATACGTATACGTATAAGAACAACCAATACACATATTCTCCATAAGTATTGCCAAGGCAATACAACGTGTTGAGGGCCGTTCCGGTCCTTGACACGCGTATCGATCAAACTCAATAAAGTAAGAATAGATAAATACTTCCAATAAGCAATAATTCGAAGAATACAAACAATAAAGTGAATAGAAAGGCGATGTGCTATAAAATGCCATCTAAGGGTCAATAAGTACTTAAGTGCTTCACGCCACCTAACCCCCCGTTCACTAGTGAGTATTCTAAGAAGGAAGGCTTCATTGGGGGTCTTGCACCCAAGTAGTACATACGTATATTATTACTTTCTTGTGGATATTTCATATTGAAACTCGAAGAGGGTAATCCTTTTCTCTTCAAAGTCACACGAGAGCTTCTCTCTCATTCCTCGTTTTGAGTTGCATGCTCACTCGCGGGCGTGCACAAATACCGATTGGTGTACAACCCCTTCCTCCGAATAGGAAGAAAAAGAGAAAGAGTAGGAACACCACCGTCCATCAAGCCGATCTCGAGAATCGTGCTTTGATCCATCCACAACCAGAAGCCATGGCCGGAGTTGATACTCGACCTTTGATGGAGCACTTGCAATCTAATGTGCAAGGATATGCCGATGCTATCAAGATACACGATATTCCCGCAAACAAATTTGAGCTAAAAACATCCATGATTAACTTGGTTTCAAACACACATTTTTATGGGAACAAGAATGATAATACACATGATCACCTTAATAAGTTTCTTGCTCTTTGTAACACCATTAAGTACAATGGAGTTCCCCATGATGTCATTAAGTTGATATTGGTGAAATTTTTACTAGAGGGTCCGACTAAGCATTGGTTAGATACACAACCACCCGAGATCATTACCACATGGGATGGTTTCACTAAGAAGTTTTTGAACAAGTTCTTTCCCCCATCTAAGACCACGGCTTTGAGGAACTTAATTATTGGCTTTCAACAAAAACCTAGTCAAACATTTAGTGATGCTTGGGAGGAGTATAGAGAGTTATTAAGGAGATGCCCTAACCATGGATTGGATGAAGTTCACCAAATCAATACTTTCTACAATGGCCTTAAACCTCATCACCAAGACTCACTCAATGCTTCCGCGGGAGGAAATATTCTTCTTAAATCCATTCAAGAGGCTTGGGATATTATTAAGACCAAAGCAATGGTGCAAACTAACACACAAATTGATGAAAGAGTACATGTCATTCAAGAAGGAGGTTCTAAACCATTGGAGACTCAACTCATTTCATGCATTCAAGCATTGACTCAAGCTCAAAAGGAAAGTCAAAAACTCATGCAAAACACTCAAAAGATGCAAGAAACAATGATAAATGACTTTATGAAACTTTCTATGGGCAATCATTCCACAAATGATGTGCATGCTATTACTCTTTCATGTGAGACTTGTGGAGGTCCTCATTCCTATCAACAATGTGATAAGGTGCAAAGTTATCAAGGGGAATGTTATGCTTACCAAGAGGAACATCGTGAACATTTCAAGCCAAACATCAATCCAAACAACCTTTCTTACAAGTCTCAAAATTACCTTACTCCATCGGGATTCCCACCCCAACCACCCACCCAACCTCAACAACATTCCCCTCAATTGTTACAAAGAAACCAAGGTCCAAGACCACAATACCAAGGGAATAACTACAAGGCACCTAACAATTTTCAAAATAAAGGAAATAACTTTTATCCACCACATCAAGGATTTAATCCACCACTCCCATCCTTCCCAAATCAAGGATACCCTCAACTTTAAAATCAAGGATATGGGCTACAAGAGACTCATGAGTATGTTGAGAGGAGAATTCGTGAAAGTGAGAAAAGAATGAATGACCAAATGAAACTTTAAACAGATGAGAAAACTAAGAGGCTTTTGATAGCATTTAATCAAAGACAACAAGGGGTTTTACCATCTAACACACAAACAAACCCGAGGGCAAATGTCAATGCTATCACAACAAGAAGTGGAAATAAAACTCATGATCCTTCACCACCTAAACCTACTTTGGTAGAGCCTACTATGATTCCTTCTTGTGATAAGCCTTATACATCTAGTTCACCATCCTCAAGTTCTCCCATTTCTCCCACTTTCACACATACTCATGAAGAAACTAACAAGGAAAATCCTTCATCAACCACTCAACCACAACCAAAACCAAGTCTCCCTTATCCATCAAGATTAAGAAAGGACAAGCTTAAGAACAAGGATGATATCCAAGTCTCAAACTTTTTGAGGATGTTCAAGCAACATAACATAAACATCTCCTTTTGCGGAAGCTTTAGCCAATATGCCTAAGTTTGCTAAGATGATCAAGGACTTACTTTCTAACAAGGAGAGATTGGTAGATTTGCCTAATGCTTCCTTGAATGAAAATTACTCCGCGTTTTGCTTAAGAAGTTGCCTACTAAGCTAGGAGATCCGGGGAGGTTTTTGATTCCTTGCAATTTCCCGGGGGTGGAAAATTACATGGCTTTAGCGGATTTAGGAGCAAGGATAAATCTCATGCCATTATCGGTTTGAAGAAACTTTCACTTCCCGAGCTCACTCCCACTAATATGACTCTTGAGTTGGCCAACTGTACTATAGCTTATCCGGTGGTAATTGCGGAGGATGTTTTTGTTGGGGTTGATAGATTTACATTTCCCGCGGATTTTATGGTGGTTGATTATGATATGGATCCTAGAGTGCCTTTGATTGTTGGTAGGCCATTTTTGAGAACAGGTCGAACTCTAATAGATGTGGCAGAAGGTGAACTTACAATGCGGGTAGGAGATGAGAGAGTTGTGTTTAATATGGGAAAGTTGTCAAAGAAGTCTAATGAGCCCGAAGCGGTAAAGCATATTGATGTTGTGAATGAAGAAACTCAAGATGATATCCTTGATGAAGTTTGTGATGAATATTTTTATGAAGCTTGCTCAAGTGGAGATTATGATTTACCTCATGTTGAGACTATTTCTTCCATTACTTCATCCTTGGATTTTCATGAGCCTCAAGAGCTAAACTTTGGTGATTTTGTGATATATTCCAATCCTCTCTTTAAAACCTTATATGACAATCCACTTTTCTACAATGCTGAAGATATTCATGAGGACTTTAGTAATGAAGAATCTCTTCTTTGTGATTCACCAACATATGATGACTCTAGTGATGATGAGATTTCTACTTGTGACTCTCCATTTGTTGATGATCACACTTCCTTGGGTTTTGAGGAATCACCAATTTTTGATAGACCAATCTATGATGTTTATGGTGATGAGGAGGATTCCATCATGGATGAGAGTGATGAATTTTTAGAGGTGGATATATCTTATGAGTACACTCTTGGATATCTTGATCAAGAGGGGGACATACTTTATCTAGAATCTTCATTGCATGAAGATCCTTTACCTTTATCTTTGTCAACCTCAACCCTTCCATGTGATAAAGGAAAACAAGCCATGATGGTTCCTTCTAAGAGCTTGCTATTACCCATTACTCCAAAACCTTTTTCTCACCATGTGACCTACAAGGGAGAATATTCTAAGGCAACCAACACTTGTTGTTTTCCCATCAAGGAACGGATTTTTGATCCTGGAATAGAGCTTGCTAAACCATCTCAGTATCTGCCTGATGAAACAAAAGGAAAACTTGTGAAAGATTTGAGAGTATCACATTATCACCTTTTGGAGAACATATGGGAAAACATTTTGGAGAACAACACCTCACCTTTTTCATCATTTCTTGGGAAGTTAGTTGTTGATTTGTGTTCTAAGTGGGATGGTAATTATGTATTTGATTCGGGGGGATATTTATGGAGTTTTGATAAATGAAAACTTGTTTTTCCTCATCATGGAGATTTTTCTTAAAAAGGGCAAAACTTTTCTTCTCCGTGATAGGTTTTAGACACTTTTAAGTGTGGGATGAGTCGAGCTAGAGACTCCTTAAATCAAGCTTGAATAACTAGGTTTAGAAGTTGTTAGATCTAGACTGTTGTAGGTTAGAAATAAGGATAACAAATTGATGAGAAGTGTTGGGGAGACCTTCTTTTGTCTTCATAATGTTTGTAGGGTTGCTCACTCATCACTTGCTTTGGAGCTTATGGAGGAGGCCCTTGTATCCGGTTCACTTCGTTACTATTGTGATTTTTCATAGACACCTTGTGCTTTAAAAATGAATTCACTATAGTTGATCTTTCCTTAACTTGGGTTAAGCAAAGTCTATTCATTGTCATAAGTGTAGGGGAATTTTTATACTTCCATGCTCTTAAACATTGAGGACGATGTTTAGCTTAAGTGTAGGGGGGGTCTTCTATCGAAGTGACCTTACCTAGAACTTGTCATTGACTTTCATGATAACTTGGAAAATTATTTTTTCAAACATTTTTCAAATTTTTTATCTACTTTGGCCACCAAAAATATGCATTCATAATTTTTGAATCAATCATTTTTCATTTGCATAACAAATTTGCATTGTATATATTTCTTCTTTTGTTTTTCATAAAAATATATATAAAAAGAAAAAAATATAATAAAAACATGGTTTAACAAATTCAGACTTCTTTGACATATTAGGCCCGCCATGGATATTTTGACTCAACCCGAGTTTGCTTATCTAAGCATTCTCTAGCTAGCATCCTTAACCATGTAGTCCTTCATTGGTCTATTAGGCTAAGCATCCACCAATCTCATTCTTTGAGATTTTAAATTTGTGGAGAATGGGAAATGATAGAGTTGAAGCCAGTATAAAAGGGCTAGATAAACTTCATGATAATTACTTGTGGCTAAACCCTTCTCTTCTTTACCTCCATTTTCTACGCATGTATATATGTTAATAAATAATCAAGAACGGTTTTAATTGGTTTGTAATCTCTTATGCATTTTTGTCTAATCATTCATGGTTGATATAAGTACGTCTTAAGATTCTAAGTTAGAACGTTTTATGTGTACTAGACTTATGTCATGCTTAATATTTAGCGGGTGTTTTTCCTTTTATTCTTTTAAAACTTCTTTGTGAGGAATAAATAAAAATAAGAGCGGCTTACAAAAAAATGAGTGGCTAGAAAAAAAAGTAAAAAAAGAAAAAGAAAAATAAAAAAAATAAAAATAAAATAATTACACAAGACTCCCAAGAGGGCCAGTGAAGTGTTAATTATAGTAACTATTAGATTCCAATATTACCTTGACGGGTTGCAGAGATTTAATAGTTGCTCCAATCCAATATTACCTTGACGGGTTGCGGGGTTGAAGATCCAAAGTCTCAAAAAGATGGCGGATGTAAATTATTGCGTGAGTTTTATTTTTCTTTCCTTAGCGAGTGTGTAGATACTTATTAATGCATGACATGAGGATTTTACACATAAGGCGAATGACTTATTATTCTTGAGACGGACTTATATTAATTGTGAGCGGTTTTTCAAGTAATGGATGAGAGGATTACTTAGGATTAAAACCGTGCTTCCTTATTTTTGGATTTTGCAATTCTTATACTTCATGCTTTAAATAATGACAAATTTTCCCTAAAGCAATTTGCTCAAATAATAACCGGTTCCACATTTAATTGTCATGAATAAGTTGATGCAATTTTTACTTGTGAGTGCAATGATCCCATTTTTAAGCTTCGTATGGGGAAAGTGAAACTTGAGGGTGATAAGTGTCCATGGTACCAAAGCCCTAATTTAAGTCATCGATTTCTTTATGAGTTATTTCCATCAAAGCCATTTCAAGAAAAATCCAAAAAGATATAAATATAATTGTTTCTTTTGCATTGCATTGTTCAAAATCAAAATCATGCATCATGTAGAGTAGCATAGTGTAATAGCATTCCATATTGGCCAAGGTCGATTAATTATGAGGAGAATGTAAATTTGTGCTTTAAAATATAGCATTGCATGAGGTCATGGCAATGTTCAAGTGTAGGGGATTTGATATGAGCAAAAACTCATATCAATTAATCAACAAATCACTCTAAAACACAAGGAAAATATATAACTTTTGTGCTATAAAGCGGAATTATGTGGTATGTTTTGTGTTTGTGTATAAATAGGTAAGAAGGATACATTTTCAAGCAAACAAGAAGAAATCAAGCTTATTTAGATGAAAAAGACAAAGAAGGATCAAAGATGACAAGACTTTGAAGATAAGGGACCTATCTTGACAACACTCCAAAGTTAAAGGACTAAAAGTGTAAATCTGCCAAGTCAAGATAAAAGTCAAACATGGTCAACTCTTTAGTCAACCAAGTCAAAGGGTCAAACTTATCAAGAATGCATGTGGAAGGACCAAATATGCCAAAGAATTGAAGTCCCTAGCTCATTTGGATAATTTACCTAAGTTCAAGGGCTTAACTTGCCATTTTTCAAAATTAAAATAAGTTTAATCCATGTGACATGGTTTCAACCAATGATATTGCAAGAATATGGGGTCACGGATTGCCAACTAGTGCTGCCACCTCAGCATTTCATTAACTACGCCGCAAAGCAACAAAAACTTCCACTATCTAACTTTCAACCAATAGGAACGTGCCATTCAATAATCCATTTATCCAAAATTGGATAATGATCCGCGTGTGCTTATCTCTCTCCCAATAAAAACCTTCCACGTGGCTTCCTTCTTCCTCAACGAGCCCAGAACCATTCTTGAGCTACACTGAATTTCAAAAGAAGATTTATATATGAAACCTGCTCGTTTTCATGAGAGGAACACATTGGGAACAACTAATCAAGCTCAAACTCAGGGGATTAAAAACCCCCAATTCATGAAGAACACAAGGATTAGCAATTAGCAGTTTGAAGACACGTGGCAGCAATTAAGTGGTTGGAACACGTCATCAACCCTAAATCACACTCAACGTTTGTCTATAAATAGTGATAGGACTCTTCATTTTGTAATGATAGCTTAAGTGTGAAATTTTCACACACATACTTTTTCTCTCCCTCATTCTTAGCTTTTAGCTTGTAGCATAACAAACTTAAGAGTCTGACAAGCTCTTGAGTTAGTTATCTTAGTTGTAACTACTTTACTAGATTTTGTAACCAACTTTTACCTTCAATCAATAAAATATCCTTCCTTTCCCTCAATCTACTGTTCATCTCCTTCATTACTGTTATCCTAGTGTTGATATAAGCTATTTATGATCACCATTGATCATGAGAAGCTGTTGTTGAAGATTGTAGCTGTTTGATCTTGTTCTGTTCATCGAGTAGCATTTTTAGTTGATTTTGAAGCAGATTTGTATAAAGATGGTGATGATGTTGATCGTAGCAGGTTGATTAGTGGTTGATAGTGTTAAGGTGGTGGTTAACACTATCTAGGAGGCTCAGCGCCTACCTACTCCATCAGAGGAGGCCTTAGCTAAAAGGTTTCATGTTTTCTGATTTTTGTTCCACTAAACAGCAATGACATGTTCAATTCTAGCTTAATCTTGTTTGCTAATATGTTCAAATATGTTTAGATTGTTATTGAACTGATTTTGTTGTTTGGATAGCTTATAGCTTACTTGATACTTGTTTACTTGCTTAATTATTGTTACTGATTTCAGTTTATCAGTCATCATAGCTTACTTGTGCATTTTGAGTTCTAGCTGGTGTAACTGTTTGTATTTTGTTCCATTACACTTCATTTTGGTTATTGAGTTTAGTTTGATCTCACTTTTAGTCCAGTATAGCCCATTACTCAAATTTCCTTTACAAAACTTGTTAAATTCCAGTTAACCAGTGTTTGGTTTTAGCTGTCCAATTGTAGTCAAGTGTTGTTATTTGGTTAAACATTGTTCAT
The DNA here is from genome assembly GCA_025667525.1 of Glebionis coronaria. NCBI lineage: Eukaryota > Viridiplantae > Streptophyta > Magnoliopsida > Asterales > Asteraceae > Glebionis > Glebionis coronaria. The sequence goes on along the minus strand of CM046877.1, from coordinate 320,373,897 downwards.
TTTCAGTCATTTAGCCATTGTGAACAAAGTTTGACAGTTTTCAAGTCAAAGTACTAGTCAAAAAGGCAATTGGTTGTGAAAAAGTATGGGTCAAGTTTAGCCTTTAAAAGTTCAATAAAAGTTGTTGATTTCAAGTGCTTTCCATTTATTCATTCCTTAATGAAATTACTTCAAACCAGCTCTCAATTGTAATTTAACATCTGAAAATCAAGTGCTTAATAGGATATTGCATAGTTCTAGGATTCTAGTGAGAAATAAACATTTTCATAAGCTGGATAGCAAAGTAAAGTTTCTGTAATCCAAGGCCTTACTGATTTCTCATAACAGCAAATCCACTTCATAAACTTCCCCAATTTCTTTCATATTCCTGTTTAGAAGTTGTTCTTGAGTAAATCTGGAAGTTTTCAAGTTTTTCAAAAAGTTGATCAACTTTGGTCAAATAAGCTAGTTTTAGCTTATTCTCATTTTCCTAATTCGTTACTTGATCATTTTCAATTTCAAAAGACATCCCATACTCTCAAAGGACCGACAATCAAGTTTTAACAAAAAGACAGTTTGTGTAAGTCTGGATTATTAGAAAGCTTATTTGTGGCTTATTAAGATTGGCTTATTTGAGTTTTACTTAGTTTCAAGCTTAATCCTTTTACAAGCCTAGGTAAAACTGAATTTTAAGCTGTTTGAAATTGGTTTGAGCTTATTTGGTCCAGTGTAGTGCTTAAACGAGCTTATTTGTCTTCATAGCCCGTTTTTGATAAAAATTTCCCTTTAATTGCATTTTGATCCTCCAAGTTTGTTACTGTTTGCATTGTTTGCTAATTTTCCAAGAATTTAGGGTTTGCTAAGTAATCAGTCCTTACATTTTCATAACTTGACATTTTCAGTTAATTAGTTTTTAAGTTTGTTAAAATTAGTTAGTAGTTTGGTAAAATTTGCATAGTTAGTCCTTGTAGTTTCCTGATTTTACATTTCAAGCACCTTAGTTTCAAGAATTTACATTTTAAGCACTTTAATTCCATAGTTTTACATTTTTGTCCTTATTTGAATAAGAATTTGGTAAATGCTAATTGTTTTACGGATACGTAGTTAATAGTTTTCACGTTTTTACTTGATTGTTCAATTAGACATAGAAAATCCAAATAACCCTACCAACCAAAAACGATCATAAACCCGATTTTGTTAGGACTTTCAATTGGTTAAGAATCGAGCAAACGAACTTCAATTATACACAATTTCAAGTATGTTACGAATGTGGAACCCCTGGAGACTTGAGACCCGACTGTCCCAAGTTGGCCAACCAGAAGAAGGACAACAAGGGAACTTCATCGCAAGTGTACATGGTTGGAAATGCCCAAGATAATCCAGATTCCAACGGTATGCATCTGTCTTGTTTGACACCGGGGCAGACCGAAGCTTTATATCTACTGAATTTAGTAAAGTATTGGAAATCACTCCATCAGTTTTAGACCACTACTATACTATAGAACTAGCCGACAGAAAAGTTGTGACGGTTGACACCATCATTCGAGGTTGTACCTTAAACCTTTCCAATCACCCGTTTAACATCGACCTGATTCCGATAAGTCTTGATAGCTTTGATGTCATCATTGGCATGGATTGGCTAGCAAAATGTCGTGCCACTATCATATGCGATCAAAAACTGGTTCGTATACCTTGGAGAGATGAAGCCTTGATTATACGAGGGGGTGGTAACCCTGATATAATCAACACTAGACTAAGTGTCATTTCTTACACCAAAGTCCATAAATACTTGGTCAAAGGATGCCCCATCTTCCTAGCCTGTTTCTCCCTACGTGACGAGGTAGGCAACTCTAAACCTAAAAGACATGTCCAACTCACAATGGGTGTATTTTGTAGGGATGTGTTGGACATCCCTCGTAAAGAGATGTTGAATGCCACATGCCTTTGGACATACCTTTTTCCCTCTTCGGGTCCAATTAGTTCGACAATATCAGCATCCACCAAACCTTGGGAGGTATAACCTCCTCTCCTTGGAAATCAAAATTTGTGCGAATTTTGAACCCTTGATAGTGGATGCATGACCTTTTTTTGCAGCACCCCGCAAGACGCGCACTTCTTTATTCTTTGTATATTCTTTTATTTCCACCATTTGAGGTACTTCTTTTCTGCGCCCCTTTCACCCAGCCCTGCTACGAATGAAGCAGATTCTTTGCAACTTCCTACCCAATCGCCATCAACAATAATCTTAACCTCTCTGTTGGGTAGAAGCTTTAGTGCTATCAGCTAATGTCTGTATCCCACAAGCTCGAGGTATAGCACCAAGTCTTCCGCGTACAGTTGTTGAAACGGGAGGGGTTCTAGTTAAAATGCTCTTTTTCTTTTATTTTACCTTCAACCCCTAATTTTCTCCGTCGGGTGTGGAGATATAACATATATCTCACCAGTGAAAAGGATGCAGAAGTAGTGCATCCCTAGCTTTCCCAACATATAAAACATGGTGGCGTGTCCTACTCATACCAGAAACCATTTGTGGTGGATTTGCCCTCCTAACCAAATCCACGACGTCATGGGTCCTCTCCCAGCTCTTGTAAGGGTGTAACCGCGACCTCCGTTGAGAAGCCCACATCTATCAATCCATAGTAGCAGCAGTCTCCGCTACTGCTCAATAGGATGAATAGTGTGACCCAGATAAAGATCTCTTTGCATTATTTTCTATCCATCCATAGTAGCAGCAATCTCCGCTACTGCTTAATCGGATGAATAGTGCGACCCGGATAAAGATCTCTTTGCATTACTTTTTATCCATCCATAGTAGCAGCATTCTCCACTACTGCTCAATCGGATGAATAGTGCGACCTAGATAAAGATCTCTTTGCATTACTTTCTATCCATCCATAGTAGCAGCAGTCTCCGCTACTGCTCAATCAGATGAATAGTGCGACCCGGATAAATATCTCTTTGCATTACTTTCTATCCATCCATAGTAGCAGCAGTCTCTGCTACTTCCCAATCGGATGAATAGTGCGACCCAGATAAAGATCTCTTTGCATTACTTTCTATCCATCCAGGTAGCAGTAGTCTCCGCTACTGCTCAATTGAATGAATAGTGCGACCCGGATAAAGATCTCTTTGCATTACTTTCTATCCATCCATAGTAGCAGCAATCTCCGCTACTGCTCAATCAGATGAATAGTGCGACCCGGATAAAGATCTCTTTGCATTACTTTCTATCCATCCATAGTAGCAGCAGTCTTCGCTACTACTCAATCGGATGAATAGTGTGACCCGGATAAAGATCTCTTTACATTACTTTCTATCCATCCATAGTAGCAACAGTCTCCGTTACTGCTCAATCGGATGAATAGTGTGACCCAGATAAAGATCTATTTGCATTACTTTCTATCCCTCCATAGTAGAAGCAGTCTCCGCTACTGCTTAATCGGATGAATAGTGCGACCCGGATAAAGATCTCTTTGCATTACTTTCTATCCATCCATAGTAGCAGCAGTCTCCGCTACTGCTCAATCGGATGAATAGTGCGCCCTGGATAAAGATCTCATTGCATTACTTTCTATCCATCCATAGTAGCAACAGTCTCCGCTACTGCTCAATCGGATGAATAGTGCGACCCGGATAAAGATCTCTTTGCATTAGTTTCTATCCATCCATAGTAGAAGCAGTCTCTATTACTGCTCAATCGGATGTATAGTGCGACCCAGATAAAGATCTCTTTGCATCGCTTTTTGTCCACCCGTAGTAGCAGCAGCCTCCATAACTGCTCAATCGGACGTAAAAAGATAACCTAGGTGTAGACCACTTCGCATTCATGTCACCATTCGTTCCAGAGAGTGTCCAAGATGAACCATATACTTAGAACATCTTCACTTAAAAGATAGCTACGTTTTTAGTAGCTATGAGGACAAAGCTAAAATAACGGGGTGGTGCTATGAAATCTATGATTTTACCATGATTTAATGTAATAAAGTTTCATCCAATGATCTTAAGAACATTAACTCATGTGTTTTATTTCTTTAAGATGTGTGTGAACTTGTCCATTATGTACTTATACTTTTACATTCATCCTTGTTGTAAATAACTACATAACTTAAACCATGTACTTAAAACTAGGAGAACAAGTAATAAAATGTATAATCAATATTTGAGTATACAACACTTAACAAAAATTGGAAAATATGCTACATCATGTATATGTAGCCGTGTATGTATGTATGCATACTATAAGCATGCTTAATCTTTCTTGGACTAGCCCAAGATCATGTGCTCCTTGTGTGCTAGCCCAACATAAGCCAACAACAAGCCCAAGCCAAAGCCCACTACCCTTTGGTTAGCTATACACGACATACACACACATATGTGGAAGAAGAAGGGTTGTCTTGGTTTTAGAAAAGCCAACACATGGCACAAGTACTCTTACCAAGGCAATCATGACTTTTGCCTGGCCCTTCTCTCTCCTCTTTTAGCCGAAAAACACACACACATTCTTCATTCTCTCATGCAATCCAATCTCATATCTCTCTCTCTCAAATCATTCGGCTATAAGCAACAAACATCCAAGATTGTACATTAAATCCACTAGATCTTTGTCTCATCTTAACTACTAATCATTTAGTAGCATCATCACCTTTGGAACCATTATAACAAGCCCTAGTCGAATCCCTAAGGGTCACGGCTTGGTTATAATTAGGGTTTTCTTCATCATCTAGATTATATCTCTAATCTCTTTTGTCATCTAGATCTTCCTTGGTAACTTTTAGCAAGAAAGGTATTACTCATTATGATTATTCAGTTTTTACTTGCATGCATCAACATTCACCTATAATCACATGTAACAAACTTGTTAAAATCAAGATTTGATAAGAACCATGACCTTAAAGGTCACGACATATATTTGAGTACCACTAGTCATGGTTAAAAACTTTTTATAAAGAAACCTATGACTAGTATTCTATGTTTTAACTTGACTAAAAATCATAAGAATCATTTTGTGAATTTAAATGAAGCCGTGGGTTACACATCTTACTTTTTGGATTTTGATTAACTAATAATCATAAGTCTCATAAGTAAACTTGTATAACTTAAAACCATGAAAAACCATGACCGTAAAGGTCACGACATAATTAAATGGTGCATCTATGATTTATGTACTAAGTTTCAAATGATGGAATATGTATTATTACATGTAAAATGGACTACTAAAAATCACTAAAATGAATTATGTGTACAAATCTAGCCGTGGGTTATATATGTCCTTGGATGGACTTTAAATGTATATGCATGCTTATATAAAACCTAGATCTAGTGTTAAGAGTTTAACTTAACATGATAAACATAAAACTAGCTTAAAGATCTTATGGGAACATTTGGGGGAAAACAATATAGCCGTGAGCTATATGTTGTTTTCTTGGAATTGTGGTAACCTTGGAAACATGCAATAAGCCTAGATAATTATGTTGTATTTTATAAATATTTACAAGACATAAAACTAGCTAAAAAGCTCATCTTTGAAACACCAAGATTAAAATTATAGCCGTGGGCTATATGTATGTATATGGACTTATGATTTGGTTTCTTGGTTTGTACATAGCTAGATATTATTTTGGGGACACTTATAAGTACATGCAACCTTAAAACAAGTTTTGACTCATCTTAATAAGCTATAATTAAGTATAGCCGTGAGTTATAAGATCATATTAGAGCTTATGACTTGCATGAAACCTTGTAAGACATCTAGATCTGATTTGGTACATAAAATAAAACAAACTATGAGTTTTATTCTTTTATTAAAGCTTATAACTAAATATGGATAAGCTAATGATAAGCTTATGAGAAAAATCCTATATTATTACTTACATAAAATGAAAAGTAGTATTGATGGACTAATCAAGCCCATGCAACATTAGCCCAAGACTTAATGGACCCAATAAGCCCATTTAACAAATATTAGTATCTTAATGGACTTAAGAATATGCTTAGGCCCATCTAGTTAATTAATGGACTTAAAAATGTATTTAAGCCCAATAAATGTTATAAAGGACCATTTAACAAGTTAGTGGACTTAAAATGTATTTAGGCCTACTAGATGGCCATTAGATATTTTAGCCCATTTAATGAGCCCATTTAATGTTTTGGATATTTAAATAAAATTTTTTATGATAAAATATAACTTCTAAAAACTTTTGGACTAAAATGACAATTTATGAAACTTAAGGACTAAAACTGTGACTTATGAAACTTGTTTTGATAAATTAGTAAACACAAGGATTGAAAATGTAAATATACGAAAGTCTAGGGTTTAATAAATACCATCCGTAGCATATTAAACCCTAGGGACCATTTTGGAAAGTCTCTAATAGTTATTTTGTCATTTCATAACCCTAAGGACCACTTTTTGTAACAATCCGAAACTTAAAGAAACCCTATGGACTGTTTTTGTCATTTTATGAAAGTTATAAAACCTAGATATAACTAGGAGGACTAAATCTTCCATAAGTCGAGACTTTAACAAGCCCTAGTTATCAAATGTGCAAAAATCCGAAAGTTTTAGTTTGTTTAAAATATGGAGGGACTAGTTTTGCCATGTTTCGAAACCTTAACAAGCCCTAACCCTAATTCTATTTTTAAACTTAGTAAAACTTAGACAAACCTTAAAATATAAGAATTTATAATATAAATTCTTAAACCTATAATTTATAAATTATTTTATAAATGTTAAATAAATTATGGGAACTTTAAAGTTAAATAAAATATTATATTTTTACTTTTCAAAAATAAAATATTTATATTTTGCTTTATGAAATGAATTGTATTAACAATATGGATATGTATTATTAATACATGTACTCATATACTTTTAGGAAATAAAATTATATGAACGTTAACAAAATCGAATGCTAATATGTAAGAAAATATTATAAGTGAAACATTTTTATGTTTACTGATATATATGAAACTTAATTGTAAGATGAAATGGATGTTACTAATACATGAACTACGATCGTAAACTAATATTATAAGTAAGACAATTTATGTTTACTTAAATATGAAACTTATATATACAAGTTTAAATGGATATTGTTAATACTTGTACTACGGTTATTTAGATAAATACTGTAGCATTAATATACTGATTAAAAATCTGTATAAGCATACACATATGAAATTTGTACTATCTATTATGACCGTACTATTTGATTAGGCATAGCTTTTGGCGTGAGCATTATTTGGATATTCGTATTATACAGCTATCGTCAACTCCCAGGTGAGTTTACAGCCCCATATAAACTATTGATAAACTTTTCCTCTACGGGGGAGAAAACATGCAACTATTTTTAATGGACATAACAGAATTGTATAAACTTGACTATTATTGACTATTATAGAAACTATTAAATTGTTGTAAATCGCCTGAATGTTATAAATAGATCTATTAGGGATTGAGCATCCCCATCTGGGTGAGTCATGCTCACTATGCCTTGGCCGGGACAACAGATGTATACCATGTTGGAACTTTGTTTGGGTGTCTTTTTGTAAGACACTGCGTCCTTATCTGTTGAGGACTATGGAAGGTTAAGCTTTAGTTTCGAGTAATAGCAAATGTAATCTAACTTTTAGTAAAAATGCTTTGTGCATTGTTACTTCTATGATTAATGTTTGTCCAAACTAATTATTGTTAAACCTGTAAATTTACCAACTCTATGTTGACACTCTAATCATGTTTTTCTTAGGAAAATGAAGTTATTACGTGATATATGCATGGACTCAAGCATCATTATAATATGCATTGTAGGACTCGTCAGGGTTCTATTTGGGAAACATAAACAATCTACTTATGTCATGTTGAAGACATTTTTTATAAATTTGTATGACAATCATGTAATCTGATTTGAATAATTTCTTATCTTATGCTCTATGAACTATGTGCTATCGATCCACCCTTGTGACATCTTCGTTGATAATTCCGCATATTTTCACCCTACCCAGGGTGTCACAGTCATAAGAAATTGGATTGCCTCATGTTGAAAAGGATTGGACCTGGAAGAAACCCCCAGGCTGGTGCTTATCAACTTGGAACGGTTGAGGTTAAGAAAGAGGACCCGGATGTCGTTACTGGTACGTTTTTACTCAACAATCATTATGATGTTGCTTTATTTGATTCGGGTGCTGATAGGAGCTTTGTATCCGCTAAATTTAGTGCCCTTATTGACATTGATCCTGTTGAGATAAATACCAGTTACGAAGTGGAATTGGTAGATGGTAAATTAGTAAAAACTAATAAGCTGTTAAAAGGATGCTCTCTAAATCTCTTAAACCATTCTTTTCCGATTGATTTGATGTTGATAGAACTAGGTAGTTTTGATATTATCATTTGTATGGATTGGTTTCGTTGAATAATACTACAATTTTATGTGGAGAAAAGAAGTTTAAGATTCCTCTTAGGAATAAGACGTTAGTAACTGATGGTAGTCGAGGTGAATCCCGTTTGAAAATCGTTTCATGTATTAAAGTCCAAAAGTACGTCTGGAACGGTTACGAGCTATTCTTAGCTCAAGGGACCGGGAATGAGTCTAACGAGAAACGATTGGAATATGTACCTATTATCTATGAATTTCCTGAGGTATTTTCTAATGATTTACCCGTACTTCCGCCGATAAGGCAAGTCGAGTTTTGAATCGATCTAATCCCTTGTGCTGCACCGGTGGCACGTGCGCCTTACCAATTAGTACCTTCTGAATTAAAGGAATGATCCGAACAACTAAAGGAGTTGTCTGATAAAGGTTTTATTCGACCGAGCTCGTCGCCTTGAGGAGCTACAGTCTTGTTCGTTAAGAAGAAGGATGGATCTTTTCGTATATGCATTGATTATCGGGAGCTGAATAAGTTGACAATAAAAAATCGATATCCTTTACCAAGGATTGATGATTTATTTGATCAAATACAAGGCTCTAGTATGTATTCTAAAATAGATTTGCGGTCTGGATATCACCAACTTCGCGTCCGTGAAGAAGATATTCCAATAACTGCATTTAGAACTTGTTATGGACACTATGAATTTCAAGTAATGCCATTTGGGTTAACTAACACACCTGCGGTTTTCATTGATCTAATGAATCGAGTGTACAAACCCTATCTGGATAAATGTGTGATCGTGTTTATTGACGATATTCTAATATATTCTAAGAATAAAGAGGAACATGGAGAACACTTAAGGATTATCTTGAGTTTGTTAAAGGATGAAAAGTTGTATGATAAGTTTTCGAAATGTGATTTTTGGTTGGACTCTGTGCAATTTCTTGGTCATGTGATTAACAAAGATGGAATTCATGTTGATCCTACAAAGGTTGAAGCCATTAAGAATTGGTCTGCACCGATAATGCCAACGGAGGTGCGACAGTTCTTAGGATTGGCTGGCTATTATAGACGATTAATTAAAGAATTTTCTTTAATAGCTAAACCCCTAACCAAGCTAACTAAAAAAAATAAACCTTTCGTTTGGGGAAGTGAAGAAGAAGGAGCATATCAGATATTGAAGCAAAAATTATGTAGTGCACCAATTCTATCATTACCTGACGGAAGTGAATATTTTGTAGTATTTAGTGATGCATCTCTTAGAGGTTATGGAGCTGTCTTAATGCAGCGAGAAAAGGTGTTAGCTTATGCTTCTAGGCAACTGAGGAAAAATGAGGAGAATTATACTACTCACGATCTTGAGCTAGGAGTTGTAGTCTTTGCTCTTAGGTTGTGGAGACATTATTTGTATGGCACCAAGTGTACGGTATTCACCGATCATAAGATCCTACAATATATTCATTATCAAAAGGAATTAAATATGAGGCAACAGAGATGGATAGAACTGTTAAGTGATTATGATTGTGATATAAAATATCGCCCAGGAAAATCAAATGTTGTTGCCGATGCATTAAGTAGAAAGGATAGAGAGCCTATCAGGGTACGTTCTCTAGTCTTGACTATGCACAATAATTTGCCTGAACAAATTAGAAATGCACAAATAGAAGCCTGTAAGAAATAAAATTTTGTTAATGAAGGGTTTCGAGGAGAAGGAGATCCTTTAGAGGTTAGAGATGATGGAGTGAAATGCATAAGAGGTCGTATGTGGATACCTAAGTTTGGAGGCTTAAGAGATTTAATCATGTTGAAATCTCATAAATCTAAATATTCCATTCATCCTAGATCTGATAAAATGTATCATGATTTGAAGAAGTTGTACTGGTGCCGAATATGAAAGCTAATATCGCTATGTATGTTTTTTCAATGTTTGACTTGTGCATGAGTCAAAGCTGAACATCAAAAGCCGTCAGGACTACTTCAACAACCAGAGATTCCTGAATGGAAGTGGGAGCGAATCACGATGGACTTTATCACTAAGCTTCCTAGAACATCTTTTGGAAATAACTCGATTTGGGTCATTGTCGACAAACTGACCAAATCAGCTCAGTTCATTTCGGTTAAAGAGCAGTTCTCATTGGACAAGCTGACTCGTATCTATCTTGAGAATGTTGTATGTAAGCATGGAGTGCCTGTATAGATCATTTCGGATCGAGATCCTAGATTCGCATCGAATTTTTGGAAATCCCTCCAAAGATCCTTGGGAACGAATCTCGACATGAGAACTGCTTATCACCCCCAAACTGATGGGCAGACTGAAAGGACGATACAATACTGGAAGATATGTTGAGAGCTAGTGTAATAGATTTTTGTACAAATTGGGATAAACATTTTCCTTTTGCAGAATAATCATATTACAATAGTTATCATGCTAGTATTAAGGCTGCACCGTTTGAAGCTTTGTATGGTAGGAAGTGTAGATCTCCTGTATGTTGGATTGAAGTTTGGAATACCCAGCTCACAGGACCGGAATTGATCCGGGAAACTACAAAGATGATAGTTCAGATTAAGAATCGGCTGTTGACTGCCCGAAGTAGACAGAAAAGTTATGCGGATGTGCGGCGGAAACCGATGGAGTTTGAAGTGGGTGACCGTGTAATGTTGAAAGTGTCTCCATGGAAAGGCGTCATAAGATTTGGAAAGCGAGAGAAATTGAATCCCCGCTATATTGGACCGTATAAGATTTTATCTAGAGTAGGTCCGGTGGCTTACAATTTAGAGTTACCCCAAGAACTTCATGGTGTTCACAACACATTCCATGTATCTAATCTGAAGAAATGTTTAGCAGTGTGTGATGAGAAAATCTCATTGGATAAGGTTCGAATTGATGAGAAGTTGCATTTTATCAAAGAACCCGTAGAGGTTATGGATTGTGAGGTAAAGCAACTTAAACAAAGTAGGATACCAATCGTCAAAATCCGATGGAATTCAAAGCATGGACCATAATATACTTGGGAACGAGAGGATGAAATGTGGAAGAAATACCCACACCTCTTTGATTTCAATAAGAAACGGACATCAAGATGAAATGGATCACGAATACGTTGATCCCTTTTAGGAGGAAATGCTGTGAAAATCTAACATTTTCAGGTAGTAAATTATTTTCTCGTATATTATTTTGAAACTTATTTTTGTGTTGGTTTGTGAACTCACAATTTACGGGTAGAAATTAGCGCTTAAATGCATAATTTAACGTCCTTTACGACTAAAACGGAAACCCTAGGTTTACGTATTTATGTTTTTGAACTCCATTTTTGATGAGACAATTTTTATTAGATTCGTTTTGTGTCGTTGATTCATAAATTATAAAAACGTGTTTGGTAAAATGACCCAAGGGCACACAAATCGAGAAAACTAGAATTGAGGAGTACCCGTAAATTAGTGGGGATGAGACAAGTTAACATTTGCCCCACACCCACTAGGGGCGGCCAAAGCTTCAACAACACACCCCTTATGTGTCAAAGTGATATCAAAACTAAGGACACTTGTCCTTAGTTTCTACTCAAAACCACTTAACACCTTAAAACAACTAACACAAACCATTTACCATCATTTTTACATGCAAACAACTCCAAAAACACTCTCTACCCTCCCCTATTGCCGTCCCATACATCACCACTAAACACCCCATTTGATCAAAATTTCTACCATGAATCTTGTGTTTAACTTGCACAAGATGAAAACGCTTTGAAGACTTGTTGATTTGAGGTGATCCTAACATCTACAAAGAAGTTTTCCTTGGAGGCTAGGGCTGATTTTTCTCAAGGTGTTCATATATTTGGTGATCTTGAAGGTGGTCTTGATATTCCATAAGATTGGTTATCAAAAACCAAGTCTTGTTCTTAACCTTTCACTATATTGGTTGGTAACAAGATCATTTCTTCTATCATCTTGTGATTTTGTAAATGTAATCTTGTATTTTCTTTATAAATGTATATGTATATGATGATAAATAATGATCAAAGTATTATGTGGGGATCTTGTGTTGATAGATTTGGTTAAAAAGACTAAAATCTACATGTAAAGATGTTAAAATCATGGTTAAATTTATAGGTTGTATAAAACAGTAATTAACCATATGAACACTTGGTAAAATGACTTGGATTATTGAATATACAGTTAGATATATGATTTTTAAGTATGTGTCCAATTTACCACTCAATGGAATCAATAAAATGAGCAAGATATGATCAAAAGACTATTAAGGTTCAAATTTGTATAGTCTGTTTTGGACGAATTATTAGGGATACTTAGGTGAGAATGAGCAGTAGCTATAGCAGAGTTATTTGTAGCACATATTATTTAGTTTGTTCTGCCCAAATTTGAGCTTCTATCTCCTTGTAGAACTCAAGATATGACAAAAATGGTGAAAGTGACTTTGATAATCAGATTTGTAAATAAAAGTATATAATATATATAAAATGAGCACTCAAGTAATATTATTCTAAAATACATATATAAAACCCACTAATTAATGATAATATTTATAAAATGATTTATATAATATGATAAATAAGTATGAAATTTTTATAATAGTACAAACTCATATGTTTTCTAAAGTTATAAAACTATATATAAGTTTTACGACTTTTCGGCTAAAACCGAAAGATTAACGTTTTCGCCAAATAAAACTTAGACGGTCGGACCCGTCTAATGTAACCTTTTCATAACTCATCTACTGATATGTAAGTACATTTGACAAGTAAAAACCGATAAACCCGAGCTTTATAACTTATGGACCTTATACTTTATTGAACCATTAGCCCAACTAGTTTGGCTAAACACTAATGGACTTACTCATGGGTTTAACCCACTTGGTCCCAACATATGAGTATAGGCCTGGTATTAAAAGTATAAATGGACTAATATAATGTATTGGGCTTTTAATGGGCTTATTGTCCTTAATATGTAAACAATTTAAAACTAGTGTAACTAGTCTAAAATTTACTAGCACATAACACTATAATGTTGTATAAAGAGATAAAATCCCACTTGATCATCATCATACTTATAATATCATCATATATATACATAGCCATTATTTTTATAAAGTCATTGGACAAGAGTCTAAGACGAGTATTATTTATATAGGTTTCCGTGATTGAAGCACACACCATCGCCGATAACCCGCCTGTCCTAATCAACGTGAGTTCATAGCCTCGCACTCTTTTAAATGTTTTATAAAATGTTTTGTAAACCCGCGAGGGAGATAACATGATAGTTTTGATAAAATAGAACACAAGGTGTCCCGATGGTATGCTTATTGATATGGACCCGAATTATGCTATGACCCAATGAATGAGATAAAAAGGATTATTATTGGTTAGGTTATGTCACTTCAAGTCACATTAGCATGAATTGTGAACTATCGGGATTTGGTAGACGCTTATGCATATAATAGTACTATTTGGAGAAGATCACCCCAGTTCGCGCCTTGACGGTTGATCTCCGTCGTGCCACATTGATTGGTAAGCGGATTTATGTATGAGAAGATTTACATAGCGTGATTTTTGTGACGACACGCTAATTTAGATGGGCAAATTTTTTGTCGGGTTCGCGGCCCGTTGTTTGTTATAGTAAGGTAGCAATGTCATGCGGCTAGTAATAATCCAATGTAATCCAAATATCCAATATGATACGATGCAATTAACGATAATATTGAGACTACAGTCTCATGGACGGTTTAAGATGTATGACTTGATTTATATATATATTGCCTAACTAGCAATACGAGGACTCATTTTTGATATTATACTTGTGTTCTGATTTCTATAACTGTTTTATGTAACGGTTTTATTAAACTCTATGAATTCACTCGAGATTCACTGATAAAATTTTCGCATGTTTTATCTCAGGTGCTTGAAGGTAACTTGGATGCAGATCGACACTGGTGGTCTACATAATAAAATTATTCATTCGATCTATGTTTTGTAAACTTTATGACTGTGAAACTTGGAGACCTGATGTAAACTTAAAACTTTTATTCGAATGAATGTATGTTAAACCTTGTACAACCATTTTTATGCGTTGTCTATGATTTGAGTTATTGGGTGTTATCCCGTAACACTCTATTGACCCTTCCCCTGACCCGATACGAAATTTGAGAGTGTTACATGGGCGTTACTCGACGCCATAATAATAGAATGAGTAGAAGGATGCATGCTCATGGAATGAATATGACAAGACTTGAGAAGGAGAATACTGAACTGAAAGAAGGAATTACTAGGACTGGGCTTAATTTAGAATTACTCATCGACGATCTTAAAACAACTCAACAATCTGACTCCGAATATATTTTGGACAAAATTGAGGAGATTGATGGTTCAGTTTTTACACACCTTTAGGAAAAGGAGGTAATTAGGGTAAGTACGACGATTTAGGAAAATGGTGCACAAATGACCCAAAGTGGGGATCGTTCTCAAGGAGGCTTGGTGTGTATGTACTGAGATGATTAGTGATGTGATTATATGATTATGAAGAGAAAAGAAAATAGAAATGGGATAAGAAGAGAATGACGGTTACGATGACGGATTAAACTAAGACGAAAGAGTCGTACACGTAAAACCGTAAAAAGCACCAAAATTAAAAATTTATCCTAAAAATTCCTAAAAATCCACTAAAATATTCTAAGGGATTACAAAAAATCAAAACTTGCTAAAACCTTTTAATTAATTAATTATTAATTTTTTAATACTAATTAAAGCCCTAAAAATCAAAATTAACTAATAAAAAGTCCAAATCAAGATCTTAAAGTTTGTAAACCTTTAAAATAACCTAATTAAGCTAAAAAGAATTTTTCTAAATTTTAAAACCACTAAAAACTATTTTTAAACAATTAAAAATTATTAAAAACTATAAAAACTTAAAATAATTCTAGAAAATAATTAAAAGATCCTAAAAATATTTGGAAAGTTGTAAAATTCCTAATTAAGTGTCTAGAGTCTAGGAAAAATATAAAAACTTAGAAAATCAGACTTTTATTTTTTAATAATAAAATAATATTAAAATATTAATAAAATCCAAAAATCCTAAAAAATTCTAAAAAGTTGCAAACTAGCTTAATTTAACCTAAATAACACAAAAATGAAGTTGAAATTACCTATGTACCCTTATTGGGCCTAGAAAATGGGCTAAACTCCAAACAGTCTCTTAATGGGCTTAGAATTGGCCCAATAAGAAAAAGTGGCCCAAATTAGCCCAAAAACAACTACTTGACTCAAAATTTGATTCTGAACAACTTTTTCCAAAGGCCCAAGAGCTGAAAATGTGATATAAGCTAGCTTATTTGTAACACCCCCAAATTTATACAACTCAGTACAGCGGAAGACTCGTTGGTGTTACGGGATAGTACATTACTCACATCATAGACAACGCATAAAAATCGCGTCGTTTAATAATAAATCATTTCCATTCATAAATATCAAAGTTACATCGGTCCCAAGTCATTATATTTCATACAAAGTTTTACAAAGTATTTGAATGGAAAATATAGTTTAGGTGCGGGCCATGAATTCTTGTTGTCTTCCCGAGAATTACCTTCAAGTACCTGAGATAAAACATGTTAAAAGAAAAGGTCAGCGATAACGCCGAGTGAATTCATAGAGTTTAATAAATTCCATCAATATAACTTTGGTATAAAATTAGTACCAAAAATCAATTCGTACAAATCATTTAATAGGCCGTAAAATAGCCAAAATCATTTAATACAAATCTTTGTAATAGGCCATAAAATAGCCAAAGTCGTTTTATACAAATTCTTATCGAAAATCATAATATAGGCATTTGCCTTAAAAATTATTATACGAGCCAATGTCGTAAAAACATCATACAATACGTTTTGCAACGTTGTATAGATTAAATAAAACCTTTATATGAATATGGTTATAAAAACCAAAACACGAACATAATATCAATAGTATGACCCAGTATTGCTAGTCAGGCAATACATCGTAATTCGGAGCGTCTAGTAGTATTTCGTTAATTTGGATTATTATAAGCCGCATGACATTGTTACCTTACTAAACCAAAACGGGTAGCTAACCCGATACCAATTTTGCCCATCTAAAGTAGCGTGTCGTCACAAAGGTCACGCTATGGAAATCTTCTCATACATAAATTCGCTTACCAATCAATGTGGCACGACGGGGATCAACCGTCAAGGAGCGAACTGGGGTGATCGTCCCCAAATAGTACTATTAAATGCATAAGCGTCTACCAAATCCCGGTAGTTCACAATTCATGCTAATGGGACTTTTAGTGACATAACCTAACTTTAATAATCCATTTAATTTCATCTATCGGGTCCTTTAATCATTTATCGGGTCATACAATCGGGTCATTCAATCATTCGGGTCCAAAATCAATAAACAAACAATCGGGACAAATGATGTCCTATTTTATAGTATCTAACATGTTATCTCCCTCGCGAGTTTATAAAACATTTATAAAACATTTAAAAGAGTGCGAGGCTATGAACTCACGTTGATGTGGGAAGGCGGGTTATCAGCAATTCGGTCGTACGGTACGTGCTTCAATCACGGAAACCTAGACAAATAATATTCGTCTTAGACTCATGTCCAATGACTTTATAAAAATAACAATTATGTATACATATGATGATTATATATATATATGATGATCAAGTGGGTTTACATATTCTCGTTTACTCATTTTAGTGTTATATGTCGATAACTTTTATATTAGTTTACTAGTTTTACCCGTTTACGTGTCTTAAGTCGAATAAGCTTATTATAAGTTATTTAACTTATTTTAATCCATTTTGTACTTATATTATCAGTACTTAAACTTTACAAGTTGGGCCTAAATGGGTTAAGCCCAATAAGTTCTTTTTACAAGTTTTTATCTTATTTAGTCCAATTATTAGTCCAATTATTAGTCCAATATGCTTAATTAGCTCGTAAATGTCCGTATTTCTTATAGTTCGGGTTTTATCGGTTTTTACTTGTCTTAGTTACCTATACATCAGTATAGGACTTTTATAAACTTTACATTAGACGGGTTTGGTCGTCTAAGTTTTATTTGGCGAAAAACGTTAATTTTACGGCGATAGCCGAAAAAAGTCGTAAAAATCAAGTTTATAGTTTTTATTACTTATAAATATTATTTTACCACCATTTATATAATTTACCCATTTAATTAACCTTTTATACATTTATATAAATAAGTTTTATAAGTTAGTGGGTTTATATTTTTACATTTTATACATTATAATGTGAGTGCTTATATAATAATAATAAACATTATTTCCAAAAATCTGATTTTTAACTTCATGCTCACCATTTTTAACATATCTAGAGTTCTATAATGAATTAGAAGCTCATTTTTGGATGACATGTTCTTCATAATATGTGCTACATATAACTGTCATAGCTACTGCCCATTTTTGAGTTTAAGTTGCCTTAACAGTCCCTACAAAACTGCTTATTCAGATTACACCACCTAACTTGTTTTGATCATATCTCACTCATTATTTTGATTCCATTGCATGGCCAACTCTCACATGTGTATAACATCATCTACTTACTGTAAATAGATCAAACCATGCAATTTTATCAGTTCATCTTTTAGTTATCTACTGTTTTTATACAGCCAACTAAATAGTCAAGATTTTAGCTTCATTTCTTATAGTTATCATCATTTTTAAGCATATTTATCAACACTTGATTCCCACACAACATTTTTAATCATCATTAATCATCATATATACATCATATACATATACAAAATGAAAGAAAATACATTTGTTCTTTACAAAATAACAAGAGAAAAATGGAGAGGATGATCTTCTTTACCAACCAAATGGATTTCTTGTTTTAGGAAGACAAGAACTTGATGAACACAACAAGTATCTCCAAGACCATCAAATATCAAGAACATAGGTTGGAAAATCAGCCCTAGGACACAAGCAAATCACCTCCAAAGTTGTTAATATGGCCACCAAATGATCAAGGCTTCAAGAGAACTCCTTAATAGAGCTAGTAAACATGTTGTTCATGGCTAGAAGAGATCAAATGGGGTGTTTGTTGGTTTATTTGGGACGGCAAGAAGAGTGGTTTTGAGAGAGTTGTTGGTGTTGATTGCATGTAAGAATGATGGAAATGAAAACAAGTTTCTAGTTTAGCTAGTTAGTGGTAAAGTTGGTGCTTAAAGTGTAAGCTAAGCTTACACTTGTTATGTGTTAGCTTAACTTGATGCCACCTTAGTGTGTGGTGTCAAGTGTGCCGTCCATAATAAGCTAGTGGGGTGGGACAATGTGTTTTGTCCCATCTCACTAGTTTACGGGTATTTCTCGATTCTAGTTTTCTCGATTTGCGTGCCCTCGGGTCGTTTTACGAAAAACGTTTTTATAAATTATGAATCAACGTCACAAAACGAATCCAATAAAATTTTTTTCATCAAAAACGGAGTTCGAAAACGTAAATACGTAATCCTAAGGTTTCCGGTTTAGTCGTAAAGGACGTTAAAATAAAGTCGTAAGTCCTAATCTCTTCTCGTCAATTTGTGAGTTTATGAACCAACACCAATTTAAAACTCCAAAATAATATTCTTGGACAAATTTATTTTCTGAAATGTCGGACTGTCACCAAAGACGGTGTATGTAAACGTAAGCACGTAACGTTGAATCCTCCGGTTTAGACATAGTCGATGCTACTCCAAGACGTAAATCCAAATTTCTTCCCAAAAATAAGTGAGTTCATATTGTATCATTAAAATAATATTTTCAAATAATATTTGAGAATAAAATATCAATCGTAAATTGACGGATTGTCACAGCATTTACCCCTAAACAGGATCTTTGTCCTCAAAGATCATCTTACCTTACTACTCGCTTCTTATAGAGTTAAAGCCATGTGGGTATTTCCTCCACATCCGATCTTTTCTCATAAGTGTAATCCATTATAATACGCGAGTTTCATCAAACATAACTACGGGAATAAGATCAGGCTTAATGTTGACTTACTTTCTCTATCCATGATGTTCACGGGTTTTTGATGAATGCAACTTTTCGCCGGTCTAAGCTCTAATAAGAATAATCAGATTCTCACTTGATAGATATTCCATCAAGTTCGATTTACGAAACAAAATTCACTCAGTCCTTGAAGTCCTAGGGTAGATCCAGCTTATATGCCTTTCAATCCCAACTTTTACATCATCTCAATGGTCCCATACAACGGGGACTTATATCACATGATTTGTCAGATCATGAATTCATTTTTTCAAGGTTAAAAATTGTGGCATAACTTCGCTACCCATTTGGCACTTCAAGATCTACTTTTCATATTCACATATCCTCTTGCCCACCACCGGCAGTCAATAATCAGATCCTAATTTCAACAATCATTTCAGATCTCGCGGGTCGGGTATTTTGCAAGGTTAGGTTCGCCATCATAGGAAACCTTAAACCTAAAAGACATGTCCAACTCACAATGGGTGTATGTCGGATGTCTTCATCTCAACTCCTGCTTATAGATGCTCTAAGATTTAGATCTTAACAAGATTCGATCTCGATCCTAACACGATAGTTATCAAGGATAATCTCTCCAAAGGAAAACGATTATACGGTCTATTACCAAAGGTCAATCATTCAAACATAAAGCAACGCTTATATTACTTTGTATCGTTACTTTACCTCGTCCCTTCGATTTGGGGTGGTACATAGTACTCTCATCAAGGTTTGTTCTCAATGATTTCTGAGCAAATCTCTAGAAATTCGATGCGAAGCGAGGATCTTGATAAAGATGTTTGATACAAGCACACTATGTTTACATAACTCTTTTGCATTTATCATTATCGGGAATGATATTAGCAGATTTGGTCAGTCTGTCGACGATGACCCAAATCGAATCATATTCAGATGATGACCTTTGCAATAGCTAGACGTTTACTAATGTATGAGGCGATGTCTGCCTACATAATTGCCATCAGTACAACTTCTTCAGACAAAGATACTTTTAGTCATAAATGACATAAATAGAATACTTATACTTACAAACTCCAACATAACTATATCTCATTATCCTTCATATTTAGGCAACCATAAACGGCCTTTTAGAACATTTAACGCCATCGGCTTCTCAATTTTAATGGTTCACATTAGCCGTGAAACCCTTCACTATTTATATTATCGTTTTTACAAACATTGTTTATTTTTATATTGCTCGACAATTTATTGTGTACCTTCATTATTAAGGAACACGTCCTAATGGATTATTTATCTTTTATACATAATGCGTCGGTATCTATATTCACTTCTCATGATTATAAAATTTTCATGTCCACAATTCGCTCAGATATTCTTTCTCTATTATGCGTCAGTAATTACGTTCACCTTCCTGATGAAATAAATATCACAACCGTATTTATTCAAAATTATTTCTTCATATCTTCTATGTTTTTGTTTCGTCTCATCTATCATTTTTATCCGTTTTACTCAATCCGTCGTCTAAAGCGTCGATAATTATTATGATTAATTAAATAATTATTAGTTAATTTTTATGAAGCGTAAACGTTTTAAATTTCTTAGTTCAACCAATTATATAAAATGTTCAAAATAAATTTTAATTTAATTAACAAGATTTTTGCTGATTTATCGAAAAAAATTAATAAGATTCGTAAATAGTTGAAAAAAAAAATCTTTGGTTATACTTTTGGTCAAAATTTTCTTAGTTGAAAAGCAAAAATTATCGTTTCAAATTTCAGGTTATGGTATAAATGGTTTTACTCAGTCCTTCTTAAGTTATCTTGAGGTATACACAAACATTTACCCCTAAACAGAAGTTTAGTTAAATGGTTTGTGTATAAGGGAATAATCCCTTAAAATCCTTTGTTAAAACATTTGTCAAAATATATTTCCATTTCTTTTTGGTAAAATCCCAAGTCTTAAAAGGGCTCTTAATTTTTGAAGAGTCTATATGCATATATCTTACCGTCATTAATCCAATGGTCATTTTATGTAAAGGATTAAGTTTTTAATCCCTAAGCGTTAATGGTTCTAATCTTTGAAAGTCAATATAGCTTCCATTATCTATTACTCACATCGTCAATTAATATAAAGGATTTAGTCTTTAAACCTCATGTTATATATTCAAGGTACAGGTTTTAATTGTTCGGCCAATTCAGGGCAATCTATAAATAATTATTAACTCATTATTATTCTTATAAACAAATAAATGGTCCTTAATGATCACGAGCCTGAATTTACCAAATTACAGCCTACACACGAGATTCACCAAATTTATGAATGCTACATGTGTATTAGTCAATCCAAACGACATAACACGAAACTCGTAATGTTCATTACAAGTACAGGATGTAGTGATTGGAATAGATAATCTTCTTCGTGGATGCGAAGTTGATAATAACCATGCCGTGGATCAAATCTTTAAAACATACACTTAGAACCTTGTAAATGATCGAACAAATCTTCCATTTCGAGTTATGGATATCGTTTTCGATTGTCAATTTACTCAGTTCACAGTAATCTATAAATATAAGGAAGGATAACACCATAGCTCTTAAGGATGACAGGCTTGGTATAATAAAATCTTTCTCCGACAACTCTCTAAGTTGTACGGTAATTCCTTTAATTTAGATGGTGCTGACGTACAGTGCACAAGCCACAGGTGCAGCACCGGAAATATAATCAATACCAATTTCAACTTGCCTTAATGGCAAAAGTCTAGGTAATTCACCAACAAATACTTACTAAAGTTTCAGATAACAGGAACATCTTTTAATACATTTATATTAGGTTCTTCTAGATTACAATATCTATAACTAATTCACAACCATTCACGGTATAATTTTAAGTCTAAATGCGGGATAAGGTCATCCATCAAGATTTATTTGGATCACTTTTGATAATCAACATCTTATCATTTAGGGGAATTCAATTCAAGTTCCCATCAATTAAGACAATATCGTCATGTCATAATCAATCAATCCATTCTACTGGCTTTATCAACTTTCCAGTTTCATTGTCGTTGATAAGATGTGAACTTCTCAAAAGTCTAATAATAACTCATAATCCTTCACATATTGAAGGATATATGGAGACACCACTATCATTAAAAGAGTAAGGTCAACGCATAATCTATGCGAGAGAATTTCAAATCAGATACAGACGAAAACATTTAACGAATATGAAATATCCCATGTTTTCATAAATTGGAGTACGCATTCGAAAGCTCCTCGGATCGTCACCCAGGTCATTCAAATGAAATCAAATCATAAGAAATGATAAGAACGTCAATACATCCAGTCGGGTATCAACACTCGGTAATCATATACTTTTCCTAAGAATCTCACTACGGGAGAATTGGACAAGAACGGAATATCAATTGTCAAATAAGACAAATTCCACAGATGAGTAAATTCAACTCAGAAGAATAGATGCTATAGGCACATATGTAGGTGTCCCTAACAATATGTCCCTATTTTGTACTTTTTGCAGATCTCATAAATCTTAATCTTTCACAATCTTCAAAGAATATTTAGTGTTTATTAACCAGTTTTATGGTGACTACTAATCAGCCTTGCATTGTCAATTCCAAATTGTATGTAGGCGCGCAACTATATACAATTTCAAGATTAACGATGCAATACTCAGTTCGTCAAAATTTTATCATCATGTATATAATAAAAACATTTTCATGCTTAATTCTTAAATAAGAATCAAAATAAGTTTACAAAGATTTTCTTTGTTATGAAAACAATTAAGTTTTCCCAACGTATTTTATAAACAACTTCATTTTGATAACAATCACTTATAAATCTTACTTTGAATAATCCTTATAGTGATGAAAATTCAATTCTTCTCAAAGGATACTGTTTTATCTTATAAAAACAATGAGTGATCTGCAAAAGAGTGATGAAGAGTTGTTTGCCAAGAACTTAACTACAATATGATAGGAAATGAGCTTTAGCCAAATAATCATGAGGTTCATGACCTCGATGGCACTCAAAAAGAATAATTCACAACGTAACTCAAATCGAGATGAGTACTTGTTTAATGGTTGCATCACTAATGCGAACACTAGGATGAAGCAATAAAAGATAGATATCATTGATACGTGTAGAATTTAGCGATCAAAGGTAGTCTTTTCATTAATCACAAACAAGTCAAAATTGTACCGAAACACATTACGTGTCACTATGTCATACAATTCTCAGAACTCATCCTACCAACTGATATCTCAGTTAAGTTAGGGATTATTTTTAAAAGATACCACAATGAATACTAATCTACAAGAGTCATTAGGTGTCCTGCCAGTCCCGGCAGATCCACCGGTCCCAATTCAGAAGAAGATTTCTTCAATTTATTTGTTGGACACTAGGCATCCTCGTTAGTGGACAATGGTCTAGGAACAACCCTTAACACGAATCAACAATCATTTAAAACCTTATAATTCAATCACAGAACTTAATGACTTCCTCTTAACAATTTTATATTCCATACGGATTAAATTTTACTTTATTCAAGTTCAACCAACTTACACTCAATTCGATATCCAACTTCATTTTTCAATACTTTCAGCCTTATTTATAAACCTTAAAAGGGCAATAAAGCTCGATATGAATCAACACTTAATTCCAATCCTATATCTCTTATAACAACAATTATCAAATGAGTCATTAATATAAAATGACTTGATCATTCAACTAGACTTCTCGGAAAGGTATTAGTGGCATGAGGCTTTTGGGTAATGGTTCCAATGACAGCCTCAAGTGCAACATTCACCCTTTTGATTTCAAATTTAAGAATTGGATGACAACGAATCAGAGGACATCTTTCTGGGTGGTAATGTTTTGTCAAACTCCACTCTATAAGGAAAGATCGTCATGACATCGATATCAGATTTAATCTCGCCAATTATTTTTCAATATCACAATCAACTAATATCTACGTTTCTACGAATATCAACCATTTGTTGGGATCATAAATATCCGCAACTTGGTTTAGATCTAGGATAGCTAGAATTCCTACGAGAATAACTTCGATTAATTTACTAGGGGATTTAGGGTTTCTTGTGACAATCTACGTCGTATAAATACCTCGTATAAATATCAAAATAATCATCAAACAATCATGTAATAAAATTACATCATATATATATATATATATATAATCCAAGTTATATATATATTAAAATAACACTTCTCAGTCTTGGTCTTGTCGGTAACTCGGGAATTCTTCGGCACCGTTATAGTCAAAAGATTTTTAGACATTTTTAGAAAAATGTTTATAGTTAAAAGATTTTGAAATGTTTTATTCAAAACCTTGGTTTTAAAAATCTTTCGTTCTCTATAACGAGAGCTCTGGTACCAAACTGTAACACCCCCAAATTTATACAACTCAGTACAGCGGAAGACTCGTTGGTGTTACGGGGTAGTACATTACTCACATCATAGACAACGCATAAAAATCGCGTCGTTTAATAATAAATCATTTCCATTCATAAATATCAAAGTTACATCGGTCCCAAGTCATTATATTTCATACAAAGTTTTACAAAGTATTTGAATGGAAAATATAGTTTAGGTGCGGGCCATGAATTCTTGTTGTCTTCCCGAGAATTACCTTCAAGTACCTGAGATAAAACATGTTAAAAGAAAAGGTCAGCGATAACGCTGAGTGAATTCATAGAGTTTAATAAATTCCATCAATATAACTTTGGTATAAAATTAGTACCAAAAATCAATTCGTACAAATCATTTTAATAGGCCGTAAAATAGCCAAAATCATTTTATACAAATCTTTGTAATAGGCCATAAAATAGCCAAAGTCGTTTTATACAAATTCTTATCGAAAATCATAATATAGGCATTTGCCTTAAAAATTATTATACGAGCCAATGTCGTAAAAACATCATACAATACGTTTTGAAACATTGTATAGATTAAATAAAACCTTTATATGAATATGGTTATAAAAACCAAAACACGAACATAATATCAATAGTATGACCCAGTATTGCTAGTCAGGCAATACATCGTAATTCGGAGCGTCTATTAGTATTTCGTTAATTTGGATTATTATAAGCCGCATGACATTGTTACGTTACTAAACCAAAACGGGTAGCTAACCCGATACCAATTTTGCCCATCTAAATTAGCGTGTCGTCACAAAGGTCACGCTATGGAAATATTCTCATACATAAATTCCCTTACCAATCAATGTGGCACGACGGGGATCAACCGTCAAGGCGCGAACTGGGGTGATCGTCCCCAAATAGTACTATTAAATGCATAAGCGTCTACCAAATCCCGGTAGTTCACAATTCATGCTAATGGGACTTTTAGTGACATAACCTAACTTTAATAATCCATTTAATTTCATCTATCGGGTCCTTTAATCATTTATCGGGTCATACAATCGGGTCATTCAATCATTCGGGTCCAAAATCAATAAACAAACAATCGGGACAAATGGTGTCCTATTTTATAGAATCTAACATGTTATCTCCCTCGCGGGTTTATAAAACATTTATAAAACATTTAAAAGAGTGCGAGGCTATGAACTCACGTTGATGTGGGAAGGCGGGTTATCAGCAATTCGGTCGTACGGTACGTGCTTCAATCACGGAAACCTAGACAAATAATATTCGTCTTAGACTCATGTCCAATGACTTTATAAAAATAACAATTATGTATACATATGATGATTATATATATATATATATGATAATCAGGTGGGTTTACATATTCTCGTTTACTCATTTTAGTGTTATATGTCGATAACTTTTATATTAGTTTACTAGTTTTACCTGTTTACGTGTCTTAAGTCCAATAAGATTATTATAAGTTATTTAACTTATTTTAATCCATTTTGTACTTATATTATCAGTACTTAAACTTTACAAGTTGGGCCTAAATGGGTTAAGCCCAATAAGTTCTTTTTACAAGTTTTTATCTTATTTAGTCCAATTATTAGTCCAATATGCTTAATTAGCTCGTAAATGTCCGTATTTCTTATAGTTCGGGTTTTATCGGTTTTTACTTGTCTTAGTTACCTATACATCAGTATAGGACTTTTATAAACTTTACATTAGACGGGTTTGGTCGTCTAAGTTTTATTTGGCGAAAAACGTTAATTTTACGGCGATAGCCGAAAAAAGTCGTAAAAATCAAGTTTATAGTTTTTATTACTTATAAATATTATTTTACCACCATTTATATAATTTACCCATTTAATTAACCTTTTATACATTTATATAAATAAGTTTTATAAGTTAGTGGGTTTATATTTTTACATTTTATACATTATAATGTGAGTGCTTATATAATAATAATAAACATTATTTCCAAAAATCTGATTTTTAACTTCATGTTCACTATTTTTAACGTATCTAGAGTTCTATAATGAATTAGAAGCTCATTTTTGGATGACATGTTCTTCATAATATGTGATACATATAACTTAGTTATAGCTACTGCCCATTTTTGAGTTTAAGTTGCCTTAACAGTCTCTACAAAACTGCTTATTCAGATTACACCACCTAACTTGTTTTGATCATATCTCACTCATTATTTTGATTACATTGCTTGGCCAACTCTCACATGTGTATAACATCATCTACTTACTGTAAATAGATCAAACCATGCTATTTTATCAGTTCATCTTTTGGTTATCTACTGTTTTTATACAGCCAACTAAATAGTCAAGATTTTAGCTTCATTTCTTATAGTTATCATCATTTTTAAGCATATTTATCAACACTTGATCCCCACACAACATTTTTAATCATCATTAATCATCATATATACATCATATACATATACAAAATGAAAGAAAATACATTTGTTCTTTACAAAATAACAAGAGAAAAATGGAGAGAATGATCTTCTTTACCAACCAAGTGGATTTCTTGTTTTAGGAAGACAAGAACTTGATGAACACAACAAGTATCTCCAAGACCATCAAATATCAAGAACATAGGTTGGAAAATCAGCCCTAGGACACAAGCAAATCACCTCCAAAGTTGTTACTATGGCCACCAAATGATCAAGGCTTCAAGAGAACTCCTTAATAGAGCTAGTAAACATGTTGTTCATGGCTAGAAGAGATCAAATGGGGTGTTTGTTGGTTTATTTGGGACAGCAAGAAGAGTGGTTTTGAGAGAGTTGTTGGTGTTGATTGCATGTAAGAATGATGGAAATGAAAACAAGTTTCTAGTTTAGCTAGTTAGTGGTAAAGTTAGTGCTTAAAGTGTAAGCTAAGCTTACACTTGTTATGTGTTAGCTTAACTTGATGCCACCTTAGTGTGTGGTGTCAAGTGTGCCGTCCATAATAAGCTAGTGGGGTGGGACAATGTGTTTTGTCCCATCTCACTAGTTTACGGGTATTTCTCGATTCTAGTTTTCTCGATTTGCGTGTCCTCGGGTCGTTTTACGAAAAATGTTTTTATAAATTATGAATCAACGTCACAAAACGAATCCAATAAAAATTGTTTCATCAAAAACGGAGTTCGAAAACGTAAATACGTAATCCTAAGGTTTCCGGTTTAGTCGTAAAGGACGTTAAAATAAAGTCGTAAGTCCTAATCTCTTCTCGTCAATTTGTGAGTTTATGAACCAACACCAATTTAAAACTCCAAAATAATATTCTTGGACAAATTTATTTTCTGAAATGTCGGACTGTCACCAAAGACGGTGTATGTAAACGTAAGCACGTAACGTTGAATCCTCCGGTTTAGACGTAGTCGATGCTACTCCAAGACGTAAATCCAAATTTCTTCCCAAAAATAAGTGAGTTCATATTGTATCATTAAAATAATATTTTCAAATAATATTTGAGAATAAAATATCAATCGTAAATTGACGGATTGTCACATTATTACCAACAGCTTATTCTTAATTGGCTTTTTGGCCCATTAAGCCATAAGTTGATGCCATAAGCTGAAATTAAATACACAAGCTTCTCTTGACCAAATTAAGACTTCTGTAAAAGGAAATTTGAAATAAGCCAAAGGAATAAGCCTGAAAATGCAAAAAGCCATCTACAGAAAACGACAAAATAGTCGTTTTTGAGTTCTAGGCTATCCCAAGAGCTGATTCAAATTGCAAAAGCTTTTAAATGACTTAACTAAGATTAATCAACAAAAAGTTTTCAAATAAGTTGACTCAATAAGCTGGAAAAATCAAATAAGCACTTATGAAAAAGTCAAATAAGTTGGTTTTCTAGCAAAAAGTCAAAGTCAAAGTCTAATAAGCTCCAGTTCAATCAAATGGGTCAAATAATGAAGATCTATTACAAAAAATAAGTTGTTGCAGGTCTGGATAAGCCAAAATGGCTTATTCATAAGATGAATGAAAAATTGCACTAGCAGAGGCTAGTTTTGGGTGTTGAGTAGTGGGAACTTTTCCCACTGCTTGACTTCTTGACTTTTTTGTCTTTAGTGACTTTTTTGGAGATTCAGGTTACACAAAGGCACCCAATTGATCAGTGGATCAAGAGGAGTCAATAACAATCAACAACAGCCAATTAGTACAGTTTAATCAATCAATCACCAGATCTGACACAGACATGAACACTTAAGCAGTTATGAACTTATAAGCTGTTTTAGCAATATTCAGCCAACCAAATTGCACCAAAAGCATACACAAGCTATTATAAACTCAAATGAACAAGTTCAAACAGTTTTCATGCAATGGCTCAAAGCCTAAATCAAGATTCAAGTAGATGAAGGTTACTAATGAACACTAACACAAGCAGTTTTCACTTTTGCTGATGCACTTGACAAACAAGCCAGATTTAATCACTCAAATCTATCACATATGTTATGTAAATGATGTTTTAACAACTTTTAACCCTAAGCATGCATAAATTCTAGATTTTACCAAAATCTTAGGTCAAAAACAGTTAAAATCACTTATATATAGCACAATGTATGATTCAAGGTTTCAAACCCAAAAACTTGCAGCAAACAACTCTCAACCAAGTCTATATCAGATACAAAGCACAAACACAAACTTCTATCCACAAAATAGCAACTTAAGATTCAAGACAGGTAATCCCAAACACCCTTTTAACTCTTCAAATCAAGATTTTCAAAGCACAAATGCATTCCAAGGTTACACAAGCCCAAATCAACACAATAACAGATAAGCTAAACAGATTCAAGCAAGATTAAGCCACAAAATTCACATGAACACAAGCAACACTCAAATATCACAAATATCCAATATTTTATCAGATTTTGAGATTAAGGGTGTGTACCTCATGGATGTGCATCCACACCCACGAATTTTGAGCTTATGTACTAGCAAGAACAAGTACAAGCTTCCACAACAAAGCCTGCTAAGATTCAACAAGGTTAGAAGCAAAATAGTAAAATCAGAAAAGTGAAAAGCCTTGATTAATGCAACTCTTGTACTCCACACTTGATTATCCCCAAGTTAATAGCTTCACCACACCTTGATAACACAATATCAGGATGCTATGATCAGCCCTATAGCCCAAGAATTCCAAGATAGACCAAGAACTTAGCAAAATATCAAGCTTGAAGGAAAAATGTGCAAACTTCTGCACACTCCTTAAAAACAGGTTTTGAGATTCAAGATTATCAAACTAAGAACAATAAGAAGAAGTAAACAACAACGGCACTTGAGCTTTCTTGAAAATTTCAAACACATTTCATTAATACTGAAAATGGATTTACATAAAAGTGAACCAAGGAAAATTCAAGAGCAAGCAAAAATGTTATGAACTAAGGTCTTTATATAGGCTACAAGTGAACTACTGATGCTAAGAAAAACGTAAAACCCTAGTTGTAGAAGTCCCAAAATGCCCTTGTAGGGTTTTGAACTCTTGAGGATCATGTGACTGAATTTGGCTTGTAGCATGAGTTGGCAATGTGAAAACTTGATCCAAGGGTGAAAAATAAGCTTAGGATGTAAGCTGGATCCTTGGACGTTGGATGACTGTCCTCTTCTTGTCTTCTTGTCCAAAGGTGAAAAATAGGAGAATCTTGTGAGTTGGGTGATGATGTGGCAGTCTTTTTGAAAGTTGGGATGTGATTAAGGTCACATTAATCATAATTCTGGACAATCTTAGGGGCTAATTACAACAGGATTAAGAAAACCCAATTTTTTGAAGAACACCAAGAACATGGTGTTTAATATGTTTTGGTTTTTAAATATGTGTTAGGCGCGTGTTTTAACTGACTAAATAATTAATTAGTTAATCTGGTGAGTGGATGGGTGAGGTGGAGGAATGGGTAAAGCTGATTGGAGGGTTTTGGTGAGTGGGACAGGTGTCACAAGGAGAGTGGTCTAGGTATCTTCCTTTGTCTGCCAGATTTTGCCCCTATTCTTTGCACTTCCTTTCATTTTGTAAATAATCAGCCATAAATATGAATCCTTTGTATTTCATGTTTTCGTTTTCAAACTTTTGCCCCAAATACTTTTCCAAAGTATTTTCAGGGGTATTTATTGCCAATTCTTGATTCTCGAAGGACTGATTTGGCATTTTCTTGATTGATAATGGTCTTGAATTGTTTGATTGACCTTTTGGAGGACTGAAATTGCCAATTCATGATTAATGAGGGACCATTTTTACCATTTCTTCAAAGTCAAGGGTCCTTTTTGTAATTTTGATATTTTCAAAGGACCAAACTTGTAATTCTTGTAACTTGGAGTCCTTCTCGGTATGTTTGACTTTGAGGAGGATAAATATTGACATTTTAGTTTTGTTGAGGGACTAAAATTGCCAATAATTCAAAGTGGAGGGCCCTTTTTGCAATATTGACAAACTTTGGGGACCATTCTTGTAATTATGAAGATACAAGGGTATAAAGTGTCAATTCTTCCATATTGGAGGACCCCTCTTCATAA
The DNA here is from genome assembly GCA_025667525.1 of Glebionis coronaria. Classification (NCBI taxonomy): domain Eukaryota; kingdom Viridiplantae; phylum Streptophyta; class Magnoliopsida; order Asterales; family Asteraceae; genus Glebionis; species Glebionis coronaria. Next base: position 320,342,640 of record CM046877.1, on the reverse strand, counting down.
ATCTTCAAATCATCAAGGGTTTTCTTTGGAAAATTCTTCATTAGGGCTTGGTTCAATGTGCGGCTTCGTTTCCCGTGTTCGATTTTGCATGATTCTTGTGATCTTTTGTCATTTTCTCAATATCCGTACCTAAAATACACAAGCAACAAACACAAGCATATATTTGGGTATTTTCATGATATTTAATGCTTTTTAAGCCCTTTTTGGACGATGAGACTATGTATAAAAGCAGTCTCATCACTCCCCCATACTAAACCATTGTCGTGCCCTCACGCAATGCTAGAATAAAGTATCTTAGCACCTCCAAAATTCATTTTTATGTACTTTTAGTCAAAGGTAAACTAGCTACATTACTACTATTGCTACTACAACTTGCGTTTTAGACATAATCTATGATTTTCATCGCAAAATGGGACGTTTAGGTTCATAGAACAAGAACACGGGAATGTTTCGTTAGAAATAATTTCGTCGTCCTCGATTTTCACCTCAATTCCATGCCAAGCGTGCAACGAGATCATTGTCATTATAAGTTAGTAATGCTAACACTACTCATATGCCCTAATCACGTACTTATCCTCCCATTATCCTAAGTTGTATCTCTTATATTTTATTTTGTCTTGAATGTTTCACGAGGATACATTGTTTGACTTATGCGATAATAGAGATTTAGGTCTAAAAATAGAGTCCTAACGGTGTAACCAAGACCATCAAATCAATAACCCATCCTAATAGACAACGGTGTCAAAAAATTAAGTCAACAAGAAGGATCGATAAACACGGTTTTATAACGGTTTTGAACATGAGACTTATTACCAAGACTTTTATACGCCCCCTAATGGAAGGGCCTTATTATCTTTGGTTTACCTCCATCTTTTATTCAACTTCGCCATGAAGCTTTTATTATGACTTCGGTCTTGCCTTGCCTTTTATTATCCACCTCATCGGTAGTTTTATTAGCCAAAGACGTATATCCTCACGCTAAGGCGAATTATGGATCTTTAAAGCTTCAAAGATTAAGGCTTAATTCACTTTCAGTTTTGCATAGATTTTTCGGCCTTGTGGGGCTTCAAATTGTTTGCATGATTTAGGTGAGCACTTGAAATCTTATTATTGGGTAAAGCTTTTGATTATTCGGGTGCCAATACTTCAAAACCGTGACGCTGGCGATACCTTAATGTCTTCCCAATTTAATTACACGGAAGCTACTAGAAAAGACTAGAAACCCAACAATCAAGACTAAACCGCTAAGTCAATATTGATTAAGCAAAAAATATTTACAAGCGAAGGGAGAATAAGCAAACAACGAGAACACATGATTTTTTGAAAGAATACGAGTACTCTACGTTTAGCATAGTAACTTATAATTAACCCTATCATTTCTCGTCCTCATTTAAGAGACTTAGCCTAATGTGAAGTTAAGGAATCAAAGATAAGTGCTCAACACGTACGGTCGAGTCAAAAATTACTCTTATTCTCGCCATCAGAAAATCTACATTCGAGTCTTCAAACACTTATAAAACATGAGAAAATTTTTAAAATTTGGCCATTTCTTAGCCTTATTTTGCAACAAAACGATAAACAAAAAGATAAACTTTGGAAAGCGTGATGGTTTGGCAAGGCAAGTATCTATTCACCCCCCATACTAAAGTTAATCATTGTCCTCAATGTTTCGAGTCTAGGGGTGCAAACACCCCCATACTAGAGACGTAGTCGAACGCCTAATCTAGCATGGAAAGGGTGCAACCGTTAAATTTAAAGCCGTTTATGAAGTGTGCTATAAACCTAAGGTTAGAACATCAAGGGATATATCATGGATATTGAGAAAGTCTTCAAAGCAAACGATCGAGTGCTCCCATAAAACCAACACGAGAGGCTCCAATCGTGAAGATAATGATCATCTAAAATCCACAATTCACAAACAACCACGGAACAAAGGTCAGAAGGGCACAAATCCCCACACGTTACTACATTAGAAAGAGATAATATATACATAGGATTAGCATGGGACTCTCCACGAGGCACCTCGTTTTTTATTACCGAGTCATGAGCTCGACTCGATCCCCTCAACACTAATTATCATTGGGGAAGGTGATTTGGTCGAGGTAGTTCAAGAATGGAACTTCCTCGCCAAAGTAGTGCTTCAACCTATGTCCATTCACCTTGAAATTGAGGCCATCATTTTGAGCTAGCTTGATGGTCCCATATGGAAAAACTTGAGTCACGGTGATTGGACCGGACCAACGGGATTTCAACTTACCGTAAAAGATTTTCAATCGAGAGTTAAAAAGCAAAACTTGATCCCCAATGTTAAAAACCCGCTTTTTAATTTTTGAATCATGCAACTTTTTAGTATTTTCTTTATAAATCAATGAATTTTCATAAGCAATATCCCTTAATTCATCCAATTCATTTAATTGCATTTTCCGGTGTTTTCCCACGGTCTCCATTTCATCACTACAATGCTTTAGGTCCCAATAAGCCTTGTGTTCCAATTCGATTGGCAAGTGACAATTTTTCCCATACACAAGCTTATAGGGAGTGCACCCAATGGGCGTCTTATGAGCGGTCCTAAAAGCCCATAAAGCATCGTCCAACTTATCTGACCAAGATTGTCGGTTTTCCCCAACGGATCTCTCCAAGATCCTTTTCAACGCTCGGTTTGAAACATCGACTTGCCCACTCGTTTGTGGGTGATAAGCCGTAGAAAGCCGATGTGTAACCCCATATTTCCTTAGGACCCTTTCGAATTGGTCGTTACAAAAATGGGTTCCATGATCGCTTATGATCGCACGAGGGGTTCCAAACCGAGAAAACAAGCTTTTCAAAAACTTGACTACCACACGAGCATCATTGGTGGGCAAAGGCTTAGCTTCCACCCACATAGATAGGTAGTCAACCGCGACAAGGATGTACTTATTACCACGAGATGATGGGAACGGCCCCATAAAGTCTATGCCCCAAACGTCAAAGACACACACTTGGATGATGTTTTGTGTCATTTCATCTTTTTGTGAGGCTTTTCCTTGTCGTTGGCATGAGTCACAAGACTTCATAAGCTCTTGTGCATCTCGGTAAATAGTAGGCCAAAAGAAGCCGGCATCAAACACCTTCTTAGCCGTGAGATTAGCACCATGGTGACCACCCGTGGGTCCCTCATGACAAGCTATAAGGATATTAGAAGTTTCAGTACCAAAGACACAACGTCGAATAATTTGATCCGCACAAGTTCAAAACAAGTAAGGGTCGTTCCAAAAGTAGAACTTGACGTCACGAAAGAATCTTCGTTTTTCTTGAGTCGTCATACCCTTGATGATGAAGTTGCCCGCATGGTAATTTGCGATGTCCACAAACCATGGGGTGGAAGAATCAAGCTTAGAATTCACTACACCAAGTGTCTCGAGCGGAAATGTTTCGGTGATTTCCTTGGGCTCGTAAACACTTTGGTGAGGATCTTCTAGACGAGAAAGATGATTGGCCGCTAGATTCTCGGCTCCTTTTTGTCAATGATTTTGTGATCAAATTCTTGAAGGAGGAGAATCCAACGAAGTAATCTCGGCTTTGCATCTTGTTTAGCCATAAGATACTTGATAGTCGAATGATCCGTATACACTATGCATTTTGTCAAGACGAGATAAGGTCGGAATTTCTCAAATGCATACACCACGGCAAGGAACTCCTTCTACGTTGTAGTGTATTTTAGTTGAGCATCGGTCATTGATAGGTGTGGAAACACCCATCCTTTTAACACTTAATTACAATAATAACCTGGCCAAAACGTGTATTTTATGTCGTAAATGTCGGAATTATACGTGGTTTGTGTTTTTGTTGTGATTTTAGGATCAAAATGTTAAGAGGGAAGAAAACACGGCTTTCACGGGCTTTTATCGAAGAAAAAAAGACAAAAGACGAAGTCAAGAAATCAAGAGTGCAAAAAGAACGGAAGTCCAAGACTAATTCTGAAGATTTATCGAAGAAAAAGTCAAAAGACGGAAGTTTACTAAAATCCGAAGAACTCAAGTCTAATTTATTGAAGAAATTACAAAGACGAGTTATTAATCCCGAGACAAAAGTCGAAGAATTAAGAAGACAAGGACTAAATGATAATTAATGAAATAAGAAAGAGAGGAGGAAGCTTCCACTAATCCTCCTCCTCCCCTATAAATAGATCATTAGTGTTAATTTCATTCTTGTTGGCTAGAGTGACACTAGTTCTTCCATCTTCATTTCTTGCAAATTTACTTTTCATGTCAATTTAAATACATTGTCTTGCACTTTAATTCCTTTAAAATTTCAAGTAAGTTTCTTTTTTATGTTACTGAATCTTTATCTTTATTGTTAATCTCTCATCTTCCTTTCTTATGATTGATTTAATCTTATGTTTATGTTTATGTTCTCTAGTTTTTATTGATTTGATTAAGTGGGTTTTGACTATTTTGATTATTATTGTTAGTTTTATTGATTTGGATTGATTGGTTATTGATTAGATAATCATTTGTGTTATTTTGGTTTAATCTTTTGGTTGAATTTGATTGATTTTGTTTAGATTCGTAGCTTCTTTATTTTGTTCTTCGCTTAATTTGTTTGCCCAGATTTTTCGGAACCAGCATTACATTCCGAATGAAGGGATTTTAAGCAATATTTTGGATCAGTGAATTCCGCATCAAGGGATTATTCCGGATCAAGGAGTCATTCCGAATGAGCATTTTATTCCGAACGAGTGAGTATTCCGGATGAACACATTATTCCTGATGAAGCACTTTTCCGGATGAAAGGATTATTCTGAATGAATTAATATTCCGAATGAAGCTTCTTTTAATTATTCCGGATGAAGCCATATATTCCGCATGAACTGTTTTATTCCGAGTGAGTGTTTAATCCGGATGAGCAACGTATTCCGAATGAATGTTATTCCGGATGAACCTTTATTCCGGATGAGCAATTATTTCGGATGAAGGGAATATTCCGGATAAACATTTATTCCGAATGAGCTGTTATTCCGGATGAAAGACTTATTCCGGATGAATGAATTTATTCCGGATGAAAGACTTTTTACGAATGAGAACTTTTTCTTAGTTTTGTAATTTCAGTTTTAGTTTATTTTAAGTTTATGTTTTTAAGTTTTAAGCTTTATCTTTCCCGCCTTTTTACTTAGTCGCACTTTTAAGCTTGCCTTCCTTTTAGTTTGAGTTTAATTTTGTCTTATTTTATTTTTCAGTCTTTAATTAATTTCGTCTTTTAGTTTTATTTTCATTTATTGTTTTTCTTCACTTTTCGTTTTATTATTTGCATTGCTCCTTTATTATTTGTCTTTGTTTATTTTTGTTTCGCTTCGCATTTACCTTTTCAAATAGAATAGATATCCAACTTCATTTTTCGTTACCAAGAACGACTGAGTCACACTTTGAACCGGAAATCAATTCGAGAAGATACCGAGAAACAAACTTTAATTTTTATACTGGGTAAAAGTCAGTTATTAAATGGCGCCGCTGCCGGCTCTTTTCGTGAAGATTAACGGTTTTTTGTGAGAGACGCGTTGGCTTTTGGGATTCGTTCACTTGTGAACGTTATTTTTCGTGTCAAAAATTTTCAAAAATCCCAAAAACATTTGAAAAATCATAAAAAGCATTTCTTTTTCAAAGTTTTGCACCAACAATATTCTTCTTGCTTATCTATTTTTCTTTGTGGATTCTTATGTCCATTGCGTCGGGTGTTGGAGACGACTATATGGGAGCGAATCATGTCAATGGTGTTCATGCGAGCGATGCAGAAGAGATCTTCCTCCCATTTCCATCGATTCACAAATAGGATTTTGTCCATCGTGTAATTTGATTAACTCATCCTTTACTTCTAATGAACTTACTCCTCCCTATTGCATGTATTGTGGAAGCGATTCTCATTGGCATGTTTCGTGCCCGGTTCGATACCCGTATGATCACGGGCAAGAACCGGGTTACAATTATGACAATGGTAATAGCTTTCCACATGACGCACCCGGTTTTTCTCCATACCCGTGGTGCTATATTTGTGGGGGGCCCTCACGATGCTTCTTCTTGTGATCCGTCTAAGGTCTTTGAGAAAATTCCGTGCTATCATCCCAGTGTGTATAACTTTGAGCCCCCACATCACACACTAAATCATCAATCCTCTCAGCAAATTAGTCTTGACCAACAACTCACTACTTTGAATGATGTTCTAGAAAGTTTAGCTCAAATCCGAGCTGACTTGCATCAGGAAAGGCAACCTTTGCTTGATGGTGACGAGATCTTGAAATCCACCAACACCTTTTTGAGCCAATTTGGTCGTTTTCCCTTCTTTTCTACACCAAAATGTTTATTTACAGCGTGGGATAGAATTGGTTTAATTGAACATACTCGGGGAGATGAACAACAAAATTTTCTTCATGAGCTTCTTAAAGATGTGGAGGTTATCAAGGAAGAGTTAGCCGACTATGTCACTCCTAATTGGAATGGTCTTGTCTATTATGATGATGATGACGACGATGATGTCTACGCTCTCGACCCATCTTCTGAAGTTGCTACTCCTACTCTCGATATTCCTAATGCGTCTAAGGATGGTGATTCATTGAGTGAGATTAGTGATTTTGGTCTCGATGAATTCTTTGATGATGAGGTTTGTGACATACCGACTGCTATGGAGTCTGAGGATGACGTTGCTCTTACGCAAGAGGTCGATCCGAATGATGACGATTTTTCTCCACGCTATGAGAATTTCACTTTTGAAATTTCTCATTCTCCACCAGGAGATGTGGGCGATGACGATTTATTCTCTCCGGCTTACGAGAAGTTCACCGATGAACTTGCTCTTGTAGATGAGGTGGAAGAGGTGATTCTTCGTGACAGATTACGGAAAGTGCATCTTCTTATTGCTCAAATCGAAGAGTTGACTTCTCCTCCTCTTTCCGAGTCTTTACCTCCATCTATTCCTCCCGTTGAAGATAATGACCCATTGCTAGAAGAAATCGACATTCACTCAATACCTCCGGGTATTGATGATGATGACACAGAGGGGGATATTATTTTTGATAATTTGCTGCAGGAAGGTATTGTCCCAAGTCCCCCTCCCGAGCACCTTTCATCTACTCCTTTAGCAACTATTACGGAGGATGAGTTCTTTGACCCGGGAGGTGACATTGATTATTATATGATTGCTAACCTTACGGCTTTGCCGCTTTCTGAGCATCAATTGTCTTTGGGGATGACAATTTGATTCCATTACCCACCCCACCTCCCGTGGCTCACGACTTCACATACTTTTCGTATGTTGAAAGGACTTTTCTCCCATTTAAGACTTATCCTCCCGCCTCCCCTTTGTTGATGTCCTCCGGGAACGAGGACAAGGTCTTTGATCTCGGTATTACATTCGAGGCTTCCCCATGGACCATTTAATTCGGGGACGAGTCAGGCTCGTGACTCGGTTAATAAAAACAAGCGCTCTTCGGGAGGAAACCCGATTATCTATCTTTCCCTATTTTCACTATAAGTGTAGGGGGAGCCCCGTTGGTGTTTCTTGTTTTCTTTCTTATCATGTGCAGGGATTAGAGCTTCAAAGACACACTCTTGATGACTTTTGACGACCCGTGATTCCGAGTTTCCGTCTTCCCGGTTCTATCCTAAACTCTTTTTGATTCACTATTTTATATTTCTCAATATTAAAATAGGAATCTCTTTAGTTGTCCCTTTCTTAGCGAGATTTAAACAAAGTGCACATTGTCCTAAGTGTAGGGGAGTTTACTCCAACATGCTTAAACATTGAGTACAATGTTTATATCAAGTGTAGGGGGGACTTCTATCGAAGTTAAGTGGTCTTTTCCTTGCATTTGTCCTCATTTTAACCGGAAAATCAATTTTTCGACATTTTTCAAAATTTTTGATCTATTTTGGCCTATTAGTTTTTCTCTTTGTATAGTTATTTTCTTTCTTTGTTAGAATAAATTTTAATAAAGTGGTTTTAATTTTCAACGTTTTGAATCTTTTGACTCAAGCCGAGTTTACTTATCTAAGTTTACTCTAGCTAGTATCCTTAACGTGTTTAAGTCAAGTTTTGCTAGTCTTTTATATAGGGAACTTTAAAACGTGAAAGTCTTAACTCTCACGGGTTAAGAACAAGAACTTTTCGCAAGTTCCTATAATTGATCATAGAGAGTCGTTTATCAAGGGAACTTTAAAACGCAAATTCTAAACTTGAAAGAGTCTAAGAAGATGCAAGATCCTATAGATGACTCGAAAACCGAAAACTTTGATTTAATTCGCTAAGCATCCACGAGTCTCATTCCTTGAGATTTTAAACTGTGGAGGACCCGAGAGATGATAGAGTCAATTATAATTTTGGTATTCTTTCGTGAATTTATGTGAGTTGACTATAAGCCTATTCTTCTATCGCTTGCTAATAAATTTATCTACAATAAATAAGGTTGTACGATTTGAAAAGTTACTTGGCTTCTAGCCCAAGATCGTTTAAAAGTTGCTCGGTAATGGTTAGAGTTCATAGCCAAGGCATAACTTATTGAAGTGGGATGTGAAGATTGGCGAGTCCGAAAAGGCCCTAACAAGGCATGAGGGCTACATTTTGTTGCTAAAGATCCTAAGTGATGTGAAGAATCATTTATCAAAAATCAATATGAAGGATCAAGACACACGACAAAAAGAAAATACTCCCGTAAAGATCATGGAGAAGTCTATCCGAAAAGACCCTAACAAGGTATGAGGATAAATAGATCCAAGTCCTAAAAGGAGGCGGATCGTTGTATATCAAAATCCCAAATAAAGATTGGAGAAAAATGAAGAAGTCGTGGTCCAAATACGAAGAATCTCTCAAAACTTCAAGTGAAAAAATTCCTATTATGTAGAGAAGACCATTATTTCATGAACGTCTCTCAAGATTTGAAGTATGAAGTCGCTGTAAAATATCGGTCCGAGAAAGGTCTCAAATCGCGAAGCGAGTTATGCCAAGATATGAACTTTATGAGGTCCCGAGAAGCCGTTTTAAAAAATTTTGTCCTTTAGCTAACTATTGATTAAATCGTCCCACTTTATTTTCAGCCTTAATAACTATCGAAATAAGTCAAGAATGCATCCTCGTGATCATTCAAGACAACAATAAAATATAAGAGATACACCTAGGAATAAGGGAGTCTAAGTAAATAATTGGCCCGCATGAGTTCGTGTTAGTTTGCTAACTTATAATAACAATGATCTCGTTTTTAAGCTTTGTTTGGAGAATGTGAAAACTTGAGGATGATGATCATTCATGACATTATTAAACCCTAAGGTATGTTTTTGATTTCTTTACTTACTTTCTTCCTCTTAGTGTTTATAATTTTCTATCTCTTTAATAAAAGCCAATGTGGATTGATTATGATGGAAAATGTAAAACGTGCTTTGTAACTAATGCATTGCATGAGGACATTGCAATGGTCAAGTGTAGGGGATTTGATAGGTGTGGAAACACCCATCCTTTTACCACTTAATTACAATAATAACCAGGCCAAAACGTGTATTTTATGTCGTAAATGTCGGAATTATACGTGGTTTGTGTTTTTGTTGTGATTTTAGGATCAAAATGTTTAAAAGGGAAGAAAACACGGCTTTCACGGGCTTTTATCGAAGAAAAAAAGACAAAAGACGAAGTCAAGAAATCAAGAGTGCAAAAAGAACGGAAGTCCAAGACCAATTCTGAAGATTTATCGAAGAAAAAGTCAAAAGACAAAAGTTTACTAAAAGCCGAAGAACTCAAGTCTAATTTATTGAAGAAATTACAAAGACGAGTATATTAATCCCAAGACAAAAGTCGAAGAATTAAGAAGACAAGGACTAAATGATAATTAAAGAAAGAAGAAAGAGAGGAGGAAGCTTCCACTAATCCTCTCCCCTATAAATAGATCATTAGTGTTAATTTCATTCTTGTTGGCTAGAGTGACACTAGTTCTTCCATCTTCATTTCTTACAAATTTACTTTTCATGTCAATTTAAATACATTGTCTTGCACTTTAATTCCTTTAAAATTTCAAGTAAGTTTCCTTTTTATGTTACTAAATCTTTATCTTTATTGTTAATCTCTCATCTTCCTTTCTTATGATTGATTTAATCTTATGCTTATGTTTATGTTCTCTAGTTTTTATTGATTTGATTAAGTGGGTTTTGATTATTTTGATTATTATTTTTAGTTTTATTGATTTGGATTGATTGGTTATTGTTTAGATAATCATTTGTGTTATTTTGGTTTAATCTTTTGGTTGAATTTGATTGATTTTGTTTAGATTTGTAGCTTCTTTATTTCCTTGTTCTTCGCTTAATTTGTTTGCCCAGATTATTCCGAACCAGCATTACATTTCGAATGAAGGGATTTTAAGCAATATTCCGGATCAGTGAATATTCCGCATCAAGGGATTATTCTGGATCAAGGAGTCATTCCGAATGAGCATTTTATTCCAAACGAGTGAGTATTCCGGATGAACACATTATTCCGGATGAAGCACTTTTCCGGATGAAAGGATTATTCCGAATGAATTAATATTCCGAATGAAGCTTCTTTTAATTATTCCGGATGAAGCCATATATTCCGCATGAACTGTTTTATTCCGAGTGAGTGTTTATTCCGGATGAGAAACGTATTCCGAATGAATGTTATTCCGGATGAACCTCTATTCCGGATGAGCAATTATTCCGGATGAAGGGAATATTCCGGATAAACATTTATTCCGATTGAGCTGTTATTCCGGATGAAAGACTTATTCCGGATGAATCAATTTATTCCGGATGAAAGACTTTTTCCGAATGAGCACTTTTTCTTAGTTTTGTAATTTCAGTTTTAGTTTATTTTAAGTTTATGTTTTTAAGTTTTAAGCTTTATCTTTCCCGCCTTTTTATTTAGTCGCACTTTTAAGCTTGACTTCCTTTTAGTTTGAGTTTAAGTTTGTCTTATTTTATTTTTCAGTCTTTAATTAATTTCGTCTTTTAGTTTTATTTTCATTTATTGTTTTGCTTTACTTTTCGTTTTATTATTTGCATTGCTCCTTTATTATTTGTCTTTGTTTATTTTTGTTTCGCTTCGCATTTACCTTTTCAAATAGAATAGATATCCAAGTTCATTTTTCGTTACCAAGAACGACTGAGTCACACTGTGAACTGGAAATCAATTAGAGAAGATACCGAGAAACGAACTTTAATTTTTATATTGTGTAAAAGCCAGTTATTAGTCATCGTCTTGCTAGCATAGTGAATAGGCAAGAAGTGCTTTTCATCACGTTGCCCCAATACAGACCCAATAGCGTAGTCACTAGCATCACACATGAGCTCAAAGGGGAGGTTCCAATTGGGAGCAACAAGAATGGGAGCTTCGGTAAGTTTCCTCTTAAGGATTTCAAAGGCTCGTACACAATCTTCGTCAAAGACAAAACGTGCCTCTTTTTCAAGAAGATGTGTAATAGGTCGAGAGATCTTTGAAAAATCCTTGATGAATCGACGATAAAAGCCCGCGTGGCCTAGGAAACTCCTAACTCCCTTAACGGTTTTGGGATGAGGTAATTTGGCGATGACGTCTACCTTAGCTTGATATACCTCAATCCCCGCTTTCGAGACCTTGTGCCCTAAGACGATTCCACTTTTAACCATAAAATGACATTTTTCCCAATTGAGCACAAGGTTGGTTTCCTCACAACGCTTCAACATTCTCTCAAGATTCGACAAACATGAAGTGAACGAACAACCAAACACGGAAAAGTCATCCATGAAGACTTCCATCGTCTTCTCGATCATATCATGAAAAATAGCCATCATACACCTTTGAAAGGTTCCCGGTGCATTGCAAACTCCGAATGACATTCTACGATAGGAAAAGTTCCATATGGACACGTAAACGTAGTTTTTTCTTGATCACGAGGATCGATGGGAATTTGGAAGTAACCGGAAAAACCATCTAAAAAGAAATAGAAATCGTTTCCCGCAAGACGCTCCAACATTTGGTCCATGAAGGGCAAGGGAAAATGGTCTTCACGAGTGGCTTCATTCAACTTACGATAGTCAATGCACACTCTCCATCCGGTCACGAGTCTAGTGGGAATTAACTCGTTGGCATCGTTTGGCACAACGGTCATTCCTCCCTTCTTAGGGACAGAATGAATAGGACTCACCCAAGGGCTATCGAAAATAGGGTAAATCATTCCCGCGTCAAGAAGTTTAAGGACTTCCTTTTTGATAACGTCGTGAATTTTGGGGTTCATCCTTATTTGACATTGGATTGAGCGCTTGTAATCCTCCTCTATTAAGATTTTCTGGGTACAAAATTTGGGATCAATTCCCTTAATGTCGGATAACTTCCACGCAATTTCTCCTTTGTAATCCTTTAGAACATCGTCAAGTGCGGTTTTTTCATCATCCGAAAGTTCCTTCGCAATAATAACCGGCAACTTGTCTCCCTCCTCCAAAAATACATATTCGAGATGAGGAGGTAAATCTTTCAACTCGAGGATAGGTGGTTCCTCAATTGAAGGTTTGGGCTCGATACTCATAACCTCCTCGGGTGGAGGAAATGGGAAATCGTTAAGGAAATCCTTGATAGTCGAGAAGTCCTCATCGTTGTCGAGGTCTTCGTTACAAGTACGTGGAACATAGAATTCTTCCAACGTAAAACCACCACCTTCAAATGGAGTGAAGGTTGGTGTCGAGTTATCAAGGATGGGATCTAACATAGTGGGATTGCCACTATTTTCATCATCACCAAAACCTAGAACTTCTTGTGAAAATTCCTCGCAAACGACGTCAATCATATCAACGAGGTTTATGGTTGCAACGGAATAAACATGAGAAATTTGAGAGTTTTGAGTTGCGTTTATAACAAGTTCCTCGTCATTGAAACGTAAGGTGATCTTTCTAGCATGAACATCGATCAAAGCCATAGACGTATCTAAAAACGAACGACCTAAAATGAGAGGAACTTGAGGATCCGTGGGAATATCGACGACGATAAAGTCTACCGGATAATAGAACTTTCCCACTTTCACAAAAACGTCTTCCGTCAATCCACATGCGGGAATCGTGGAATGGTCGGCCAACTCGATAGACATTAGTGAAGGTGTAAGATTAGGAAGATTGAGCGACTTGAAGATTGCAAGTGGCATCAAGTTAATGCTAGCACCAAGATCGGCCAAGGCATAGCATTCTTCCATATCTTGGATTGCACAAGGGATCAAAATTTTACCGGGATCACCGACTTTTTGAGGTATGCGATTAAGATAAACGATGAACAACTAGACAATTGATGCAATTTCTACTTGTTGTTCAACATACTCTTAAAGTTAGCGGCAAATCGAGGCATCATGACCAAAGCATCGGCGAAACTTACATTAAAGTGCAAATCACGAAACATTTTCATAAAAAGCTCAAATTGATAATTGTCGCGCTCTTGACGTTTCTCCTTTCTAAGTCTCGATGGATAGGGCAAGGTGGTGTGGGTTGAGGCATAGGCATAGCCTTTGGAATCTCGGGTTCCAATGTTGGTAATGGGTCAACCGTAGGTGTGGCATGAGCGGTACTTCGTAGGATTGGGACATGCTCCTTTTCGACCACCACCTCGGGTTCTTCCTCAATTGCTTCCTCCCTAGGATCAATTGGTTGAGGAGTCGGTTCCTTAATTGTCTTACCACTACGTGTGGTAATCACTTTATCTCACCCTTAGGGTTTTATACGGTGTTTCTAGGAAGACTACTCGAAGACGGTTTACACATAATTGCCTCAAACATAGATGAAATTTTATCTTCAAACATTCATTGCCTCTTCTCGGCTTTAATCATCTCTTGCTTAATTTCATGTTGCCCTTGTTCCATTTTTTGTTGGTTTTGTTGTAACCTAGTTACATTTCCTTCCATCTTGTTTGTATAGATTTTAAGCTCATTTGCTAACTCATTTTTCAACTCTTTCTTCAAGTCGTTCTTAAACACAGATCTTAGGCTAATGATTTCTCTTTGAATGTTGTCAAACCTAGCATCGTTCCCATTAGCGTTTCAACAAATTCATCGTTCCCATAGTTTCACTTGTTGTAATTATTTTTGAAACCAACTTGATTGTTGCGATAGTTGTTGTTAGCATTTTGATTTGAACCAAAACACGATGGAGTCAATTGATTAGAGCGGGTAACTTGACCGTTTTGGTTGTAAGTTCCCGTGGTCGCGTAGGCACTCGAAGTGTTACCACCATTGGTAATGCACTCGGAGAAATCATGACCTCTACCACAATACATGCATGAAACCTCAACCGCTTTAGCCGTAGCGGGAGCACTTGGTTCTCTAACTTTGAACTCAATCAAAAGACCTTTAAGCTTAGCAAAGATTTTGTTTTCTAAGTTCGCCTCAATTTGACAAGCATCGATGGTAGTAGACAAAGAAGGTGAAGCCGAAGACGAAGCCTTACGAACACTAGACGTGCTACAAGGACTATACACCTTAGATCTATTCTCAATGATTAACAATGCTTCCTAGACTGTTTTACACAAAAAATTACCACCCGTGGCGGCAATAAGATAATCCCTTTCATGATCATTAAGTCCATTGTAAAACGTGTCAATTTGATGCAAGTCGGAAAAACCGTGATGAGGACACTTATGTAACATTTCCTTAAACCTATTCCAAGTCGTTGAAAAACTTTCATTAAATTCTTGTGAAAATTTTGAAATCTCGTTTTTCAAATGTGTAGTCTTAGAGGGCGGAAAAAATTGGTTCACAAACTTAGACACGAGATCCTTCCACGTCAATATAGAATTGGGTGGCTCTTTCTCCAACCAAATTTTAGCGGGCCCCGCTAAGGAATACGGAAAAAGCATCATCTTAATAGAGTCATTAGCAACATCCTTAAACTTGCAAGTGGTGGTAAGACGATTGAATTGGCGGATATGGTTGTGTGGATTGTCCTTCTCATCACCACGGAATTTGTTGTTTTGGATCATCGACAACAAACCCGTTTTCACTTCAGAATTCTCCGCAAGGATATCGGGAATCACAATAGCCTCTCCATAACCCTCGGTGGGTGCTTGAAGTAACTCCATCATAGTACGATTCGCCATGGTTGGTTCTTTCTCTACAATGGGTTCGACAATGGGAGATTATTCACTAGAAGATGTTTTGTTTCCTTCCTTTTGACGACGTTTACGTGCACGTCTTGCTTCGGAGCTAGTTTGCATAAACGTCACGTACAACGAGGGGATGAGCAAAGAAGATTCTTTTTGGTGTTTTGTATTTTTCCAATTTTTTTGTGGTTTTTGATTGTTTTTACTTTTTTTTGGATTTTTGTGATTGTATTAGGTAGACCAAAATCTACAAATCTCCTCCTTAATCAAATCTCTTGATTAAAGAAGCCTCAAGGAATGAAAACGATCACGTGAAGTGAACGCCTTCGATGACTTTAGAACGTTGGTGGAACACCAAAACGTTCAAGAGGGTTTAATCAATGAAACCAAGAAAGTATATATGATACTTAATAATACTTTGGGCGGCAAAACCCTCGATTAGCTCTCAAAATCAAATACTTACAAGCAAGCGGGGAAACGAGGCGGCGCGAAGCACTTAAGAGCCTTTTTCCTTAGGATATATTTTATAATATCCGTCTTATACCCACCTTATAGTTTGTATTTTTCAAAATTGAGATTCACGAAAGTATTTATCTATTTTTTCCTTTCTTTCTTGTTTGAGATTCGAATACAATGATTGGTAATGACCTCCCAAGTCAAGGTTGTGATTTCTCACTTTTGGAGTACTTGTGAATTTATTGTTCTACGTATACAATATAGTAATAGTATTCACACAAAAAACGAAAAACCGATAATACGTATTAGTAGAGTGCTAATAATACAAATACTATTTATGGTTAGTATATAAAAACAACAATTTCCAAATCAAAACGCAACACGCCTTCCCGGCAGCGGCGCCAAAATGATGGTTGAGTTTTTACACACCTTTAGGAAAAGGAGGTAATTAGGGTAAGTACGACGATTTAGGAAAATCGTGCACAAATGACCCAAAGTGGGGACCCTTCTCAAGGAGGCTTGGTGTGTGTGTAATGAGATGATTAGTGATGTGATTATATGATTACGATGAGAAAAGAAAATAGAAATGGGATAAGAAGAGAATGACGGTTACGATGACGGATTAAACTAAGACGAAAGAGTCGTACACGTAAAACCGTAAAAAGCACCAAAATTAAAAATTTATCCTAAAAGTTCTAAAAAATACTAAAAATCCATTAAAATATTATAAGGGATTACAATAAATCAAAACTTGCTAAAACCTTTTAATTAATTAATTATTAATTTTTAATGCTAATTAAAGCCCTAAAAATCAAAATTAACTAATAAAAAGTCCAAATCAAGATCTTAAAGTTTTTAAACCTTTAAAATAACCTAATTAAACTAAAAAGTATTTTTCTAAATTTTAAAACCACTAAAAAATATTTTTAAACAATTAAAAATTATTAAAAACTATAAAAACTTAAAATAATTCTAGAAAATAATTGAAAGATCCTAAAAATATTTGGAAAGTTGTAAAATTCCTAATTAAGTGTCTAGAGTCTAGGAAAAATATAAAAACTTAAAAAATCAGACTTTTAATTTTTAATAATAAAATGATATTAAAATATTAATTAAAGACAAAAATCCTAAAAAATTCTAAAAAGTTGCAAACTAGCTTAATTTAACCTAACTAACACAGAAATGAAGTGGAAATTACCTAAATACCCTTATTGGGCCTAGAAAATGCGCTAAAGTCCAAACAGTCCCTTAATGGGCTTAGAATTGGCCCAATAAGAAAAAGTGGCTCAAATTAGCCCAAAAACCACTACTTGACTCAAAATTTGATTCTGAACAACTTTTTCCAAAGGCCCAAGAGCTGAAAATGTGATATAAGCTAGCTTATTACCAACAGCTTATTCTTAATGGGCTTTTTGGCCCATTAAGCCATAAGTTGACGCCATAAGCTGAAATTAAACACACAAGCTTCTCTTGACCTAACTAAGACTTCTGTAAAAAGAAATTTGAAATAAGCCAAAGGAATAAGCCTGAAAATGCAAAAAGCAATCTATAGAAAACGACAAAATAGTCGTTATTGAGTTCTAGGCTATCCCAAGAGCTTATTCAAATTGCAAAAGCTTTTAAATGACTTAACTAAGCTTAATCAACAAAAAGTTTTCAAATAAGTTGACTCAATAAGCTGGATAAAGCAAATAAGCACTTATGAAAAAGTCAAATAAGTTGGTTTTCTAGCAAAAAGTCAAAGTCAAAGTCTAATAAGCTCTAGTTCAATCAAATGGTCAAATAATGAAGATCTATCACAAAAAATAAGTTGTTGCAGGTATGGATAAGCCAAAATGGCTTATTGATAAGCTGAATGAAAAATTACACTAGCAGGGGCTAGTTTTGGGTGTTGAGCAGTGGGAACTTTTCCCACTGCTTGACTTCTTGACTTTTTTGTCTTTAGTGACTTTTTTTGAGATTCAGGTTACACAAAGGCACCCAATTGATCAGTGGATCAAGAGGAGTCAATAACACTCAAAAAATCACAATCAACAACAACCAATTAGTACAGTTTAATCAATCAATCACCAGATCTGACACAGACATGAACACTTAAGCAGTTATGAACTTATAAGCTATTTTAGCAATATTCAGCCAACCAAATTCCACCAAAAGAATACACAAACTATTATAAACTCAAATGAACAAGTTCAAACAGTTTTCATGCAATGGCTCAAAGCCTAAATCAAGATTCAAGCAGATGAAGGTTACTGATGAACACTAACACAAGCAATTTTCACTTTTGCTGATGCACTTGACCAACAAGCCAGATTCAATCACTCAGATCTATCACATATGTTATATAAATGATTTTTTTAACAACTTTTATCCCTAAGCATGCATAAATTCTAGATTTTACCAACATCTTAGGTAAAAAACAGTTAAAATCACTTAGATATAGCACAATGTATGATTCAAGGTTTCAAACCCAAAAACATGCAGCAAACAACTGTCAACCAAGTGTATATCAGATACAATGCACAAACACAAACTTCTATCCACAAAATAGCAACTTATGATTCAAGACAGGTAATCCCAAACACCCTTTTAACTCTTCAAATCAAGATTTTCAAAGCACAAATGCATTCCAAGGTTACACAAGCCCAAATCAACACAATAATAGATAAGATAAACAGATTCAAGCAAGATTAAGCCACAAAAATCACAAGAACACAAGCAACACTCAAATATCAAGAATATCTAATATTTTATCAGATTTTGAGATTAAGGGTGTGTACCTCAAGGATGTACATCCACACCCACGAATTTTGAGCTTATGTACTAGTAAGAACAAGTACAAGCTTCCACAACAAAGCCTGCTAAGATTGAACAAGGTTAGAAGCAAAATAGTAAAATCAGAAAAGTGAAAAGCCTTGATTAATGTAACTCTTGTACTCCACACTTGATTATCCCCATGTTATAAGCTTCACCACACCTTGATAACAGAATATCAGGATGCTATGATCAACCCTATAGCTCAAGAATTCCAAGATAGACCAAGAACTTAGCAAAATATCAAGCTTGAAGGAAAAATGTGCAAACTTTTGCACACTCCTTAAAAACATGTTTTAAGATTCAAGATTATCAAACTAAGAACAGTAAGAAGAAGTAAACAACAATGGCACTTGAGCTTTCTTCAAAATTTCAAACATATTTCATTAACACTGAAAATGGATTTACAGAAAAGTGAACCAAGGAAAATTCAAGAGCAAGTTAAAATGTAATGAACTAAGGCCTTTATATAGGCTACAAGTAAACTACTGATGCTAAGAAAAACGTAAAACCCTAGTTGTAGAAGTCCCAAAATGCCCTTGTAGGGTTTTGAACTCTTGAGGATCATGTGACTGAATTTGGCTTGTAGCATGAGTTGGCAATGTGAAAACTTGATCAAAGGGTGAAAAATAAGCTTAGGATGTAAGTTGGATCCTTGGACGTTGGATGACTGTCCTCTTCTTGTCTTCTTGTCCAAAGGTGAAAAACAGGAGAATCTTGTGAGCTGGGTGGTGATGTGGCAGACTTTTTGAAAGTTGGGATGTGATTAAGGTCACCTTAATCATAAATCTGGACAATCATAGGGGCTAATTACAACAGGATTAATAAAACCCAATTTTGTGAAGAACACCAAGAACGTGGTGTTTAATCTGTTTTGGTTTTTAAATAGGTGTTAGGCGCGTGTTTTAACTAACTAAATAATTAATTAGTTAATCTGGTGAGTGGATGGGTGAGGTAGAGGAATGGGTGAAGCTGATTGGATGGTTTTGGTGAGTGGGACAGGTGTCACAAGGAGATTGGTCTAGGTATCTTCCTTTGTCTGCCAATTTAGCCCCTATTCTTTCCACTTCCTTTCATTTTGTAAATAATAAGCCATAAATACGAATCCTTTGTATTTCAAGTTTTCTTTTTCACACTTTTGCCCCAAATACTTTTCCAAAGTATTTTCAGGGGTATTTCTTGCCAATTCTTGATTCTTGAAGGACTGATTTGGCATTTTCTTGATTGATAATGGTCTTGAATTGTTTGATTGACCTTTTGGAGGACTGAAATTGCCAAGTCATGATTAATGAGGGACCATTTTTGCCATTTCTTCAAAGTCAATGGTCCTTTTTGTAATTTTGATATTTTCAAAGGACCTAACTTGTAATTCTTGTAACTTGGAGTCCTTATTGGTATGTTTGACTTTGAGGAGGATAAATATTAACATTTTAGTTTTGTTGAGGGACTAAAATTGCCAATTCTTCAAAGTAGAGGGCCCTATTGCAATATTGACAAACTTTGGGGACCATTCTTGTAATTATAAAGATACAAGGGTATAAAGTGTCAATTATTCCATATTGGAGGACCCTTCTTCATAAATATTCAAATCTTCAAGGGTTTTCTTTGGAAAATTCTTTATTAGGGCTTGGTTCAATGTGCGGCTTCGTTTCCCGTGTTCTTTTTTGCATGATTCTTGTGATCTTTTGTCATTTTCTCAATATCCGTACCTAAAATACACAAGCAACAAACACAAGCATATATTTGGGTATTTTCATGATATTTAATGCATTTTAAGCCTTTTTGGACGATGAGACTATGTATAAAACCAGTCTCATCAAAGATCAAAATAGGAAATTAAGCTTAGAGATCTAGCTTCAGTTTGTAAGATATGTACAATTTTTCTTTATGTAACAGAGATGCTTATCGTGTAAATATGAACAATAAGTTGTTCATAAACAAAAGAAGTGTGCATTTGTTCTCAAAAAAATTCTTGTTATCATATTTAAGCCTTTATCGGCATTCATATTATGAATTCTCATATATGAAAGAATTAGAAATTTTTTATCGTCATTCATATTATAAATCCTCACATATGAAATGGTCGAAAGAATTAAGAATACTCTACGATATAATAAATAAATTCCATACTCCACTTATGAAAATTTAAAATAAAAACCATTCTTATCGAGTATTATTATCTTGGTAGGATGGCTCATATGAGAGCATCAAATCTGCGACAGTAAATTGGACACCTGAAGAAATAAGGCAATTGGTTGCTGAGAGTGTGACTGCAGCTTTGCAAGCACAAGCCTCCAATGTAGCTAGTACAAGTAATGGAAATGCTGCTAGGAGAGAAGTTCCGATAGAGAAAAGATGTACTTACAAAGATTTCAAGAACTGTCAGCCTTTTAACTATAAAGGATCTTAAGGAGCTGTTGGACTTATTCGTTGGTTCTGAATATTGTAAAGTAAATTTTGCTACGGGTACTCTGATAGAAGAAGCTTTATCTTGGTGGAATGATTATGCAAAACCCATTGGGATAGAACAAGCTTATTAGACTCTTTGGAATGAATTCAAGAATCTGCCAGTTAAGAAGTATTGTCCTCACAGTGAGATTAGGAAAATGGAGGAAGAATTCTATAATTTAGCAGTAAAGGAGAATAATCATAAATTTTACATCCGAAGAATTCAATACTTGGCATTATGTCCTAATATGGTGCCAAATACTTAAAAGTTGATAGAAGCTTTTATTGGAGGATTTCCAAGAAGTATAGAAGTGAATGTTACCGCCTCTAAACCCCAAACTTTAGAAGACTTAAGTCACTGATGGCTTTGCATGGATCTACATTGTTACTATTCTAGAAGAATATACAACGCGTATATATTATTTAGTTTGTTTATCTTTGTATATTTTCTAAATTTAGTAGATTGCTTACTTATTGTACAATGCTCTTTAGTCTATAAAAGAAGGTCTTAGGTCTAAGAGTCGTGATACACATTATTCATATTCAGGAAGTTTCACAAATATGGAGGACAAATTCTAGTCATTCATATATAACATTAAGGTGAAGATTTTTACTACTGCTCATTATTTTCATAACAACTAATGTGAGTTTCTACTGCTTAAAATTATTTTTCTAAAATGGTTAGCATAATTTAGGACGTTGAATACTTGGGTTAGGAGTGTGATATTGGTTAAAAGTGGTCAAGATCAAGGTTGCTTACATACAAGACCCCTATTTGGATCATGTCAAAAAGGGGAAGAAGTATACAAAGAATATGTAATATGTTGATCATAAATGTTATGTGTTATACAAAGTATACGAGCTTAAGGGGAAGTATTTTGACATCATCAACTAGAGGAAGATTGTTGGGTCGAAATTATGAGTTGATGTGTTAAAACTAAAAGTAAAGGACTAAATCTGATAAAGGAGATTTCTACAAGATGGTGGAAAAAGTTATAGAAGTATTATTACACGATAGAAGATTTAGATCTTATTTAGTTTCCTTTGTAATCTTTTGTATATTAGTATATAAAGAATACACCAGACGTATATAACATCCAGTAGTTGTGACAAATGTAATATCTATGTTTATAAATGAAGAGGTGATTTTACTAAGGAACTTTTTATTTTTATTATGATATGTGACTGAATGGTTGAATATATGGATACTCACTATCTCAATCATCATTTCCACATATGCCTATATGTTACATATACTATGTATATATCAAGTCTGTGTTCTAAAGATAACTATATGTACAAATAATGAATAAGAACAACTCAAATACGACAACGATACCCTAAATAGCCATAGAAACCCTAGAAATCCCTTATAAACTAATAATCCAAGCAATATAACTACATAAAACTATGTACTATTATTAAAAACATTATACTAATTCTAATCTACCATATAAAGAAAAGGTAAATAATCACAAAAATCTAATATTCACTAATAACAAGCTAGTTACAAGAAAATGACCTAAAACCATGATTAGCATATAAAATCTAATCTATAATAAATTAGACTCTAATGTTTTGCAACAAATTTTAAAACTCAACCAAATATCATAGTTAGTTAATACATTTATCTTAAACTAAGTTACATATTATTAAAGCACAAAGTACAAGTTTTCAAAGCATATGACCTTAAGCTTACTTAAATAACCCTAGAATATGATCAGCCTATATAAAACCTTAAACAAAGAATGTAGAACCCATAGAAGTCATAAATATATCATACAAGACTTAGAATAAGCTTACACTAAGATAAAAACCCTAATTACCCAAAGTAGAAAGTTATTAGGCTTAATGATATAGAAACCCTTATATTAAGAAATCTACATGGAATTATTACCTAGTCTTTTAGGACAAGTATACAAATACTCATACGACTTAATTAAGGTTATAAGATTATGCTAATACAATGTAAAAGTACCCTAATGCACAAGGTACAAGATTTCAATGCATGACTAGTAAATTAGGTCAAAATAGTTATATTCACTCTTTAGACATGTTTACCTAAACTAAACCATTAAACAAAGTGTGAGAACTCTTTGGAAACTTAAGACACAATGTCTAGGAACTAAATTAAGTTTAAATTAAGATCTAAGTGGAGGATAATCACATTTAATAACATTAAATCCTAGATCATTAGAAAACCCTAATCTACAAAAGTATACTTTTCATTTTCCAATCAAACCTTTGTTAAACTTCAAACCAAGGACCCAAATCTCTTAAATAGAATGTCTAAACCCTAATTAAGCATTAATAATTCACTAATCACTTTCCTAAGTCCCTAACAACTTAAAACCATAAGTTACAAGCCCTAGAAATTAGACCTAGTTTAGTATTTTTCCTCCAAAACCCATTTCAAACATTTTCCATCATATTCTAAGGTTTGAATCAAATATTTACATGTTCTAAGATATTTTATGAGTGGTGACAAGTAGGTGCATCACCTAATAGGGTGCTACACATCCCCATTCTCATCATAATGTTATTATGAGACATTTTGAGCCACAAGAGAAGATTGGATTGAAGCTAGGTTCTAAGAACATGTGTAGAGCTTCACTAGCTATCATTAGTCATTGCTCTATCTATTTTACATGTTTAGATGCCAAACTTGGAGCCTAAGTGTTGCTAGTAATATAAATAGGGTCGAATACACAACATAGAGACTTGCATAAATATCCTAGGACATCCCACAAGACAAAAAACCAGGTCTAGAAGGAAGCCATTGAAGCTTTTGAAGCTTTGATAGCAAGTAGTGTTCATAGGAAGCCATGGGGAGCCATTTTGGAGCTACATAGGTAATTTCTATGTTAAACAAGCTTTGATCTTGATATAATGAATTCTAAGAGTTGTTATAATGCCAAAATTATGTTATAAATATAATCCAAAAAGAACTAAGTCATTTCATCAATTTAACTGGAAGTTATAAGCTAAAGATGTCTTAAAACCCTAGTTTTGTATTTTTCATAAAATAATGACTTAAAATCCATCTCAAGAGCTATAATTCTAATAAAATGTTATTATTATGATTTTAAATATGTTTTGAAACTTTGTTTTAAAATCCTAGATCATTTGGTACATTTTTGAAGAAGTTATATCATTTTTACAAGTATGGGGACTAAAACTGTCATTTTTTAACTATTTGAAATTTTGGACCAAGAGTGTTATTTTATGAAAGTTAAAGCTATAATAATAAATTATGGAAAGTTTAAGACCCTGAGGTTAAATATTTAAGGATTAAATTGCAATATAATGAAACTATATACTTAAGAGGATAAAAGTGTAATTATACCAAAATATAACTATAAGGACTATTTTTGCGAATATTGAAACTAAAGAACATAAAAGGTAATAAAATGTAATGTCTCTTGTTAGTAGGGATCTTTGTACAAAGATGGTCCATCTCGGTATTACGTTTTGACTGAGTGGTTGGGTTTACGATTTAAAGTGCCCTCGCTCCTCAAACGTTTATAGAATGGCTTCTAAGTATAATGGGCCGAACAATGATACTATTTTAATAAAATATATGAATCAAAGAATAAATAAATGAAATAATAAAAGATTTAACTTAGAGAGTATGACTTGATATATCTATATATTGTGTGTTGACTAAGATATTGTAAGAAGGTTGTGATTAGGTATAGCTGATTTAATGAAGACTCTTTAGGCTATGGTGAGTTCATAGCCTCACTTTTAAATGCTTTATAAATGATTTGAAAACCTGTGAGGGGGTTATATTCTAAAACTGGAATACAAGTGTTTTTGTATGTTGCCTATATGATTATTGACACTACGTTTACTTGTTGTTGTTAAGTCCTTTTTTAATCGTGGACCGCTAATCATTTAATGAGCGCTAATATTGTGAATACTACTATTGGAGACTCACATGTCCTATCTGGGCAAGTCGCACTTGCTAACAGCTAATGGTTCCTACCTAGGTGTAACACCCTCATTTTACCTTTACGTAGCAGAATATTGATCTGGGGTATTACTTCATAGTTCACAAGTCATAATAATAGAAAACAACTCAAAAGAGTGACAAATTCAACTTTCTTTATTTACTATTGAAAAATCAGAGTTTTACAATATAAGGTTCCCAAATCTAGAATAATTTCACTCTTGTGCCTCTCCATGCCATCCTCAAGCTGCTCCATTCTAATCATCTTTAAAACCTAAGATATATGCTTAAAGTCAACACAAAGGTTGAGTGAATCCATAGTTTTAAAATCATTTTATATACAAGATCCTTTTCCTGAGCTACGTTACTATTTGCTTACATAAAACAATTAATTATTATTTCACTAGCTCATGCACCGCTACTTGACATGCCAGAACCTAACGAATTGCCCTTAAGCAGGTAATCTGCCAAACTCCTGTATAAGCAAAATAAAGTGTATCCGTTTAGCCTAGGTCAGAGCCATTAGCATTTCAGCAAGTGCGACTTACCCAGATAGGGGATGTCAGTCCCCAAATAGTACCATTCACAATATTAGCGTTCATTAAATGATTAACCGTCACGATTAAAAAGGGACTTTTAAAGGCAGCAGAAACATAGTGTTAATAATTATATCTGAGAAGCATACCAAAAATACTTGTATTCCATTTTAACATATATCCCCCACGCGGGTTTTCAAATCATTTTTAAATTAGATCTACTGAGGCCATGGACTCACCTGGGATCCATAAAGTCTGAGCTATAATCAGATATATTTCATTCACAGATAATCAGCTTGATCACACAAACCACAACTTGGTCTCATAAACAACAGCTTGATCTCACACAAACCTGGATTAACATATTTTGTATAGTATCAAGTCTTTTGATCTCTAGTTCAAAGTTTCAAGTATTTCTTTGTGATATTTGTTTAAGGTTTATAGTTTAGTGATAATATCACATCATTGTTCGAGCAATCATACTTAGAAGTCATTCTATAAACATTTGAGGAGCGAGGGCACTTTAAATCAGAAACCCAACCACTCAGTCAGAACGTAATATCGAGATGGAACATCTTTGTAAAAAGCTCCCTACTAACATGATATGGTTATTTAATATATACTTTTTATCCTTTACTTTCAATATTGGAAAAAATAGCCCTTATCGTTATAGTTTAGCTTAATTACACTTTGAACCCTTAAAGTATATAGTTTCATTATTTACAATTTAAAACCTCAATATTTAACCTTAGGGTCTCAAACATTCCAATATTTGTTCTTATATATTTAACTTTCACAAAATGACACTTTTGGCCTAAAATGTTAAATAGTTTCAAAATTGACAGTTTTAGTCCCTATACTTAGAAAAATCACATAGCAACCTCAAAAATGGACCAAATGATCTAGGATTTCTAAGAAAAGTTTCAAAACATGTTTATAATCATAATAAATACATTTCTTCAGAATTATAGCTTTTGAAATGGGTTTTTTTATTATTTCATGTAAATTATAAAACTAGGGTTTTAAGACATCTTTAACTTATAACTTTCAATTAAAATGACCAAATGAGTTAATTTATTTTAGATTATATTTCTAACATTATTTTGGCTTTATAACAACCCTAATTATTCATTATTACAAGATCAAAGCATAGCTAACATAGAAATTACCTAGGATGCTCAAAAGTGGCTCCTAATGGCTTCCTATGAACACTACTTGTTATCAAAGCTTCAAGAGCTTCAATGGATTCCATCTAGACCTGGTTTCTGGTCTTGGGGATGTGCTAATATGTTTAAAAAAGTGGAAATGGATAATGGGTAGGAGGTTAAAGAAGAACGGGGTGAAATTTGAAATGAAAGGTTTAGGTTGCTATTTATAGTAATTTTGACCCTTAGGCTCCAAGCAAAGGGTGTAAACGTGTAATCTCAGTTATTTGGTGATTAAGGGATGATAGGGAAGCTCAACACAAGTCTAGGAATGAGTCATGAAGCCTATATTCAAAGTTATCCATGGTTTGTGGTGAAAAATGCTACACGGCTAAAATGGATAGGAATGGTGATTCATTGTTTACAAGGTGGTGATCCAGCACCTTATAGGGCTTCTAGAAGTCCTAAATCTCTTGTAAATATTAGGTTTCAAACTCGAAATGAGAGGAAAAGAGTTTAAAATTAGTTTTGGTGTAAAACCCGCATAAACTACCATTAACAGTAAACACATAAAAACACGACTAATTTAAAACTTTCCATTAATAATATACGACACGCGTCACGAACATTAATTTACAAGTATTATGTTTATTATTAATGCACAATAAACATTACGTATAATAACTATTACACGACAATTAAAAACACGAAGACACTTAGCAAATAATAAAACATGAAAAACGTATGCATTTAGTTTGGGCTTGTTTTTAGCCGCGACAAGTGAAAGGAGCAAGGGCTTTAGCCCGACCCATTAATTGTCCAAGCCTTAAAAAATTAACCTCCACGGAATTCTCATAATTTCACTTTTAGAAAAACACAAGGAAACCCTAATTGGCCTCCTCCTAGCCGCGACACACCAAGGGAAAACAAGGGAAGATTTTGGGTTTCGATCTCAAGAATTTACGTGTTAGTGTTCGTGTTTCAATCCTCAATCCATTCACGTTTTTGGTATTAATCATAACCTTAATCTTTTTAATCATTCATTTTAATTATGATCATGTGTGTTTAGATCATTAAAAACATGAATTAAAATATGTTACAGAAAGATTAAAACAAGAATAAGGGTTGGTTTAGTTTGTTTTGGTTCCGAAACACGAAAACCAATACCAATATTGGTCTCGATGGTCTTTTTTTCCACCAACAGCCGTAACCCAAATTGGGTCGGCGTCTGGTTTGGTTGGTTAGCCGCAAGCCACGGGTCCCCAAACAGGGGGAAGGGATAAAAAACAGTGGGAACCGAGACCCTCCAAGGTCTCGGTGCATATTTTTGTCGCAGTAGGGGGACACGGCCTCGGCCAGTTGAAATCCTGCAAAGGCAGTGGCAACCGGCCGCAAGATTTTAACCTTGGCCGCCGGCAGTAACCGTCAAGCCGTCGGCTGTGGTGGTGGATTTGAGTGTTTGTTTTTTTGTCTCGGGTTTTGGGGCTCGTGTACAATTTAATTTAGCCATTTGTTTTGTTAATTAATTAATTAATTAAATTACATGCACTATTAATTAATTTATTAAAAATCATGACTTAGGTTATATTATTAAAATTAATAATTCATGTACTATTTAGCATAATTAAATTAAAAACCAGGTTGTAATTTAAGTAAATGTATAAGGTAAAGTTTTATTAAATTAACCATGACATATTATTAATTAAGAAAACCATGCATATCCTTATTAATTAATAATCATATTAGCCTAAGTATTTAATTTAATAAACTTTACTAATATATCATCATGACTTATGAATTAATATTATTAAGCGCTAGCTTATATTTTAGACTTATTAAACAAGCTTATTTCTATTTTTGGAAACTTTCTATTTTTGTAAACTTACTATTTTTGGAAACCTGCTATTATTTAAAGTTACTTATTATGACACTACAAGTATAGTAATACAAGGATACATGAAGTACATAATTAGAATATATTTAAAACATGAATAAATATAAGATAACACTTATAGACAGTAGATCATGACAAGAACATATAAAATAAGCGATGAACACACAAAACCAGTAACACATAGAGTAATTAGATAACTCATACACGTCCCTTATTTATGTAGTATCCGTAATGTCAGAGTAGATCGTTCACCTTCCATTCTAGCTACACTACTGAACATAAGGTACAGATATTCCGTCCTTAAGTATGGACAATCCTTCGTATGTTTGATTAGGGTTCCCCGTTTGCAGCCATCTATTTTCCCAAGTTATTTTATATGTTTGAATTCTTATGTTATATTTTAAATACCTGAGCTATATACATGCATGACCACGTCATCTAGTTACGGAGGTACCGTAACCATAACACTTGAGGCACCAGATTTATGACTTCCCCACGACGGAGTGATTGCTCATGGAGTCCCTTCAGTTTGGTCATTTATTTATATTATCATGTAGGGCATATGGGTGCATCCTAGTTACAAGTTTCAGTCAGGATTTTCATGGTGAATGTGGTGTGTGCCTTGCATCCTTCACATTGGAGCTCCTCCCTCCTACCTAGACCAGTATAATTAGATGCAACCCCTCTAATTGCATGATGAGGTCACCCCTCTAAGTATTCATGCACGTTGATACCTCATGACCTGTATGGGCTCTAGGCTAAATTTAAAATACGTTTTTCATAAGTTAATCATAAGCTTTATTATGATTATGTCAATCATACTATGTTATATCCGTGCACTGGGCATCTTGCTTAGCCGTTTCCTTTCCATGTTCCCAAACAGCAGGTACATAGGGACGCACTTAGGATCTTAAGAGTATGTGCATTTGGATGGAAGTTATCAGGACTTCTTTACCTTATGAGTTTCCATACATTACTTTATTTCTTTTGGACATTGTTATTACTTTCCTTTGAGTACTTATTGCATGTGTGTGACCTTATGTTGGACTACCGATGATTGATTCTTGTATTTGTCTTTATCGTCATTTAATGTTTTAAGACATTAACCTTGCTTGCTTTGATGACACGCCATATTTACATGTAACGATCCATTTATCCATATAGTGTGTTACAATTATGGTATGAGAGGCCAAGGTTTCGACTTGTAGGCTCTAAAAACATGACCTGTGATTAGTGGGTAGTCGCCAAGGTCTTTCTAAACTGACAGTTGAATTGCATTTATTTATTTCATGTATCATTGTTGTAGATATTTTGACTAAGTAATGGTTGGTACAGGACTCGCCGTATTTAGTCGCATGTGCTTTTATTCAAATTATTTTGTTTTGGTGCCCATAGGCGTTTACCCTTGTCATGTCAATTTTGTTTTGTGAACCGACCCATAGACGTTCACCCATGCTTATGTCATTTTGTTGTCTATGCCTTCATAAACTATTCCATGCATCATTTTCTTATGTTTATTATCTGTTCTAATTAGATTAATCATTTCTTTTCCTTTTTAAAACTGTCAGATGGTTAACACGCGTGAGCAAGAACTACAGGCAGTTGTTCAAGCTGCTCTCCAAGCTTTACTTCTACAACTCAGAAACGAGATTCGTGCTGAGGTTCAAACCAATAACAATCAGCACCAGAATCAGAACAACCCTCCTCCTCCTCCACTAGCTACTCTTATCACATGGCTAGAAAGGTTCAATAAGCAGCGACCTAGATCTTTTGGGCTGACTGATAGTCCATCTGAGGCTGAGAGCTGGATTGCACACATAGAGAAGATTCTCGATGTCATGGGATGTGATGTTGTCTTTATAGCGAGGCTGGCTTGTTACAAATTTGAGGGAGATGTGCTGGCATGGTGAAAAGCACTCAAGCAATCAATTTGAGGTGATGACTCGGTTGCTGGTTTGACTTGGGCGCAATTTAAGGAGTTGGTCCTGGATCAGCTCTTTCCAAAAGCTGAGCAGGATCGGCTCAAGAGGGAATACCATGGCATTCGACAGGGAGCTGGGGAGAATAGTATGAAATTTATGTAGAGATTCCTCAGACTTGTTGGTTTTCTTGGCACAGCAGCCGGGACAGCAGAAGAGCAGGCATATCATTTTCGCTGGACTCTTCGTACTTCTGTCGCTAGCAACTTGGTGTGTGATACATTTACTAATGTGGCGCAGGTGGCATATGTATCTCGCAAGCCAGAGATGCTATAGGAGAGAGAAGAGTTTGGTGAAGAAGACAGATCTGAGAAGAGGTATATCTCAGTCATTAAAGGTTAATCATTTCATTTAATTCAATACTTTCTATTTTATATCATTCTCTATACCATTGCATCTTTCAGACAAAAGACTGGGGACCGGTGTGACACCCCGGGTCGGGTCAAAATATGCGGAATTATCAACGGAGATGTCGCAAGGGTGGATCGATAACACATAGCATAAGATAAGAGATTATTCAAAACATATTACATGGTTATCGTACAAATTTATAAAAATTGTCTTCAACATGATAAAAGTAGATTGTTTATTTTTCCCCAAATAGAACCCTTGACGAGTCTTACAATGAAGATTACAATGATGCTTGAGTCCATGCACACACCACGTACTACCTTCATTTTCCTGAGAAAAACATGCTTAGAGGGTCAACATAAAGTTGGTGAATTTACATGTTTACTAATAATTAGTTTGGACATACATCAATCATAGAAGTAACAATGCACAAAGAATTTTTACTAAAAGGTAGATTACATTTTCTATTACTCGAAACTGAAGCTTAACCTTCCATAGTCCTCAAAAGATGAGAACTTGGTGTCCTACATAAAGACACCCAAACCCAGTTCCAACATGGTATACATCTGTTGTCCCGACCAAGGCATAGTGAGCTTGACTCACCCAAATGGGGATGGTCAATCCCAAATAGATCTATTTATAACATTCGGGTAATTTCGATAATTTAACAATTTCTATAATAGTCAATCGTAGTCAAGTTTATA
The DNA here is from genome assembly GCA_025667525.1 of Glebionis coronaria. Lineage (NCBI taxonomy): Eukaryota > Viridiplantae > Streptophyta > Magnoliopsida > Asterales > Asteraceae > Glebionis > Glebionis coronaria. The sequence continues at coordinate 320,311,286 of CM046877.1, read as the reverse complement.
CAATTCCGTTATGTCCAATAAAATAGTTGCATGTTTTCTCCCCCGTAGAGGAAAAGTTTATCAATAGTTTATATGGGGCTGTAAACTCACCTGGGAGTTGACAATAGCTGTATAATATGAATATCCAAATAATGCTCACGCCACAAGCTATGCCTAATCAGATAGTACAGTCTTAATAGATAATACAAAGAACGTATGTGTATGCTTATACATATTTTAAATCAGTTTATTAATGTTACAGTATTTATCTAAATAATTGTAGTACAAATCAACAATATCCATTTAAACTTGTAATTAAGTTTCGTATTTAAGTAAACATAAAATGTCTTACTTATGATATTAGTTTATGTCCGTAGTACATCTATTAATAATAACCATTTAAACTTACAATTAAGTTTCATATTTAAGTAAACATAAAATGTTTTACTTATAGTATTAGTATACATACTTGCATTCAATTTATCTTACGTTCATATAATTTTATTTCCTAAAAGTATATGAGTACATGTATTAATAATACATATCCATGTTGTTTATACAATTTATTTCATAAAGCAAAATATAAATATTTTATTTTTGTAAAGTAAAAATATAAATATATTAGTTAACTTTAAAGTTCCCATAAATTATTTAACATTTATAAAATAATTTATAAGTTACAAGTTTAAGAATTTATACTTTAAATTCTTATGGTTTAGGATTTATTTAAATTTTACTAAAATTAAAATAGAATTAGGGTTAGGGCTAGTTTAAGTTTCGGAATATGGAAAACCAGTCCCTCCATATTTTACGTAAAGTAAAACTTTTGGATTTTATATATTTAGTACCTAGGGTTTGTTATACTTTCGGGTTTTGGCAGTATTAGTCCTCCTAGTTATAACTAGGTTTTATAACTTTCATAAAATGGCAAAAACATTCCCTAGGGCTTCTTTATGTTTCGGATTATTAAAAAAGTGGTACTTAGGGTTATGAAATTACAAAACAATTTTAGAAACTTTCCAAAATGGTCCTTAGGGATTAATATGCCACAAATGGTATTTATTAAACCCTAGACTTTCAGATAATTACATTTTTAGTCCTTGTGTTTAATAGTTTATCAAAACAAGTTTCAAATGTCATGGTTTTAGTCCTTAAGTTTCATAAATTGTCATTTTAGTCCAAAAGTCTTTATAAGTTATATTTTATTATAAAAACTTTTATTTAATAATCGAAAACATTAAATGGGCTCATTAAACGGGCTAAAAGATCTAATGGGCCATCTATGGGCCTAAATACATTAGTCCACTAATTTGTTATATGGGCCTTTAAAACATTTATTAGGTTTAAATACATTTTAAAGTCCATTAATTAATTAAAATGAGCCTAAACAAATTTTTAATTCCATTAAGGTACTAAGATTTGTTAAATGGGCTTATTGGGTCCATTAAGTCTTGGGCTAATGTTGCATGGGCTTGATTAGTCCATCAATACTACTTTTTCATTTTATGTAAGTAATAGTCTAGGTTTTCTCATAAGCTTATTATTAGCTTATCCATATTTAGTTATAAACCCTAATAAAAGAATGAAACTCAAAGTTTGTTTTATTTGGTGTATCAAATGAGATCTAGATTTTTTACAAGGTTGAATGCAAGTCATAAGATCTAATATGAGCTTATAACTCACGGCTATATTGAGTTATAGCTTATTAAGATAAGTCAAGACTTGTTTTAAAGTTGCATGTAATCATAAGAGTCCTAAAATAAGATCTAAACTATGTTTAAACCTAAAAATCAATCACAAGTCAATGTATACACATATATAGCCCTCGACTATAATTTAATCTTGGTGTTTCTAAGATGAGATTTTTAGTTAGTTTTGTGTTTTATAAATATTTATAAAGTCCAACATAATTATCTAGGTTTATTGCATGTTTCCAAGGTTACCATGAATCTAAGAAAAACAACATATAGCCCACGGCTATATTGTTTTTCCCCAAATGTTCCCATAAGATCTTTATGCCTGTTTTATGTTTAGTAGGTTAAGTTAAGTTCTTAACGATAGATCTAGGTTTTACATAGACATGCATGTACATTTAAAATCCCTCCAAGGATATATATATATATATATATATATATATATATATATATATATATATATATATATATATATATATATATATATATATATATATATATATATATATATATATATATATATATATATGTATATAGCCCACGACTATGTTTATACACATAAAGTGTTTTAGTGATTTTTAGTAGATGTCCATCTAATTATGCCGTGACCTTTAAGGTCATGGTTTTTCATTGTTTTGAGTTACACAAGTTTACTCATGATATTTGTCACTATTAGTTAACCAATATCCCAAAAGTGAGGTTTGTAACCCATGGCTACAATTAAATACATAAAAGGATTTATATGATTTTTAATCAAGTTTAAACATAGAATACTAGTCATAGGTTTCTTTATCAAAAGTTTTTAACCATGACTAATGATATTCCAAAATATGTCGTGACCTTAGATGGCCATGGTTTTATCAAATCTTGATTTTTAACAAGTTTGTTACATGTGTTTATAGGTGGATGTTAATGCATGCAAGTAAAATGAAGAAAGCATAATGAGTAATACCTTTCTTGCTAAAGTTACCAAGGGAGATCTAAAGAACAAGGGAGATGAGGGATCTAATCTTGATGAAGATAGAAACCCTAACTATAAACCAAGCCGTGACCCTTAAGGATTCGGCTAGGGCTTGCTATAATGATTCCAAAGGTGGAGATACTACTAAATGATTAGTAGTTAAGATGAAGACAAAGATATAGTGAAGTTAATGTATATTCTTGGATTTATATGGCTTAAGTCGTATGATTTGAGAGAGAAAAGAGATGAGAGCAATGAGATTTGATTTGCATGTGTGAGAGTGAAGAGTGTGTGTGTTTTCGGCTTAAAGAGGAGAGAGAAGGGCCAGGCAAAAGGCATGATTGCCTTGGTAAGAGATAACATGCCAAGTGTTGGCTTTCCCAAAACAAAGACAACTCTTCTTCTTCCACATAGTGGATGTGTGTGCCATGTATGGCTAACCAAAAGAAAAGGTGGGCTTGTTGTGGGCTTGTGTTGGGCTAGAACAAAAAGGGAAAGGATCTTGGGCTAGTCCAAGAAAGTGTGAGTTTGCTTATAGTATGCATACATACATACACGGCTACATATACATTGTGTAGCATGTTTTCCAAATTTGTTAACTGTTGTATACTCAAATGTTGGTTATACATTTCATTACTTGTTCTTCTAGTTTTTAAGTACATGATTTAAATTATGTAACTTATTACAATAGAGATGGTTTACAAAAGTATAAGTACTCAATGGACAAGTTCACACACATCTTAAAGAAATAAAACATATGAGAGAGTGTTCTAGGATTATTGGGTGGAATTTTATTACATTAAATCATGGTAAAATCATGGATTTTACAGCACCACCCCGTTATTTTAACTTTGTCCTCAAAGCTATTAAAAACATAGTTATCTTTTAAGTGAAAAGATGTTCTAAGTATACAGGTTTATTTTAGACATGCTCAGAAACAAAAGGGGTGACGTCGATGTGAAGTGATCTACATCCGGGTTGCTTTATACATCCGGTTGAGCAGTAATGGATGATGCTACTACTATGGATGGATAGAAACCAATGCAAAGAGATATTTATCCGGATCACACTATACATCCGATTGAGCAGTAATGGATGCTGCTACTATTATGGATGGATAGAAAGCAATACAAAGAGATCTTTATCCGGGTCGCACTATACATCTGATTGAGTAGTAATGGATGTTGCTACTACTATGGATGGATAGAAAGTAATGCAAAGAGATCTTTATCCGGGTCGCACTATACATCTGATTGAGCAGTAATGGATGCTGCTACTACTATGGATGGATAGAAAGCAATGCAAAAAGATCTTTATCTGGGTCGCATTATACATCCGATTGAGCAGTAATGGATGCTGCTACTACTATGGATGGATAGAAAGCAATGCAAAGAGATCTTTATCCGCGTCGCACTATACATCCGATTGAGCAGTAATGGATGCTGCTGCTACTACTGATGGATAAATGACGATGCAGAGAGATCTTTATTAGGATCGCACTATACATCAGATTGAGCAGGAATAGATTCTGCTGCTACTACTGATGGACAGATAACGATGTAGAGAGATCTTTATCAGGATCGCACTATACATCAGATTGAGCAGGAATGGATGCTGCTGCTACTACTGATGGACAGATGACGATGTAGAGAGATCTTTATCAGGGTCGCACTATACATCCGATTGAGCAGTAATGGATGCTGCTGCTACTATTGATGGACAGATGACGATGCAGAGAGATCTTTATCAGGATCACACTATACATCAGATTGAGCAGGAATGGATGTTGCTGCTACTACTGATGGACAGATGACGATGCAGAGAGATCTTTATCAGGATCGCAATATACATCAGATTGAGCAGGAATGGATGCTGCTGCTACTACTGATGGACAGATGACGATGCATAGAGATCTTTATCAGGATCGCACTATACATCAGATTGAGCAGGAATGCATGTTGTTGCTACTACTGATGGACAGATGACGATGCAGCGAGATCTTTTTCAGGATCATACTATACATCAGATTGAGCAGGAATGGATGCTGCTGCTACTACTGATGGACATATGACGATGCAGAGAGATCTTTATCACGATCGCTCTATACATCAGATTGAGCAGGAATGGATGCTGCTGCTACTACTGATGGACAGATGACGATGCAGAGAGATCTTTATCAGGATCGCACTATACATCAGATTGAGCAGGAATGGATGTTGCTGCTACTACTGATGGACAGATGACGATGCAGAGAGATCTTCATCAGGATCACACTATACATCAGATTGAGCATGAATGGATGTTGCTGCTACTACTGATGGACAGATGAGGGCTTTTCAACAGGGTCATGGTTACACCCTTTGAGAGTTGAAGAGGACAAATGGTGTTGTGGATTTTGTTAGTAGGGCAAATTTACTACAATTGGTTTCTGGTATGAGGAGGACACGCCAGCATGCTTTATGTGCTGGGACAGCTGGGGATGCGCCACTCCTGCATCCTTTTCACTGGTGTAAGATACGTTATATCTCCACACCCGATGGTGAAAATTGGGGGTTGAAGGTAAAATAAATAAAAAGAAATTTTAACTAGAACCCATCCTGTGTCAACAACTATACGCGAAAGACTTGCTGATATACCTCAAGCCTGTGGAGTACAAACATTAGTTGATAGCTGATGAGACTGCTTTTACACATAGTCTCTTCGTCCAAAAAGGGCTTTAAATGCATTAAATATCATGAAATTATCCAAATATATGCTTGTTTTTGTCGCTTGTGTATTTTAGGTACGGTATTGAGAAAATGACAAAAGATCACAAGAATCATACAAAAACGAACACGGGAAACGAAGCCGCACATTGAACCAAGCCCTAATGAAGATTTTCCAAAGAAAACCCTTGAAGATGTGAAGATTATGCAAGAAGGGTCCTCCAATATTGAAGAATTGACACTTTAAACCCTTGTATCTTCATAATTACAAGTTTGGTCCTTTAAATATGTCAAATTACCAAAAGGACCCTTGACTTTGAAAAAATGGCAAAAATGGTCCCTCATTAATCATGACTTGGCAAATTCAGTCCTCCAAGAAGTCAAACAAACAAGTCAAGACCATTACCTATGAAGAAAATGCCAAAACAGCCCTTCAAGAATCAAGAATTGGCAAGAAATACCCCTGAAAATACTTTACAAAACTATTTGGGGCAAAAGTGTGAAACCAAAACTTTGCTAACAAAGGGAATCCGGATTTGGTGTATTTATTTGCAAGTGAAAAGAGAATGGAAGATAAGGGGTTAATCTTGGCAGACATCATAACTTACCTAGACTAATGGAAGCTTGACACCTGTCCTACTAACTCCCCTAAACCAATCAGAACTCCCCATTGTGCCACCTCATTTCCCACCCATAACTAACCTTAACTAATATGGATTAGTTTATTAAAAAGGCGCTTAACATTTTTTTAAAAAACAAAACCGGAACAAAACCTCCACTATTCACCATAAGAACATAATTAGGGGTTTACTAATTACTTGTAATTAGCCCCTAAATCTTTCCAGATTTATGATTAAGCATGCCTTAATCACATCCCAACCTTAAAATCACATGCCACATCACCACATTTGTCCCCTTGTGACTCCCCTGCTACACTTTTGAGGAAGAAGACAAAGGAGCCAAATGAATCCATCGCCCCACATTTCAGCTTACATTTTAAGCTTGTTATAAGCCATTGGATGCATTTTCAGCACTGTCAACTCACATAACCTGCCAAAACAAGTTCACATGTTCAAGCAAGTTCAAGCTACTCAAGGGGCATTTTGGGACTTCTACTGCATTAGGGTTCACGTTTTATTGCTTTCTAGTCATCACTTGTAGCCTATAAAAGGCATAAGACTCACTAGTTTTCAGTTTGCTCTTGAATTTTCCTTTGTTCAAAGTTCTGTAAATCCAGTTTCATATGAATGAATTGTGTTTGAATCTTTGAAGAAAAGTCAAGTGCCATTGTTATTTCCTGCTTATTATTGTTTCATGTTTTCTAATCTTGAATCCTAAAACCTGTTTTCAAAGGAGTGTCCAAAAGTTTGCATATTTTCCAATAATCTTGATATTTTGCTAAGTCTTGTTCAAACCTTGGAATTCTTGGGCTATAAAGCTGATCATAGCATCCTGATATTGTGATATCAAGGTGTTGTGAAGCTTATAACTTAGGGATAATCAAGTGTGGGGAACTAAGGTTGCATTAATCAAGGATTTTCCACTTTTCTGATTTTGATAATTTGTGCTTCTAACTTTGTTCCATCTTAGCAGCTTGATATTCGAAGCTTGTGCTTGTTCTTGCTAGCACATAAGCTCAAACATACGTGGGTGTGGATGTACATCCATGAGGTTTGAACCCTTAATCCCAAAATCTAATAAAACTTTGGATATTTGTGATATTTGTGTTCTACTTGTGTATGTGTTGTTTTGGGGCTCCAAATCTTGTTGAATCTGTTCATGTTTGATGTTTTGATGTTTATGAATGCATGTGCTAACCTAAATCATACTTTTGATTTGAAAATATAAAAGGGTGTTTGGGTTAACTTGTTTTAGATCATAGTTTGTTATTTTGTTGTTGGAAGTTTGTGTTTATGCTTTGTATCTGCTAAGTACTTGTTTGTGTGCTATTTGCTGCAAGTTTTCAACTTTGAAACACCAAATCAAACATTCTGCTATAATCTGCTTGTTTTGACTGTTTTTTACCTAAGACTTTGGGAACACCTAGAGTGTATGCATGCTTAGGGCTAAAAAGTGTTTAAACATAGTTAATATAACTTGTTAACTAGATTTGGGGGTTTGAATTTGGCTTGGTGGACTAAATACATCAGCAAGTGTTCATAATTGCATGTTCATAGTTCATCAGCAACTTTTTGTGCTTGAATCTTGATCTAGGCTTTGAAGTAGTGCATGAAACCTGTTTAGATTTGTTCATTTGAATTAATTATAGCTTTTGTATGCATTTGGTGAAGTTTAGCTGGCTGAATAGTGCTATAAGTGCTTATTGAACCATAACTGCTTATTTGTTCATGTCTGGGCTATATCTGGTGATGTTTTGAATTAACTGTACAAATTGGCTGTTTGAGATTGTGATTTCTTTGTTGTTATTTACTCCTTATGATTAACTGATCATTTGGTTGCCTTTGTGAAACTTGAATCCACAAAAAAAGCCATATAAGACAAAAAGTCAATTAAGTCAAGCAGTGTAAACTTTTCCCACTGCTCAGACACCAAAACTAGCCCCTACTAGTGTAATTTTGCATTTAGCTTATTAATAAGCCATATTGGCTTATCCAGACCTGCAACAACGTACTTTTTGTGATCAATCTTCCTCATTTGACCCATTTGTTTGAACTGGAGCTTATCAGACCTTGACTTTGACTTCTTGCTAGAAAACTCATAAAGTTGACTTTTAATTAAGTGCTTATTTGGTTATTTCAGCTTATTGAGTGAACTTATTGAAAAACTTTTTGTTGATTAAGCTTAGTTAAGTGATTTAAAAGCTTTTGAAACTTTAATCAGCTCTTGGGGTGGCCTAGAACTCGAAAACGACTATTTTGTCATTTTATGAAGATAGCTTATTGCTTTTTCAGGCTTATTCCTTTTGCTTATTTCAAATTTATTTTTACAGAACTCTTAGGAAACTCAAAAGAAGCTTGTGTGTCTAATTTGAGCTTATGGCATCAGCTTATAACTTAATGGGCCAAAAAGCCCATTAAGAATAAGCTGCTTTGAAATAAGTTAGCTTATACACATTTTCAGCTTTTGGGTCTTCAGAGTTTTGTCTTTAAAATCAAATTTTCAGTCAGATAGGAGTTTTTGGGCTTATTTGGACAACATTTTTCTTATTGGGTCTTAATAAGCCCATTAAGCTAACTGTTTGGACTTTTGGCCCATTTTAGGCCCATTAGGGGTATTTAGGTAATTTTAACTTCTTTTTTTGAGTTTATTAGGTTAAAATAAGCTAGTTTGCTACTTTTTAGAATTTTTTATAAATTTTGGATTTTTAAAATTATTTTATTATTATTTTTTTATTAAAAATTAAAATTTAGGTTTTTCAAGTTTTTATATTTTTCTTAGGTTAACTACATTAAGTTAGGAATTTTACAATTTTTAGAAAATTTTTATTGTCATTAGATTCATTTTTATAATTATTTTAAGTTTAAATAGTTTTTAATTGTTTTTAAATAATTTTTATTAGTTTTAAAATTTTCAAAAATAGTTTTAAATTTAGTTAAGTCATTTTAGAGGTTTACAATTAAAAAAATCTCATTTTGGGCTTTTTGTTAATTAAATTGATTTTTTGGGCTTTAATTAGCATTAAAAAATTATTATTTAATTAAATAAAAGGTTTGAGTGATTTTTTATTTTTTGTAAACTCTAATTACATTATTTAGGATTTATTGCAATTTTCTAGGAATTTTTAGGGTAAATTTTTTATTTTGCTACTTTTTACGGTTTTATGTGTACGACTTTATCGTCTTAGTTTAATTCGTCATCGTAACCGTCATTCTCTTCTTACCTCATTTCTTTTTTCTTTTCTCATAATCAATATAATCACAAAGTTAATCATCTCTTACCACAACGCACTTGCCTCCTTGGGAAACGAACTTGAACCACATTGGTCATTAGTGCTTGGTTTTCCTAAACCGACACTTAATACTTTCCCTATTTTGCTCTCTTTTCCTAAAGAGGTGTGAAAACCACTACATCAATTTTGGCGCCGCTGTCGGGGAGGCGTGTTGTGTTTAGATTTGGCAATTGTTGTTTTTATATATAGCCATAATATCTATTTGTATTAGTAGCACTCTACTAATACGTATTATCGGTTTTCGTTTTTTTGTGTGAATATTATCAATATATTGTATACGTAGAACAATAAATTCACAAGTACTCCAAAAGTGTGAAAACACAACCTTGACTTGGGAGGTCATTACCCAATCATTGTATTCGAATCTCAAACAAGAAAGAAAAGGCAAAAATAGATAAATACTTCCGTGAAGCTCGATTTTGAAAAATACAAACTTTAAGGTGGGTATAAGGCGGGTATTAGAAAATATACCCTAAGGAAAAAGGCTCTTAAGTTCTTCGCGCCGCCTCGTTTCCCCGCTTGCTTGTGAGTATTTTGAGATTGAAAGCTAATCGAGGGTTTTGCCGCCCAAAGTATTATTAAGTATCATATATACTTTCTTGGTGTTGAATGTTTTGGTATTCCACCAACGTTCTAAAGTCATCGAAGCGTTCACTTCACGTGATCGTTTTCATTCCTTGAGGCTTCTTTAATCAAGAGATTTGATTAAGGACGAGATTTGTAGATTTTGGTCTACTTAATACAATCACAAAAATCCAAAAAAAGTAAATACAATCAAAAACCACAAAAAAAATTGGAAAAATACAAAACACCAAAAAGAATCTTATTTGCTCATCCCCTCATTGTACGTGATGTTTATGCAAACCCGCAACCAAGCAAGACGTGCACGTAAACGAAGAAACCGAAAGGAGTCAACACCTACTCCTAATCTTTCTAGTGAGGAGTCTCCTATTGACGAACCTATCGTAAGAGAGGAACCAACCATAGAGAATCGAACTATGATGGAGTTAATTCAAGCACCCACCGAGGGTTATGGAGAGGCTATTGTAATTCCCGCTATCCTTGCGGATAATTTTGAAGTGAAAACGGGTTTGTTGTCGATGATCCAAAACAACAAATTCTGTGGTGATGAAAAGGACAACCCGCACAACCATATCCGCCAATTCGATCATCTTACCGCCACTTGCAAATTTAAGGATGTTGCTAATGACTCGATTAAGATGATGCTTTTTCCGTATTCCTTAGCGGGGCCCGCTAAAATTTGGTTAGAGAAAGAGCCACCCAATTCTATATTGACATGGAAGGATCTCGTTTCAAAATTTATGAACCAATTTTTCCCGCCCTCTAAGACTACACATTTGAAAAACGAGATTTCAAATTTTCACAAGAATTTAATGAGAGTTTTTCAACGGCTTAGAATAGGTTTAAGGAAATGTTACATGAGTGTCCTCATCACGGTTTTTCCGACTTGCATCAAATTGACACGTTTTACAATGGACTTAATGATCATGAAAGGGATTATCTAAATGCCGCCGCGGGTGGTAATTTTTTGTGTAAAACGGTTGAGGAAGCTTTTGTGATAATTGAGAATAGATCTAAGGTGTATAGTCCTCGTAGCACGTCGAGTGTTTGTAAGGCTTCGTCTTCGGCTTCATTCTTTGTCTCATACCATCGATGCTTTCCAAATTGAGGCGAACTTGGAAAACAAAATCTTTGATAAGCTTAAAGGACTTTTAACTGAATTCAAAGTTGGAGAACAAAGTGCTCCCGCTACGGCTAAAGCGGTTGAGGCTTCATGTATGTATTGTGGTAGAGGTCATGATTTCTCCGAGTGCATTACCAACGGTGGTAACACTTCGAGTGCCTATGCCGCCACGGGAACTTACAACCAAAACGGTCAAGTTACCCGCTCTAATCAATTGACTCCATCGGGTTTTTCTCAAAATCAAAATGCTAACAAAAAATATCGAAACAATCAATTTGGTTTCAAAAACAATTACAAAGGAAACTATGGGAATCAAGGGGCTAATAATCAAGTTTCAAACAAAAATCAAAGCGATTTTCAAAACAACAACAAAGGTTTGCAAACTTTGAAAGATCTTCCAAATGAATTTGTTGAATACGCTAATGGAAACGATGCTAGGTTTGACAACATTCAAAGAGATATCATTAGCCTAAGATCCGAGTTTAAGAACGACTTGAAGAAGGAGTTGAAAAACGAGTTAGCAAATGAGCTTAAAATCCATACAAACAAATTAGAAGGAAATGTAACGAGGTTACAACAAAACCAACAAAAAATGGAACAAGGGCAACATGAAATTATGCAAGAAATGATTAAGGCCTAGAAGAGGCAATCCATGTTTGAGGAAAAAATTTCAACTATGTTTGAAGCAATTATGTGCAAACCGTATTCGAGTAGTCTTCCTAGTAACACTATATCGAACCCTAAGGGAGAGATGAAAGTGATTACCACACGTAGTGGTAAGACACTTAAGGAACCGACTCCTCAACCAATTGCTCCTACGGCGGAAGCAATTGAGGAAGAACCCGAGGTGGTGGTCGAAAAGGAGCATGTCCCAATCCCACGAAGTACTGCTCATGCCACACCTACGATTGACCCATTACCAACATTGGAACCCGAGATTCCAAAGGCTATGCCTATGCCTCAACTCACACCACCTTTGCCCTATCCATCGAGACTTAGGAAGGAGAAACGTCAAGAGCTCGATAATTATCAATTTGAGATTTTTATGAAAATGCTTCGTGACGTTCATTTTAATATGAGTTTCGCTGATGCTTTGGTCATGATGCCTCGATTTGCCGCTAACTTTAAGAGTATGTTGAACAACAAGGAGAAATCGCAACAATTGTCTAGTTGTTCATCGGTTTATCTTAACCGCATACCTCAAAAAGTCGGTGGTCCCGGTAAATTCTTGATTCCTTGTGCAATCCAAGTTATGGAAGAATGTTATGCCTTGGCCGATCTTGGTGCTAGTATTAACTTCATGCCACTTGCAATCTTCAAGTCGCTCAATCTTCCTAATCTTACTCCTTCACTAATGTCTATCGAGTCGGCCGACCATTCCACGATTCCCGCAAGTGGATTGGCGGAAGACGTTTTTGTGAAAGTGGGAAAGTTCTGTTATCCGGTAGACTTTATCGTTGTCGATATTCCCACGGATCCTCAAGTTCCTCTCATTTTAGGTCGTTCGTTTTTAGATACGTCTATGGATTTGATTGATGTTCATGCTAGAAAGATCACCTTACATTTCAACGACGAGGAACTTGTTATAAACGCAACTCAAAATTCTCAAATTTCTCAGGTTTATTCCGTTGCAACCATAAACCTCGTTGATATGATTGACGTTGTTTGCGAGGAATTTTCACAAGAAGTTTTAGGTTTTGGTGATGATGAAAATAGTGGCACTCCCACTATGTTAGATCCCATCCTTGATAACTCGACACCAACCTTCACTCCATTTGAAGGTGGCGGTTTTACGTTGGAAGATTTCGATGTTCCACGTACTTGTGACGAAGACCTCGACAATGATGAGGACTTCTCGATTATCAAGGATTTTCTTAATGATTTCCCATTCCCTCCACCCGAGGAGGTTATGAGTATCGAGCCCAAATCTTCAATTGAGGAACCACCTATCCTCGAGTTGAAAGATTTACCTCCTCATCTCGAATATGTCTTTTTGGAGGAGGACGACAAGTTGCTGGTTATTATTTCGAAAGAACTTTCGGATGATGAAAAAACCGCACTTTTCGATGTTATAAAAGATCACAAAGGGGAAATAGCGTGGAAGTTATCCGACATTAAGGGGATCGATCCCAAATTTTGTACCCACAAAATCTTAATGGAGGAGGATTACAAGCCCGCAATCCAATGTCAAAGAAGGGTGAACCCCAAAATTTACGACGTCATCAAAAAGGAGGTCCTAAAACTCCTAGACGCGGGAATGATTTACCCTATTTCCGATATCCCTTGGGTGAGTCCTATTCATTGTGTCCCTAAGAAGGGAGGAATGACCGTTGTGCCAAACGATGCCAACGAGTTAATTCCCACTAGACTCGTGACCGGATGGAGAGTGTGCATCGACTATCGTAAGTTGAATGAAGCCACTCGTAAAGACCATTTTCCTTTGTCCTTCATGGACCAAATGTTGGAGCGTCTTGCGGGAAACGATTTGTATTGCTTTTTAGATGGTTTTTCCGTACTTACAAATCCACATCGATCCTCGTGATCAAGAAAAAACTACATTTACGTGCCCATATGGGACGTTTGCCTATTGTAGAATTCCATTCGGACTTTGTAATGCACCGGGAACCTTTCAAAGGTGCATGATGGCTATTTCTCATGATATGATCGAGAAGACGATGGAAGTCTTCATGGATGACGTTTCCGTGTTTGGTAGTTCGTTCACTTCGTGTTTGTCGAATCTCGAGAGAATGTTGAAGCGTTGTGAGGAAACCAACCTTGTTCTTAATTGGGAAAAATGTCATTTTATGGTTAAAAGTGGAATCGTCTTAGGGCGCAAGGTTTCGAAAGCGGGGATTGAGGTAGATCAAGCTAAGGTAGACGTCATCGCCAAATTACCTCATCCCAAAACTGTTAAGGGAGTTAGGAGTTTCCTAGGCGACGCGGGCTTTTATCGTCGATTCATCAAGGATTTTTCAAAGATCTCTCGACCTATTACACATCTCCTTGAAAAAGATGCACGTTTTGTCTTTGACGAAGATTGTGTACGAGCCTTTGAAATCCTTAAGAGGAAACTTACCGAAGCTCCCATTCTTGTTGCTCCCAATTAGAACCTCCCTTTTGAGTTCATGTGTGATGCTAGTGACTACGCTATTGGGGCCGTATTAGGGCAACGTCATGAAAAGTAATTCTTGCCTATTCACTATGCTAGCAAGACGATGACCGAGGTTCAACTAAAATACACTACAATGGAGAAGGAATTCCTTGCCGTGGTGTATGCATTTGAGAAATTCCGACCTTATCTCATCTTGACGAAATGCATAGTGTATACGGATCATTCGGCTATCAAGTATCTCATGGCTAAACAAGATGCTAAGCCGAGATTACTTCGTTGGATTCTCCTCCTTCAAGAATTTGATCACAAAATCATTGACAAAAAAGGAGCCGAGAATCTAGCAGCCGATCATCTTTCTCGTTTAGAAGATCCTCACCAAAGTGTTTACGAGCCCAAGGAAATCACCGAAACATTTCCACTCGAGACACTTGGTGTAGTAAATTCCAAGCTGGATTCTTCCACCCCATGGTTTGCGGACATCGCAAATTACCATGCAGACAACTTCATCATCAAGGATATGACGACTCAAGAAAAACGAAAATTCTTTCGTGACGTCAAGTTCTACTTTTGGGACGACCCTTACTTGTTTCGAACTTGTGCGGATCAAATTATTCGACATTGTGTCTTTGGTACCGAAGCTTCTAACATCCTTAGAGCTTGTCACGAGGGACCCACGGGTGGTCACCATGGTGCTAATCTCACGGCTAACAAGGTCTTTTATGCCGGCTTCTTTTGGCCTACTATTTACCGAGATGCACATGAGCTTGTAAAGTCGTGTGACTCATGCCAACGACAAGGAAAAGCCTCACAAAAAGATGAAATGCCAAAAAATATCATCCAAGTGTGTGAGATCTTTGAAGTTTGGGGCATCGACTTTATGGGGCCGTTCCCGTCATCTCGTGGTAATAAGTACATCCTTGTCGCGGTTGACTACCTATCTAAGTGGGTGGAAGCTAAGGCTTTGCCCACCAATGATGCTCGTCTGGTAGTCAAGTTTTTGAAAAGCTTCTTTTCTCAGTTTGGAACCCCTCGTGTGGTCATAAGCGATCGTGGAACCCATTTTTGTAACGAACAATTCGAAAGGGTCCTAAGGAAATATGGGGTTACATATCGGCTTTCTACGGCTTATCACCCACAAACGAGTGGGCAAGTCGAGTTTTCAAACCGAGCGTTGAAGAGGATCTTGGAGAGATCCATTGGGGAAAACCGAGAATCTTGGTCGGATAAGTTGGACGATGCTTTATGGGCCTTTAGGACCGCTCATAAGACGCCCATTGGGTGCACTCCTTATAAGCTTGTGTATGGGAAGAATTGTCACTTGCCAATTGAATTGGAACACAAGGCTTATTGGGCCCTAAAGCATTGTAATGATGATATGGAGACCGCGGGAAAACACCGGAAAATGCAAGTAAATGAATTGGATGAATTAAGGGACATTGCTTATGAAAATTCATTGATTTATAAAGAGAAGACTAAAAAGTTGTATGATTCAAAAATTAAAACCGGGTTTTTAACATTGGGGATCAAGTTTTGCTTTTTAACTCTCGTTTGAAAATCTTTTCCGGTAAGTTGAAATCCCGTTGGTCTGGTCCATTCACCGTGACTCAAGTATTTCCATATGGGACCATTGAGCTAGCTTAAGATGATGGCCCCAATTTCAAGGTGAATGAACATAGGTTGAAGCACTACTTTGGCGGGGAAGTTCCATCCTTGAACTACCTCGACCAAATCACCTTCCCCAATGATAATTAGTATTGAGGGGATCGAGTCGAGCTCATGACTCGGTAATCAAAAACGGGTGCCTCGTAGGGGAGTCCCATGCTTATCCTATGTACATATTATTGCTTTCTAATGTAGTAACGTGTGGGGATTTGTGCCCTTCCAACCTTTGTTCCGTGGTTGTTTGTGAATTGTGGATTTTAGATGATCATTATCTTCACGATTGGAGACTCTCGTGTTCGTTTTATGGGAGCACTCAATCGTTTGCTTTGAAGACTTTCTCAATATCCATGATATATCCTTTGATGTTCTAACCTTAGGTTTATAGCACACTCCATAAACGGCTTTAAATTTAACGGTTACACCCTTTCCATGCTAGATTAGGCATTCGACTACGTCTCTAGTATGGGGGTGTTTGCACCCCTAGACTCAAACATTGATGACAATGTTTAACTTTAGTATGGGGGGATGAATAGATACTTGCCTTGCCAAACCTTCACGCTTTCCAAAGTTTATCTTTTTTTTATCGATTTGTTGCAAAATATGGCTAAAAATGTCCAAATTTTAAAAATTTTCTCATGTTTTATAAGTATTTAAAGACACGAATGTAGGTTTTCCGACGGCGAGAATAAGAGTAATTTTTTACTCGACCGTGCGTGTTGAGCACTTATCTTTCATTCCTTAACTTCACATTAGGCTAAGTCTCTTAAATGAGGACGAGAAATGATAAAGTTAATTATAAGTTACTATGCTAAACGTAGAGTACTCGTATTCTTTCAAAAATTCATGTTTTCTCGTTGTTTGCTTATTCTCCCTTCGCTTGTAAATATTTTTTGCTTAATAAATATTGACTTAGCGGTTTAGTCTTTATTGTTGGTTTCTAGTCTTTTCTAGTAGCTTCCATGTAATTAAATTGGGAAGACATTAAGGTATCGCCAGCATCACGGTTTTGAAGTATTGGCAACCCAAATAATCGAAAGCTTCACCCAATAATAAGATTTCAAGTGCTCACCTAAATCAAGCAAACAATTTGAAGCTCACAAGGCCGAAAAATCTATGCAAAATTTAAAGTGAATCAAGCCTTAATCTTTGAAGCTTTAAAGATCCAAAATTCGCCTTAGCGTGAGGATATACGTCTTTGGCTAATAAAACCACCGATGAGGTGGATAATAAAAGGCAAGGCAAGACCGAAGTCATAATAAACGCTTCATGGCGAAGTTGAATAAAAGATGGAGGTAAACCTATGATAATAAGGCCCTTCCGTTAGGGGGCGTATAAAAGTCTTGGTAATAAGTCTCATGTTCAAAACCGTTATAAAACCGTATTTGTCGATCCTTCTTGTTGACTTAATTTTTTGACATCGTTGTCTATTAGGGGGGGTTATTAATTTGATGGTCTTGGTTACACCGTTGGGACTCTATTTTTAGACCTAAATCTCTATTATCGCATAAGTCAAACAATGTATCCTCGTGAAACATTCAAGACAAAATAAAATATAAGAGATACAACTTAGGAAAATGGGAGGATAAGTACGTGATTAGGGCATGTGAGTAGTTTAGCATTACTAACTTATAATGACAATGATCTCGTTGCACGCTTGGCATGGAATTGGGGTGAAAATCGAGGACGATGAAATTATTTCTAACGAAGCATTCACGTGTTCTTATTCTATGAACCTAAACGTCCCATTTTGCGATGAAAATCATACATTATGTCTAAAACGCAAGTTGTAGTAATAGTAGTAAAAGCTAGTTTATCATTCAATAAACGTGAATAAAAATGAATTTTGGAGGTGCTACGATACTTTATTCTAGCATTGCGTGAGGGCTCGGCATTGGTTTAGTATAGGGGAGTGATGAGACTGCTTTTATACATAGTCTCATCGTCCAAAAAGGTCTTTAAATGCATTAAATATCATGAAATTAGCCAAATATATGCTTGTGTTTATTGCTTGTGTATTTTAGGTACGGATATTAAGAAAATGACAAAAGATCACAAGAATCATACAAAAACGAACACGGGAAACGAAGCCGCACATTAAACCAAGCCCTAATGAAGATTTTCCAAAGAAAACCCTTGAAGATGTGAAGATTATGCAAGAAGGGTCCTCCAATATTGAAGAATTGACACTTTAAACCCTTGTATCTTCATAATTACAAGTTTGGTCCTTTAAATATGTCAAATTACCAAAAGGACCCTTGACTTTGAAGAAATGGCAAAAATAGTCCCTCATTAATCATGACTTGGCAAATTCAGTCCTCCAAGAAGTCAAACAAACAAGTCAAGACCATTACCTAAGAAGAAAATGCCAAAACAGCCCTTCAAGAATCAAGAATTGGCAAGAAATACCCCTGAAAATACTTTACAAAACTATTTGGGGCAAAAGTGTGAAAACCAAAACTTTGCTAACAAAGGGAATCCGGATTTGGTGTATTTATTTGCAAGTGAAAAAAGAATGGAAGATAAGGGGTTAATCTTGGCAGACATCACAACTTACCTAGACTAATGGAAGCTTGACACCTGTCCCACTAACTCCCCTAAACCAGTCAGAACTCCCCATTGTGCCACCTCATTTCCCACCCATAACTAACCTTAACTAATCTGGATTAGTTTATTAAAAAGGCGCTTAACATTTTTTTAAAAAACAAAACCGGTTTAAAACCTCCACTATTCACCATAAGAACATAATTAGGGGTTTACTAATTACTTGTAATTAGCCCATAAATCTTTCCAGATTTATGATTAAGCATGCCTTAGTCACATCCCAACCTTAAAATCACTTGCCACATCACCACATTTGTCCCCTTGTGACTTCCCTGCTACACTTTTGAGGAAGAAGACTAATAAGTGTGAAAACACTTATCCTTTTACCACTTATTTCCAATAATAACAAGACCAAAACGTGTATTTTATGTCGTAAAAGTCGGAATTATGCGTGGTTTGTGTTTTTATTGTGTTAGGACCAAAAGATGAAAAAGGAAGAAAACACGGGCTTTCACGGGCTTTTATCGAAGAAAACGAGAAAAGACGAAGTCAAAAGATCAAGAGTGCAAAAAGAACGGAAGTCCAAGGCCTATTTTGAAGATTTATCGAAGAAAAAGTCTAAAGACGGAAGTTTAATGAAGTTGAGGAAATCAAGTCTAATTATAGAAGAAGATTATAAGACGAGTTCAATTTATATCGACAAATCTCGAGACGACGTCGAGAAAGACAAATTAAATCGAGTCGAGACGAAAAGAAAGAAAGAAGGAAGCACACATGCACTCCCCACTCCCTATATATACCCTCCTAATGACACATTAGGAGGGTGTTAGTTTTGTTAGCTAGTTATTTTCCTTTCTTTAGTTTTCATTTTAGAGAGAGAAAGTGTTTAACTTTCTCTCACTAAACTTCATCTTTTCTTTCAAGTTTAAGTTTTATTTTAATCTTTGTATTTGAGTTTGATTAATCAAAAGTTCAAGTTTAATCTTTTAAGTTTCAATCTTTTTCTTCCTTTCTTGATTTTACTTTAATTTTTGATCCGAAAATATTATTTCATACGGTTTGATCTTGATGATTTCGTGATTAAAGGTTCATTTTTTTATGCTTTTCTAAGTCTTAAACGGATTAAGCTTTAAGCTATTCATGCTTATTGGCTTATTTAGTGTTTAGCTTTTTGCTCTTAGTTTTCTCAAAAAGTTTAACCTTTTTAAAGTTTCTTTTATAAATTTTACGAATTTCATATTTTAAAAGTTGTCAAATTTATGCTTATTTAGTTGTTTGAGATTCGGTTAAGTGTTCTTATTGGAATAGCTTATTGAAGTTTTTGCTTATATCTCCATTTTCGGATTGTTTGTGTTCCATCGCAATATTGAGGTTTACGCATTCCGACGGCCACTTTCAGACAGCTTGTTTCGATCGCAATGACCTTAGGGTTCTACTTTGTGATCTAGAGGTTTTTCCCCTTATTCCGATTGGGATTGCGATCGCTCATTGGGATCGCATATTCCGACGGGTTTTAAGGCTACTTTAAGACGAAACGCTGCCCAATTTTAGTTTGCCACTTTCCGATAGTTTAACATTCCGACAGAATTGATCCTTGGATTCCGATCTGAACATTCCGATAGTTGTGTATTGCGACAGAAGTGTGTTTATTATTCCGATACTATTATTCCGATCTGGATCATTCCGATAGCCTTGTCACTAATATTCCGATGGTTTTGTTTTTATACATTCCGATAGAATTGACTTATTATTTCGATAATTTAAGTTTAAGCTTAACAAAGTTTTAAGTTTCAAATTCATTACGTTTTAATTTTTAAAAATCGCACGCTTCTCGAAATCTCTATTTTTACCAAGTGTTTTTTTGTAATTTTTAGTTAATTTTTAAAAGCTTTTATTTTACTCAACGACATTTTCATTTTACTTGTAGTTTAAAATAGATAACCGAACCATTTTCTTTTATCCACCAAGAACGACTGAGTCGCACTAACTAACGGTAATCAATTCGAAAAGACTTGGAACAACGAACTTTGATACTTAGTAAATCTATGTATTATATGGCGCCGCTGTCGGCTCTTTTCGTTAAGATTAACGGTTTTTAGTGAGAGACGTGTTGGATTTTGGGATCCGTTCATTTTTGAACGTTATTTTTCTTTCTTTAAAATTTTCAAAAATCCTAAAAAAATATAAAAATTTTCAAAAATCCAAAAAAAAAATTTTTAAAAAATAGAAAAACATAAAAATCTAAAAATATTTCTTGTCTATTTTTCTTTTCCTTTTGTAGGTGTGTATGCGTACTCGTGCTCGTAAGAAGAAACTACCTCAAGCCGAAGTCATTACTCCACCTATTATCGCCAAGGACAATCAACCAATGATCGAGCTTTTGCAATCGCACGTAGAGGGCAACACCGATGCTATTGTCATACCCGAGATTGGAGCCAACAACTTTGACTTCAAATCAGGCTTTATTTAAATGGTCTCGGCTCAACCTTTCTTGGGGCGTTCACTTGATGATCCTCATGACCATATAAAAAGGTTTCTTAAACTCACCAATACGGTTAAGTACAATGGGGTTTCACAAGAAGTGATTCGCTTGCAACTTTTTCCTTTCTCCTTAGAGGGACAAGCCCGTAATTGACTTGATAAGGAACCGCCACAAAGTATTCTTACGTGGACGGATTTAGAGACCAAATTCATCAATTACTTTTTCCCACCCTCACGTACTACCGCTTTGCGGAATGAAATCATTACCTTTGAACAAAAGTACGGTGAGACATTTAGTGAATCTTGGGACCGTTTTAAGGAACTTTTAAGAAAGTGTCCACAACATGGTTTCACAAAAGTACATCAAATAAATACTTTTTACAATGGGTTAAGCATGAATGACCAAGATTCACTAAATAGTGCCTCGAGAGGTAACATTTTGGTTAAGTCTTCTAATGCTGCATGGGACATTATTGAGAATAAGTCTAGAGTGCAAACCAAGAGTGTTCGGACTAATGTGGCTAGTGCTAGTACTAGTGACGCCGACAAGAGAATTGATAAGCTTACTTCGCTTGTGGAATCGCTTGCTGTACAAACCGCCAATAATGCCAAACAAATCACTGCCCAAGCTAATGCTTCGTCAATCATGTGAAATATGCGGGGGGATCTCACTCATACACCGATTGTCCTTCGACTCACGACAATCCGGAAAATATGTATGCCGCCAACGATAACTTTTCTACAGGAGGCTATCAAGCACGCCCTCAAGGTGACCGCAATTTGCTCAGCTATCGCTCAAACAAATTTCTTTCACCACCTGGTTTTACCCCACAAAAACCAAACAACCTCAATCGCAACAATCAAAACCAACCTCGTGCTCCAAATCAATATCAAACCCAAAGAACCCCATATCCACCTCAAAGAAACAACCAAGTTTATCAACAACCCGCTTATCAACCACCTGCCTACCATGCACCTCTGTAACACCCCCAATTTATACAACTTAGTACAGCGGAAGACTCGTTGGTGTTACGGGATAGCACATTACTCACATCATAGACAACGCATAAAAATCGCGTCGTTTAATAGTAAAAGCATTTCCATTCATAAATATCAAAGTTACATCGGTCCCAGTCATATTATTTCATACAAAGTTTTACAAAGCATTTGAATGGAAAATATTGTTTAAGTGCGGGCCATGAATTCTTGTCGTCTTCCCGAGAATTACCTTCAAGTACCTGAGATAAAACATGTTAAAAGAAAAGGTCAGCGATAACGCCGAGTGAATTCATAGAGTTTAATAAATTCCATCAATATAATATCAGTATAAAATTATTACTGAAAATCATTTTGTACAAATCATTTTAATAGGCCATAAAATAGCCAAAGTCATTTTATACAAATCTTTATCAAAATCATAATATAGGCATTTGCCTTAAAAATTATTATACGAGCCAATGTCGTAAAAACATATACAATACGTTTTATGACGTTGTATGAAAATGAAAACCGTTATATGAATATGGTTATGAAAACCAAAACACAAACATAATATCAATAGTATGACCCTGTATTGCTAGTCAGGCAATACATCGTAATTCGGAGCGTCTAGTAGTATTTCGTTAGTTTGGATTATTATAAGCCGCATGACATTGTTACCTTACTAAACCAACAACGGGTAGCTAACCCGATACTCAATTTTCCCATCTAAAGTAGCGTGTCGTCACAAAGATCACGCTATGGAATCTTCTCATACATAAATTCTCTTACCAATCAATGTGGCACGACGAGGATCAACCGTCAAGGCGCGAACTGGGGTGATCGTCTCCAAATAGTACTATTATATGCATAAGCGTCTACCAAATCCCGGTAGTTCACAATTCATGCTAATGGGACTTTTAGTGACATAACCTAACTTTAATAATCTATTTAATTTCATCTATCGGGTCCTTTAATCATTTATCGGGTCATACAATCGGGTCATTCAATCATTCGGGTACAAATCAATAAACAAACAATCGGGACAAATGGTGTCCTATTTTATAAAAACTAACATGTTATCTCCCTCGCGGGTTTGTAAAACATTTCATAAATACATTTAAAAGAGTGCGAGGCTATGAACTCACGTTGATGTGGGAAGGCGGGTTATCGGCAATTCGGACGTACGGTACGTGCTTCAATCACGGAAACCTAGACAAATAATACTCGTCTTAGACTCATGTCCAATGACTTTATAAAAATAATAATTATGTATACATATGATGATTTTATATATATGATGATCAAGTGGGTTTACATATTCTCGTTTACTCATTTTAGTGTTATGTGTCGATAACTTTTATACTAGTTTACTAGTTTTACCTATTTACACGTTTTAAGTCCAATAAGCTTATTATAAGTTATTTAACTTGTTTTAATACATTTTGTACTTATATTATCAGTATTTAAACTTTACAAGTTGGGCCCAAATGGGTTAAGCCCAATAAGTTCTTTTTATAAGAGTTTAACTTATTTAGTCCAATTATTAGTCCAATATGTTTACTTAGCTCGTTAATGTCCGTATGCCCTATAGGTCGGGGTTTATCGGTTTTTACTTGTATTAGTTACTTATATATCAGTATATGAGTTTTATAAAGTTTACATTAGACGGGTCCAATGTGACAATCCGTCAATTTACGATTGATATTTTATTCTCAAATATTATTTGAAAATATTATTTTAATGATACAATATGAACTCACATATTTTTGGGAAGAAATTTGGATTTACGTCTTGGAGTAGCATCGACTACGTCTAAACCGGAGGATTCAACGTTACGTGCTTACGTTTATATACACCGTCTTTGGTGACAGTCCGACATTTCAGAAAATAAATTTATCCGTGAATATTATTTTGGAGTTTTAAATTTGTGTTAGTTCATAAACTCACAAATTTACGAGAAGAGATTAGGACTTACGATTTTATTTTAACGTCCTTTACGACTAAACCGGAAACCTTAGGATTACGTATTTACGTTTTCGTACTCCGTTTTTGATGAAACAATTTTTATTGGATTCGTTTTGTGACGGTGATTCATAATTTATAAAAACGTTTTTCGTAAAACGACCCGAGGGCACGCAAATCGAGGAAACTAGAATCGAGGAGTACCCGTAAATAAATGGGATGAGACAAGTGGGACACTTGTCCCACCCCACTCCCAAAACCGGCCTAAGTTGCTAACTTAGCACCATGAGGTGTCAAGTGTAAGCTAACAAGCTTCACACTTGTCCTAAGTAGCTTACATCTTAAGCCTTACCAACAACAAAACCATCAAACCCTTTTCATTCCACCATTTCACCATGCAAACAACTACACAAACTCTCTCTCTCTAGCTTGGTTATGCCGTCCCATTCTTCTCCCTAAATCACCATCACTTGACAAAAATCTAACCATAAACATATGTTATAATTAACATATGTTAATCTCCATCCAAAAAGATGAAGATTGGTGTAAGTTATAACATCAAAGGAGGAGTTTCCATGGAGTATTAGGGCTGATTTTCCACAAGAAGTTCATGGAGCATGGTGGTCTTGAAGATGGTCATGGTTGTCTACAAGTTTCTCCATCAAAAACCATGTCAAAATCATAACCTATATCAACTTGGTGGTATAAAGATTGTCCTCCTCAACTTCTTGTTATTTTGATTATGTAAACATGTATTTTATTTCCTATTGTATATATTTATGATGATTATATGATGATAAAAATGTTATGTGGGGATTTGTTGTTGATAAACATGATTAAAAAGGTGAAAAACCATATGAAACAATGTTAAAATCTTGTTTAAATTACATGGCTGTATAAAACAGTAAAGAAGTAAGTCATGAACTGATAAAATGATGAAGTAGGATGGATTTACAGTAAGCTATGGGTCTTGTACACATGTGAGAGTTGGCCATGCAATGGAATCAAAATAATGAGTGAGATATGATCAAAACAAGTTTAGGGTATAAATCTGAAGTTACTGTTTTGGACGATTTTTAGAAAATACTTAAAGGATGATTCAACAGTAGCTATAGAAGAGTTAAATGTAGCAAATATCATGTAGTTTATGTGATAAAAATTTGAGCTTCTATCTCCATGTAGAACTCAAGATATGGCATTTTTGGTGAAGATGAAGTTAAAAATCAGATTTTTGGAAATTAAAGAATAATACTATTATATAAGCACTCACATTTTAATATATAAAATGTAAATAAAAACCCACTAACTTATAAAACTTATTTATATAAATATATAAAAGGTGTAATAAGGGTATAAATGATAAAAATGGAAACTTGTTAAGTTTTATAAGTTATAAAACTATAAACATGATTTTTACGACTTTTTCGGCTATTGCCGTAAAATTAACGTTTTTGTTAAATAAAACTTAGATGGTTGGACCCGTCTAATGAAAACTTTATAAAACTTATATACTGATATATAGACATGTATAACAAGTAAAAACCGATAAAACCCGAACTATAGGGCATACGGACATTAACGAGCTAAGTAAACATGTTGGACTAATACTTGGACTAATAATTGGACTAAATAAGATAAACACCCATAAAAAGAACTTATTGGGCTTAACCTATTTGGGCCCAACTTGGAAAGTTAAATACTGATAATATAAGTGTAAAAAGGATTAAAACAAGTTAAGAACTTATAATAAGCTTATTGGACTTAAGACACGTAAACGGGTAAAACTAGTAAACTAATATAAAAGTTATCGACATATAACACTAAAAAGGAGTAAACGAGAATATGTAAACCCACTTGATCATCATATATATATAATCATCATATGTATACATAATTGATATTTTTATAAAGTCATTGGACAAACGTCTAAGACCGAGTATTATTTGTCTAGGTTTCCGTGATTGAAGCACGTACCGTACGTCCGAGTTGCCGATAACCCGCCTTCCCACATCAACGTGAGTTCATAGCCTCGCACTCTTTTAAATGTTTTATGAGATGTTTTATAAACCCGCGAGGGAGATAACATGTTAGTTTTTATAAAATAGGATACTAGTTGTCCCGATTGTTTGTTTATTGATTTGGACCCGGATGATTGTATAACCCGATGAATGATTATATGACCCAATAGATGAAATGAAATGGATTATTAAAGTTAGGTTATGTCACTAAAAGTCCCATTAGCATGAATTGTGAACTACCTGGATTTGGTAGACGCTTATGCATATAATAGTACTATTTGGGGACGATCACCCCAGTTCGCGCCTTGACGGTTGATCCCCGTCGTGCCACATTGATTGGTAAGCGAATTAATGTATGAGAAGATTTCCAATAGCGTGACCTTTGTGACGACACGCTACTTTAGATGGGCAAAATTGGTATCGGGTTAGCTACCCGTTGTTGGTTTAGTAAGGTAACAATGTCATGCGGCTTATAATAATCCGAATTAACGAAATACTAATAGACGCTCCGAATTACGATGTATTGCCTGACTAGCAATACAGGGTCATACTATTGATATTATGTTTGTATTTTTGGTTCTCATAACCATATTCATATAACGGTTTTTATTTGATTTTATACAACGTCATAAGACATGTTGTATGATGTTTTTACGACATTGGCTCGTATAATGATTTTAAGGCAAAAGCCTATATTATGATTTTCGATAAGGATTTGTATAAAATGATTTTGGCTATTTCATGGCCTATCAAAACGATTTGTACAAAATGATTTCAGTAATACTTTTATACTGATATTATATTGATGGAATTTATTAAACTCTATGAATTCACTCGGCGTTATCGCTGACCTTTTCTTTTAACATGTTTTATCTCAGGTACTTGAAGGTAATTCTCGGGAAGACGACAAGAATTCATGGCCCGCACTTAAACAATATTTTTCCATTCAAATACTTTGTAAAACTTTGTATGAAATATAATGACTTGGGACCTATGTAACTTTGATGTTTATGAATGGAAATGATTTATTATTAAACGACGCGATTTTTATGCGTTGTCTATGATGTGAGTAATGTGCTATCCCGTAACACCAACTAGTCTTCCGCTGAACTGAGTTGTATAAATTTGGGGGTGTTACAGTTTGGTACCAGAGCTCTCGTTATAGAGAACGAAAGATTTTTAAAACTAAGGTTTTGAATAAAACTTTTCAAAATCTTTTAACTATAAACATTTTTCTAAAAATGTCTAAAAATCTTTTGACTATAACGGTGCCGAAGAATTCCCGAGTTACCGACAAGGCCAAGACTAAGAAGTGTTATTTTAATATATATATAACTTAGATTATATATATATGATGTAATTTTATTACATGATTGTTTGATGATTATTTGATTTTTATACGAGGTATTTATACGACGTCGATTGTCACAAGTAACCCTAAATCCCCTAGTAAATTAATCGAAGCTATTCTCGTAGGAATTCTAGCTATCCTAGATCTAAACCAAGTTGTGGATATTTATGATCCCAACAAATGGTTGATATTCGTAGAAATGTAGATATTAGTTGATTATGATATTAAGAAGAATTGGCGAGATTAAATCTGATATCGATGTCATGACGATCTTTTCTTATAGAGTGGAGTTTGACAAAACGTTACCACCTAGAAAGATGTCATCTGATTCGTTGTCATCCAATTCTTAAATTTGAAATCGAAAGGGTGAATGTTGCACTTGAGGCTGTTATTGGAACCATTACCCAAAAGCCTCATGCCACTAATACCTTTCCGAGAAGTCTAAGTTGAATGATCAAGTCATTTCATATTAATGACTCATTTGATAATTGTTGTTGTAAGAGCTAATAGGATTGGAAATTAAGTGTTGATTTATATTAAGATTGTATTGCCTTTACAAGGCGAAAGAATAAGGTTGTAAGTATTGGAGAATGAGGTAGAATATCGCATTGAGTATAAGTTGATTGAAACTTGAATAAAGTAAAATTTAACCCGTATGGAATATGAGATTGATAAGAGGAAGTCGTTAAGTTATGTGATTGAATTATAAGGTTTTAATTGATTGACGATTCGTGTTAAGTGTTGTTCCTAGGCCATTGTCCACTAATGAGGATGCCCAGTGTCCAAGAAATAAATTGAAGAAATCTTCTTCTAAATTGGGACCGATGGATCTTCCGGGACATGTGGAACACCTAATGACTCTTGTAGATTAGTATTCATTGTGGTATATATTAAAAATAATCCCTAACTTAACTGAGACATCAGTTGGTAGGATGAGTTCCGAGAATTGTACGACATAGTGACATGTAATGTGTTACGGTACAATTTGACTTGTTTGTGATTAATGAAAAATACTACCTTTGATTGCTTAATTCTACATGTATCGATGTTATCTATCCTTTATTGCTTCATCCTAGTGTTCGCATTAGTGATGCAACCATTGAACAAGTACTCATCTCGATTTGAGTTACGTTGTGAATTATTCTTTCTGAGTGCCATCGAGATCATGAACCTCATGATTATTTGGCTAAGCTCATTTCCTATCATATCGTAGTTAATTCTTGGTGAACAAGCTTTCATCACTCCTTTGCAGATCACTCATTGTTTTTATAAAGTTGAAATGGTATCCTTTGAGAAAATTTAATTTTCATCACAATAAGGATTATTCAAAGTGAGGTTTATACGTGATTGTTATCAAAATGAGGTTGTTTATAAAGTACTTTGGAAAACCTAATTGTTTTCATAACAAAGAAAATCTTTGTAAATTTATTCTTGATTCTTATTTAAGAATTAAGCGTGAAAATGTTTTTTATTATAAACATGATGGTAAAGTTTTGACGAACTGAGTATTGCATCGTTAATCTTGAAATTGTATATAGTTGCGCGCCTACATACAATTTGGAATGGACTATGCAAGACTGATTAGTAGTCACCATAAAACTAATGAATAAACACTACATTTTCTTTGAGGATTGTGAAAGATTAAATTTTAATGAGATCTGCAAGAAGTGAAAAATAAGGACATAATGTTAGGGACACCTACATATGTGCCTATAACACCTATTCTTCTGAGTTGAATTTACTCATCTGTGGAATTTGTCTTATTTGACAATTGATATTCCGTTCTTGTCCAATTCTCCCGTAGTGAGATTCTTAGGAATAGTATCTGATTTCCGAGTGTTGATACCCGACTGGATGTATTGACGTTCTTATCATTTCTTATGATTTGATTTTCATTTGAATGACCTGGGTAACGATCCGAGGAGCTTTCGAATGCGTACTCGAATCATGAAAACATGGGATATATTCATATTCGTTAAATGTTTTCGTCTGTATCTGATTTGAAATTCTCTCGCATAGATTAAGCGTTGACCTTACTCTTTTAAGGTTAGTTGTGTCTCCATATATCCTTGAATTTGTGAAGGATTATGAATTATTATTAGTCTTTTGAGAAGTTCACATCTTATCGGCGGCAATAAAACTGAAAAGTTGGAAATGCCAGTAGCATGGATTGATTGATTATGACGTGACGAAATTGTCTTAATTAATGGGAACTCGAGTAGAATTCCCTAAAAGATAAGATGTTGATTATCAAAAGTGATCTAAATAATTCTTGATGGATGACCATATCCTGTATTAAGACTTGAAATATTACCATGAATGGTTATGAACTAGTTATAGATATTATAATCTAGAAGGAACCTAATATGTATTTATTAAAAGATGTTTATCTTATCTGAAACTTTAGGAGGTATTTGTTGATGGTTTACCTAGACTTTTGCCATTAAGGCAAGTTGAAATTGGTATTGATTATATTCCCGGTGTTGCACTTGTGACTTGTACACTATACGTCAGCACCATCTAAATTAAAGGAATTACCGTACAACTGAGAGTTGTCGGAGAAAGATTTTATTATACCAAGCCTGTCATCATGAAGAGCTATGGTGTTATCATTCCTTATATTTATAAATTACTGTGAACTGAGTAAATTGACAATCGAAAACAATATCCATAACTCGAAATGGAAGATTTGTTCGATCATTTACAAGGTTCTACAGTATGTTTTAAAGATTTGATCCACGGCATGGTTATCATCAACTTCGCATCTGCGAAAAAGATTATGTATTCCAAATCACTACATCTAGAACTTGTAATGAACATTATAAGTTTCATGAGATGACGTTTGGATTGACTAATACACATGTAGCATTCATAAATTTGGTGAATCGCGTGTGTAGGCTGTAATTTGATAAATTCATGCTCGTGATCATTAAGAACTACATGTTTGTTTATCAGAATAAGAATGAGTTAATAATTATTTATAGACTGCCCTGAATTGGCCGAACAGTGTAAACCTGAACCTTGAATAATTAACACGTGATTAAAGACTTGAACCTTTACATGATTAGACTATGTGATTAAAAGGATAATGGAATATAAATTGACTCTTTAAAAATTAAGAGCCCTTTTAAGACTTTGGATTTTACCAAAAAGAAATGGAAATATGTTTTGACAAATGTTTTAACAAAGGATTTTTAAAGGGATTATTCCCTTATACACAAACCATTTAACTAAACTTCTGTTTAGGGGTAAATGTTTGTGTATACTTCTGGACATCTTAAGAAGAATTAAGGAAATTATATAAGTTATGACTTGAATTTTGAAAAGACAATTTTTGCTTTTCAACTAAGAAAATTTTTACCAAAGTATAACCAAAGATTTTTCAAACATTTACGAATCTTAATAATTATTTTCGATAAATCAACAAAAATCTTGTTAACTAAATTCAAATTTATTTGAACATTTTATATAATTGGTCGAACTAAGAAATTTAAAACTTATACGCTTCATAAAAAAATTAACTAATAATTATTTAATTAATTATGATAATTATCGACGCTTTAGACGTCGGAGTGAGTAAGACAGATAAAGATAAAAGTAAAGACGAAACTAAAACATAGAAGATATGAAGAAAGAATTTTGAATAAATACGGTTGTGATATTTATTTCATGAGGAAAGTGAACGTAATTACTGACGCCTAATATAGAAAGAATATCTGAGTAAATTGTGAACATGATAATTATAACATCATGAGAAATGAATATAAATACCGACGCATTATGTAGAAAATGTAAAGAACCAGTTAGGACATGTTCCTTAATAATGAAGGTGCAAAATAAATTGCCGAACGATATAAAAATAAACGATGTTTGTAAAAAGGATAATATAGATAATAAAAGGAGTTCGCGTCTAATGTGAACCATTAGATTTGAGAAGCCGATAACGTTAAATATTTTAAAGACCACTTATGATTGTCTGAATGAGGAAGATTGTGAGATATAGTTATGTTGGAATTTGTAAGTATAAGTATTCTATTTATATCATTTATGACTAGAAGTATCTTTGTCTGAAGAAGTTGTACTAATGGCAAATTATGAAGGCAGACATCGCCTCATACATTAGTAAACGATTAGCTATTGCAAAGGTCATCATCTAAATTTGATTCGATTTGGGTCATCGTCGACAGACTGACCAAATCTGCTAATATCATTCCCGTTAATGATAAATGCAAAAGAATTATGTAAACATAGTGTGCCTGTATCGAACATCTTTATCAAGATCTTCGCTTCGCATCGAATTTCTAGAGATTTGCTCAGAAATCATTGAGAACGAACCTTGATGAGAAGTACTATGTACCATCCCAAATCGAAGGGACGAGGTAAAGTAACGATACAGAGTAAATAAGTGATGTTTTATGTTTGAATGATTGACCTTTGGTAATGAACCGTATAATCGTTTTCCTTTGGAGAGATTATCATTGATAATTATCGTATTAGGATCAAGATCGAATCTTGTTAAGATCTAAATCTTAGAGCATCTGTAAGCAGGATTTGAAATGAAGACATCCGACATACACCCATTGTGAGTTGGACATGTCTCTTAGGTTTAAGGTTTCCTATGATGGCGAACCTATCCTTGCAAAATACCCGACTCGCGAGATCTGAAATGATTGTTGAAATTAGGATTTGATTATTAACTGCCGATAGTGGGCAAGAGGTTATTTGAAAGTGAAATGTAGATCTTGAAGTGCCAAATGGGTAGCGAAGTTATGCCACAATTTTTAAACTTGGGAAAATGAATTCATGATCTGACAAATCATGGGATATAAGTCCCCGTTGTTTGGGACCATTGAGATGATGTAAAAGTTGGGATTGAAAGGCATATAAGCTGGATCTACCCTAGGACTTCAAAGACTGCGTGAATTACGATTCGTGAATCGAACTTGATGGAATATCTATCAAGTGAAAATCTGATTATTCTTAGTAGAGCTTAGATCGGCGAAAAGTTGCATTCATCAGAAACCCGTGAACATCATGGATAGAGAAAGTAAGTCAACATTTAGCCTGATCTTATTCCCGTAGTTATGTTTGATGAAACTCGCGTATTATAATGAATACACATGTGAGAAAAGACCGAATGTGGAGGGAATACCCACATGGCTTTAACTCTATAAGAAGCGAGTAGTAAGGTAAGATGATCTTTGAGGACAAAGATCCTGTTTAGGGGTAAATGCTGTGACAATCCGTCAATTTACGATTGATATTTTATTCTCAAATATTATTTGAAAATATTATTTTAATGATACAATATGAACTCACATATTTTTGGGAAGAAATTTGGATTTACGTCTTGGAGTAGCATCGACTACGTCTAAACCGGAGGATTCAACGTTACGTGCTTACGTTTATATACACCGTCTTTGGTGACAGTCCGACATTTCAGAAAATAAATTTATCCGTGAATATTATTTTGGAGTTTTAAATTTGTGTTAGTTCATAAACTCACAAATTTACGAGAAGAGATTAGGACTTACGATTTTATTTTAACGTCCTTTACGACTAAACCGGAAACCTTAGGATTACGTATTTACGTTTTCGTACTCCGTTTTTGATGAAACAATTTTTATTGGATTCGTTTTGTGACGGTGATTCATAATTTATAAAAACGTTTTTCGTAAAACGACCCGAGGGCACGCAAATCGAGGAAACTAGAATCGAGGAGTACCCGTAAATAAATGGGATGAGACAAGTGGGACACTTGTCCCACCCCACTCCCAAAACCGGCCTAAGTTGCTAACTTAGCACCATGAGGTGTCAAGTGTAAGCTAACAAGCTTCACACTTGTCCTAAGTAGCTTACATCTTAAGCCTTACCAACAACAAAACCATCAAACCCTTTTCATTCCACCATTTCACCATGCAAACAACTACACAAACTCTCTCTCTCTAGCTTGGTTATGCCGTCCCATTCTTCTCCCTAAATCACCATCACTTGACAAAAATCTAACCATAAACATATGTTATAATTAACATATGTTAATCTCCATCCAAAAAGATGAAGATTGGTGTAAGTTATAACATCAAAGGAGGAGTTTCCATGGAGTATTAGGGCTGATTTTCCACAAGAAGTTCATGGAGCATGGTGGTCTTGAAGATGGTCATGGTTGTCTACAAGTTTCTCCATCAAAAACCATGTCAAAATCATAACCTATATCAACTTGGTGGTATAAAGATTGTCCTCCTCAACTTCTTGTTATTTTGATTATGTAAACATGTATTTTATTTCCTATTGTATATATTTATGATGATTATATGATGATAAAAATGTTATGTGGGGATTTGTTGTTGATAAACATGATTAAAAAGGTGAAAAACCATATGAAACAATGTTAAAATCTTGTTTAAATTACATGGCTGTATAAAACAGTAAAGAAGTAAGTCATGAACTGATAAAATGATGAAGTAGGATGGATTTACAGTAAGCTATGGGTCTTGTACACATGTGAGAGTTGGCCATGCAATGGAATCAAAATAATGAGTGAGATATGATCAAAACAAGTTTAGGGTATAAATCTGAAGTTACTGTTTTGGACGATTTTTAGAAAATACTTAAAGGATGATTCAACAGTAGCTATAGAAGAGTTAAATGTAGCAAATATCATGTAGTTTATGTGATAAAAATTTGAGCTTCTATCTCCATGTAGAACTCAAGATATGGCATTTTTGGTGAAGATGAAGTTAAAAATCAGATTTTTGGAAATTAAAGAATAATACTATTATATAAGCACTCACATTTTAATATATAAAATGTAAATAAAAACCCACTAACTTATAAAACTTATTTAAATAAATATATAAAAGGTGTAATAAGGGTATAAATGATAAAAATGGAAACTTGTTAAGTTTTATAAGTTATAAAACTATAAACATGATTTTTACGACTTTTTCGGCTATTGCCGTAAAATTAACGTTTTTGTTAAATAAAACTTAGATGGTTGGACCCGTCTAATGAAAACTTTATAAAACTTATATACTGATATATAGACATGTATAACAAGTAAAAACCGATAAAACCCGAACTATAGGGCATACGGACATTAACGAGCTAAGTAAACATGTTGGACTAATACTTGGACTAAATAAGATAAACACCCATAAAAAGAACTTATTGGGCTTAACCTATTTGGGCCCAACTTGGAAAGTTAAATACTGATAATATAAGTGTAAAAAGGATTAAAACAAGTTAAGAACTTATAATAAGCTTATTGGACTTAAGACACGTAAACGGGTAAAACTAGTAAACTAATATAAAAGTTATCGACATATAACACTAAAAAGGAGTAAACGAGAATATGTAAACCCACTTGATCATCATATATATATAATCATCATATGTATACATAATTGATATTTTTATAAAGTCATTGGACAAACGTCTAAGACCGAGTATTATTTGTCTAGGTTTCCGTGATTGAAGCACGTACCGTACGTCCGAGTTGCCGATAACCCGCCTTCCCACATCAACGTGAGTTCATAGCCTCGCACTCTTTTAAATGTTTTATGAGATGTTTTATAAACCCGCGAGGGAGATAACATGTTAGTTTTTATAAAATAGGATACTAGTTGTCCCGATTGTTTGTTTATTGATTTGGACCCGGATGATTGTATGACCCGATGAATGATTATATGACCCAATAGATGAAATGAAATGGATTATTAAAGTTAGGTTATGTCACTAAAAGTCCCATTAGCATGAATTGTGAACTACCTGGATTTGGTAGACGCTTATGCATATAATAGTACTATTTGGGGACGATCACCCCAGTTCGCGCCTTGACGGTTGATCCCCGTCGTGCCACATTGATTGGTAAGCGAATTAATGTATGAGAAGATTTCCAATAGCGTGACCTTTGTGACGACACGCTACTTTAGATGGGCAAAATTGGTATCGGGTTAGCTACCCGTTGTTGGTTTAGTAAGGTAACAATGTCATGCGGCTTATAATAATCCGAATTAACGAAATACTAATAGACGCTCCGAATTACGATGTATTGCCTGACTAGCAATACAGGGTCATACTATTGATATTATGTTTGTATTTTTGGTTCTCATAACCATATTCATATAACGGTTTTTATTTGATTTTATACAACGTCATAAGACATGTTGTATGATGTTTTTACGACATTGGCTCGTATAATGATTTTAAGGCAAAAGCCTATATTATGATTTTCGATAAGGATTTGTATAAAATGATTTTGGCTATTTCATGGCCTATCAAAACGATTTGTACAAAATGATTTCAGTAATACTTTTATACTGATATTATATTGATGGAATTTATTAAACTCTATGAATTCACTCGGCGTTATCGCTGACCTTTTCTTTTAACATGTTTTATCTCAGGTACATGAAGGTAATTCTCGGGAAGACGACAAGAATTCATGGCCCGCACTTAAACAATATTTTTCCATTCAAATACTTTGTAAAACTTTGTATGAAATATAATGACTTGGGACCTATGTAACTTTGATGTTTATGAATGGAAATGATTTATTATTAAACGACGCGATTTTTATGCGTTGTCTATGATGTGAGTAATGTGCTATCCCGTAACACCAACTAGTCTTCCGCTGAACTGAGTTGTATAAATTTGGGGGTGTTACATCCAACCGTCTAAGTTTTATTTAGCAAAAACGTTAATTTTACGGTAATAGCCGAAAAGTCGTAAAAATCATGTTTATAGTTTTTATAACTTATAAAACTTAACAAGTTACCATTTTTATAAAATGTCCACTTATTTAACCTTTAACATATCTATATAAATAAAATTCATGAGTTAGTGGGTTTTAACTTTACATTTTATACAATATAATTTTGAGTGCTTATATAATAGTAATAAACATTAATTCTCAAAATCTGATTTTTATTTTCATGTTCACCAAAACTGCCATATCTAGAGTTCTACAAGGAGATAGAAGCTCAAATTTTTATGACATAAACTACATGATACGTGCTCCATTTAACTCTCCTATAGATACTGTTGAATCATCCTTTAAGTATTTTCTAAAAATCGTCCAAAACAGTGAACTAAGATTTGTACTTTAAACTTGTTTTGATCATATCTCACTCATTACAATGATTCTATTACATGGCCAACTCTCACATGTGTACAAGACATATATCTTACTGTATATTAATCTATTTAAGTCATTTTACCAGTTTACCATATGATTCTTTACTGTTTTATACAGCCATCTAAATTAAGCAAGATTTTAACCTTGTTTCTTATAGTTTTTTTTATCTTTTTAAGCATGTTTATCAACACCAAATTCCCACACAATATTTTTAATCATCATTCATCATCATATACATATACATAAGTGAAAAAATACAAGATTACATAATCAAAAATAACAAGAGGATGAGGAGAACAATCTTTATACCACCAAAGTGATGAAAAGATGAGGTTGATGATGAACAAGACTTGGTTTTGGTTAACCAATCTTATGAGATATCAATACCACTTCTAGGATCACCAAATACTTGTAGACTCCTCCAAAAATCAGACCTTGTTCTTCATGAAAACTCCTTGAGAAATCAGCCCCAAAACTCCATAGAAAACCTCTTTTTAGGTGTTAGAATCACCTCAAATCAACAAGTCTTCAATGGGTTTTCATCTTATGTGTGAATAACACATGATATTGTGGTTAATTTAAGATCAAATGATGGTGTTTTAGTGAATATGGGACGAATTTTTGAGAGAGAAATGGGAGGATGAGAGTGGTTTACATGTATGTATTTTGGAGAAATGGTTTGGTTAGATGGTTTTGAGGTGGAGTAGTTGTGAGTTTAGCTTAAATGTTAAGCTAGTTACAAGTGTATAAGCTTCCTTGTGAAGCTTTGACACCTCATGGGTGTTGGTAGCTAGTTTTGCCATCCCATATTGGGGGTGGGGCAAAAGTGGTTTTGTCTCATCCCCAATTATTTACGGGTACTCCTCGATTTGCGTGCCCTCGGGTCGTTTTACGTAAAACGTTTTTATAAATTATGAATCAACGGAACAAAACGAATCTAATAAAAATTGTTTCATCAAAAACGGAGTTCGAAAACGTAAATACGTAATCCTAAGGTTTCCGGTTTAGTCGTAAAGGACGTTAAAATAAAATCGTAAGTCCTAATCTCTTCTTGTAAATTTGTGAGTTTATGAACCAACACAAATTTAAAACTCCAAAATAATATTCATGAACAAATTTATTTTTCTGAAATGTCGGACTGTCACCAAAGACGGTGTATGTAAACGTAAGCACGTAACGTTGAATCCTCCGGTTTAGACGTAGTCGACGCTACTTCAAGACGTAGATCCAAATTACTTCCCAAAAATAAGTGAGTTCATATAATAGCATTAAAATAATGTTTTCAAATAAATATTGAGAATAAAATATCAACCATAAATTGACGGATTGTCACATCATTTACCCCTAAACAGGATCTTTGTCCTCAAAGATCATCTTACTACTCGCTTCTTATAGAGTTAAAGCCATGTGGGTATTTCCTCCACATTCGGTCTTTTCTCACAAGTGTAATCCATTACAATACGCGAGTTTCATCAAACATAACTACGGGAATAAGATCAGGCTTAATGTTGACTTACTTTCTCTATCCATGATGTTCACGGGTTTTTGATGAATGCAACTTTTCGCCGATCTAAGCTTTATCAAGAAGAATTCATATTTTAACTTGATAGATATTTATCAAGTTCGATTTACGAGACATAATTCACGCAGTCCTTGAAGTCCTAGAGTAGATCCAGCTTATATGCCTTTCACACCAAATCTTTTACATCATCTCAATGGTCCCATACAACGGGGACTTATATCCCATGATTTGTCAGATCATTAATTCATTTTTCCATAGTTAAAACTTTTGGCATAACTTCGCTACCCATCTGGCACTTCAAGATCTACATTTCATAACTTTCTGCCCACTACCGGCGGTCAATAATCAGATCCTAATTTCAACAATCATTTCAGGTGTCGCGGGTCGAGTATTTTGCAAGGTTAGGTTTGCCATCATAGGAAACCTTAAACCTAAAAGACATGTCCAACTCACAATGGGTGTATGTCGGGTGTCTTTATCTCAACTCATGCTTACAGATGCTCCAATATTTAGATCCTAACAAGATCCAATCTTGATCCTAATATGATGATTATCAATGGTAATCTCTCCAAAGGAAAATGATTATATGGTCTATTACCAAAGGTCAATCATTCAAATATAAAACAACACTTATAGTATTTTGTATCATTACTTTACCTCGTCCCTTCGATTTATGGTGGTAAAGAGTACTCTCATCAAGGTTCGTTCCCAATGACTTCTGAGCAAATCTCTAGAAATTCGATGCGAAGCGAGGATCTTGATATAGATGATTGATACAAGCACACCATGTTTACACAACTCCTTTAAATACAAAACAGTCAATTTCTTCATCAAGAATCTATCATTAACAGGAATGATATTAGCAGATTTGGTCAGTCTGTCGACGATGACCCAAATCGAATCAAATTCAGATGATGACCTTTGCAATAGTTAGATGTTTACTAATGCATGAGGCGATGTCTGCCTTCATAATTTGCCATCAGTACAACTTCTTCAAATAAAGATACATTAAATCAAAAATGACAGGAATAGAATACTTATACTTACAAGAATTCAATATGACTACATTTCTAAATCTCCATATTTAGGCAACCTCAAGTGGCCTTTATATATGTAACGTCATCAACTTCTTAATTCTAATGGTTCACATTAGCCGCGAACCCCTTTTTATTATCTATATTATCCTTTTTACAAACATTGTTTATTTTTATATCGTTCGGCAATTTATTTTGCACCTTCATTATTAAGGAACACATCATAATTGGTTCTTTATATTTTCTACATAATGTGTCAGTATTTATATTCATTTTTTCTGATGATATAATTATCATGTCCATATTTATTCAAAAAATATTTCTTCACATTTTCTGAGTTTTAGTTTCTTCTCAACTATCATTTTTATCCGTTTTACTCAATCCGTCGTCTAAAGCGTCGATAATTATTATAATTAATTAAATAATTATTAGTTAATTTTTATGAAGCGTAAAAGTTTAAAATTTCTTAGTTCGACCAATTATATAAAAGGTTCAAAAAATAAATTTGAATTTAATTAACACGATTTTTGTTGATTTATCGAAAATAATTAAAATATTTAAGAAGGTCAGAAAATGTTCGAGAAATCTTTGGTTATACTTTGGTCAAAAATTTTCTTAGTTGAAAAAGCAAAAATTGTCGTTTCAAATTTCAAGTTATGGTTTAAATGGTTTCCTCAATCCTTCTTAGGTTGTCTTAAGGTATACACAAACATTTACCCCTAAACAGAAGTTTAGTTAAATGGTTTGTGTATAAGGGAATAATCCCTTAAAATCCTTTGTTAAAACATTTGTCAAAATATATTTGCACTTTCTTTTTAGTATAACTCAAAGTCTTAAATGACTTCTAAATTTTTAAGAGTCAATTTATATTCCATTATCCTTTTAATCACATAGTCAAATCATGTAAAGGTTCAAGTCTTTAATCACGTGTTAATTATTCAAGGTTCAGGTTTACACTGTTCGGTCAATTCAGGGCAATCTATAAATAATTATTAACTCATTCTTATTCTGATAAACAAACATATAGTCCTT
Source organism: Glebionis coronaria (assembly GCA_025667525.1). Classification (NCBI taxonomy): domain Eukaryota; kingdom Viridiplantae; phylum Streptophyta; class Magnoliopsida; order Asterales; family Asteraceae; genus Glebionis; species Glebionis coronaria. The sequence continues at coordinate 320,271,500 of CM046877.1, read as the reverse complement.
AATGATCACGAGCATGAATTTATCAAATTACAGCCTACACACGTGATTCATCATAATTATGAATACTACATGTGCATTGTCAATCCAAACGACATCACGTGAAACTCATAACGTTCATCACAAGTTCGGGATGTGATGATTGGAATAGATAATCTTCTTCGCAGATGCGAAGTTGATAATAACCATGCCGTGGATCAAATCTTTAAAATATACTCTAGAACCTTGTAAATGATCGAACAAATCTTCCATTTCGAGTTATGGATATTGTTTTCGATTGTCAATTTACTCAGTCACAGTAATCTATAAATATAAGGAATGATAACACCATAGCTCTTCAGGATGACAGGCTTGGTATAATAAAATCTTTCTCCGACAACTCTCTCAGTTGTACGGTAATTCCTTTAATTTAGATGGTGTTGACGTATAGTGTACAAGCCACAAGTGCAACACCGGGAATATAATCAATACCAATTTCAACTTGCCTTAATGGCAAAAGTCTAGGTAAACCATCAACAAATACTTACTAAAGTTTCAGATAACATAAACATCTTTTAGTATATTCATATTAGGTTTTTTTTTCTATATTACAATATCTATGACTAATTCACAACCATTCATGGTATAATTTCAAGTCTAATTACAGGATATGGTCATCCATCAAGAATTATTTAGATCACCTTTGATAATCAACATCTTATCATTTAGGGGAATTCTACTCGAGTTCCCATCAATTAAGACAATGTCGTCATGTCATAATCAATCAATGCATTCTACTGGCACTCTCAACTTTCCAGATTTATTGCCGTTGATAAGATGTGATCTTCTCAAAAGACTAATAATAACTCATAATCCTTCACAAGTTCAAGGATATCTGGAGACATAACTAACCTTAAAAGAGTAAGGTCAACGCATAATCTATGCGGGAGAATTTCAAATCAGATACAGACGAAAACATTTAACGAATATGAATATATCCCATGATTTCATAATTTGAGTACGCATTCGAAAGCTCCTCGGATCGTTACCCAGGTCATTCAAACGAAATCTTAATCAAAATAAATGATAGGAACGTCGATACATCCAATCGGGTATCAACACTCGGTAATCAGATACTTTTCCAAAGAATCTCACCACGGGAGAATTGGACAAAGAGGGAATATCAATTGTCAAATAAGACAAATTCCACAGATGAGTAAATTCGACTCAGAAGAATAAATGGTACGAGCACATATGTAGGTGTCCCTAACACTATGTCCTTATTTTCACTTCTTGCAGATCTCATAAAATTTAATCTTTCACAATCTTCAAAGAAAATGTAGTGTTTACTCATTAGTTTTATGGTGACTACTAATCAGTCTTGCATGGTCCATTCCAAATTGTATGTAGGCGCGCAACTATATACAATTTCAAGATTAACGATGCAATACTCAGTTCGTCAAAATTTTATCATCATGTTTATAATAAAAACATTTACAAAGATTTTCTTTGTTATGAAAACAATTAAGTTTTCCAAAGTGTTTTATAAACAGCTTCATTTCGATAATGATCACTTATAAATCTCGCTACTATTAATCCTTATAGTGATGAAAATTCAATTTTTCTCAAGGGATATTGTTTTATCTTATAAAAACAATGAGTGATCTGCAAAATAGTGATGAAGAGTCGTTCACCAAGAACTAACTTCAATATAATAGGAAATGAGCTTAGCCAAATAATCATGAGGTTCATGACTTCAATGGCACTCAAAAAGAATAATCCACAACGTAACTCAATTCGAGATGAGTACTTGTTCAATGGTTGCATCACTAATTCAATCATTAGGAAGAAGCAATAAAAGATAGATAACATCGATACATGTAGAATTTAGCAATCAAAGGTAGTCTTTTCATTAATCACAAACAAGTCAGAATTGTACCGTAACACATTACGTGTCACTATGTCATACAATTCTCAGAACTCATCCTACCAACTGATATCTCAGTTAAGTTAGGGATTTTTAAAAGATACCACAATGAATACTAATCTACAAGAGTCATTAGGTGTTCCACATGTCCCGGAAGATCCATCGGTCTCAATTCAGAAGAAGATTTCTTCAATTTATTTATTGGACACTAGGCATCCTCGTTAGTGGACAATGGCCTAGGAACATCCTTTAACATGAATCAACAATCAATTAAAACCTTGTAATTCAATCACAGGGCTTAACGACTTCCTCTTAACAATTTCTTATTCCACACAAGGTAAATTTTACTTTATTCAAGTTTCAACCAATTTTATACTTAATTCGATATCCTACCTTATTTTCAAATACTTCAACCTTATTTATAAACCTTAATAGGGCAATAAAAGCTCGATATGAATCAACACTTAATTTCCAATCCTATATCTCTTACAACAACAATTATCAAATGAGTCATTAGTATGAAATGACTTGATCATTCAACTAGACTTCTCGGAAAGGTATTAGTGGCATGAGGCTTTTGGGTACTGGTTCCAATGACAGCCTCAAGTGCAACATTCACCCTTTTGATTTCAATTTAAGAATTGGATGACAACGAATCAGATGACATCTTTCTAGGTTGTAACGTTTTGTCAAACTCTACTCTATAAAGAAAGATCGTCATAACATCGATATCAGTTCTAATCTCGCCAATTCTTTTTCAATATCACAATCAACTAATATCTACATTTCTACGAGTATCAACCATTTGTCGGGATCATATATATCCACAATTTGGTTTAGATCTAGGATAGCTAGAATACCTACGAGAATAGCTTCGATTAATTTACTAGGGAAGTTAGGGTTTCTTGTGACAATCTACGTCGTATAAATACCTCGTATAAAAATCAAAATAATCATCAAACAATCATGTAATAAAATTACATCATATATATAATCCAAATTATATATATATATATTAAAATAACACTTCTCAGTCTTGGCCTTGTCGGTAACTCGGGAATTCTTTGGCACCGTTATAGTCAAAAGATTTTTAGACATTTTTAGAAAAATGTTTATAGTTAAAAGATTTTGAAATGTTTTATTCAAAACCTTGGTTTTAAAAAATCTTTCGTTCTCTATAACGAGAGCTCTGATACCAAACTGTAACACCCCCAATTTATACAACTTAGTACAGCGGAAGACTCGTTGGTGTTACGGGATAGCACATTACTCACATAATAGACAACGCATAAAAATCGCGTCGTTTAATAGTAAAAGCATTTCCATTCATAAATATCAAAGTTACATCGGTCCCAGTCATATTATTTCATACAAAGTTTTACAAAGCATTTGAATGGAAAATATTGTTTAAGTGCGGGCCATGAATTCTTGTCGTCTTCCCGAGAATTACCTTCAAGTACCTGAGATAAAACATGTTAAAAGAAAAGGTCAGCGATAACGCCGAGTGAATTCATAGAGTTTAATAAATTCCATCAATATAATATCAGTATAAAATTATTACTGAAAATCATTTTGTACAAATCATTTTAATAGGCCATAAAATAGCCAAAGTCATTTTATACAAATCTTTATCAAAATCATAATATAGGCATTTGCCTTTAAAATTATTATACGAGCCAATGTCGTAAAAACATATACAATACGTTTTATGACGTTGTATGAAAATGAAAACCGTTATATTAATATGGTTATGAAAACCAAAACACAAACATAATGTCAATAGTATGACCCTGTATTGCTAGTCAGGCAATACATCGTAATTCGGAGCGTCTAGTAGTATTTCGTTAGTTTGGATTATTATAAGCCGCATGACATTGTTACCTTACTAAACCAACAACGGGTAGCTAACCCGATACTCAATTTGCCCATCTAAAGTAGCGTGTCGTCACAAAGGTCACGCTATGGAATCTTCTCATACATAAATTCGCTTACCAATCAGTGTGGCACGACGAGGATCAACCGTCAAGGCGCGAACTGGGGTGATCGTCTCCAAATAGTACTATTATATGCATAAGCGTCTACCAAATCCCGGTAGTTCACAATTCATGCTAATGGGACTTTTAGTGACATAACCTAACTTTAATAATCCATTTAATTTCATCTATCGGGTCCTTTAATCATTTATCGGGTCATACAATCGGGTCATTCAATCATTCGGGTCCAAATCAATAAACAAACAATCGGGACAAATGGTGTCCTATTTTATAAAAACTAACATGTTATCTCCCTCGAGGGTTTTTAAAACATTTCATAAACACATTTAAAAGAGTGCGAGGCTATGAACTCACGTTGATGTGGGAAGGCGGGTTATCGGCAATTCGGACGTACGGTACGTGCTTCAATCACGGAAACCTAGACAAATAATACTCGTCTTAGACTCATGTCCAATGACTTTATAAAAATAACAATTATGTATACATATGATGATTTTATATATATGATGATCAAGTGGGTTTACATATTCTCGTTTACTCATTTTAGTGTTATGTGTCGATAACTTTTATACTAGTTTACTAGTTTAACCTATTTACACGTTTTAAGTCCAATAAGCTTATTATAAGTTATTTAACTTGTTTTAATCCATTTTGTACTTATATTATCAGTATTTAAACTTTACAAGTTGGGCCCAAATGGGTTAAGCCCAATAAGTTCTTTTTATAAGAGTTTAACTTATTTAGTCCAATTATTAGTCCAATATGTTTACTTAGCTCGTTAATGTCCGTATGCCCTATAGTTCGGGTTTTATCGGTTTTTACTTGTATTAGTTACTTATATATCATTATATGAGTTTTATAAAGTTTACATTAGACGGGTCCAACCGTCTATGTTTTATTTAGCAAAAACGTTAATTTTACGGTAATAGCCGAAAAGTCGTAAAAATCATGTTTATAGTTTTTATAACTTATAAAACTTAACAAGTTACCATTTTTATAAAATTTCCACTTATTTAACCTTTAACATATTTATATAAATTTAATTCATGAGTTAGTGGGTTTTAACTTTACATTTTATACAATATAATTTTGAGTGCTTATATAATAGTAATAAACATTAATTCTCAAAATCTGATTTTTATTTTCATGTTCACCAAAACTGCCATATCTAGAGTTCTACAAGGAGATAGAAGCTCAAATTTTTATGACATAAACTACATGATATGTGCTCCATTTAACTCTCATATAGCTACTGTTGAATCATCCTTTAAGTATTTTCTAAAAATCGTCCAAAACAGTGAACTCAGATTTGTACTTTAAACTTGTTTTGATCATATCTCACTCATTACAATGATTCCATTGCATGGCCAACTCTCACATGTGTACAAGACATATAGCTTACTGTATATTAATCTATTTAAGTCATTTTACCAGTTTACCATATGATTCTTTACTGTTTTATACAGCCATCTAAATTAAGCAAGATTTTAACCTTGTTTCTTATAGTTTTTTTTATCTTTTTAAGCATGTTTATCAACACCAAATCCCCACACAATATTTTTAATCATCATTCATCATCATATACATATACATAAGTGAAAAAATACAAGATTACATAATCAAAAATAACAAGAGGATGAGGAGAACAATCTTTATACCACCAAAGTGATGAAAAGATGAGGTTGGTGATGAACAAGACTTGGTTTTGGGTAACCAATCTTATGAGATATCAATACCACTTCTAGGATCACCAAATACTTGTAGACTCCTCCAAAAATCAGACCTTGTTCTTCATGAAAACTCCTTGAGAAATCAGCCCCAAAACTCCATAGAAAACCTCTTTTTAGGTGTTAGAATCACCTCAAATCAACAAGTCTTCAATGGGTTTTCATCTTATGTGTGAATAACACATGATATTGTGGTTAATTTAAGATTAAATGATGGTGTTTTAGTGAATATGGGACGAATTTTTGAGAGAGAAATGGGAGGATGAGAGTGGTTTGCATGTATGTATTTTGGAGAAATGGTTTGGTTAGATGGTTTTGAGGTGGAGTAGTTGTGAGTTTAGCTTAAATGTTAAGCTAGTTACAAGTGTATAAGCTTCCTTGTGAAGCTTTGACACCTCATGGGTGTTGGTAGCTAGTTTTTCCATCCCATATTGGGGGTGGGGCTAAAGTGGTTTTGTCTCATCCCCAATTATTTACGGGTACTCCTCGATTCTAGTTTCCTCGATTTGCGTACCCTCGGGTCGTTTTACGTAAAACGTTTTTATAAATTATGAATCAACGGAACAAAACGAATCTAATAAAAATTGTTTCATCAAAAACAGAGTTCGAAAACGTAAATACGTAATCCTAAGGTTTCCGGTTTAGTCGTAAAGGACGTTAAAATAAAATCGTAAGTCATAATCTCTTCTCGTAAATTTGTGAGTTTATGAACCAACACAAATTTAAAACTCCAAAATAATATTCATGAACAAATTTATTTTTCTGAAATGTCGGACTGTCACCAAAGACGGTGTATGTAAACGTAAGCACGTAACGTTGAATCCTCCGGTTTAGACGTAGTCGACGCTACTTCAAGACGTAGATCCAAATTACTTCCCAAAAATAAGTGAGTTCATATAATAGCATTAAAATAATGTTTTCAAATAAATATTGAGAATAAAATATCAACCATAAATTGACGGATTGTCACATCCTCCTCCCAACCAACCCACCGTATTTAATCACGAGGTTGAAACTTACATGAGGACTAATGATGAGATAGTGTAGAATCTTTAGCGGGAAATGGCCAACATGAAAGCAGATATGGTGAAACAAGGGAATGATCTTCGAGCCGATATGCGAAACTCTTTGGAAATTCAAACGAATGACTTAAGGAACATGATGGCTAGTTTTTTCCCAAGTAATCAAGCCTCTGGTTCGGGTTCTCTTCCGAGTAACACCGTTGCTAATCCAAGAGGGGAGATGAAAGCAATCACCACTCGCAGTGGAAAAGGTTTAAAGGAACCGAGATTCCTACACCTACACCGGTGATTGCGACAAAGGAAAACGAGTCTCCTTCTCCGGTTCCTCCACCTTCTATTTCTCCAACACCTCCAACTTCTACCTCTCCAATTCCTCCGCCTTCTACTTCTACCCCTCCACCACCCAAGGATGTGAGTGAGAATTCCATTCCAAAGCCTTCATCTTAACCGAATATACCTTATCCTTCAAGGTTGAGGAAAGAGAAATTGAAGAACAAGGATGATATTCAGGTTTCTAACTTTCTTAAAATGTTTAAACAACTGAATTTCAATATCTCCTTTGCTGAGGCTCTCGCTCACATGCCAAAGTATGCCAAAATGTTTAAAGATCTTCTCAGTGATAAGGAGAAACTCCTCGATATCGCTCAGACCCAACTTAATGAGAATTGCTCCGCGGTGCTCTTAAGGAAATTACCAACCAAACTTGGTGATCCGAGTCGTTTCTTGATTCCTTGCAACTTCCCTGGGGTAGAGAATTGTATGGCCCTAGCCGATCTAGATGCTAGTATAAACTTAATGCCTTTAAGCGTTTGGAAACAATTATCTCTACCCGAGATAGTCCCCACACGAATGAATTTGGAATTAGCCAACCGTACGGTTGCTTATCCGGTGGGGATAGCCGAAGACGTCTTCGTCGGTGTCGACAAATTAACCTTTCCGACGGATTTTGTTTCCGTTGACTACGAGATGGACCCCCGTGTTGCATTAATCGTTGGACGTCCATTCCTGAGGACCGGTCGCACTCTCATTGATGTAGCCGCGGGCGAATTAATCATGAGAGTTGGTGACGATAAAATCGTCTTCAACATGGGTAAACTTTCTAAGCAGCCTTCTGACAACGAGAGTGTTAATTTCATTGACGTTCTTGATGAGGCTTGTGAAGAACATTTCAAAGACGCTTGTAAAAGTGGTTCTTCTTCTCTACCCACTATTGAGACCGTTGCCTCTATTGCTCCATAACTAACTCCATTTGGAGAAAGTGATTTCATTTTCAAAGACTTTGAAGCAACTTTGGGAGATGTGGACTTAAAATATGACGATTCTCCCTCCTATTGGGATGAAGACATTCGTACCACTGAGAAACTTCTCAATGAGGACCATATTTCTCCACCATCTCCTAAGGATATCTCTATCGATGATCCGAATTTGAAAACGTCTTCCATCAAAAATTCTCCGGATTTAGAACTTAAGGATATACCGTCTCATCTTGAATATGTGTTCCTTGACGACAACAAGCAATCACCCGTCATCATCGCAAAGGACTTGAAAGAAGAAGAAAAATCCCGACTTATCGCCGTGCTGAAGAATCATAAGAAAGCGATTGCATGGAAAATCTCTGATATTCGTGGAATTGATCCTCACTTTTGCACACATAAAATTCTCATTGAGGACGACTTTAAACCCACTATTCAAAGCCAAAGAAGGGTGAATCCCAAGATCCATTACGTTATCAAAAAAGAGGTTATCAAACTTCTTGATGCGGGCATGATCTATCCTATCTCGGATTCAACATGGGTTAGTCCCGTCCATTGTGTGTCTAAGAAAGGCGGAATCACCGTTGTGCCCAATGAAAACAACGAGTTGATTCCTACTCGTCTCGTTACAGGGTGGAGAGTTTGTATAGACTATCACAAACTCAATGATGCTACAAGAAAGGATCATTTTCCCCTTCCTTTCATGTACCAAATGCTTGAACGTCTTGCGGGTAATGATTATTACTGCTTCTTAGACGGTTTCTCGGGTTATTTTCAAATACCCATCGATCCCCAAGACTAAGAGAAGACCACATTCACTTGTGCTTATGGAACATTTGCTTACAAAAGAATTCCTTTTGGCTTGCAATGCTCCCGAGACTTTCCAAAGGTGTATGATGGCTATCTTCCATGACATGGTTGAAGAAACTATGGAAGTCTTCATGGATGATTTCTCGGTCTATGGTGATTCCTTCTCTACTTGACTTGCCAATTTGGAACGCATGCTTAAGCGGTGTGAAGACACTCGCCTTGTTCTGAATTGGGAAAAATGCCATTTCATGGTAAAAGAAGGCATTGTGCTTGGACATAAAATTTCAACTGCCGGTCTTGAAGTGGACCGTGCTAAAGTTGATGTCATAGCAAAATTACCTCCACCTTCAACCGTGAAGGGTGTGAGAAGTTTCCTTGGTCATGCAGGCTTCTATCGCCGATTCATTCAAGATTTTTCTAAAATCGCTCGCCCGATGACCCACCTCTTGGAAAAAGATACTCCCTTTATCTTTTCTAAAGAGTGTATTGAATCCTTCAATCTTCTTAAGGACAAGATAACTAAGGCACCGGTCTTGGTTACCCCTAATTGGGAGATACCTTTTGAGTTGATGTGTGATGCTAGCGAATTTTCTATTGGAGCGGTTCTGGGCCAAAGAGTGAACAGACACTTCCAACCAATCCATTACGCTAGCAAGACAATGACGGGGGCTCAATTGCATTATACCACTACCGAAAAAGAGCTTTTAGCTGTAGTGTATGCTTTTGAAAAGTTCCGCCCCTATCTTGTCCTTTCTACCACCATCGTGTATGTTGGGTCAAAAAGTTGATGTGGCAGAAACTCAAAAAACGAAGAAAACATGAAGACATTTGTCTAAGCGTTGACAAGTGTATTCCAGGCGTTGTCAAGAACAAATCAGGCGTTGACAGAAGCAAGCATTGTCAAGTGCAATCCAAGCATTGTCACATGCAATTCAAGCATTGACAGAAACATTGACAAAGTTGTTGAAAGCTTCTATTTAGATAAGTATGCATAATTTATTCTGTATAAGTTTATTTAAATAGAAGATTTACATGTTTATTTGATATTATCTCTTGTAAACCATAATCCTTACACTATTAAAGGAACCAAGGGTTATTAGGTTTTTCATAACTTTCATATACAATGTAAACCTAAAGCGTGTGTCGACTAGGTATGGGATTCAATGTATACACACCTAGTGATTGTTTGTTATTAATATAATGAGCAATCCGTTTGTTTAATTCACGTGTTTTGTGCCTAAACACCTTGTTAATGTGTCGTGTTCTAATTCCGCTTTGATTATCTAATCATATGAACATGATGCATTCCTAGTTGCTAAAAGATTGAGGAAACCAAGGTTTCCACAGTTGGTATTAGAGCCGGTGGCTCGTGATGCTAGGACAAACAAGGTGTTCGTGTATCGTGAATAAAAGAAAAATCCGTCTAGGGTTTTTCTGGACGTTTTTGTGTGCGCAGCAGTATTCAGAAGGTCATAACTTTTGATTGGACCGTTGGATCGTCACGAAATATCTTGTGTGTATTCTATACACATATATCTAGACATGCACCGGAGGGATTGTCGAGTTTTATCCCTAATCAAAAGTTATTAGGCGTCGAATTAGGCTGCATAGGTGATTTTCAGATTTTTGTTTTACATAAAGTTATGGTGTAGGGTTTCTTCAAGCCCTAGATCGATCTTCAAACAGAATAGATGACGTGTTGCTATCAATTATGCTAGTTTTGGTGAGTAAATTGATAAAATTCACGATGAACCCTTGTATGGTTTGTGTTTATAACTGCTATGGACGTTACTGCTCTAGGGTTTTCATAAACCCTAGATTCATGCCTTGGTAGTAGCAGTTCAGCAAAAAGTTCAATATCCAAGATTGTTTGAGTTTTGATTTGGAACAAGCACTTTTCGATTTTAGGGTTTGTGAGAAACCCTAAATCTAGCGAGCATGGGGAAGCATGTACAAGTACGATACACATGATATGGCTGTTCGAAATCAAATATTTATGATCATTCTTGATATTGATCTGGTGGTGATAAGTCGTTGACAGTATATTTGTTCTTGGGAAAAGATGTATCTCGTAGAATTGATGCGACATAGGTGCTACAGCCTGTGATTGATGTTGAATAAAGGATGGTGCGTTTTATTTGGGGGACAATATATACAAAACGATTTATAAATATTCTTTCTAGGTTATGCTTGCATGATTTAAGGTAAGAATATGGAAACAGTTATGATATCCCACGAAAATAGTGGATTTGATTAAATTTAGACGTGGGGTTGAACTAAAAAGAAGGGGAAAATCACATGGATTTATAAGAGTAAAAACAGTAAGTTTCTTTATCTACTGTATTTATTTATTTATCCATAAGAGCAAATGCACTCTCTGCTATACGAGTTATTATTTTAGAGGGTGTCAGTGGCTGAAAGCAACACTGATGAGAATAGACGCTGACAAGGTTTATAGTTGACGCTGATGTTTGTTAATTTGACGCTGACAAGAATAAGTCAAACACTGATAGAAAGCATTGACATGAGTTGTCCGAGAAATGATTGTTCAATAGTGGATACGTTTTGTCCGATATGGGACAATACACATGACAGAGATGTTGGACAGTAAGGGTTCTCGTATAACAAAAGGATAGCTGCTGTTTGAGAAAATTGGTACGTTTTTGGCACACAAAAAGGAGGAATTTACACACGAAGGTACATGGGATCTCCATTTTTATTCAGAATATCAGGTTGATATTTATGGCTCGGATAATTTTAAATGGATTAATGATTTTAACGTGAGTTAACAACCATTCGTGAAGTATTTTATTGGAATCATATTTGATTAGATTATGTAATCGGGATAGCCTTGTGAAAGAGTTATCCATCTATCACTTTTACATATGATATGAAGATAATATCTCATAAAGATTCGTTATGAAAATGTGTTGGCTTAAGGGGAAGAATTCTTATGGTAAGTTTGATGTTTGAAGAAGATTTTCGCGAGTTTGTGTTCTATCATATCTTAAAGTCGTGCACTTCCAGTCATGGACTTTAAAGGTAACTTGTTTGTGCTTACATGGTTGGTGACGAAGACTTTTCATAACACTGGAAGGAGTTACATTATCGTGCTCAATGTCTCACAAAGGATGAGAATATTGACAAGGGATCGAGGTCTACTTATATTTTCTCTATTTGGTATGAGTTCTTCATCACATGGATAGTACAAGACATGGTACATAAGGTTGGGTTATTCTAATTCTACATCAAGAATATTATATTTATTTTTCTTCAAAATTATTACACAGAGCCTACATTTGGCGAATCTTCAAGATTGCATACATTGTTTACTTCCCTGTTGATGTGACAAAAAGGGGAAGACATACATGCTACAATTGAGGGGAAGCAATTTGAAGATGATGTACAACTTGCAAGAGACACACAAAGAGTTTTACGGACATTAACTAGGGGAAGATTGTTGGGTCAAAAAGTTGATGTGGCAGAAACTCAAAAAACAAAGAAAACATGAAGGCATTTGACTAAGCGTTGACAAGTGTATTCCAGGCGTTGCCAAGAACAAATCAGGCGTTGACAGAAGCAAGCATTGTCAAGTGAAATCCAAGCATTATCACATGCAATTCAAGCATTGACAGAAACATTGACAAAGTTGTTGGAAGCTTCTATTTAGATAAGTATGCAGAATTTATTCTGTATAAGTTTATTTAAATAGAGGATTTACATGTTTATTTGATATTATCTCTTATAAACCCTAATCCTTACACTATAAAAGGAACCAAGGGTTATTAGGTTTTTCATAACTTTCATATACAATGTAAACCTAAAGCGTGTGTCGACTAGGTGTGGGATTCAATGTATACACACCTAGTGATTGTTTGTTATTAATATAATGATCAATCCGTTTGTTTAATTCATGTGTTTTGTGCCTAAACACCTTGTTAATGTGTCGTGTTCTAATTCCGCTTTGATTATCCAATCATATGAACATGATGCATTCCTAGTAGCTAAAAGATCGAGGAAACCAAGGTTTCCACAGTGTACACCGATCATTCCGCGTTGAAGTACTTGTTAACTAAGCAGGATTCCAAGCCAAGACTTATTCGTTGGGTTTTGCTCCTTCAAGAATTTAAAATCGAAATTCGTGACAAAAAGGGAGCGAAAAACCTAGCCGTAGATCATCTAAGTAGACTTGAGGATCCGTATCAAGGGGATCATCCAAACCAAGAGATCAATGACTCTTTTCCCCTTGATACCTTAATGTCTATCAATTCCAATCTTGATGACACCCCGTGGTTTGTGGACATTGCAAATTACTTAGCGGGTGGTATCCTCATTGAAGGGTTAACATCCCATCAAACGAAGAAGTTCTTTAAAGATATTAAGACTTACTTTTGGGATGACCCTTATCTCTTCAAACAATGTGCTGATCTGATTATTCGCCGATGTGTTGATGGACCCGCAACTTTAGAAATTCTTGAAGCTTGCCATAAAGGACCCACCGGTGGTCATTTTGGTCCAAATTATACCGCGAAGAAAGTGTTCGACTCTGGATTCTATTGGCCCACCATTTACCGTGACGCTCACGAAATGGTTAAACGTTATGATGCTTGCCAAAGACAAGGCAAGATCACAAATAAAGATGAGATGCCTCAAAATTTCATACAAGAATGTGAAATCTTTGATGTATGGGGTATCGACTATATGGGGCCATTTCCATCATCTAAAGGGAACAAGTACATCCTCGTAGCCATTGACTACGTTTTTAAATAGGTTGAATCCAAGGCTCTCCCTACGAACGACGCGAGGGTGGTTGTGAACTTTATGAAGCAATTTTTTGCTCGATTCAGTGTTCCTCGTGCTATCATCGGTGACCGCGGGACTCATTTTTGCAATGATCAATTTGCTCGAGTCATGGCTAAGTACGGTGTCAATCACCGTCTTTCCACCTCTTATCATCCTCAAACGAATGGTCAAGCCGAGATATCTAACCGTAGACTGAAGAGAATTTTAGAGAGAACCGTGGGAGAGCATCGTGCCTCGTGGGCTGATAAGTTAGATGATGCTTTGTGGGCTTTCCATACCGCTTATAAGACCCCGATTGGTTGTACACCTTATCGTCTTGTGTACGGGAAAGCATGCCACCTCCCTATCGAGCTGGAACATAAGGCATACTGGGCCTTGAAGTGGGCTAACTTCGACATCAACAAAGCCGACGATCTTCGGAAGATTCAACTCAACGAGTTAAATGAATAGAGGAATAAAGCTTATGAGAACTTGTTGATATACAAGGAGAAGACCATGATCATCCATGATGCTCGGATTAAGAACCGAGAGTTCCACGTTGGTGATCAAGTCTTACTCTTTAACGGTTGAAGATCTTCTCGGGCAAGTTGAAGAGCCGTTGGTCTAGTCCATTCACCGTCGCCAAAGTCTTCCCATATGGCACCATTGAGCTTTCTCAGCCAAATGGGCCCAATTTTAAGGTGAATGGCCAGAGCGAGAAGTTGTACTTTGGTGAGGACATCTCTCATGAGATGATTACATCCCTCACCATGTTTCCCTTGAATTAAGTTCTGGGTCGAGACAGGCTCGTGACTCGGTTATAAAAAACAAGCGCTTCTCGGGAGGCAACCCGTTGATCTAACCTTTACCGTTTTCATAATAAGTGTAGGGGGAGCCCCGTATGTGTTTGTTGTCCTGTTTATTATTCTGTGCAGGGATTAAAGCTTCAAAGAGCACTTTTGATGACATTTGACGAACCGTGATCCCATGTACCCGTCTTCCCGGTTCTATCCTAAACTCTCGTGATTCAATATTTCATATCTTATATGTTCACATTGAAATCACTATAGTTGTCCTTTCCTTAGCAAGATTTAAACAAAGTGCACAATGTCATAAGCGTAGGGGAGTTTACTCCCACATGCTTAAACATTGAGGACAATGTTTATATCAAGTGTAGGGGGGATTCTATCGAAGTAAGTGGTCTTTTCCATGAATTTGCCCTCATTTTAACCAGAAAATTTGATTTTTCGACATTTTTCAAAAAAAATTTAATCTATTTTGGCCTAGTAGTATAGTTGTATTTTCCTTTGTTATCGTTATTTACTTTCCTTGCTAAAATAAAAGTTTAATAAAGTGGTTTTAAAATTTTCAAAGTCGTAAATATTTTGACTCAACCCGAGTTTTCTTATCCAAGTTTACTCTAGCTAGTATCCTTAACGTATTTAAGTCAAGTTTTGCTAGGCTTTTATATAGGGAACTTTAAAACGCGAAAGTCTTAACTCTCACGAAACAAGAACAAGAACTTTTCAAAAGTTCCTATAATTGATCCTAGAGAGTTGTTTATCAAGGGAACTTTAAAATGCGAATTCTAAACTTGAAAAAGTCTAAGAATTTGCAAGATCCTATAGATGACTCGAAAACCCAAAACTTTGATTTAATTGGCTAAGCATCCACGAGTCTCATTCCTTGAGATTTTAAATTGTGGAGAACGAGAGATGATAGAGTCAATTATAAGTTTGGTATTCTTTCATGAATTTATGTGAGTTAATTATGAGCTTTTTCTCCCATCGCTTGCTAATAAATTTAATTGCAATAAATAAGGTTGTACGATTTGAAAAGTTACCTAGCTTCTAGCACAAGATCGTTTAAAAGTTGCTCGGTATTAATTAAAGTTCATAGCCAACGCATAACTTACTGAAGCGGGATGCGAAGATTGGCGAGTCCGAAAAGGCCCTAACAAGGCATGAGGGCTACATTTTGTTGCTAAAGATCCAAAAGTGATGTGAAGAATCATTTATCAAAAATCAATATGAAGGATCAAGACACACGACGAAAAGCAAATACTTCCCTAAAGATCATGGAGAAGTCTATCCGAAAAGACCCTAGCAAGGTATGAGGATAAAAAGATCCAAGTCCTAAAAGGAGGTGGATCGTTGTATATCAAATTCCAAAATGAAGATTGGAGAAAAATGAAGAAGTCGTGGTCCAAAGATGAAGAATCTCTCAAAACTTCAAGTGAAGAAATTCCTATTATGAAGAGAAGACCATAATTTCAAGAACGTCTCTCAAGATTCGAAGTATGAAGTCGCTGCCAAATATCGGTCCGAGAAAGGTCTCAAATCGTGAAGCAAGTTATGCCAAGATATGAACTTTATGAGGTCCCGGGAAGCAGTTTTAAAAGATTTTATCCTTTAGCTAACCATTGATTAAATCGTCCTACTTTATTTTCAGCCTAAATAACTATCAAAATAAGTCAAACAATGCATCCTCGTGATCATTCAAGACAAAATTAAAATATAAGAGATACACCTAGGAATAAGGGAGTCTAAGTAAATAATTGGCCCACATGAATTCGTGTTAGTTTGCTAACTTATAATAAGAATGATCTCGTTTTTAAGCTTGGTTTAGGGAACGAGAAACTTGAGGATGATGAACATTCATGACTGCCAAAACCCAATGTGAGTCTTTGATTTCCTTACTTGTTTCTATCTTTTTATTTTTCTTAATGTTTAGTATTTAATAAAGGCCAAGGTGGGTTATTTATGATGGAAAATGTAAACCGTGCTTTAAAATTAATGCATTGCATGAGGGCATTGCAATGGTCAAGTGTAGGGGATTTAATAAGTGTGAAAACACTTACCCTTTTACCACTTATTTCCAATAATAACAAGACCAAAACGTGTATTTTATGTCGTAAAAGTCAGAATTATGCGTGGTTTGGGTTTTTATTGTGTTTTAGGACCAAAAGATGAAAAAGGAAGAAAACACGGGCTTTCACGAGCTTTTATCGAAGAAAATAAGAAAAGACAAAGTCAAAAGATCAAGAGTGCAAAAAGAACGGAAGTCCAAGGCCTATTCTGAAGATTTATCGAAGAAAAAGTCTAAAGACGGAAGTTTAATGAAGTCGAGGAACTCAAGTCTAATTATAGAAGAAGATTATAAGACGAGTTCAATTTATATCGACAAATCCCGAGACGACGTCGAGAAAGACAACCTAAATCGAGTCGAGACGAAAAGAAAGAAAGAAGGAAGCACACATGCACTCCCCACTCCCTATATATACCCTCCTAATGACACATTAGGAGGTTGTTAGTTTTTTTAGCTGGTTATTTTCCTTTCTTTAGTTTTCATTTTAGAGAGAGAAAGCGTTTAACTTTCTCTCACTAAACTTCATCTTTTCTTTCAAGTTTAAGTTTTATTTTAATCTTTGTATTTGAGTTTGATTAATCAAAAGTTCAAGTTTAAGCTTTTAAGTTTCAATCTTTTTCTTCCTTTCTTGATTTTACTTTAATTTTTTATCCGAAAATATTATTTCATAGGGTTTGATCTTGATGTTTTCGTGATTAAAAGGTTCATCTTTTTATGCTTTTCTAAGTCTTACACGGATTAAGCTTTAAGCTATTCATGCTTTTTGGCTTATTTAGTGTTTAGCTTTTTGCTCTTAGTTTTCTCAAAAAGTTTAACCTTTTTAAAGTTTCTTTTATAATGTTTACGAATTTCATATTTTAAAAGTTGTCAAATTTATGCTTATTGAGTTGTTTGATATTCGGTTAAGTGTGCTTATTGGAATAGCTTATTGAAGTTTTGGCTTATATCTCCATTTTCGGATTTTTTGTGTTCCATCGTAATATTGAGGTTTACGCATTCCGACGGCCACTTTCAGAAAGCTTGTTTTGATCGCAATAACCTTAGGGTTCTACTTTGCGATCTAGAGGTTTTCCCCCCTTATTCCGATTGGGATTGCGATCGCTCATTGCGATCGCATATTCCGACGGGTTTTAAGGCTACTTTAAGACGAAACGCTGCCCAATTTTAGTTTGCCACTTTCCGATAGTTTAGCATTCCGATAGAATTGATCCTCGGATTCTTATCTGAACATTCCGATAGTAGTGTATTGCGACAGAAGTGTGTTTATTATTCTGATACTATTATTCCGATCTGGATCATTCCGATAGCCTTGGCACTAATATTCCGATGGTTTTGTTTTTATGCATTCCGACAGAATTGACTTATTATTTCGATAGTTTAAGTTTAAGTTTTACAAAGTTTTAAGTTTCAAATTCATTACGTTTTAATTTCTAAAAATTGCACGCTTCCCGAAATCTCTATTTTTACCAAGTGTTTTTCTAGTATTTTTTAGTTAATTTTTAAAAGCTTTTATTTTACTCAACGACATTTTCATTTTACTTGTAGTTTAAAATAGATAACCAAACCATTTTCTTTTATCCACCAAGAACGACTGAGTCGCACTAACTAACGGTAATCAATTCGAAAAGACTTGGAACAACGAACTTTGATACTTAGTAAATCTATGTATTAAAGAAAAAGGAGCCAAATGAATCCAACACCCCACATTTCAGCTTACATTTTAAGCTTGTTATAATCCATTGGATGCATTTTCACCACTGCCAACTCACATAACCTGCCAAAACAAGTTCACATGTTCAAGCAAGTTCAAGCTACTCAAGGGTCATTTTGGGACTTCTACTGCATTAGGGTTCACGTTTTATTGCTTTCTAGTCATCACTTGTAGCCTATAAAAGGCATAGGACTCACTAGTTTTCAGTTTGATCTTGAATTTTCCTTTGTTCAAAGTTCTGTAAATCCAGTTTCATATGAATGAATTGTGTTTGAATCTTTGAAAAAAGTCAAGTGCCATTGTTATTTTCTGCTTATTATTGTTTCATGTTTGCTAATCTTGAATCCTAAAACCTGTTTTCAAAGGAGTGTGCAAAAGTTTGCATATTTTTGTATAATCTTGATATTTTGCTAAGTCTTGTTCAAACCTTGGAATTCTTGGGCTATAAAGTTGATCATAGCATCCTGATATTGTGATATCAAGGTGTTGTGAAGCTTATAACTTGGGGATAATCAAGTGTGGGGAACTAAGGTTGTATTAATCAAGGATTTTCCACTTTTTTGATTTTGATAATTTGTGCTTCTAACTTTGTTCCATCTTATCAGCTTGATATTGGAAGCTTGTGCTTGTTCTTGCTAGCACATAAGCTCAAACATACGTAGGTATGGATGTACATCCATGAGGTTTGAACCCTTAATCCCAAAATCTGATAAAACTTTGGATATTTGTGATATTTGTGTTCTACTTGTGTATGTGTTGTTCTTGGGCTCCAAATCTTGTTGAATCTGTTCATGTTTGATGTTTTGATGTTTATGAATGCATGTGCTAACCTAAATCATACTTTTGATTTGAAAATTTTGATTTGAAAATATAAAAGGGTGTTTGGGTTAACCTGTTTTAGATCACAGTTTGTTATTTTGTTGTTGGAAGTTTGTGTTTGTGCTTTGTATCTGCTAAGTACTTGTTTGTGTGCTATTTGCTGCAAGTTTTCAACTTTGAAACACCAAATCAAACATTGTGCTATAATCTGCTTGTTTTGACTGTTTTTCACCTAAGACTTTGGGAAGACCTAGAGTGGATGCATGCTTAGGGATAAAAAGTGTTTAAACATAGTTAATATAACCTGTTAACAAGATTTGGGGGTTTGAATTTGGCTTGGTGGTCAAATACATCAGCAAGTGTTCATAACTACATGTTCATAGTTCATCAGTAACTTTTTGTGCTTGAATATTGATCTAGGCTTTGAATCAATGCATGAAACCTGTTTAGATTTGTTCATTTGAATTAATTATAGCTTGTGTATGCATTTGGTGAAGTTTGGCTGGCTGAATTGTGCTATAAGTGCTTATTGAACCATAACTGCTTATTTGTTCATGTCTGGGCTAGATCTGGTGATGTTTTGAATTAACTGTACAAATTGGCTGTTTGAGATTGTGATTTCTTTGTTGTTATTTACTCCTTATGATTAACTAATCATTTGGGTGCCTTTGTGAAACTTGAATCCACAAAAAAGCCATATAAGACAAAAAGTCAATTAAGTCAAGCAGTGGAAACTTTTCCCACTGCTCAGACACCAAAACTAGCCCCTGGTAGTGTAATTTTGCATTCAGCTTATTAATAAGCCATATTGGCTTATCCAGACCTGCAACAACTTACTTTTTGTGATCAATCTTCCTCATTTGACCCATTTGTTTGAACTTGAGCTTATCAGACCTTGACTTGGACTTCTTGCTAGAAAACTCATAAAGTCAACTTTTAATTAAGTGCTTATTTGTATATTTCAGCTTATTTAGTGAACTTATTGAAAAAATTTATGTTAATTAAGCTTAGTTAAGTGATTTAAAAGCTTTTGAAACTTGAATCAACTCTTGGGGTGGCCTAGAACTCGAAAACGACTATTTTGTCGTTTTGTGAAGATAGCTTATTGCTTTTTCAGGCTTATTCCTTGTGATTATTTCAAATTTCTTTTTACATAACTCTTAGGTAACTCAAAAGAAGCTTATGTGTCTAATTTGAGCTTATGGCATCAGCTTATAGCTTAATGGGCCAAAAAGCCCATTAAGAATAAGCTGCTTTGAAATAAGCTAACTTATACTCATTTTCAGCTTTTGGGCCTTCAGAGTTTTGTCTTTAAAATCAAATTTTGAGTCAGATAGTAGTTTTTGGGCTTATTTGGACAACATTTTTCTTATTGGGCCTT
Source organism: Glebionis coronaria (assembly GCA_025667525.1). NCBI lineage: Eukaryota > Viridiplantae > Streptophyta > Magnoliopsida > Asterales > Asteraceae > Glebionis > Glebionis coronaria. Next base: position 320,251,230 of record CM046877.1, on the reverse strand, counting down.
AATAAGCCCATTAAGCTAACTGTTTGGACTTTTGGACCATTTTAGGCCCATTAGGGGTATTTTGGTAATTTTAACTTCATTTCTGAGTTTATTAGGTTAAAATAAGCTAGTTTGCAACTTTTTAGAATTTTTTATAAATTTTGGATTTTTAATATTATTTTATTATTATTTTATTATTAAATTGTAAAACTTATATTTTTCAAGTATTTATATTTTTCTTAGGTTAAATACATTAAGTTAGGAATTTTACAATTTTTAGAATATTTTTATTGTCATTAGATTAATTTTTCTAATTATTTTAAGTTTAAATAGTTTTTAATTATTTTTAAATAGTTTTTATTAGTTTTAAAATTTTCAAAAATAGTTTTAAATTTAGTTAAGTCATTTTAGAGGTTTATAATTAAAAAATCTCATTTTGGGCTTTTTGTTAATTAAATTGATTTTTTGGGCTTTAATTAGCATTAAAAATTATTATTTAATTAAATAAAAGGTTTGAGTGATTTTTGATTTTTTGTAAACTCTAATTACATTATCTAGGATTCATTGCAATTTTCTAGGAATTTTTAGGGTAAATTTTTAATTTTTCTACTTTTTACGGTTTTACGTGTACGACTTTATAGTCTTAGTTTAATTCGTCATCGTAACCGTCATTCTCTTCTTACCTCAATTCTATTTTCTTTTCTCATAATCAATATAATCACAAAGTTAATAATCTCTTAACACAACGCACTTGCCTCCTTGGGAAACGAACTTGAACCACATTTGTCATTAGTGCTTGGTTTTCCTAAACCGACACTTAATACTTTCCCTATTTTGCTCTCTTTTCCTAAAGAGGTGTGAAAACCACTACATCAATAGCACTTAAACTTCTACCCAGCAAAGAGGTTATGATTATTGTTGATGGTGATCGGGTAGGAAGTTGCAAAGAATCAGCTTCATTCGCAACGGGACTGGGCGAAAGAGGCACTGAAAAAAGTACTTCAAATGGTGGAAATAAAAGAAGATAACAAGAATAAAGAAGTGCGCATCTTGCGGGATGCTGCCAAGGGTCGTGCATCCACTATTAATGGTTCAAAATTTGCACAAATTTTTTGTTTTAAGGAAAGGAAGTCATACCTTTCAAGGTTTGGTGGATGATGGTATTGTCGAACTAATTGGACCTAAAGAGGAAAAAAGGTATTGTCCAGAAACACGGGGTATTCAACATCTCTTTACGAGGGATGTCGAACGCATCCCTAAAAAATACACCCATTGTGAGTTGGACATGTCTTTTAGGTTTAGGGTTGCCTAAGATGGCAAACATAACCCTTTAAAATACACCCATTACGAGTTGGACATGTCTTTTTGGTTTAGGGTGCCTACCTCGTCACTTGGGGAGGAACGGGTTAGGAAAATGGGACATCCTTTTACCCAAGAATTCGGGACTTTGGTGCCGAAGATGACACTAAGTCTAGTGTTGATTATGTCAGGGTTATCGTCCCCTCGTATAATCAAGATTTCACCTCCCCAAGGTATACGAACCAGTTTTTGATCGCATATGATAACTGCATGATACTTTCCTAGCCAATCCATGCCAATAATGACATCAAAGATACCAAGACCTACCGGAATCAGATCGATATTAAACGGGTGATTGGAAAGGTTTAAGGTACAACCTCGAATGATGGTGTCTACCGTCACAACTTTTCTGTCGGCTAGTTCTACAGTATAGTAAGGGTCTAAAACTAATGGAGTGACTTCCAATATTTTACTAAATTCAGTAGATATAAAGCTTCGGTCTGCCCTGATGTCAAACAAGACAGATGCATATCGTTGGTTTAGTAAAAATGTACCGGTGACGATGTTAGAATCTAGATTGGCTTGGGCATTGCCAACCATGTACACTTGTGATGAAGTACCCTTGTTGTCATTCTTCTGGTTGGCCAAGTTGGGACAATCGGGTCTCACGTGTCCAGGGGTTCCACATTCCTAACACACTACGGTTCTCATTGGTCCACTGTTGCTTCCACCTGTGGGGTTTCGGTTTCCCTGTTGCCCACTTCCGCTTCCACGAGCATTGGACTTGCCCTTGTTGCTGTTTCCGGGATTTTTATTGGGCCTAACCGAGGTAACAACATTTGCTTGACATTCACGAGAAAAATGGCCTTGTTGGCCACACTTGTAGCATCCCTGGCATTGACCTCTAACAACATGATGATAGTTGCACTTTGGACACTTAGGGTTGGAACCTGAGTAACCTTTTGTGCTGGTTGTGGGAGTAGTTTCATAAGTTTGCCCAACGTCTTGCCTTTTGGAAGGCTGTTGGTGTTAGTTACAGGAGCTTTCATCCGACTTTCTCTTGTTCTCTGTTTGCCTTTCAGACAAATTGCGGGCTCGCTTATTGATTAGCTCATATTTGAATTCCATAGCACTTTCGACGGTAGTGGGTCGTGATGCTAGCACACTGTCATGAATGTTGTCAGGGAGTCCGCTGACATACTTCTCAATCTTCTTGCTTCTTTGAGGAAACATTCTGGTACACATTAAGTTTAACTCTTGAAATCTTTGGTTGTACTAAAGGATGTCATTGTTTTTGCATTTTAGATCCCACAGTTAGATTTCCAACTTCTTCATTTCTCCTCTAGGACAGTACTTCTCAGTCATCCTCTCCTTAAGGTTGGCCCATGTGAGAATATAAGAAGTGTCATGTCCAAGGGTGTTGGAAATTCACTTAATGTGACGACATTTAAGAATTCCCATTAGTTATCATAGTCACACACGCATAGACTAGACTAGGTAACGATGTATAGTTTAGGTGTTGTGTGGCTATATATACCCCTCCAAGGCTTCCAAGGAGGGGTTGTTGTTCTTGTTTTTCCCATTTTCATTCAATACACTTTTTCCTTTCTCTTTACACACACAACCTTCTATCTCTATCTCCAACAATGGCTGCCATCTATTACCACCACCCACCTAGACCGCCGGATCATAGTAAATAGCAAACCCACAATTGGTATCAGAGCCACGGTTCAATCTTTGGATCGGCGTGTTTATTGTCTACTGATTTGGTGGTCTAATTATTTTGTCTCGATCTATTGATTTTTTGTCACAATGATCAAATTTGTCTAAAAAATTGTCTCTTTTTTGTTATGGTAGTCATTTTATTCTTGTCTTAGATCAGTTATCATTGAAAATTGGTCCATCAAAATAGTCAGTTACAAAGTCTATCATGTTTATCATTATACTCATATCTGATATTATTATTTTGTCACATGGTTTCATCTTTTATATCATCTGTTTTATCATCATTTATGGGTTATCTAATATTTTTTGAAGATGAAAAGATAAAAACAGATCTAGAAAACCCAGATCCGGAATTCAAGGAAAAAGTACTATGGATAAGATTTCAGATGGATACTTTCCGACGGGTGATTCCGACGGATACATTTCGACGGGTGATTCCGACGGACACATTCCAAAGAATATATTCCGACGAATATATTCTGACGGATATATTCTGATGGATTTATTCATATTCCGATGGATACATTGCTACAAATCAAACCATGACCAGTTTTAACAAAACTCGAGACAATGTTGTATCTAAAACATTCTGACACCTAAACCACAACATCCTTTTCTCTCCACAACAAATCCCCATATCTAAGCTAACCCATCGTCACCTAACCCATCTATAATCAAAACTGACTCGAATCAATTAAAGTAAATTATTATCTCAGATTCATCAAACTTTGAAAGATCTTTTAGATCTTGTAAGTTCGAGATAACCCATCATAGATCGAATTATGTTTGGTTTCTCCCATATTTTTAATATTCGAAATCATGCTTTGATTTATAATATGATGTTATAATCAATTTATTTGATTTCGGTATGAACTCAAAATGAAAACCATGTTTATTTTTCGATTTAAATGAAGATAATCAACATGCAATTTGAAATAACACCTACCCGAGATCTTGTTCAAAGAACTTGATGTCGTTTCTCCTATGATTAAGTTTTATGGCTACTGATTCGATTGACTAAATATCAAACTAAATGAGTGATTGTGAGGGAATTAATTGGTGTTCGTGTACGGATGTGTCGAAGGGGGTCGAAGAATCAGAGATGTGAATGGATATGAGATATGGATTCAATTAAGACGAATGGATTAGTTTGATGATTTTCAAGGTAAGATGAGATTTGGTGTTAGACGAAGTTTTGGTGGCTGGGATTTGAGATGGAGGATTAGGTTGCTTTGTGTTTAAGCGGCTGGTGGAAAATATGATTAGGATTGCGTTAGATTAGGTTTGAAGTGGTGATTTATATCCCAGCTTATGGGCCAAGTCATACCCTAAGTCATTTGTATGTCTTTGCCTTATCAAATATGGGCTGCTGTTACATTTTCTCGGGTATTAGGACATTACTCCTTATGGGCCGATTTTTTTTTCAATTTTTTGTTCAAAAAGGACGTGTTTTTGTCTTTAGCTAATATATTTAATGGGGTTACGTTAGACTTGCTCAGTATCCTCTAACCGTGGGCTGAGTATGATAATTTTGGCATGGATAATTAACTTGTCTTGATATGGTTAATTATTAGGTTCAAATTATAAATGACTACATTTGGGACGTATTAACGAGAAAGTGACAAGACAATATGATGAGACAACGTGAAAAAAATTTATTTTGACGAGACCGAAGAAAAATGGCTATATTTGGTAGTAGCTACGGATGTTTGATCGGGTATTAATTATGTGAAGTTGAAGACGGATTTTTCGAAGGCGTGTATTTATTTTATCTTTGAAGATAACTTGCTCGTGCTTAATTTTAGAATGAAGATTTGTTTATCTGGTTTCCGAGTTCGGGGTGGTTGGTTGATGACCCGGATAACTGTCACATTAATGAGTTACATTACTATACTTCGTGTCACGCGCATAGTCGACGTGGATAATTTCAAGAGGTGTTGTGCTTATATACTTCTTCAGTAATGTATTGGGTACTTAGAGATTTCCCCACCGTTCTTCATTCAACAATTGTGCAAGCTTAAGTCACAAGATCGAAGGATTTTTATTCAGTTTTATGTTTGATGTATCTGGTTCATTCCATCAGTGGTCACTTCAAATTGCCGACAAGGGGGTTGGTAAATATTGCCATGGAGAATTTATGAGTAGAGAATTTCGATCAACAACTGATTTTCGCCAAATATATAATTCAACTTATTTATTATTATCACGAGATTTCAAGTACATGTGCGTACGATTTGTTGATGGTTACGAGTTTCGAAACCATCAAGGGGGAAGAAGAAGACATATTGAACGCATAATGAGTACACGTGATGAACTTCTTACTTTCTTTTGATTTGAAGACATTCCGAGATGACATTTCTCATAACCTCAGATAAAATCAGTGTTTTAACTCGTGACGGTATCAATCTCTAAACGGTACACTACTTATTCGATGTTTAATTGTTTTGATGTTGCAATTATTCATCATCATTATCCTATATGGAGAGATATGCATTTCCGGGACTTAATTGACTCTGGTGCATCTCCGAAGAAGATATGTGCATTTCCGGGACTTAATTGACTCTGGTGTTACGATATCAACTTCATGAATTAGATAAAGTGTCTACTTCAGCATTTGAGTTTCATACTTAGGATTGGTTTACTTTCTTCAACTACGTGGGGGAATAAATGTCTTGATTCTTTCTAGTATGCATAACTTGAACTCTTAGTGGGAAGAAAAATTCAGAAGAATTATTCAAGCGTGAGAAGAGACGTTGTTGATCTACTTGGTGTGCCCCTAACTTTCAATCACTCATAGTAATATTATCATTTCATATGATGGGGTTTGCTTGTTAAATTCCGTTGTGCGCTTAATCATTCTAAGCTTTATTCAAAGCTTTGGATCTGCTTATGAGGATTGTCGGTTTAGGGGGAAGCTATTAAAAGCTTCTACATCAAGTTTATGTGGCATGAATTAGGGGGAAGTTAATTAAGAAGCTTCTCCTTAACCAGAAGTATATGGGTTACTTAGCTCGTGCCGTTACAGTATTTCTACTACAAGTTACTAAGAAGATGAGTCACTCTAAAGTGAAGACTTGATGTCAAAGGCTTCAGAATACATCATCAGCATTGGACGCTTCATGGAAGCTTTTGTTCTTAATCATTATGTACTTGTTAGGGATAATATTGTAAGGAATTCCACACGTCGTCCCATGGGGTAAGATTGTTGGAAATTCACTTTATGTGACGACATTTAAGAATTCCTATTAGTTATCATAGTCACACACGCATAGACTAGACTAGGTAACGATGTATAGTTTAGGTGTTGTGTGGCTATATATACCCCTCCAAGACTTCCAAGGAGGGGTTGTTGTTTGTGTTTTTTCCCATTTCATTCAATACACTTTTTCCTTTCTCTTTACACACACAACCTTCTCTCTCTATCTCCAACAATGCCATCTATTACCACCACCCACCTAGACCACCAGATGATAGTAATTAGAAAACTCACAAAGGGTAGCGACAATAGAGTTCCACCAGGTAAGGGCACTCTCGAGTAGTGTGCAGGTGGCGAACTTGACTTTGTTCTCGCCAGCACAACCGCTGATGCAGAAAACACTCTCTAGTCTTTCAAACCATTGCATCAATTCAAATACTCCTTCCTTTGCTCGGTAGTATGAGGGTTTACACTTCAAGAGGTCAGGGTAAGAACAACCCCTATTAGCTTTGTTTCTGCGTAGACTGAGTTTTGGATCATTGTTCACATTTGGATCAACTTATCTGGCTGCCATAGCTGCTGTGATGCCCTCATTTATCATTTCCCTGAGTTGAGCAGCAGTGACGTTTTGAGTAGCTTCAGGAAGTTCGGTATTAGCGGCGTTTGAAGTGGTTGCATAATTGGGATTTGATCGAGTAATCACCATTTGTCTATAATCATACACAAAATAAGATTATTAGTTCAAGTGTTAGTACAGTTTTTATATTATTTGCACGGGGAAAATTCATGCATTTGATTTCATAACAAATTGGATAACCTGTCAAGATTTCATAGTATAATACATTGCATAACATATATAACATAAGAAAATTATTACATGCAAATTTCCATAAGGAATTAAACATTCATCGAGCATAGCAAATTCGAGACAAAGGCTTAGCTGGCCTTGTCCTGGGTAGTGGTACACATTGTCTTAAGTACATCATATCCGAAAACACATGTTCGAAAAGGAAAGGTACAGTACAGGGATACATCACAAAAGCTGAAAAGAAATAAAAGTACAAAAGTCCTATACCATGATAGCTAGGGTACAACCCATAAGTTGATCATGATGTACAAGAAATCTAGTACATCTACTCTACTCCTGCCTAGGTGGTCTGCTAGACGAGGCTGGTGCTGGTGGGGCTGGTGAAGCTGCAGATGCTCTCCTGGTACTCCATAATGTCCGAACTGTTGCTCGGGTCTCCTTAAGCATACGAAGTGCTGTCAACAGCTGGGTTCGAAGTCTATCGACGGCTCCTTAGAGATAAGCCATCTCTACAGTAACCCCATCATGTCGGATGGTGGCAAGGTCAAAGAAAATAGACAACGACTGCTCCTGAGCAGATAGAGCAGCATGGGTCTGATGCTGAAGACTCTCCATGACCTGAATACGTTGATGGAGACGGTCGTTCTCTTCCAATAGCCACTGTAATGCCTCGTCAGTCCTAGCCTGAACACCTCTGACTGCATGGGCTTCTCCCCTCATAGTGTGAGTGAGAGAGTCGACACGCTCATGAAAGGATGTGTATCCCTATTGACCTGCTGTCAACAGGCTGCGAAGGTCTGGTATCTCCCGCTCCTGATGTGCGGCCAGTGCGGCGATCTGGGCTTGGACAGAATCGACATGTCCCGCCCTGGAACCCTCCCCGATCTCGAAAGTAGAGTCGGGTATAGACTCGGGAAAATAGTCTGGGTGTAATGATGAAGGTACAGAATATGATAGGTCAGGAGATACCCGATCCTCCTCCATAGCGGTGGAGACTGTTGGAAATACGTTTTACGTATTAAGAAGGATCGGTCACTCCAACAATAGTCCATGAATAGCTCGTAGTTTAGTTACTTATCTTTATTTAACAAACAAACCAAAGCCTAGCCTACAACATGTGTAGGCTGGCCCAAATGTAAGCCCAAGCAATGACAAGGGCTTGGGTATATAAACCCTCTCCTTTGATGGAGAGGGTATTGTGGTTCTTCATTTTACACATAGTGAAAAAGAGTTTTTCTTTCACTTTCTCTCTATAAGTGTGTGTGTTCTCACCATCTCTCTATCTCTTTCTCTCTCTAAAACATAAGCAAGATTTACATATCCTACAAATTGTATCAGAGAGCCATGGGATGATTGTATTGTTCATGTGTTTGTGTTCTTGATTCATATGCCTATTTTGATCCATTTTTACATGAACCAAATTTTTTTTTTGTGTGTTTTTGATGGTTTTTTCTTGATACAAATCTTCTACATAGTTGTGGTAGGGATTTGGTATAGTTACTTTGGCTAAAAACACAAAATTTTTGGGTGTTTTGGTCAATTTTTGGCTTAAAATCACAAATTGGTTGAGTTTTGTCCGAGAAAAGTGGAAATTATTCCGATCAGGTCATCAGAAAAGGGTTTATAGGACATTCCGATCAGTGTAATCGGAATAGGGTTTAGGGATTCCAATTTTGGGTACATTCCGATCAGGTATTCCGATTAGGTATTCCGATTTGGCATTCCGAAAAGGGACATTCCGATTTGGTTCATTCCGATTTAGGACTTTCCGATCTTTGACATTCCGATTAGGGTTTATTCCGAATTGGGAGATTCCGATCAAGGTTATTCCGATAGGGCTTATTCCGACTGATATTCCGATCACTATTCCGATCAACATTCCGATAACAAAAATTATTCCTTAAAAATTTCGAGGACATATTGTAGGGTATTTTAACATTGTTTCTCGACTTCAACTCACAACAAAAAACACATTTACTTTCTTTCATTGATCGATCAACGTTTGTAAATCTTAACTTATTGAAATGGAGTACACATCTCTTACGGATAAATCCATCCTCTCGGGTACGGATAATCGTCCACCAATGGTGGTGAAGACTATGTATGAGGAATGGGCTTCTCGAATGGAACTTTATATGTTGAACAAGGAGAATGGACATCTCATTTGGGCATCGGTGCTCAATGGACCATTAGATTATGGCACAGTGACAGAAGGTACAACTACTCGTCCTCGCACAACGGGTGAATTGACTGGAGATATGAAGATTCAAGACAAATGTGATAAGTATGCTACAAACATCATTCTCCAAGCCCTTCCTCCAGATGTCTACAAACTCGTCAGCAAACATAAAGTTGCCAAAGAGTTATGGGATAGAATTCGTGTTCTCATGCAAGGCACCTCGTTAACTAAACAAGAACGAGAGTGTAAGCTTTATGATACTTTTGATAAGTTTGCCTATGTGCCAGGGGAGACTCTCAATGATTACTATCTGAGATTTACCCTATTGTTGAATGAGCTCAATATCTATGGCATGAAAATTCCTACCTTTCAATTGAACACCAAGTATTTGAACACTCTTCCTTCAGAATGGAAAAAATACGTGACGGATGTTAAATTGGCTATGGACTTGCATAACACCAATGTGGATCAACTTCAAGCTTTTCTTCAACAACACGAATTCCATGTGATCGAGGCTCGGTTGTCTACACCTCAAGTTCATGATCCACTTTCAATGTATGCTTCTCAACAAAACATGGCTTATACTTATCAACAACCATCATACTTGCAGCAACCACCACCACACACCTATCAGCAACCATCTTATCAACAACCAGTGATGCCACAGCAAGCATTTCAACAAGGTGTTCATCAACAATCTTTTCCGCATCAACCACCATATCAGACATCACCATCACAAGCCAACACTTCTCCAATGGGCTATACTCCTCAGCAAGGATATTTTCCAATAGAAGCACAACCAGCACAAGCTTTCTACTCTAATGAACTTCCACCAATACAAGCACCGGTCTTTACTCCAAATGATACGCCAGCTGATGTTCTAAACTATCTCACAGCCTACTTGTCAAAACTTGTTGCAACTAGAGGATTTCCACCAACAAACAATCAGCTCCGCACCTCATCAAATCCTCGAAAACAAGCCACTGTTCAAGATGGTCAAGTGACGGTGCAACCTATTCAGGGAAGGCAAAATTCATATGGACCTCCTATAAGGACTGGGAACAATCAAGTTGTGAATTCTCAAGCTAGTGGAAATGGGAGCCCTATTGGTCCTAAGAAGGTTGTGACTTTCTACAATTGCCGAGGATAAGGTCATATGGCTAGGGAATGCACTCAGCCGAAAAGGAGGAGGGATGATGCATGGTTTCGTGAGAAGATGTATTTGGTTGATGCTCTGTCTAAGGGGAAGATTTTGGATTCAGAGGAGTTAGCATTTCTTGCAGACCCAGGGGCAGCAGATACTGAAGGCATTGCAGTCGTTTCCACTTCTAATGCACCTTATCAAGCAGATGATCTTGACGCATATGATTCGGATTGTGATGACATTCACTCTGCCCAAGCTGCTCTCGTTGCTAATCTCTCTCATTACGGTTCTGATGTCGTTAGTGAGGTACCCACCACAACCAATCTTGGTAATGATGATAACCAACATCAAGTTGGGCATGAAAATGACAACCTCGAACAGCATTCGGGAACTAGTAACTCAAATGATGTGGTACCCAATCCAACACATTTGATGAACCTCAACCAAATGCTACGACGGGTTTGGAATCTTGTGCTCAACATGATTTGGTCATGGTACCTAAACATATTATTGATCAAATGCATATGGCCCTCATACAATCCGTAGATACCAATTCCACCCTAACTGCTGAGCTTGCGTTGCATAAAGAAAAAGTCAAAGCTTTTGAAATGGTCCCTCAAGAAGAAAAAATAACATGTTCTGAATTTGACCAATTTCGTTTTGAAAAGATTGAACACTTAAAAGAAATAGAATCATTAAAAGCTAATCTTTCCAATGAATTAAAAACAAAAGAGTCGGTTGTCAATGATTTTAAGAAACTTAAAATGGAATTCGAAACTCTCGAGTCTAAAAAGTTTGAATCGGAAATTAATGCTACCAAACTTCTTAAATTTAAAGGACAACAGCTTTTAAAACAATACGCTTCCACAGAAAAGGTTCATTTTTAACTAAATCATTTAAAGAACTCGAACTTAAACGTCTTCAAGATTTACCACCTAATCCCGGTTATGCAAAACAAGCTCAAGAATATATTCCCGGTCTTTATGACATGACCATCATTGGCAAATCGAAAGAAGCACCTTTTGTTCGTAGTACTGAGGAGACACAGTCACTTGCGGATGAAACTCATTCTAAAATGATTTCAAAATTCCATACAATTGATTATGATCAACATAACAAAGATCAATTTTCGAAAAAGACACGCATTCGCTTACAAAAGGAATTAGCTGAATTGACAGTTCTTGTGCCCCAAAGTTTGTCAAATGAAAACCTTCCTAGTACGTCTCCTACACTTGTTAAAACGGATTTAACGAAGTTAATTCCACCGGTAAGTAAGGCATCCGTTAACTTAAATGCGGTACACCAACACTTAGCTGATTTTGACAAGGTCATTTTGGAACATACGACGGCTTCGGCCATAACGGAAGGTGAATGGAACTTTGAGCACACTAGAACTGCGTTCCGAAACGAGATTGTTCCGTTTGTAGACAATGTTAAAGCTTGTCTTAGTACTCTTGATCAAGATTTGCTTTTGGAAATAGAAGAAGTTAGACGTGTTTCAATGAAATGGATGATGCCTATGAAAACAGTTTACTTGAAATAGAACGAGTTTCACGCCAAAATGATCTGCTTCTGAAGCAAGTGATGTCTCATGATATAGTTTATGTCTGTGTGAATAAAAGTGTTGATAATGATTCTATTGTGCATAATGTTGAATCTGTGGATACTGTGAAAGATAGTACTTGTCACGAATCTGACGCTGAATTTTTAAAGCTTCAAGATTCATATTCATCGCTTTCAAAACGTTTTGATGAGATTCAAACACATTGTATTTCGCTTGAATGCAAGCAACAATTTATTCAAGAAATCTTTTAAACGTCATTCGAAGGTGTTAATATCGATGACGCAAACTTTGAAAAGAATTTTCGATTGAATTTAAAATCAAAACAGCGTCAGCCAAATGACAAAGTTGCTAAATCTTTGCCGATAGAAATAGAAAAATCTAAGGAGCTTAACTGTGTGAACGTACTTGAGGCCGTTGAGAATTTTAAACTTGATCTAGATAATCGAGTTTCCAAGATTTTGTCCAAAGTTGATAACTTAAAACAGAAAGATACACGACTCTCCGATTCAGTAATGTCTGCATGTGCTAATACCACTGCACAGAATCAATCATTGATTTAACAATTGAATCGAAATTCGGTGGAAATATCTGATTTGAGGGAACAAATTTGTGATAAGAATATGGTCTTGGTGGAGTTAAAGGAAACACTTCGTACTCTAAAAGGTAAGAATGTTGTGGATAACGCAGCCACTATCTCAGCATCGTCCTCTAGTGCAATCAAAAGAACCCTTATAGCCGTCACACCACTTAACAAGGGCCCTAGGACTAAACCATCTCAAACTTTGGTCACTAAAGATAAGGCGGAATCAAAACAAGCTTCTAATATTCCCGTGTTGCCTTCTACAGGAGTAAGCACCACTACTAAGGCTCAAAGATCTAAGATTAACAGAAACAAGAAGAATGATAGGATCTTGCCCCCATCTAGTAGTCAAGTGAAGAAGAAAGTAGAAGCCCATCCTAGGAATGTTATTTCTGTTTTGAATAAAAAGAATCATGTAGCTAAACCTAATGATTCTGCGGTTGTGCAGCGTTCTAATCCTAGTGTGAATTCAAATTTGAAATGTTGGAATTGCAATGAATGTATGTTTTCTAGTCGTCATGATTCTTGCCTTATTGACCATGTGAATGAGATGTATGCCCGGAAAAATGGATTAGAATGGAAACCGACTGGGAATGTGTTAACCCAAGTTGGTTGGATGTGGCGCCCCACTGGTAGAACTTTCACTATAGTAGGAAATACGTGCCCTTTAACTAGGATCACTCCCACTATAGCGAAGAAAGCGTGCCCTTTAACTAGGAGTACCAAGGCTACCAAAACACAAGCGTGTCCTTTAATTAGGAACACCGACACTACTGTAGGAAACAAGTGCCCTTTAAATAGGTCAACTCCCACTGTAGTGCCCGCGAATAATCCAAAACCTAAGAAAGTTGGAACAGTAAAACCTGTTAGTGCTAAAACTCACATTCGAAAACGCAGGAAATCTAAGGGTCACACAAATGTTAGCAATTCTGATAATCTTATATCTGTATCTGCTAACACTCCGCAACCAATAGTTTCCAATGCATTGTCTACTGTTGTTGTTGAAAACAGGTGGTCCAAATTGTTCTCTGGTATTTGGACTCTGGTTGCTCTAAGCATATGACCAGAGATCGCTCTCAGCTGAGAAATTTTTTTAGCAAGTTTCTTGGTACGGTTCGATTTGGAAATGATCATATTGCAAAGATAATGGGTTATGGTGAATATCATATTGGGAATGTTATAATTTCAAGAGTGTATTATGTGGAAGGTCTCGGTCACAACTTATTTTCTGTGGGACAATTTTGTGATGCAAACCTAGAAGTCGCTTTTCGAGAGCATACTTGCTTCATTCGTAATTTGGAAGGGGTTGATTTATTGAAAGGTACTCGAGGGAATAATTTGTATACCTTGTCTCTACAAGACATGATGGTCGCTTCTCCCGTATGTCTTCTCTCCAAAGCATCAAAGACTAAGTCATGGTTATGGCATCGACGGTTATCTCATCTTAACTTTGACGTTATTAATCATTTGGCGAAAAACGAACTTGTTCGTGGTCTTCCTAAACTTTCATTTCACAAGGATCATTTGTGTTCCGCGTGTACAATGGGGAAAAGCACTAAGAAATCTTACAAACCCAAGACGGAAGACACCAACCAAGAGAAACTTTATCTGTTGAATATGGATCTTTGTGGGCCAATGCGTGTTGAAAGTATTAGTGGCAAAAAGTACATCCTCGTCATTGTCGATGATTACTCTCGGTTTACATGGGTGAAATTTCTTAAAGCAAAAAATGAGGCACCTAAGTTCATCATCGGATTTCTCAAGAAGATTCAAGTGCATCTCAACACTATTGTCTGACGCATTTGTACAGATAATGGAACCGAATTTGTGAATCAAATCTTGCGTGATTATTATGAAGAAGTGGGCATATCTCATGAAACATCCGTTGCACGCACTCCACAACAAAACGGTGTCGTTGAAAGGCGAAATCGCACAATTATGGAAGCTGCTCGAACGATGTTAATTTACGCAAAGGATCCATTGTTTTTATGGGCAGAAGCAGTATCTACAACAGTGTACACCCAAAACCGGTCACTAATTCGTAAACGCCATGGTAAAACACCTTATGAGCTTCTCCATGGAAAAGTACCAGATTTAGCATATCTTCATGTATTTGGTTCTCTTTGCTATCCAAATAATGATGGTGACAATTTGGGAAAACTTCAACCAAAGGCTGATATTGGTATTTTCATTGGTTACGCACCCGCAAAGAAGGCATACCGTATCTACAATCATAACTCTCGCAAGATCCTCGAAACTATAAATGTTAATTTTGATGAGCTGACAGCTATGGCTTCTGAGCAAAGCAGCTCGGAACCCGCACTTCATGAAATGGGACCCAGTAACATTAGTTCTGGTCTTGTCCCAAACAACCCTACTTCATCATCATTTACACCACCTTCTAGGACTGAATGGGATACGTTGTTTCAACCGTTCTTTGATGAATTCTTTACTCCTCCAACTATTGTTGCACCAGAACCTGAGGTAATAGCTCCGGTAACCGAAGTTGTCGCTCCAGCAACCGTTGCACAATCAGATACGTCTGCACCTACAATTGGTCAAGATATACCATCAACAAGTAATTCTCAACCAACACCTATTTCAACTACCCATGTCATGCCTATTGATGATGAAGAGGATGATGATGATGACGATTTGGAATTCGCTCAAATGCGTGAACTTCCATTCTTTGGTGTACCTATTCCCGACCCTAATCAAGCCGGGTCATCCACCTCAGAGGAAGATCCTACTACGATTTACTCCAATCCACGGATTCATGAACATGACAACAAGTGGACAAAGGATCATCGTATAGATTCTATTATTGGTGACCCTAATCGTCTGGTATCCACACGAAGTCAGTTACAAGAAAGTGCAAGGTTTTGTCACTTTGATGCTTTTCTCACTAAAGTAGAACCTAAGACATGGCAACAAGCTTTTACTCAATCATGTTGGATAGAAGCTATGCAAGAAGAACTTAATGAATTTATACGTCTTGAAGTATGGGAACTTGTCCCATGCCCGGATCAAGTGCAGTTACTCACTTTGAAATGGGTTTACAAGGTGAAACTCGATGAGTTAGGCGGAATATTGAAGAACAAAGCTAGACTAGTAGCTCGTGGATACAAGCAATTATTGGGAATCGACTTTATGGAATCCTTTGCACCTGTTGCCCTTTTGGAAGCTATTAGACTATTCCTCGCTTATGCAGCCCACATGAATATGATCGTCTATCAGATGGATGTGAAGACGGCATTTCTTAATGGAGAAATCAAGGAAGAAGTCTATGTTCAACAGCCGGATGGTTTTGTGAATCCTAATTATCCTAATCATGTGTACAAGCTTAAGATGGCTCTCTATGGGTTGAAGCAAGCTCCTCGCGCATGGTATGATCTATTGTCACAATTCCTCATTTCGCAAGGCTTCGCTAAAGGTAAGGTGGATCCTACGCTGCTCATTCAGAAACGAGGTAAAGATATGATTATGGTACAAATATATGTTGATGATATTATATTTGCAGCCTCGACCCAAACCTTATCAGATGAGTTTGGGACACTCATGTCTTCCAAGTTTAAGATGTCAATGATGGGCAAGGTATCATTCTTCTTAGGTCTTCAGATATCTCAGAGTCCCAGAGGCATCTTTATCAATCAATCCAAGTATGCCCTTGAATCGCTAAAGAAGTATAAGATGGAATCTTGCGACCCCGTGGATACTCCAATGGTGGAACGAACTAAGCTTGATGCAGATCCACATGGAGTTGTCGATGATCCGACACTTTATCGTGGAATGATCGGTACTCTTCTGTATATCACAGCTAGTCGACCTGATCTTCAGTTTGCCATATGTATGTGTGCTCGATATCAAACTCGACCTACTGAGTTACACTTAGCTATTGTGAAACGGATCTTTCGATATCTTAAAGGAACCATTAATCAGGGACTTTGGTATTCGAAGGACTCTTCGATTGCACTTATGGAATATGCAGATGTGGATCACGCGGGTTGTCAAGATACAAGGCGTAGCACGAGTGGAACTTTGCAACTACTAGGAGATCGACTAATCAGTTGGGCATCGAAAAGGCAGAAAAGCGCTGCAATCTCAAGTACGGAAGCAGAATACATAGCTATGTCTTGTTGTTGTGCCCAAATTCTTTGGATGAGATCGCAATTAAACGACTATGGTCTAGGTTTCAACAAAATTCTGATGTACTGCGACAACAAGAGTGCAATTGCCTTATGCTGCAACAATGTCCAATTCTCCCGGTCAAAGCATATTGACATTCGCTACCATTTCATCAAGGAGCAAGTGGAAAATGGAGTAATAGAGCTTTACTTTGTCCGATCTGAGTATCAACTGGCGGATATTTTCACGAAGGCTTTAGATCGCGCTCGAATTGAATTTTTGGCCGACAAGCTAGGAATGAGAACCTTCTCGCCTGAGACTCTTAAAGAACTGGCAGATCAAGCGAAAGAATAGTGATGGTAAGCTATTATGCGTATCCTTGGTGATCATCTGTATATATTTTTTATATTTTTATCCACAAAATCAAAATACAAAAATATAAAACCATATAAAAACCATAAAAATTGAAAAATTCAGAAAAATCCAAAAATATTTTTACTTTATTTTTCAAAGGCATGTCTTTTGGTACGATAATATTTACGGCCTTAGATATGTCGATTAATATTGACACGGCGCCATAAATAGAGTTCGTACAAAAGTTGTAAATATTTCATAAAACATGCCTAAATGGCTTGTAGTTATTTCTGACCGGTTCTCATATTAAAGTCAAGTATTTCTTATGAAAGCTTTGGCTCACAACGGGAATTAATTTTCTCGGGCAAGGTTTACTTTAAAACCTTGTAAGGGATCAAGTTTTCTTTATAACTTGGTCTAACACAAATCTATGTACGTATAAGTGCATTTATTTGTTAAAACAAGAGATGTCTTGTTTTTATGAAGCTATCATCTCTACAACCATAGCAATCTACAATTGGTATCTACATACTCGACGATGCGACTACTCAACCGACGACTACAACTCTTTCAATAGAACACGGGTCAACAATTGAGGGGGAGCAATTGTCAAGCATTCAGAATCTTCGATGCCGAAAGTGCCAAGTTCACAAGTTGGTGTCAAGACAACAATACCAATCGTACACGTGGTGTCAAGAGATGACTTCAGATGTGACGAGGCGACCAACATATGCTGACAAGAACCATTTGATCTTATCATATGATGTTCTCATCTATCAGGTCCAACCTTTTCAATTCTTTTCTAATAAGGTGAATATATGATCATGTTACAAATCAGTATCATATCTCATACATTTGGTATCATGAAGATAAAACGGACTTGCATTTTTCTTCCAAAAACCTTTGTTAAACCTTCATTAAATCAATTGATATTAAAAACATCGATTGGGTTAATATTTTTAATATGGGGGGGAAAATGTGATTTAATATGGGATATTATCACAAATGGTTTGACTTAATGTGTTGGCTCATCCCGACATGTGCGGAATGTTTTCGAATATCGTGGCATATGTTAAGGGGGAGCAAAACGGATTTGATATAAAAATGGATTTCATGGTGAAATATACTTACCCAAAACCCATTTATTTCACGACGATGAAGATTGTGGTGACATAAGGATGGTAGGATAGGTTAAGTCCTATGATTCTTCCAGAACCGGAGGAATCTTCCCAAGGACATTCCATAGCTAGAAATAGTAGTCCTTAGGAAAGATGGAGAAAGATTGTGAACGTAGCTGAATGCCGACCAAGTACTTAAGTTAGCACTGGAACAATCACAACAAGGTGCTAGTTATGACGTATTGGTAAGCATTGAAGGGGTTGAAGAATGAAAAAGAATTGTAAAGATAAAAGGTGTAAAGAAAGAAGCCCTCCTTACAACTTTAGGCAGAAACCGGGTCAACACATATGCTATTGAGATCATTTTAATGATTCTCGATATTGAAGACAAACATCATGGACCCAGTGATGCAATGCACAACCCATCCCAGCTAACTCAGATATCTCTCAAAAGGTATTTGTGTTAATCACACGGAGACAACACATTATCTATTGATTTATTCACTCCGACATCAAGTTGGGCATGAAAAGGTGGCACTCCTCTCCAGCCTCCGATCACTAAAATCCAAAATGCACGATCGAGTCTAGAGCCATTTGAGATCATCAAATATCTCATTAGGACACACTTTCATATTTCCTTGCTTCTTCACACACTGTGAAAATTATGAAAGATTTTAAGAGTCCTACGTAAAATCTTCATGATCTTGCCTGAACATCCGAGTAATACGATAGTATTTACAATGAAGATGGAAATCCTTCTTGAGCGAATATCAAAAAGCTCATGGTAGGTGACTTGTGCGATTCTTTATGAATCAAACTTGTGACAACTGGAAAGCAACAGTGGTTTAATTCTTAATTGAATTTAAACATGTTTCAGGCCTCTACGTAATATCTCAGTGATCTTGCCAGAACACTCAGAGTGATACCTTAGTATTCACGGTGATGAGTGGAAATCCTTCTAGTGTTAACCTCAAACAGCACTTGGTAGGTAACTTGCAAGATTCTATACGAATCAAGCTCGTGACAACTGGAAAGCAACGATGGTGCGGTTCTTAATTGATTTTCACTTGTTCCAGGAACATGAATTGACGGCTTCAAATCCTGCGGATATTATTATCCAAATGATTCACTCTTTATGTTCGCAGTCAGCTTTGGACGGTCGAATAAAGAGAACGGGGTTACCTGCGAAATCCTGTCAGGAAGTTACTTAATTGAAACTATCCGTCACGGGTACGATATCTAATATCGTCTGATTGTAGTAAATTACACCTCTTGTTTAGGAAAACAAAAGAGCGTAAATGAGCGGTAAGTATTGAACAAATGACTTTAGGAAAAATCAAGTGTTAATGACCCAATTAAGTTCGTTTCCCAAGGAGGTATATGTGTGTGACTAAGATGTACAAGATTTGAGATTAATATTTGGTTTAGAAGGGGATTAGAAGAGAAAATCACGAAGTCGTAAAAATAAAAATTAACACAAAATCACTATTAGAAAGTTAAAACGTAGAACCTAAAAAATCACCAAAATTAAAATAAATTCTAAAAATTACCAAAAAATCACCAAAAATCAAAAATAATAAACTAAGAGTTTACCAATTATCAAAACTTTTTCAAACCTTTTAAATAATTAAATATTCAATTTTTAAATGCTAATTAAAGCCCTAAAAATCAAATAAATTATCAAAAAGCCCAAATAAAAATTTTTCAATTGATAAACCTCTAAAATGACCTAAAATGATTAAAAACTATTTTTAGAAATTTTAAAACTAATAAAAACTATTTAAAATGATTTAAAAACTATTAAAACTTAAAATAATTATAAAAATTAATCTAAAAGTGATAAAATTATTCTAAAAGTTGCTAAATTCCTATTTTAATGTATTTAACCTAAGAAAAATGTAAAAAGTTGGAAAAAGTGAAATTTTAAAAATAATAATAAAAATCTAAAAATTATAAAAAATTCTAAAAACTTGCAAACTAGTTTATTTTACCCTAAATAATCAGAAAATGAAAGTGAAATTACCAAAATACCCCTAATGAGCCCTCAAATGGGCCAAATCCAAAAACAGTCAACCTAAAAGGGCTTTTGGGCCCAAAAAGTCAAACTTGGCCCAATTGACTTGGAAAAGCCCTATCTGACTTAAAATTTAGTTCTAAGAACAAAACTCTAAAGGCCCAAAAGCTGAAAATGTGCTTATCACAGCTTATTGAACACAAAGCTTATTCTTATTGGGCTTTTCAGCCCATTAAGCCATAAGCTAATGCCATAAGCTCTAATTTGACACACAACCCTCTTTTTGGATGCTTAAGAGATCTGTCAAAAGAAATTTTCAATAAGCTCACTCAATAAGCCAGAAAATAGAAAAGCAAAATTCCACAAAACGACAAAATAGTCGTTTTTGAGAAATACTCAACCTCAGAAGCTGATTCAACTTGCAAAAGCTTTCAAATGGACTCAATAAGCAATATCAATCAACAAAAATCCAATAAGCACAAGAAATAAGCCAGAATAAGCACAAATGAACTTATGTAAAAGTCAAAGGACTTGGTTTTCTAGTCAAACCTAAAAGTCAACCACCCAAATGCTCCAGGATGAACAAATGGGTCAAAATATGAGCACCTATTACAAAAACAAAGTTGTTGCAGGTTACAATAAGCTGTTATAGCTTATTAATAAGCTGACACCAAAAATGCACTAGCAGTGGTAACCAGCAGGGGAAAGGAGTTCCCACTGCTTTGACTATTTGACCAAGCTTATTTGAGAGTTCTGGTTTGATTCAATTGGAAACAAAGGCACCCTTGTGATCAGTGAACCACAAGGAGTCAATAGCAACAATAAAATCACAAAATGATCCACACAATAAGCCACAATAAGCCAAACAGTCACCAGATAAGCACCAGATATGCAAATAAGCAGTTAAGCACTTAATAAGCAGATTTCAGCAAAATAAGCCAACCAAACTTAACCAGATGCATACACATGCTATATGAACTAACAATAAACAAAAAGCAACAAGAATCAAACACTGAATCAAAGTAAATAGCAAGATCAAAGCACAAAAAGTTACTGATGAACAAAGAACAATATGCAGAAACAGTTTGCTGATATACTTGACACTTGATCCAATTTCAAGCCTCAAATCCTTCTACCCTGGTGTGATTAGCTTTGATTTAGCACTTGTTACCCTTAACCTAAGCTTAGATCTAGGTGTCCTCAAAATCCTAGCCAATTTTACCAAGTTATGAAGATTTTATAGCCAATCTATGAATCAATGTGTTTAAGACCACAAAACCTGCAAATAGATGCACAAATACTCCCAAATAACAGATACCAATACTTGCATACAACACACAAGCACTTAACAAACCTCAAATCCAACTTATGCAGTAATCCCAAACACCTTTTTAAAACTTATTTTCACAAATTTTCAAAGGATCATGAAGATTCAACCCACAAATCAGATCAATAACACCTCATTAACATCAAACCAAGCCAAATCAACAATAAACATCCACAATAACACAGATTCAAGCACAAATCCACAAAAATCACAAATATTCAGAAACTTAAAGAGAAAATGAAAAGGGAAGAAGGTGCAAACCTCCAAGACCTACATCCAGGCCCTGGATTGTTTGAGTTGAGGTACTAGCAAAACAAGTACCAGCTTCCAATGCTGCTAAGATGAACAAACACAAAGGTGAGATCAAATAAACAAGGACTTTCTGATTTTTGATGCACAAGTTTTATCACTTAAAACCTTGCCTCAAAAACCTTCAAACATATAAATGGAACTCAGATTTTAGCTTCTCAAACACCAAACTTTTATAAACAAGAACAAGATTTCTCAAAATTTCTGAAAATCAAATTTTATTTCATAAAAAGGAATTACAAAGATAAAAAGCTAAAATCTGGAACAAAGGGACTCTCACATGTTGAGGTCTCCTTTTATAGGCAAATGCCTGGTTAACACTATTCATAAACCCTAGAACTGAATTCCCAAATGTGCCCTTGAGGTCTTTTAGACGTTTTCTGATTTTGAGCTGTCCAATTTGATCAAGGCTGTTCATTTTAGCTTTGGAATGAAGCAAATGTTGTGGGCTGTTGATCTTGACACGTCACATGACTTGGAGGCTAAGTTGCTTGCTGATAGAGGAAAGGGAATTGGGGGTGGGGTCCTTTGTGAGTGGGAGTGAGGGTTTTATGTGTGGGATGTGTTTATGGTGAGGTGAATCAAACGTGTGCCAAGGTAATTTCATTTTACCCTTTGATTTAAGTTGTGTAAAATCTGGGCTGTAAAGGTGAATAGTACTCTTGTTTGATCCGTTTTTGTAGGAGTGAATAAGTGTTTGGCGCAAAATGTGTTTGAATGTTTCATTTGCACAAGTTCAGCCCTTGTTCTTCCTTTCTCTTGTCTTTTGTGTTTTAAAACCCATCAGCGCCCATTTAAGCTTGTAACAACTTTCACCATTTGGCAATTTTGGCACATAACTTTTCAAAAGGGTTTTCAAGGGTTCTTTTTGCCATTTTGAGATATTTCAAGGACTGATTTTGAACATTCTTGATCTTCAAAGGTCTTCATTGCATCTTTGACTTTATGAGGGACCATTATTGGCGATTTTGATTTGTTTAGGGACTATTCTTGCCATTTCTTTAAAGTTGAAGGACCTTTTGTGTAATTTTGACAAACTTAAGGGTCCAAACTTGTAATTATTAATATACAATGGTTTTAAGTGTCATTTCTTCAATAAATGAGGATCAATCTTGTTTGTCTCCAAGTCTTCAAGGGTATTTGTTGAAAATTCCATGATTAGGGCCCGGTTCTTTGTACGGCTTCGTTTCTCGTGTCCGTTTTTCCTTGTAACTTGTGATCTTTTGTCTTTTTCACGATATCCATACCTAAAATACACAAGTAAACAAACACAAGCATATATATGGTATTTTATGACATTTTTATGCATTTAAAGCCCGAAAAGAACGATGAGATCATGTATAAATGCCATCTCATCACTCCCCCATACTAAGCCATTGCCGTGCCCTCACGCAATGCTAGAATAAAGTATCTAAGCATCACCAAAATTCAATTTTATTAACCTTTATTGAAAAGTAAAAGGACTTGCAACATACTACGATGATGTGTAAAGACATAACATATGATTTTCATCACAAAGAGTGATTTTTAGGGTCAAAGAATAGAAACAAGTAAATGTCCCTTAGAGTAAATTTCTTCATCCTTGATTGTCATACATTCCATGCTAAGTGCAAAAACAAGATCATTGTTGGTACAAGTCACAATGCTAACACTACTCATACGTCCAAATTGTGTAATACTTTTTCTCCCCGCAATCCTAGTTATTATAAAAGGAAATGGGTTACTAGCATTTTTTATCTATTTGTCATGGATCACAAGTGATTCATATTGACTTATTTGAGTAGTTATTAGTCCGAAAGCAAAGTAGCACGATTTTATCAATAGTTAGCCGAAGGACAAAATCTTTTAAAACGGCTTCTCGTGTATCTCCTTAAGTTCATATCTTGGCATAACTCGTTTCACGATTTGAGACCTTTCTCGGACCGATATTTGGCATGTACTTCATACTTCAAATCTTGGGAAGACGTTCTTGAAATTATGGTCTTCTCTTCATATATTGGGATTTCTTCACTTGACGTTTTTTAGAGATTCTTCATATAGGACCACGACTTCATCATTTTTCTTCAATCTTTATTTTGGATTTTGATATACAACGATCCGCCTCCTTTTCGGACTTGGATATATTTATCCTCATACCTTGTTAGGGTCTTTTTGGATAGACTTTCTCCATTCTTTAGGGGAGTAATTGCTTCTCGTCGTGTGTCTCGATCCTTCATATTGATTTAGGAATAATGATACTTCACATCATCTTTGGATCTTTAGCAAAAATAGAGCTCCTCATGCCTTGTTAGGGCCTTTTTGGATAATCGCTAATCTTCGCGTCCCGCTTCAATAAGTTATGCCTTGGCTATGAACTCTATTCAACCCCGAGCAACTTTTAAACGATCTTTCGCTAGAGGCTAAGTAACCTTTCAAATCGTACGACCTTACTTATTGCAATTATGATTTATTCCTAATGCATTGATCTTATGGGAAGAAAAAGCCACAATTAAAAACATATGAGTTTTTGAAATAACACATTCATGTTCTACGTTTAGCATGATCACTTGTCTAACTCTATCATTTCTCGTTCTTCACTATATAAAGACCTCAAATTAAAGAGACTCGTGAATACTTAGCCATGCAAGTCAAAATTAAGCCAAATTTGGATTAGCTTTCATTAAGACTATATCAAATCAAAGTTTTGGGTTTTCAAGCCACCTATAGGATCTTGCACTTTCTTGGACTTTTTCAAGTTTAGAGAATGCATTTTATAGTTCCCTTGATAAGTGACTTTCTAGAATCAATTATAGGAACTTGCGAAAAGTTCTTGTTCTTAACCCGAATGAAATAAGACTTTCGCGTTTTAAAGCTCCCTATATAAAAGTCTAGCAAAACTTGAATTGAGCGGGTTAAGGAATGTAAATGGCTCCAAATGCCCATCAAGTCAAAAATTAACTCTTATTCTACCCATCGGAAAATATATATTCGTGTCTTAAAAACACTTATGAAAACTAAGAAAAATTTTAAAATTTATTTGGCCATTTTTAGCCTTATTAGCAAAACAAAAGATTGAAAATTGGAAAGCGTGAGGGCATAGCAAAGCAAGTACCTATTCACCCCCCCCCCCCCATACTAAAAGTAAACATTGTCCTCAATGTTTCGAGTCTAAAGGTGGAGCACCCCCATACTAGAGACGAAGAGTCGAATGCTTAGGATCTAGCATGGAAAGGGTGATCAACAATATATCTAAAGCCGTTTATTAATTATGCTAAAAGATAATTGTTAGAACAATAAAGGATAAAACTTCTTCAAACGAACGATGGAGGCTCACGTAAACGAACACGAGAGTCTTCAATCGTAGATGATGATGATGATCTAGATAACACAATCACAAACAACCACAAGACAACGATTTGAAAGGGTTCAAGTCCCCTTATTAGTGAATAGTGAGCATAAAAGATAAGCATGGGATCTACCCCACGAGGCACCTCGTTTTTATTACCGAGTCATGAGCTCGACTCGATTCCCTTAAAATGTGAACATTTAGGGAAAATCATGGTATGGTCAATGGGGCTTACATGATAAACAAGGCCCAAAAAGCAACCGGTAATAAGGACTAAGTCCTTTGATGATGCAAAATACCGGGGTCGAAGATGGCGTTCTCGTTTTCATTGGAAAAACAAATTAACGCCACTTCAACATGTGCCATAAACTCAAAGAGTTTGAAGAAAATAGATGAGAAGTAGAAGGGTGAGACAATTGGTAAGACAAACGTTTGAGCTACTCGAGGTAGGCTCGCACCAAGCAAATAGATATAGTTTCCATTTATTGCATCGGTGGAAGACCGAGATTTCCCTTTATATGAAATTCCG
Source organism: Glebionis coronaria (assembly GCA_025667525.1). Classification (NCBI taxonomy): domain Eukaryota; kingdom Viridiplantae; phylum Streptophyta; class Magnoliopsida; order Asterales; family Asteraceae; genus Glebionis; species Glebionis coronaria. The sequence goes on along the minus strand of CM046877.1, from coordinate 320,225,655 downwards.
GGATCGAAAATCTCGTCCTCGGTGGACAAGGATGAGGGAACATAAGGGGCTTCCCCCATACTAAGACCACACAAAGCATCGTCAAAAGGAGTAGACGAGCTTGTAGCACTCAAAACACGTGGTGATGACGGAGTTAGATTTGTAGAAAAATCAATTAAATCACATTTAAAATCTTTTCCTTTTTTATCTTTTAAACTCTTTTTATGAAAACCCTTTTTGATTATGTCGAAAATATTTGGTGTTTCTAAGACAATGTTAGTTACACTAAAAATTCTCACATTTTGAAACCGTTTTGGTTTTGGTGGTGGCAAGTTCTCAAAACGTTTATCGACAAAGAAAACCTCCCCATCGGGGTCAACATATTCATCATCCGAAAGATCTTCCGTAGAAACCGGCAACTTATCAATACTTTTCAAGAATGAATGTTCGAGGTGAGGCGAAGAATTTTTCGATTCAAGTATTGACGGTTTCTTCTTTGTAGGCTTTACACTCATAACCTCCACCGGCGGAGGAAATGGTACATTGTTTTTGGCGACATTTCCTAAAACTCTTGGTGAAAATTCTTTGCAAATGACATTGGTTGAATCACCATGGTTTAAAGTTGCAATAGAATAAACATGAGAAAGATTGGAGTTTTGTGTTGCATTGATGACAAGTTCTTCTTCATTGAAACGAAGGGTGATTTTTCGAGCATGAACATCGATAAGTGCTCTTGATGTATCCAAAAATGAACGACCCAAAATGAGAGGAACTTTTCGATCGATAGGAATGTCTACAACGATAAAGTCAACGGGATAGTAAAACTTTCCGACTTTAACAAAAACGTCCTCGGCTACTCCACATGCTAAGATCGTAGAATGATCGGCCATCTCGATAGACATGTTCGAAGGAGTAAGAGCCGGAAGCGAAAGCGATTTGAAAATCTCAAGAGGCATTAAATTAATACTAGCACCAAGATCGGCCAAGGCGTAGCATTCCTCCATATCTTGAATGGCACACGGAATCAAAAATTTACCGGGATCACCGACTTTTTGTGGTATGCGGCTAAGAAAAACCGATGAACAACTAGACGATTGTTGTAACTTCTCTTTGTTGTTTAGCATACTTTTGAAGTTTGCGGCAAATCGAGGCATCATGATAAGAGCGTCGGCAAAACTTATGTTAAAATGCATATCACAAAACATTTTCATAAATAGCTCAAATTGATAATTTGTTCCGTTCTTGTGCTTTCTATTTGTTTCGTCTCGAAGGGTAAGGTAAAGGTGGTGTGGGTTGGTCATTAGGCAACGGCCTTGGAAACTCGGGTTCCACAATTGGTATTGGTTCAACCGTAGGTGTGGTATGAGCGGTACTTCGTGGGATTGTAATGTGCTCCTTTTCGACCATCACCTCGGGTTCTTTCTCGATTTCCTTCTCCTTAGAAGTACTTGTACGAGAGATTGGTTCCTTGAAAGTTTTACCACTTCGTGTAGTAATAACCTTCATTTCTCCCCTCGGGTTGTTAATGGTATCACTAGGAAGACCACCCGAGGAAGAGGGTTTACACATGATTGCTTCAAGCATCTTAGCCATTCGGTCCTCAAATTTTGATTGCCTAGCATCCGCTTTTAATAACTCTTGCTTAATCTCATGTTGTCCTAATTCCATCTTTTGTTGGTTTTGTTGTAGACGTTGGACATTTCCTTCCATTTTGTTTGCATGAGTTTTAAGTTCATTAGCAAGTTCATTTTTAAGCTTGTTTTTCAACTCGGATCTTAAGCTAATCATCTCACGTTGCATGTTATCAAATTTAGCATCATTTGCTTTTGCATAATCCAAAAATTCTCCTTGCAAATTTTTAGTGTGAGCATTTTGAAAACCTTGTGTAGTGTTTTGAAAATCACGGTTTTGATTTTGATTAGAGATTTGTCCATTCCCACTTTGATAATTCCCTTTGTTGTAATTGCGTGTGTTGCCTTGGTAAATACCTTGGTTGTTGTTTCGATAATTGTTAACATTTTGGTTTGGTGGAGCTTGATTTGGGCGGGAACCTTGACCGTTTTGGTTGTAAGTTCCCGTTGCTACATAAGCACTCGAAGTGTTACCATCCGCGGTAATGCACTCGGAAAGATCATGAGCTCCCCCACAAGATAAACAACTCTTAGCAACCGCTTTAACCGAAGCGGAATTGGAAGCTTCTTGAGCCTTCCAATGGGACATAAGATTAGCAAATCTATCAAAAAAACGATTTTCCTCATTAGCTTCATCATGTAAGGCGTTAATGCTACGAGACGATTGTGACGAAGATGACGAACCCATATTGGCAACACTCGGTGTGTTACGAGGGTTATAAACCTTAGATCTATTTTCAATGATTTGTAAAGCCTCATTTGTCGTCTTGCACAAAAAATTACCACCCGCGGCGGCATTCAAATAATCTCGTTCATGATCATTAAGCCCATTATAAAAAGTATCCACTTGATGCAATTCCGTAAAATCATGGTGTGGACATTCATGTAACATCTCTTTAAATCGTTCCCATGCCATTGAAAAACTTTCATTATTTCTTTGTACAAATCGTGAAATCTCATTTTTTAAGTGTGTTGTTTTAGATGGTGGAAAAAACTTGTTCACAAACTTAGAAACGAGATCGGCCCATGTCAAAATCGAATTTTGCGGTTCTTTCTCGAGCCAAATTTTAGCGGGTCCATCCAACGAGTATGGAAACAACATCATCTTAATGGCGTCATGTGGAACATCCTTAAATTTGCTAGTGGCGGTGAGACGGTTGAAATTCCTAATGTGGTAATGCGGGTTGTCTTTCTCGTGACCTCTAAACTTATTTGCTTGCAACATCGACATTAAACCCGTCTTAATTTCGAAATTCTCCGCAAGAATGGCGGGAATCACAATAGCCTCTCCAAAACCCTCGGTGAGTGCTTGTAGCAACTCCATCATAGTACGATTAGCCATGACGACTTCTTGTTCTACAATAGGTTCAACAATTGGAGGTTCTCCAACAATCAACGTCTCTTGATTGGCTTGCTTTTGAAGTCGTTTACGAGATCGTTTTGCTTGATTACGAGTGATCATAAACATCACGAAGAATGGGAGGTGAGCAAAGAAGATTCTTTTTGGGTGTTTTGTGAATTTTCAATTTTTTTGTGTTTTTGATGATATTTAAATTTTTTTTTGGATTTTGGTGTATCTTAGTAGACAACAATCTACAAAATCTCTCCTCGAATCAAACTCTTGATTAAAGAAGCCTCAAAGGAATGAAAACGATCACGTGGAGTAAACTTCTTCCAATGACTTTAGAACTTTGGTGAAAACCAAATTGTTCAAGAGGGTTTAATCACAAAGAAAACCAAGCAAATATATTATACGTAATAATACTTTGGGCGGCAAAACCCTCGATTAGCCTTCAATCTCAAAATACTCACAAGCAAGCGGGGAAACGAGGCGGCGCGAAGCACTTAAGAGCCTTTTTCCTTAGGGTATATTTTATAATACCCGCCTTATACCCACCTTATAGTTTGTATCTTTCAATATCGAGCTTCACGAAAGTATTTATCTATTTTTGCCTTTTTCTTTTTGTTTGAGATTCGAATACAATAATTAGGAGATCAAATCCCAATTAAGGTTGTGTTTTCACACTTTTGGAGATATTGTAAATTTATTGTGATACTTAATACAATATAGTAATAATATTTGTACATGAAAAACCAAGAAAACCGATAATACGTATTAGTAGAGTTCTACTAATACAAATACTATTTGGTTAATATTAAAAACAACAATCCAAATTAATCACGACACACCTCCCCGGCAGCGGCGCCAAAGTGATTGTAGTAAATTACACCTCTTGTTTAGGAAAACAAAAGAGCGTAAATGAGCGGTAAGTATTGAACAAATGACTTTAGGAAAAATCAAGTGTTAATGACCCAATTAAGTTCGTTTCCCAAGGAGGTATATGTGTGTGACTAAGATGTACAAGATTTGAGATTAATATTTGGTTTAGAAGGGGATTAGAAGAGAAAATGACGAAGTCGTAAAAATAAAAATTAACACAAAATCACTATTAGAAAGTTAAAACGTAGAACCTAAAAAATCACCAAAATTAAAATAAATTCTAAAAATTACCAAAAATTCACCAAAAATCAAAAATAATAAACTAAGAGTTTACCAATTATCAAAACTTTTTCAAACCTTTTAAATAATTAAATATTCAATTTTTAAATGCTAATTAAAGCCCTAAAAATCAAATAAATTATCAAAAAGCCCAAATAAAGATTTTTCAATTGATAAACCTCTAAAATGACCTAAAATGATTAAAAACTATTTTTAGAAATTTTAAAACTAAAAAAAACTATTTAAAATGATTTAAAAACTATTAAAACTTAAAATAATTATAAAAATTAATCTAAAAGTGATAAAATTATTCTAAAAGTTGCTAAATTCCTATTTTAATGTATTTAACCTAAGAAAAATGTAAAAAGTTGGAAAAAGTGAAATTTTAAAAATAATAATAAAATAATAATAAAATAATAATAAAAATCCAAAAATTATAAAAAATTCTAAAAACTTGCAAACTAGTTTATTTTACCCTAAATAATCAGAAAATGAAAGTGAAATTACCAAAATACCCCTAATGAGCCCTCAAATGGGCCAAATCCAAAAACAGTCAACCTAAAAGGGCTTTTGGGCCCAAAAAGTCAAACTTGGCCCAATTGACTTGGAAAAGCCCTATCTGACTTAAAATTTAATTCTAAGAACAATACTCTAAAGGCCCAAAAGCTGAAAATGTGCTTATCACAGCTTATTGAACACAAAGCTTATTCTTATTGGGATTTTCAGCCCATTAAGCCATAAGCTAATGCCATAAGCTCTAATTTGACACACAACCCTCTTTTTGGATGCTTAAGAGATCTGTCAAAAGAAATTTTCAATAAGCTCACTCAATAAGCCAAAAAATAGGAAAGCAAAATTCCACAAAACGACAAAATAGTCGTTTTGAGAAATACTCAACCTCAGAAGCTGATTCAACTTGCAAAAGATTTCAAATGGACTCAATAAGCAATATCAATCAACAAAAATCCAATAAGCACAAGAAATAAGCCAGAATAAGCACAAATGAACTTATGTAAAAGTCAAAGGACTTGGTTTTCTAGTCAAACCTAAAAGTCAACCACCCAAATGCTCCAGGATGAACAAATGGGTCAAAATATGAGCACCTATTACAAAAACAAAGTTGTTGCAGGTTAAAATAAGCTATTATAGCTTATTGATAAGCTGACACCAAAAATGCACTAGCAGTGGTAACCAGCAGGGGAAAGGAGTTCCCACTGCTTTGACTATTTGACCAAGCTTATTTGAGAGTTCTGGTTTGATTCAATTGGAAACAAAGGCACCCTTGTGATCAGTGAACCACAAGGAGTCAATAGCAACAATAAAATCACAAAATGATCCACACAATAAGCCACAATAAGCCAAACAGTCACCAGATAAGCACCAGATATGCAAATAAGTAGTTAAGCACTTAATAAGCAGATTTCAGCAAAATAAGCCAACCAAACTTAACCAGATGCATACACAAGCTATATAAACTAACAATAAACACAAAGCAACAAGAATCAAACACTGAATCAAAGTAAATAGCAAGATCAAAGCACAAAAATTTACTGATGAACAAAGAACAATATGCAGAAACAGTTTGCTGATATACTTGACACTTGATCCAATTTCAAGCCTCAAATCCTTCTACCCTGGTGTGATTAGATTTGATTTAGCACTTGTTACCCTTAACCTAAGCTTAGATCTAGGTGTCCTCAAAATCCTAGCCAATTTTACCAAGTTATGAAGATTTTATAGCCAATCTATGAATCAATGTGTTTAAGACCATAAAACCTGCAAACAGATGCATAAATACTCCCAAATAACAGACACCAATACTTGCATACAACACACAAGCACTTAACAAACCTCAAATCCAACTTATGCAGTAATCCCAAACACCCTTTTAAAACTTATTTTCACAAATTTTCAAAGGATCATGAAGATTCAACCCACAAATCAGATCAATAACACCTCATTAACATCAAACCAAGCCAAATCAACAATAAACATCCACAATAACACAGATTCAAGCACAAATCCACAAAAATCACAAATATTCAGAAACTTAAAGAGAAAATGAAAAGGGAAGAAGGTGCAAACCTCCAAGACCTACATCCAGGCCCTGGATTGTTTGAGCTGAGGTACTAGCAAAACAAGTACCAGCTTCCAATGCTGCTAAGATGAACAAACACAAAGGTGAGATCAAATAAACAAGGACTTTCTGATTTTTGATGCACAAGTTTTATCACTTAAAACCTTGCCTCAAAAACCTTCAAACATATAAATGGAACTCAGATTTTAGCTTCTCAAACACCAAACTTTTATAAACAAGAACAAGATTTCTCAAAATTTTTGAAAATCAAATTTTATTTCATAAAAAGGAATTACAAAGATAAAAAGCTAAAATCTGGAACAAAGGGACTCTCACATGTTGAGGTCTCCTTTTATAGGCAAATGCCTGGCTAACACTATTCATAAACCCTAGAACTGAATTCCCAAATGTGCCCTTGAGGTCTTCTAGACGTTTTCTGATTTTGAGCTGTCCAATTTGATCAAGGCTGTTCATTTTAGCTTTGGAATGAAGCAGATGTTGTGGGCTGTTGATCTTGACACGTCACATGACTTGGAGGCTAAGTTGCTTGCTGATTGGTGGAAAGGGAATTGGGGGTGGGGTCCTTTGTGAGTGGGAGTGAGGGTTTTATGTGTGGGATGTGTTTAAGGTGAGGTGAATCAAATGTGTGCCAAGGTAATTTCATTTTACCCTTTGATTTAAGTTGTGTAAAATCTGGGCTGTAAAGGTGAATAGTACTCTTGTTTGATCCGTTTTTGTAGGAGTGAATAAGTGTTTGGCGCAAAATGTGTTTGAATGTTTCATTTGCACAAGTTCAGCCCTTGTTCTTCCTTTCTCTTGTCTTTTGTGTTTTAAAACCCATCAGCGCCCATTTAAGCTTGTAACAACTTTCACCATTTGGCAATTTTGGCACATAACTTTTCAAAAGGGTTTTCAAGGGTTCTTTTTGCCATTTTGAGATATTTCAAGGACTGATTTTGAACATTCTTGATCTTCAAAGGTCTTTATTGCATCTTTGACTTTATGAGGGACCATTATTGGCAATTTTGATTTGTTGAGGGACTATTCTTGCCATTTCTTCAAAGTTGAAGGACCTTTTGTGTAATTTTGACAAACTTAAGGGTCCAAACTTGTAATTATTAATATACAAGGGTTTTAAGTGTCATTTCTTCAATAAATGAGGATCAATCTTGTTTGTCTCCAAGTCTTCAAGGGTATTTGTTGAAAATTCCATGATTAGGGCCCGGTTCTTTGTACGGCTTCGTTTCTCGTGTCCGTTTTTCCTTGTAACTTGTGATCTTTTGTCTTTTTCACGATATCCATACCTAAAATACACAAGTAAACAAACACCAGCATATATATGGTATTTTATGACATTTTTATGCATTTAAAGCCCGAAAAGAACGATGAGATCATGTATAAATGCCATCTCATCATCGTCCAACGGTCTTCACCGATCGGAGGTAAAATGCTACCGAATTAGAATGAAATGTTCAAAGCCATTTCGTTCGTGTCTACTTATGTTGCGGCATTTAAAGACGGGGGCATTGCGGGATCCAAGAAGAAGTCGTCCCCGCATGCTTATACTTTATGCACTTAATACCTCATCTAATTCAAGAAAGCCTAAAAGTTAAGTCTTCCACTGTATCGAACTCTGAAGCTTTCAAGAATTACAAAGGTATAAGTATGTGGGACGTGAGGTCACGAAGAGGCGAAGATCACAAGTGATGGATGCACAAGATCAAGGCAAGAGATTAATGCTCAAGATTGATATCAATGATCACATCAGCATGTTCACCTGAAAAGAAAAAGAAAAGAAAGACAAAGACTATGAGCTCAAGACAAGCATAGTATGCTAGGTTTATCTTATTATTGTAACTTGGGTAATGCCCTTGTTTGGAGTGACCTCCCTTAGGGGGAGATTGTTGGAAATACGTTTTACGTATTAAGAAGGATCGGTCACTCCAACAATAGTCCATGTAATAGCTCGTAGTTTAGTTACTTATCTTTATTTAACAAACAAACCAAAGCCTAGCCTACAACATGTGTAGGCCGGCCTAAATGTAAGCCCAAGCCCATGACAAGGGCTTGGGTATATAAACCCTCTCCTTTGATGGAGAGGGTAGTGTGGTTCTTCATTTTACACATAGTGAAAAAGTGTTTTTCTTTCACTTTCTCTCTCTAAGTGTGTGTGTTCTCACCATCTCTCTATCTCTTTCTCTCTCTAAAACATAAGAAAGATTTACATATCCTACATAGACCAGTATTGTAACACCCCCAAATAATCATACTTTAGTTCAGCGGAAGAGTCGTTGGTGTTACTGCATAGCACATTACTCAAATCATAGACAACGCTTAAAAATCGCGTCGTTTAATGATCAAGGATTTTCCATTCATAAACATCAAATTACATAGGTCCCAAGTCATAGTATTTCATACAATTTTACAAAACATTTGAATGGAAATTGTTATATAAGTGCGGGCCATAACTTCTTGTCGTCTTCTCGAGAATTACCTTCAAGTACCTGAGATAAAACATGTTAAAAAAGTCAGCGATAACGGCGAGTGAATTCATAGAGTTTAATAAAAACCATCAATATATCATCGGTATATGATTATTACCAAAAATCATTTTGTACAAATCTTTGTAATAGGCCATAAAATAGGCCAAAGACATTTTACACAACTCTTAGTCGTAAATCATAATATAGGCTTCTGCCTTCAAAACCATTATACGAACCATTGTCGTAAAAACATCATACAATACGTTTTATAACGTTGTATAAAGTTTAATAAAAACCGTTATATGATAAGGGTTATGTAAAACCAAAACACAAACATAATATCAATAATAAGACCCCGTATTGCTAGTCAAATAATATATTATAATTTAATTCGTACATCAGTAGTTTCAATATTGGATTATTATAAGCCGCATGACATTGCTACCTTACTATAACAAACAACGGGTAGCTAACCCGAAATTCCTTTGCGCATCTAAACAGAGTGTCATCACAATAATCACGCTTATATAAATCTTCTCATACATAAATTCACTTACCAATCAATGTGGCACGACGGGGATCAACCGTCATGGCGCGAACTGGGGTGATCTTCCCCAAATAGTACTATTATATGCATAAGCGTCTACCAAATACCGGTAGGCACAATTCTTGCTAATGGGACTTTTAGTGACGTAACCTAACTGTACTAATCCATTTCATTTCATTCATCGAGTCATATAATCATTCATCGGGTCATATAATTAATCGGGTCCATATCAATAATAAACAATCGGGACAACTGGTGTCCTATTTTATTAAAACTAACAGGTTATCTCCCTCGCGGGTTTATAAAACATTTCATAAAACATTTAAAAGAGTGCGAGGCTATGAACTCACATTGATTGGGAAAGGCGGTTATCGGCGATTTGGATGTACGGTACGTGCTTCAATCACGGAAACCTAGACAAATAATACTCGTCTTAGACTCTTGTCCAATGAATTTATAAAAACAATGGATATGTATATATATGATGATATTATAAATATGATGATGATCAAGTGGGTTTTTATATCTTCATTCACTCATTAGTGTTATGTGTTGGTAAATTTTTATACTAGTCTCACTAGTCTAACTTGTTTACGTGTCAAGGCCCAATAAGACCATTATAAGCTCATTACATTATATTAGTCCAATTATTCTTTTAACTTCAGTCCTATACTCAGATGTTGGCCCCAAGTAGGCTACGCCCAATGAGTAAGTCCATTAGTGTTTAGCCAAATTAGTTGGGTTAATAGTCCAATAAGGCTAATTTGGCCTGTTAATGTCCATATGTTATAAAGCTCGGTTTTTATCGGTTTTTACTAGTAATATGTACTTATACATCAGTATATGAGTTATAAAAAGTTTACATTAGACGGGTCCGACCGTCTAAATTTTAATTGACAAAAACGTTAATTTATCGGTTTTAGCCGAAAAGACGTAAAACTCATGTTTATAGTTTTATAACTTGTAAACTTATCAAATTGTAATTTTTATAAAATGTCTCATTTATTTATTAAACTACATGTTTATTTATATGTAACATATAAGTTAGTGTGTTTTAAGTATACATTTTATATTATATTTACTTGAGTGCTAATATTATACTATATACTTTTATTTTACAAATCTGATTATTATTTTCACTTTCACCATTTTTACCATATCTTGAGTTCTACAAGGAGATAGAAGCTCATTTTTGAGTGACACAAACTAAATATTATGTGATACAATTAACTCTCTTATAGCTACTGCTAAATCAATTTCTAAATGTCCCTAATAGTCCGTCCAAAACAGACTACTCAGATTTGAACTTTAATATTGTTTTGAGCATATCTCACTCATTTTAAAGATTCTATTGTGTGGCCAACTCTCACATGTGTACATGTCTTATAAATTACTGTATATTAATTCATTCAAGCCATTTTAACAATTGAACATAAGTTTCTCTACTGTTTTATACAGCATACTTAATTAAGCATGATTTTAACCTTTTTACATGTAGTTTTCAATCTTTTTAACCAAGTTTATCAACACATGATCCCCACATAATATTTTTATCATCATATACATATACATCAAGAAAGAACATAAAATTTACATTTACAAAAATAACAAGCAAATAGGAAGGATGATCTTGTTACCACCAAGATTATGAAAGTTAAGATCAATCTTGACTTTTGTTGGCAAAACTTGTGGTACACCAAGATCAACTTCAAGATTACCTATCTTCAAGAACTCCTTGTGGAAAATCAGCCATTGGACACCAACAAATCTCCTCCTTGGATGTTAAAATCACCACCAATCAATAGAGCTTCAAAAGGTATTCATCATATGTGTAAATAACATATGACTTATGGTTGAATCAAGATCAAATGGGGGTTTTGTTGTGAGAGTGGGACGGCACGGATGAGTGAGAGAGAGAGTTTTTGTGTTTTGCATGAGTGAAAAGTGAGGAAATGGTTTAGTGTAGGTGGTTTTGTGTAGTTTCTAGTTTGAGAGAAAGTTAAGACAAGTGTCTTAACTTGTCATGTAAAGTTGACACCTCAAAGGTGTGTAGCTTAAGCTTGTCGTCCCATGTAGTGGGGGTGGGGAAAGTTTATCTTGTCTTATCCCCATTTAATTACGGGTACTCCTTGATTCTAGTTTCCTCGATTTGTGTGCCCTCGGGTCGTTTTACGAAAAGCGTTTTTATAAATTATGAATCAACGGCACAAAACGAATCTAATAAAAATTGTCTCATCAAAAACGGAGTTTAAAAACGTAAATACGTAATCATAAGGTTTCCAGTTTCATCGTAAAGGACGTTAAATTATGCACGTAAGTCCTAATTTCTTCTCGTAAATTTGTGAGTTTATGAACCAACACAAATTTAAAATTCCAAAATAATATTCACGGATAAACTGATTTCCTGAAGTGTCGGACTGTCACCAAAACGGTGTATGTAAACGTAAGCACGTAACATAGAATTCTCCGGTTTAAACGTAGTCGATGCTACTTCAAGATGTAAACCCAAATTTCTTCCCAAAAATGAGTGAGTTCATAATATAACATTAAAATGATGTTTTTAAATAATACTTGAGAATAAAATATCAACCGTAAATTGACGGATTGTCACAACATTTACCCCTAAACAGGATCTTTGTCCACAAAGATCGATTTATCTTAATACTCGCTTCTTATAGAGTTTAAGCCATGTGGGTATTTCCTCCACATTCGGTCTTTCCTCACAAGTGTAATTTATTACAATACGCGAGTTTCATCAAACATAACTTCGGAAATACGATCAGGCTTAATGTTGACTTACTTTCTCTATCCATGATGTTCACGGGTTTTTATGAATGCAACTTTTCGCCGATCTAAACTTTATCAAGAAGTAATCAGATTTTCACTTGATAGACATTTTATCAAGTTCGATAAAATGTCCTAGGGTAGATCCAGCTTATATGCCTTTCAAACCAACTTTTTACATTATCTCAATGGTCCCATACAACGGGGACTTATTTCCCATGATCTTTCAGATCATCAATTCATTTTTTCCAAGGTGAAATTTTTTGGCATATCTTCGTTACCCATCCTGCACTTCAAGATTTACATTTCATATTCATATAACCTCCTGCCCACTACCGGCAGTAAATAATCAGATCCTAATTTCAACAATCATTTCAGGTCTCGCGGGTCGGGTATTTTGTAAGGTTAGGTTTGTTATCATAGGCAACCTTAAACCTAAAAGACATGTCAAACTCACAATGGGTGTATGTCGGGTATCTTCATCCCAACTCCTACCTATAGATGCTCTTCATATAGATCCTCACAAGATTCGATCTCGATCCTAATACGATAATTATCAATGATAATCTCTCCAAAGGAAAATGATTATCCCGTTCATTACCAAAGGTCAATTATTCAAACATAAAACAAGACTTCTAGTGTTTGTATCGTGACTTACCCTGTCCCTTCGATTTGGGATGGTAAACAGTACTCTAATCAAGATTCGTTCCCAATTATTTTTGAGGAAATCTCAAGAAATTCGATGTGAAGCGAGGATCTTGATAGAGATGATCGATACAGGCACACCATGCTTACATAACTCCTTTAAATACAAAAGAGTCAATTTCTTCATCGAGAATCTATCATTAACAGGAATTATATTAGTAGATTTGGTCATTCTGTCGACGATTACCCAAATCGAATCAAATTCAGATGATGACCTTTGCAATAGTTAGACGTTTACTAATGTATGAGGCGATGTCTGCCTTCATAATTTGCCATCAGTACAACTTCTTCAGATAAAGATACATTTAATCAGAAATGGCATGATTAGAATACTTAAACTTATGAGATTCCAACATAACTAAATCTCGAAATCCTCCATATTTAGGCAACCACAAGCGGCCTTTTAAACATTTAACGGCATCGGATCTCATTTCTAATGGTTCACATTAACCACGAACCCCTTTTTATTATCTATATTATCCTTTTTACAAGCATCGTCTATTTTTAAATTGCTCGGCAATTTATTTTGCACAGTCATTACTAAGGAACACATCCTAATTGATTATTTATCCTTTCTACCTAATATGTCAAAAACTACATTCACCTTCCCGATGAAATAAATATTATGACCACACTTCACTCAGAAATTGTTTCTTCATATTTTCTAAGTTTTAGTTTCGTCTCAACTATCATCTTTATTAGTTTTGCTCAATCCGACGTTTAAAGTGTCGATAATTATCACAAATAATTAAATAATAAATATTTAATTTTTATGAAACGTAAATGTAAAATTTTTTAAATTTCTCAGTTCGCCCAATTATAGAAAAATGTTCAAAATAAATTTGAATTTAGTTAAATTTTTGTTGATTTATTGAAAATAATTAATAAGATCCGTAAATGTTCGAAAAATCTTTGTTTATACTTTGGTCAAATTTTTCTTAGTTGAAAAGCAAAAATTGTCGTTTCAAATTTCAAGTCATGGTTTAAATGGTTTCATCAATCCCTCTTAGGTTGTCTTGAGGTATGCACAAACATTTACCCCTAAAGGAGTTTAGTTAAATGATCTGGGTATAAGGGAATTATTCCTTAAAAATCATTTTATTAATTATTTTTCAAAACATATTTGCACTTTTTTTTGGTATAACTCAAAGCCTTAATGGCTCTAATCTTTGAAGAGTCAATATAGATTTCATTACCTATCAATCACACGGTCAAATAATGTAACGGATTAAGCCTTAAATCAAATGTTAAATATTCAAGGTACAGGTTTTCACTGCTCGGCCAATGCAGGGCAGTCTACAAATGATTACTAACTCCTTCTTATTCTTAGAAACAAACAAATGGTCCTTAATGATCACAAGCATGAATTTTTCAAATTACATCCTACCCACGTGATTCACCAAATCTATGGATGCTACATGTGCATTAGTCAATCCAAACGACATAACATGAAACTCATAATGTTCATTACAAGTTCTGGGTGTAGTGATTGGAATAGATAATCTTCTTCGCGGATGCGAAGTTGATGATAACCATGTCGTAGATCAAATTTTTAGAACATACGCTAGAACCTTGTAAATGATCGAACAAATCTATCATCTTGGGTAACGGATATTGATTTTGGTCGTCAATTTACCTAGTTCAGGGTAATCAATAAATATAAGGAATGATAATACCATACTTCTTCATAATAACGAGCTCAGTAAAATAAAAGCTTTTTCCGACAACTCTCTCAGTTGTACGGTAATTCTTTTAACTCAGATGGTGTTGACGTATAGTGCACACGCCACAGGTGCAGCACCGGGAATATAATCGATACCAAATTCAACTTGCCTTAATGGAGAAAGTCTAGGTAATTCACCAACAATTACCTCCTAAAGTTTCAGATAACAGAAACATCTTTTAATACATTTACGTTAAGTTCTTACTAAATCGCAAGATCTATGACTAGTTCATAACCATTCATGGTATAATTTAAAGCCTAAATGCAGGATATGGTCATCCATTAAGAATTATTTAGATCACTTTTGATAATCAACATCTTATCTTTTAGGGGAATTCCACTCGAGTTCCCATCAATTTAGACAATTATCTCATAATCAATCAATCCCTTCTACTGGCACTATCGACTTTCCAGTTTCGTTACCGTTGATAAGATGTGAACTTATCAAAAGACTAATAATAACTCATAATCCTTCACAGATTCAAGGATATCTGGGGACATAGCTACCATTAAAAGAGTAAGGTCAACTCATGACCTATGCGGGAGAATTTCAATTCAGATACAGACGAAAACATTAACGAATATGAATATATCCTATGTTTTCATAATTTGAGTACGCATTCGAAAGCTCCTCGGATCGTTACCCAGGTCATTCAAATGAAATCTAATCAAAATAAATGATAGGAACGTCGATACATATAGTCGGGTATCAATACTCGATAATTAGATACTTTTCTAGAGAATCTCACCACGGGAGAATTGGACAATGAAGGGGGGGGGGTATCAATTGTCAATTAAGATATTTCCACAAATGATTAAATTCAATTCAAAAGAATAAATAGTACGGGCACATATGTAGGTGTCCCTAATAATATGTCTCTATTTTTGTACTTCTTGCAGATCTCATAAAAGTTAATCTTTCACAACTTCAAAGAAAATGTAGTGTTTATTAACAATTTTTATGGTGACTACTAATAAGTCTTGCATGGTCCCTTCCATATTGTATGTAGGCGCACAACTATATACAATTTTAGGATTAACGATGTAATACTCAGTTCGTCAAAACTTTGTCATTATGTTTAAAATTAAAATATTTTCATGCTTAATTCTTGAATAAGAATCAAAATGAATTTACTGAGATGTTCTTTGTTATGGAAACAATTAAGTTTTCCAAGGTGTTTCATAAACAACTTTATAAAAACAATGAGTGATCTGCAAAAGAGTGATGAAGAGTTGTTCACCAAGAACTAACTACAATATAATAGGAAATGAGCTTAGCCAATTAATCATGAGGTTCATGACCTCGATGACACTCAAAAAGGATAATCCACAACGTAACTCAAATCGAGATGAGTACTTGTTCAATTGTTGCATCACTAATGTAATAACCCGAACATAACGTCATTATTTTATCCTAATTATATAGCGGATTTGTATTTTTTAAGTAATGATGAGTTTTATTATATTTGACGGTTTTAGTTGAAACCGATAATGTGTGACTTATTTAATTGTTGTGACGATTGAAAAGTACTAATAGTGATCACGATGCCAATGGATGCCCAAATATTATATTTTAGTATCGATTATTTCGATATTTGATATTCTTGAAATTTTTATTTCATTACGTATTAAGTCGAGTCGAAGTTTATTATTTCGTTTTGTGTGCGTTTAATTATTAAAACGATCGATTTAACAAACAAAATTTATATTTTTATGAACCCGGGACGAAACCCGACTCTCGTAAATATTTTTAAATTTGACTGGAAGTCATTTCCCGCTTTTTAACTAATATTTATTCTTTGGTCCACAAGAATGCACAAATGACAACTTCTACCCTTCCTCCACTATATAAAAGCTTAAAAACACACATACATAAACATTCCACTCAATTTTTTCATCTCTCTTCCCTCTCCTCCTCCCTTTGCCGTCACCCTCTCTAAACAAAACACCATTGGATCACAATTTTTACTATGATCCATTGAAAACTAATTAAAGTCCCATGTTGGAAATTAAAAGGAGAACATTTTGGTGTAAAAATTTTCCACATGCAAGAACATTGATTTTCAAAATCATTTTTGGTGATGAACATGAGTTTTGATCTATTTTTATTGTTGAAAGAAAGTGTTGTTATTATTATATATTAAATTTTTGTTATTGCATGTTTGATTTTTGATGTGGGGTTTGAAAGTATTAATCATGCAAGTGATTTAGGAATGATATGAGATGTTGTAGATGATGGGTATAGTATATTTGAGGTGTTGATGATGTTAAAAATGGGTCAAAATGGTTGTTGGTATGATTTTTAAAAAGGTGATTTACATCAGTGGGTTTGAGGCCGATTTTTGTACAGTAAATGTTGGATAAGTGTTGGTATTATAGGATATTGTTGTGGTAGTCGTCGAGACGCTCGTTTCGATATAAGATAGAGCTTTTAACTCCAAACGAGTCAAAAGTTATGCTAGTTTGATTATTCGTGTACCGGGAGACGAGTATTGACACAATACGAAATTGTTGTCGATATTTGGATCGAATCTCGGGGACTATAAGTTGAGTTATAAAACTGATCAAAGGCTGTTATTGGGTCCTAAACTTATCATTTTGAATCTATTTTCAAAGTCAAGTGGCGATTTTGTAAATGGAAATGTTTAACAAGGTGAAAATAGTTTTACCATACAAGTGTGCAAAACTGTCCAGTTTTTAAAGTCTAAAGATGTATCGAGCAGGTGGTTCTAAAATGTGATTCATTTGATGAAATTTAAACTGAGTCTTCTACAGATTATAAATGATTTTGTCACCATGTTTCGTTGAAAACGGAGTTGTTTAGGTAGGGGAAAACAGTGTGTACTTTTGGCAAGTACCGGCTGAGTACTATATGGGGGGTACTTGACGAGAGGCTAATCTATTAGCTTCTCAAAGTTATAATAGGATATATGTCTTATGTGTGGGTGTATATTATGAGATTGGAGACCCATTTAGGGTACTTGAACCGTATTGATTTGGCATCTTGAGATGGATCAATATCAAAGGTGCTAGTCTTGGAAAGCTAGTACATGTTGTGGGGTTTAGAAGGAATTCACTTGCATTGATTGGTCATGTCTATGCACATACTATTTTGAGTCATTGATTTTATTATACTAAGTATCATTTGAAATACTTAAGTATGTTGCTAAGTGCACACCTTATTTGTTAGGTGGCGGCTTTTGATGTGTATATATTTTGGGAGGCATCTTCACTTCGTCGATCACTACTACTACCAGCTTTGTGTATTATTTAAGGTAAGTCTATAGCCTTGCTTTTACACTATTTTGTAAATGGTTTTTAAACCCGCGAGGGGGAATACATGTTTTTCATAAACTTAGAACATAAGTCTTTTATGGTATGCTTGTCCCTCTATGAATGAACCCGTGGTTGCCATTAAATTGCATTAGGTGATTGCCTTTGTTAAAGCCTCAATTATGGACCGTAAATTGAACTATGATGGGTTAACCGCTAGTACAATTAATAGATCTATGGGGGAAGCTGCCCCGGTTCAGTTTGTATGGACTTGTCACAGAACCTTAGGCCCGACCTCCACACTGTTTGAACATATTGTATTGAGAAGTCAGGTATACGACAATGTACCAATAATCTGGAGGTAACGACAATTAATAAATCTGTAGTCTTATTAGACCTATCGGAGTGTCTAATGGCTCGGTTCCTTGAGGTTGATGTAATTTATGCTATATATAATTATTATTGTTGATGCAAATTATTGGTTGTTTGTTGCCTTCAAGTATGCCACAAACTTATAATCTTTGCTTGTGTTCAAATGATTTGTAAAACCTATAGACTTGCTCAACCTTTGTGTTGATGATTTTACACATGTATTTCAGGTAATCAATATGGATAGCAGCGGAGCATGTGAGGAGGAAGTTGGTGCTTACTTGTCTAAATCTTTGTTTACTTTTCCATCCTATGAAATGAATAAACTACTTTTAAGCATTTAATGTATTGTGATTGGTACTGGTTATTGGGACTAAACACTACTCTGATTTTATATACATTGGGATGGGAAACTTTTTGGACAAGATTGTATATTATTTTAATGTCTCTTTTGAGGTCATTGTCTATGATTGTGTGCGATGTGCTATTAGTAGCAGCCCAATGTGGTATTCTGCTGTTTGTTAATTTGGGGGTGTTAAAAATTGGTAATCAGAGCCACAAGTTATAGAGAACTAGGCCGATTTTTAAAAACCTAAACTATAACTTTTGGTGTGTTTTAAAATGTTTTAAGCACGCAACTACTCCGCATGGCTCCAGTAAGGCTATTCTTGTATTACTTTATGATTGATGGTCATTATGTGAACCTATGTGTATGTAGCAATGGAAATATGTATATTTAGGAATATGCTATGGTATTTAAAGGCATTGCACGCGAAGCAATGTTCCTTGAATGATTGTCGTACATTCTATTATACGGTTTTGTATCGGAATTTGGTTTCACTACCAATCACCGATATTGATAATTATGTATTATCTGAATACGAGAATGAAACTCGTTTGATACTTTGAGTATGTATATATGGTTTCGTAACCTATCGCATATCGACTTGTTTAAGTTCGATTCTTATCATTGTATCGTGATGTGTCATTTTTGGACATCTCCTTTCAAAACGTAATTGATAAATGCGATGTTCGTGTTTTCGTTACTCCTTATGATTGTGAAGAATCATTTATCCGAGGTGACATCTTCTACGTAATGCGACGTGTGATCAAATTTTATATGATTATGATTTATTGGTGAAAGGAGGATGCCAATGTTGGACTTAAGATATATATATCCTAATCAAATATATAGAGTTTGGGTACAACAACGATATGCTCGTAGTAGTCATTCGGTTGAGTGACTTATTACTGTGTATCTAAATGGAATGGGAGTTTAGATATATAGATTTTAACTCGCCCAACTAAGACACTTTTAAGGTTGTCTTATTTACATGGATTAGGACATTTGAATAAGAAAATTTTAAACAACTGGACCTTAGATTGTCGTGTTTTCCTTATTCAGATGGAATGGGACGTTTGAATACGGAAATCATGATGTAAGTTTATTGACACCTTGTATTTACTATTGTATTTTGATACGATATCGTGTTGAGAGGTAGTAATACTTGAGTAGGTTGACTTATAATCGTTTTGTTGAATTGGATTAGGACGCCTTTCAATTTGAACAAGAAAGTTATAAGTTCCCCAACCGTAAATTTAAAAACTCTTGTTTACATGAAAGGGGACGCCTTTTGATGTAGATAAGGAGTTATAAATGAGTGGGCCCAAGTATGTCTGGCTCGATTTGTGGATGTTTGGTGTGCGTACGTCTTCCTTCGAATCGTATTTCGTTGGTAAGAATCGTTCGGTGCTGTCATCATTATGATGATCGTCGATTGTCATCTATGTACGAGTAACCCGTTGGACTTCTATCGAGTTAGGATTTATTTTGATGGAACATTTCAAATGTGTCTCGATTATCGCGAGCTTTATAAGCAGATTGATAAGAACCGTTGACCGTTCCGATAATAAGCGACTTGTTTAAGCAGCACCAGGATTTATGCATGTACTTGTGGATTGACTGAGGATCAAGTTATCAACGACAACTTATCATGGATATGAAGATTTTGTAATTCTACTTGCTATTATCAAAGGGGCACCAAAGACTTTTCTTGATGACGAAACTCTTGGGGCTAGCATGACGAACTAAAAACGAGGAATATGATGCATCACCTTGAGAACTGAAGTTGAAATTATTAGGACGCCTTTGTATGATGAACGCTAAAGCAGAAGTTAGTGGGAAGCTTTTGTACGTTGAACAGTGGAGTAGAACTTAATGGTATGCCTGATATGTTATGAATCTTCGCCAATGGATAGAATTTCTTAATGAATGGAATTAATAAATTCATTATCACCTCGGGGAGTATGCTGTAGCTGACACCGCAAGGGAAAGATTTTGGAGATCAAGTTCTATTATCAAGGGTTCGTTCAAGGTTTTCTCGATGATCAACGGTGGAGATCTGTATTTGATGTTTATGTTCGACCTTTTCTTTTTATGTACTTATATGGTATGTGATCTAGTCGAATGATCGTAAGTTGTGAGAACTTGAGACGACATCATCCGATGACGTCCGATCATGTCGAACACATATTATGTAATATCTTTTTGACCTTCAATGACGATGTTTATTGAGAATTTGAATGCGCGTGGGCGGAAGTGATATGGTGTCTTTGTATTATCTTTTGAGTATGGACCCGAGTGTGAGCACACTCCGATGACGAATTTTTTTTCTTGTTAGTTCTTTTTGATGTGTGTCCATGGCTATCCGGCCGATGGATATCCTTTAAATTGCAACCTTCCTTTTGATTGGACTTACTCGAAAGTCCTGTTATTCGTTCTTGTCTTCGAGTAAGCTTCGTGTAATTCATAAAATTTTCATGTGTCGAGCTTGAAGGAGTGATTGGTGGATAAGGATTTATTCATGCACTTTTGGTGAAATAAAACTTGATGACAAGTTGTGTTGTGTAAGAAGAAACAGTGGAGATCGTGGATCGAGATTCGCGTGGTATCGTGAGAGCTTCTTTAGAAGAAAGTTCCCTTATCTTTCCTAGTGGAATGCAATACGAGTATGAGGTGAGTCGAGCGCCGGGACGTCGCTCCTTTAAGGTGGTGAGGATTTAATAACCCGAACTTAACGTCATTATTTTATCCTAATTATATAGCGGATTTGTAATTCCTAAGTAATGATGAGCATTATTATATTTGACAGTTTTAGTTGAAACCGATAATGTGTGACTTATTTAATTGTTGTGACGATTGAAGAGTACTAATAGTGATCACGATGCCAATGGATGCCCAAATATTATATTTAAGTATTGATTATTTCGATATTTGATATTTTTGAAATTTTTATTTCATTACGTATTAAGTCGAGTCGAACTTTATTATTTCGTTTTGTGTGCGTTTAATTATTAAAACGATCGATTTAACAAACGAAATCTATATTTTTATGAACCCGGGACGAAACACGACTCTCGTAAATATTTTTAAATTTGACTGGAAGTCATTTCCCGCTTTTTAACTAATATTAATTCTTTGGTCCACAAGAATGCACAAATGACAACTTCTACCCTTCCTCCACTATATAAAAGCTTAAAACCACACATACATAACATTCCACTCAATTTTTTCATCTCTCTTCCCTCTCCTCCTCCCTTTGCCGTCACCCTCTCTAAACAAAACACCATTGGATCACAATTTTTACTATGATCCATTGAAAACTAATTAAAGTCCCTTGTTGGAAATTAAAAGGAGAACATTTTGGTGTAAAAATCTTCCACATGCAATGGTAACTCGATTTTGCTCAGGTTAAAAAGATTCGTTGTACCAATCTCTTCGAATTGAAAAACTTGTGTTTAATGTGTGACTCAGTTTTATTTTGGTTGAAACAAAAATGTGTCGTTGTAGTGTTTAAAATAAAGGTGCAGAACAATTAAATTAAAGGTGCAATTAAAGTAAATCTAAGTCTAATTAAAATAATGGTGCAAGTATTTAAAAGCGTGACTAAAATTAAAAGGTACTAAAGTAAATAACGCAACCTTAAATCTATCTAAGGCAATTTTAAAACGCACCTAAAACTTAAACTAAGGCAAGGCTAAAATAAATCTAAGACAAATAATCTTAAAGTGCAATTAAATAAAAAGGCGGGAAAAATAAAGCTTAAAAATAAAGGACAGAAATTTAAAAACAGATAATAACAAAAACCTGAAAGAAACCTTGATTCAGAAGTTCAAAACTTCCGAATGAACTAGCTTGACTCGGAACTTTTGGTGTTGATCCGGAACTTTCCTTCCCTTGATCCGTAACTTCGTTCGGAAGATATTGATCCGGAACTTTTGTTGATCCGGAAGTTTTCGTCCGGAACTTCGTTCGGAAGACTTGACTCGGAACTTTTAAAGTTCCGAATGAACCCTCTCTGATCCGGAACTTTTGGAGTTCCGAATGAATTGCTTGATCCGGAACTTTTGAACTTCCGAATGAAGCCTGCTTGGTTCGGAACTTTTGGAGTTCCGAATGAACAACTCTAGATTCAGAATACTTCCGGATGAAGCCCTTGATCCTGAACTTTTGAGTTCCGAATGAAAGCCACTGGTTCGGAACTTTGAAAGTTCCGAATGAACAGCCTCTCTTGTCTTGGCTCGGAAGTTTTCCTGGGAATACAGAAACAGAAAAAAACACCCCCGAAGAACAAAGGATAACAGTAACAACAAATATATCACAGATTTAACTAAAATCAAACAAACGATTTAATCAAACTAATAATAAAACATCAATTAATCATAAACAAACAATCAATATCAAGAAATTTAACAACTTTAACCACAATAATCAAAAACCACTTGATCAAAATAAGAACATGAAAATGAACATGAACACAAACATAAACATAAAAATCAAAGATTGAGAAAGGTAGATGAGAGATTAACAAGATAAAATAAAGATTGACAAGAATTAAATGGAAACTTACTTGAAATTAAAGGAATTTAATGTGCAAGACAAGGTAATTAAATTGACAAGTATTTAAATGTGCATAAAATTAAAGGTGCAAGGTAAAGAAAATGGAAGACTAATTGTCACACTTAGCCAACAAAGAAAATGATTAACAACTAATGACTATTTATAGGGGAGGATTAAGGAAGCTTCCTCCCATCCTTCATTTCTTTTTAATTGCGAGATTAATTCCCTCCTTCTTTTAATCTTCATTAATTGCATCATTAGTCCTTTATTCTTCTAATCTTCTTTAAACTTGGACTTTAAGGACTTTTGGCTTGGGATTTCTTTGAACTCGTCTTTAATTTTTTCAATAAATTAGACTTGAGTTTCTCGGCTTTAAGTAAACTTCCGTCTTTTGACTTTTTCTTCGATAAATCTTTAGAATTGGTCTTGGACTTCCGTTCTTTTTGCACTCTTGACTTCTTGACTTCGTCTTTCATCTTTTTCTTCAATAAAAGTCCGTAAATGCCCGTGAATTCCCGTGTTTTCTCCACTTTTCACCTTTTCGTCCTAAATCACAACAAAAACACAAACCATGCATAATTCCGACATAAAAGACATAAAATACACGTTTTGGTCCGGTTATTATTGTAATTAAGTGGTAGAAAACATGCGTGTTTACACACATATCAAATCCCCTACACTTGACCATTGCAATGTCCTCATGCAATGCATTAGTCACAAAGCAAGATTACATTTTTTATCATAATCAATCCACGTTGGCCTTTATTAAAGAAATAGAAAATTAAAAACATACAAAATATAGAAATCAAAAGAATACCTTGGGTTTTGGAAATGTCATGAATAATCATCATCCTCAAGTTTTCACTTTCTCTAAACCAAGCTTAAAAACGAGATCATTGTTATTATAAGTTAGTAAACTGACACGAACTCATGTGGGCCAATTATTCACTTAGACTCCCTTATTCCTAGGTGTATCTCTTATATTTTATTGTTGTCTTGAATGATCACGAGGATGCATTGTTTGACTTATTTCGATAGTTATTTAGGCCGAAAATAAAGTGAATGATTTAATCAATAGTTAGGTAAAGGACAAAATCTTTTAAAACTGCTTCTCGGGACCTCATAAAGTTCATATCTTGGCATAACTCGTTTCGCGATTTGATACCTTTCTCGGACCGATATTTGGCAGCGACTTCATACTTCAAACCTTGAGATACGTTCATGAAATTATGGTCTTCTCTTCATAATGGAATTTCTTCACTTGATGTTTTGAGAGATTCATACTTGGACCACGACTTCTTCATTTTTCTCCAATCTTTATTTTGGACTTTGATATACAACGATCCGCCTCCTTTTATGACTTGGATCTATTTATCCTCATACCTTATTAGGGTCTTTTCGGATACACTTCTCCATGACTTTTGGGGAGTATTTGCTTTTCGTCGTGTGTCTCGATCCTTCATATTGATTTTCGATAAATGATTATTCACATCACTTTGGATCTTTAGCAACAAAATATAGCCCTCATGCCTTGTTAGGGCCTTTTCGGACTCGCCAATCTTCGCATCCCGCTTCAATAAGTTATGCCTTGGCTATGAACTCTAACCCATACCGAGCAACTTTTAAACGATCTTGGGCTAAAAGCTAAGTAACTTTTCAAATCGTACAACCTTATTTATTAGCAGATAAATTTATTAGCAAGCGATGGGAGAATAGGCTTATAATTAACTCACATAAATTCACGAAAGAATACCGAACTTATAATTGGCTCTATCATCTCTCGTTCTCCACAGTTTAAAATCTCAAGTAATGAGACTCGTGGATGCTTAGCCTATTAAATCAAAGTTTTGGGTTTTCGAGTCGCCTACAGGATCTTGCAAATTCTTAGACTTTTTCAAGTTTAGAAATCGCATTTTAATGTTCCCTTGATAAACCTCTCTAGGATCAATTAGAGGAACTTGCGAAAAGTTCTTGTTCTTAACCCGTGAGAGTTAAGACTTTCGTGTTTTATAGCTCCCTACATAATATCCTAGCAAAACTTGACTTAAACACGTTAAGGATACTAGCTAGAGTAAACTTAGATAAGTAAACTCGGATTGAGTCAAAAGATTCACAACGTTTGAAAATTAAAACCACTTATTAAACATTTATTCTAATAAGGACAGAAAATAACTATACAAAGGGAAAAACTAATAGGCCAAAATAGATCAAATATTTTGAAAAATGTCGAAAAATTGATTTTCCGGTTAAAATGAGGAAAAATACAAGGAAAAGACCACTTAACTTCGATAGAAGTCCCCCCATACACTTAAGATAAACATTGTCCTCAATGTTTAAGCATGTGGGAGTAAACTTCCCTACACTTAGGACATTGTGCACTTTGTTTAAATCTCGCTAAGGAAAAGACAACTAAAGAGATTCCTATTTTAATATTGAGAAAATATAAAATAGTGAATCGAAAAGAGTTTAGGATAGAACCGGGATAATGGAACACGAAATCACAGGTCGTCAAGAATCATCAAGAGTGGATCATTGAAGCTCGAATCCCTGATTAAGAAGTGAGGAGAGGAAATAGCAAACCAACGGGTCTCCCCTACACTTATGATAAACAAAGCGAAAAGATAGATGCATGGGTTGCCTCCCAAGAAGCGCTTGATTTTTGTTAACCGAGTCATTAGCCTGACTCGACCTTGATAATCAACGGAAGAAGCATGAAACATATCCACCAGGATCAAAGACATAGTTTTCGTCCATCAAATACCACAAGCTTAAGGCGAACAAGGCAAGCCAAAGAAGAGTAGGCAAGGTTCCATTAAGCAGCGATGGAGCACGGTGGAAGCAAGGGTGAAGTGCAAGCATGTCTTCAAAATTTCCAAAGATTTTTCCTTTTATTTCATCAGGTGGATACTGAGATGGCTTAAAGACTTCAATACCGGGGTCGAACACCTTTTTCTTTAAGGGAAAATAGCACTCAGGCTCAGCCGAGTGTGAAGAAGATCCGCAAAGAAGCACAACCTCGTCCTCAGAAGGGGGACAAAGAGGTGTCAAATCATATGTGTAACGGATATTGGTGTCGACCGGTTTCTTCTCCTTAGAAAGAATGTGCTTCAAATCCAAAGTAGGATCAAGACGATAATCTTCAAAGTCATAAGGAGGAGCATCACTCTCATGAGGGAAGTAAGTGTTGAGAAATTCAGAGAAGTCTTCCTCAAATGAGTAATCGTCCAAAGTAGGATCGAGTGATGGCGGAGGATCTTCATCATGTGAAGAATCGCTCGAAAGAGTATCGGCCTCATCAAAATCATCGAAAGTGGGCATCTCGGGATACTCATAAGTACAATCATCAAAATCATCCGAATCTGAGCTAGAATCATCATCATCATAAGCATCGAAGATCGGTGGAGAATCATAAATGGGAGAAGCGTCCAAAGTGGAGCGAGAATCATCCACATCATCATGAAAAAGTGGATTATCAGTGGAAGACTCGAATAGAGGATTGTTGTAGACGACGAAGTCCTCATGCACATTAATCATTTTCACTGATTCTCGTCCATAGTATTTGCCTGTAAGCTTCCCCATTTTAAAAATTTGTGAATCATCCTCGACTCGTAAGATTAACTCACCTTCGGCCACATCCACTAAAGCGCGTCCGGTTCTCAAGAATGGCCGACCAAGTATTAAAGGAATACGAGGGTCCATTTCATAATCAACTACAACAAAATCGACCGGGAAGGTGAATGTGCCAACTTTGATGAACACGTCTTCGGCTATACCAACGGGGTAAGCGAGAGTGCGGTTTGCAAGTTCAAGAGTCATCTTTGTTGGAGTGAGGTCGGGTAATGATAGTGTTTTCCAAACACTCAATGGCATCAAATTAATACTGGCCCCGAGATCAGCAAGGGCAGTAAATTATTCAGTTTTGTTGAACACGCAAGGCAACACAAAACGACCGGGATCTCCAAGCTTTTCCGGAAGTTCTTTAAGAATAACTGCAGAGCAGTTTTCATTTAAGCGTGTGTTGGCGAGCTCAATCAGCTTCTCCTTCTTGCTAAGCAATTCCTTGAATGCTTTGACAAATTTCGGCATGTTGACAAGTGCTTCAACAAGGCTAATGTTGATGTTCATTTGAGATAGCATCTTCACATATTTTGATACTTGACAGTCATTCTTGGTTAGCTCGTTGGTCTTGCCTAAGCGAGAAGGGTACGGGATGTTGGGTTTATAGGTGGAAGGTGAAGTTCCGGATCAGCAAGTGCTCATTCGGAAGTCTCAAAAGTTCCGGGTCAGCACATTCATTCGGAACTTTAGAAGTTCCGAACGAAACTTCCGAGTCAAGACTTTCGGATGAAATCTTCCGGATCAATACTTCCGAACTAAAGTTCCGAGTCAAGCTAGTTCATTCGGAAGTTTTGAACTTCCGAATCAAGGTTTCTTTCAAAATAATATATATACACAATAAAGATAAAATCTTTTTGGATTTTTGAAATTTTTAATTTTATGTATTTTTATCAATTTTTTAATTTTTATGGTTTATTTTTTTTGAACTTTTTATGCAAGAAAAATAACGC
This sequence comes from Glebionis coronaria, assembly GCA_025667525.1. Taxonomy (NCBI): domain Eukaryota; kingdom Viridiplantae; phylum Streptophyta; class Magnoliopsida; order Asterales; family Asteraceae; genus Glebionis; species Glebionis coronaria. Next base: position 320,198,116 of record CM046877.1, on the reverse strand, counting down.
TCACAAGTGAACGGATCCCAAAAAGCAACGCGTCTCTCACAGAAAACCGTTAATCTTTACGAAAAGAGCCGGCAGCGGCGCCATTTGATAACTCGATTTTGCTCAGGTTAAAAAGATTCGTTGTACCAATCTCTTCGAATTGTAAAACTTGTGTTTAATGTGTGAATCAGTTTTATTTTGGTTGAAACAAAAATGTGTCGTTGTAGTGTTTAAAATAAAGGTGCAGAACAATTAAGTTAAAGGTGCAATTAAAGTAAATCTAAGTCTAATTAAAATAATAGTGCAAGTATTTAAAAGCGTGACTAAAATTAAAAGGCACTAAAGTAAATAACGCAACCTTAAATCTATCTAAGGCAATTTTAAAACGCACCTAAAACTTAAACTAAGGCAAGGCTAAAATAAATCTAAGACAAATAATCTTAAAGTGCAATTAAATAAAAAGGCGGGAAAAATAAAGCTTAAAAATAAAGGACAGAAATTTAAAAACAGATAATAACAAAAACCTGAAAGAAACCTTGATTCGGAAGTTCAAAACATCCGAATGAACTAGCTTGACTCGGAACTTTTGGTGTTGATCGGGAACTTTCCTTCCCTTGATCCGGAACTTCGTTCGGAAGATATTGATCCGGAACTTTTGTTGATCCGGAAGTTTTCGTCTGGAACTTCGTTCGGAAGACTTGACTCGGAACTTTTAAAGTTCCGAATGAACCCTCTCTGATCCGGAACTTTTGGAGTTCCGAATGAATTGCTTGATCCGGAACTTTTGAACTTCCGGATGAAGCTAGCTTGGTTCGGAACTTTTGGAGTTCCGAATGAACAACTCTAGATTCAGAAGACTTCCGGATGAAGCCCTTGATCCTGAACTTTTGAGTTCCGAATGAAAGTCACTGGTTCGGAACTTTGAAAGTTCCGAATGAACAGCCTCTCTTGTCTTGGCTCGGAAGTTTTCCTGGGAATACAGAAATAGAAACAAACACCCCCGAAGAACAAGGGATAACAGTAACAACAAATATATCACAGATTTAACTAAAATCAAACAAACGATTTAATCAAACTAATAACAAAACATCAATTAATCATAAACAAACAATCAATATCAAGAAATTTAACAACTTTAACCACAATAATCAAAAACCACTTGATCAAAATAAGAACATGAACATGAACACAAACACAAACATAAAAATCAAAGATTGAGAAAGGTAGATGAGAGATTAACAAGATAAAATAAAGATTGACAAGAATTAAATGGAAACTTACTTGAAATTAAAGGAATTTAATGTGCAAGATAAGGTAATTAAATTGACAAGTATTTAAATGTGCATAAAATTAAAGGTGCAAGGTAAAGAAAATGGAAGACTAATTGTCACACTTAGCCAACAAAGAAAATGATTAACAACTAATGACTATTTATAGGGGAGGATTAAGGAAGCTTCCTCCCCTCCTTCATTTCTTCTTAATTGTGAGATTAAGTCCCTCCTTCTTTTAATCTTCATTAATTGCATCATTAGTCATTTATTCTTCTAATCTTCTTTAAACTTTGACTTTAAGGACTTTTGGCTTGGGATTTCTTTGAACTCGTCTTTAATTTCTTCAATAAATTAGACTTGAGTTTCTCGGCTTTAAGTAAACTTCCGTCTTTTGACTTTTTCTTCGATAAATCTTCTAAATTGGTCTTGGACTTCCGTTCTTTTTGCACTCTTGACTTATTGACTTCGTCTTTCATCTTTTTCTTCAATAAAAGTCTGTAAATGCCCGTGAATTCCCGTGTTTTCTCCACTTTTCACCTTTTCGTCCTAAATCACAACAAAAACACATACCACGCATAATTCCGACATAAAAGACATAAAATACACGTTTTGGTCCGGTTATTATTGTAATTAAGTGGTAGAAAAGATGTGTGTTTACACACATATCATGCAAGAACATTGATTTTCAAAATCATTTTTGGTGATGAACATGAGGTTTGATCCATTTTTATTGTTGAAAGAAAGTGTTGTTATTATTATATATTAAATTTTTTTTATTGCATGTTTGATTTTTGATGTGTGTTTTGAAAGTATTAATCATGCAATTGATTTAGGGATGATATGAGATGTTGTAGATGATGGGTATAGTATATTTGAGGTGTTGATGATGTTAAAAATGGGTCAAATTGGTTGTTGGTATGATTTTTAAAAAGGTGATTTACATCAGTGGGTTTGAGGCTGATTTTTGTACAGTAAACGTTGGATAAGTGTTGGTATTATAGGATATTGTTGTAGTAGTCTTCGAGACGCTCGTTTTGATATAAGATAGAGCTTTTAACTCCAAACGAGTCAAAAGTTATGCTAGTTTGATTATTCGTGTACCGGGAGACGAGTATTGACACAATACAAAATTGTTGTCGATATTTGGATCGAATCTCGAGGACTATAAGTTGAGTTATAAAACTGATCAAAGGCTGTTGTTGGGTCCTAAACTTACCATTTTGAATCTATTTTCAAAGTCAAGTGGCGATTTTGTAATTGGAAATGTTTAACAAGGTGAAATGGTTTTACGATACAAGTGTGCAAAACTGTCCGGTTTTTAAAGTCTAAAGATGTATCGAGCAGGTGGTTCTAAAATGTGAATCATTTGATGAAATTTAAACTGAGTCTTCTACAGATTATAAATGAGTTTGTCACCAAGTTTCATCGGAAACGGAGTTGTTTAGGTAGGGGAAAACAGCGTGTACTTTTGGCAAGTACAGGCTGAGTACTATTTGGGAGGTACTTAACCTCGCGTCATAGTTTGAAACGAGAGGCTAATCTATTAGCTTCTCAAAGTTCTAATAGGATATATGTCTTATGTGTGGGTGTATATTCTGATATTGGAGACCCATTTAGGGTACTTGAACCGTATTGATTTGGCATCTTGAGATGGATCAATATCGAAGGTGCTAGTCTTGGAAAGCTAGTACATGTTGTGGGGTTTAGAAGGAATTCACTTGCATTGATTGGTCATGTCTATGTACATACTATTTTGAGTCATTGATTTTATTATACTAAGTATCATTTGAAATACTTAAGTATGTTGCTAAGCGCACACCTTATTTGTTAGGTGGCGGCTTTTGATGTGTATATATTTTGGGAGGCATCTTCACTTCGGCGATCACTACAACTACCAGCTTTGTGTATTATTTAAGGTAAGTGTATAGCCTCGCTTTTACACTATTTTGTAAATGGTTTTTAAACCCGCGAGGGGGAATACATGTTTTTCATAAACTTAGAACACAAGTATTTTATGGTATGCTTGTCCCTCTATGAATGGACCCGTGGTTGCCTTTAAATTGCATTAGATGATTGCCTTTGTTAAAGCCTCAATTATGGACCGTTAATTAACCTATGATAGGTTAACCGCTAGTAAAATTAATAGATCTATGGGGGAAGCCGCCCCGGTTCAGTTTGTGTGGACTTGTCACAGAAGCTTAGGCCCGACCTCCACACTGTTTGAAAATTGTATTGAGAAGTCACGTATACGGCAATGTACCAATAATCTGGAGGTAACGACAATTATAAATCTCCTGTCTTATTAGACCTAACGGAGTGTCTAAGGTCTCGGTTCCACGAGCTTGATGCAATTTATGCTATATACAATTATTATTGTTGATGAAAATTATTCGTTGTTTGTTGCCTTCAAGTATGCCATAAACTTATAATCTTTGCTTGTGTTCAAATGATTTATAAAACCTATAGACTTGCTCAACCTTTGTGTTGATGATTTTACACAGGTATTTCAGGTAATCAAGATGGATAGCAGCGGAGCATGTGAGGAGGAAGTTGGTGCTTACTTGTCTAAATCTTTGTTTACTTTTCCATCCTATGAAATTAATAAACTGCTTTTAAGCATTTAATGTATTGTGATTGGTAACGGTTTTTGGGACTAAACGCTACTCTGAGTTTATATACATTGGGATGGGAAACTTTTTGGACAAGATTGTTGATAGGTGTGAAAACACCCATCCTTTTACCATTTAATTATAATAATAACCAAGCCAAAACGTGTATTTTATGTCGTAAATGTCGGAATTATGTGTGGTTTGTGTTTTTGTTGTGATTTAGGAGCAAAATGTGAAAAGGGAAGAAAAGAAGGGCTTTCACAGGCTTTTATCGAAGAAAACGAGAAAAGACGAAGTCAAACGATCAAGAGTGAAAAAAGAACGGAAGTCCAAGGCCTATTCTGAAGATTTATCGAAGAAAAACTCTAAAGACGGAAGTTTAATGAAGTCGAAGAACCAAGTCTAATTAAAGAAGAAAATTATAAGACGAGTTCAATCTATATCGACAAATCCCGAGACGACGTCGAGAAAGACAAATAATTTAAGTCGAGTCGAGACAAAGTGAAAGGAGAAAGCATCAACACCTAGCCTTCCTTCCTCCTATATATACCCTCCTAATGTGTCATTAGGAGGGTGTTAGTTAATTAGTCTTTAATTTTTAGATAGGAGCACGAGTAGGAGTAGATTAGATTACTTTCTCTCTCTAGTTTTATATCATGTCCTAAAGTTTTAATCATTAATCTTGTTTTGAATCTTTAATCTTTAATCTTTTAAATTCAAGCTTTTTAATCATCTCATTCTACCTTTCTTGTTTTTTAATCTTAATCTTTTTAATCTTATTTGTTCGTGTTGATTTCGTGTTCTTAATCATAATCTTTTTCATCATATTTTTACATAAAGTTTACATCTTTTTAATTTTAGTGGTTTGTTTTTGATGTTTTTATAAGTATTATCATTATTCTAGGATTTTTAATTAGCTTATTGGTGTTTTGCTTTGCTTATTTTCCTTTAAAAGTTGAGTATTAAGTGCTTATTTTCGTCCTTTTTAGTGTCCCTTGTGTTTAGGAATATCTGATTCGATTTCGCAACTTTTTCATAATTGCGAAATCTTGGTTTTCATTATTGTGAAATCTTGGTTTTTATATATTGCGAAATCTTTGTTTTTATATATTACGAAATCTTTGATTTCGCAACATTGCGTAATCATTCATTTTTCCTTATTGCGAAATCTTCCTTCATTCATCATTGCGGAATTGTGCAATTTTGCACATTGCGGATTTGATCTTTTTCACAATTGCGAAATTAGTGCATGATTTCGTAATTATTGCGAAATCTTTGTTATAATTGCGAAATCTTTGTTATTATTGCGAAATTATTGTCTTAATTGCGAAATTAATTCATGGTTTTTATATAATTGCGAAATTAATTAGTTTTTTATTTAATTTAATTTTTGAACTTATTTTTCCCGCAATTTACTTAGCTTTATTTTTACTTGTTCGTCTTAGTTTAATTTTCGAGTATTTTAATTTTTAAACTTTTCATTTTTATTAAGTTTTAAGTTTTCATATTTACTCTTAATTAGTTTTATTTTTTCGTCATTTAATTTTAGTTTAAATTTTTACACTTTTGTTTTTATTTTATTTTTACCCTTTACGCAACGACATTTTCATTCATTTTAGTTTAAAATAGATAATCACATTTCTTTATTTTCCACCAAGAACGACTGAGTCACACAATTAACCAGTAGTCAATTCGAATCGAATCGAGACGAACAAATTTTCATACTTGGTGAAATCCTTGTATCAAATGGCGCCTGATGAGACTGCAATTATACATAGTCTCATCATCAAAATCGGGCTTAAAACGCTTAAAATATCATCAAAATACCTCTATATATGCGTGTATTTGTGTCTTGTGTATTTTAGGTGCGGATATCGTGTAATCAACAAAAGATCATAAGAATGAAGCAAAAACGAACACGGGAAACGAAGTCGCACAATGAACCGGGCCCAAGTTTGGAATTTTGCAAAATGCCCCTTGAAGAATTGAAGATTGGCAAGATTAGTCCCTCATCTTTGAAGAACTTGTCACAAATGACCCTCCAAATGTTATTTGTACAAGTATGGTCCTCCATGTTTGAAGATATTACAAGACCAGTCTTTGAAGAATCCAAGATATACATTAAAGGCCCTTGGAAAAGTTTTTGAAACAAGTGGTGCCAAAAGTGACAACTTGCCAAAAGTTGTCTAGTGCAATTTGGGCGTTGATATCATTATTTACAAAGTGAACAAAATAGAGAAGCTTGGGGACTTAAACTGCCAAATAGCCAAACCCCCACCACCAGTCACATCCTTACACGTCACCCTTACCCACCCAAATACCCAAACCCATTACCCAACCCGTCCACCCAGTCCACAACCCACCCAAGTTTATTAAACTTGGTCAAACCCCAGTCAAAACCTTCCCCTTTTCCCACCCAAACACTTTTTTAAATAAAGTGTTTTCCCTTTTTGGATTAAACCAGTCACTAATCCCTCCCATAAACCCTAATTACCCCAGTAAAAATTAGCCTCAAATCAAGGGGTTTTTACCCAATTCCCTCCAGAATGTTGATTCCCCTCTTTCTCACCAAAACCCACATTCCACCTCACCACAAGACACACCCATGTGTCTTGTGGGACCCTCCCATGCAACGTCTTTTTCCCCCAAAACCCAAAAGGAGACAAGTTTAGCGACTCAGATCAACTCCTTTGTCCCCAAGGCTCATTCAACGTCCAAGATCATCCAAGACCAGCTAGCCATCACTCTCATATCACATGGAGCAATGTTGACTGATTTTGAAGACTTCAACCAAGGGCATTATAGGGAAATCAGCTGCTAGGGTTTTACATTGTTTAGTAGTTCTAGATAGTTCTTATCATTGTATAAATAGGACGCCTGTGTCCTATTTCCCTCTTGTTCCAGAATTTTTAGCAAAATTTTGTAATTCCTTTTTATGCAATATAAAGTGGTTTTTGTTTGAGAAACAGTTTTCCTTTTATGATTGGTAAAAGTTTGGTATGGTTTTAGCTAAAAATTCTGAGTTCCATAAAATATCTTGTTAACACTTGTGTGTTTGAAGTTTCAGTTTTTCAAAAAGGTTTTGAAAATATTTTGATAATTTCAGAAATCCATGTTTTCCAAAGAAGTGAAAGTGGAATTGGAGTTCTTGGATTCTTGAAGTTATCTTATCTTGAAACGTGTTTCAAGTTTCAGTTGTGAGGATTTGTGGATTTGTGAGAAAGTTTCAGAAAATCAGAAGTTTGTATTGTGCTTGTGTTCTTGTTTATCTTAGCAGTTTTTGGAGTTTGTTGCTGTTCAAGGATCAGCTCAGGCCCCAGCCTGAAGGAAATGGCATTGCAGCCATAGTGGGGCCCGGATGTGGGTCCCACAAGGTAGCTACCTTGATCCTTTTTAATTTTCAGAAAATATTGATTGGGTATGATTTTTTGTGTAAGGTTGTTTATGTGTGTTCTTGTGGTTTGATTTGAGTTTACTTGTTGTAATGTGCATGCTAGGATAGGTTTGATTCAGTTTGGTTAGGTTTGGAGTTGATTTGCCTTGAAAAATATCATATTCAGAATCTTAAGGAGTGTTTGGATTAGCTATTTAACTGAGTTTAATGATTTGAATCTTGAGTTAATACCTGTTGAACACTCTTCTTTGGTGAATGGTATGTGATATATGCATTAAGGTGTTAGTTTGGTAGGTTTATGAACAATTTGCATGCTAAAATTTTGAGAAACATAGCATAAATCAGTAAGGTCATGTTTCTGCCAATTTGGTGAGAATTTTGCTATCAAAATTGGAAGCCTGCTAGATTTTAGGTTTGTTTAGGATTGAGTATTGCTTACATGACATTTGGTTGAGTGTTGTGCATATTATTGGCCATTTAAAATCGATTTTGTGCATATAAAACCAGTCAATTGTTCATCAGTCAAGTGCATGCTAGATCAGAAACATTGGGTGCTATTTGAGCTTAATTTTGTGTTGTGACTTGGTGTTTTTTGTGTTTACTCAGACTCCCCACAACCCAATTGGTGTGGGGGTGCCTTGATGTCCAAAGAAAACAAGTCCAAAGAGCTTTCCTAAGCTCAAAGGTCACCAGACCTAGAGTATACACTAGCAGTGGGAACATCATTCCCCCTGCTTGTGCATTTGTTTCCCCTGCTAAGCAAGAAGACAAATCCAGTCAACATGTCACTTTCAGAATTCAAACTTTTTTGTCTTTAGTGGGTAAATTTTAGAGTTAGGACTTGATTTTTGTTTCTATATTTTTCTAATTTAATTTTTGATTTTTCAGTTTAAAAAGATTTTTAGTTACTGTTCATTTTCTATTTTTTAGATTAAATGGCATTTTTAATTAACTTTTTATTTTCAGTTTTTGGCATTTAATGCCAAAAATACTTCTTTTTCATTTTAAACATTTTTCCTAGGTTTAGAATAATATTTTAAGAGTTTTAGTATAAAAGGTTTTTACTGTTTATCTTTTTATTATTTTTTATAATTAATTTAAGTTAATTAGGGTTTTATGTAAAACTGTTTTTGTCTTTTAGTGAAAAATTTAATATTTTTCAATCTTTTTCATTTTTAAACTGTTCATTAGAGTTAAATAGGATTTTTAAAATTGGTAAATTATTTTTAACATTATTTAATTATTTTTTATAATTATTTCAGTTTTAAAATAGTTTTTAGTCATTTAAAATAGAAAAATAGTAATTAAAATTTAGGAAAAATACTTTTTAGTTTATAAATAATATAAGTGAGTTATTTGTCCAATAAAATAATATTTTGGGCTTTTTCTTAATTATTTTTAATTTTTGGGCTTTAATTAGCATTAAAAATTGAATATTTAATTAATAAAAGGTTTTAAAATATTTTTATTGGATTTTTATCCTTATTTATATTATTTTGAACTACTTTTTCATTTTTAATTTGTTTTTAGCTTAAAATTTTTAAATTTTCACGTTTTACGTACTTACGTTCGCGTTTTACGTCATTCGTCGTAGTTAATTGTAATCGTAGTCCGTCTCTAGTTTTCTTTCTTTTCTTATCCAAAAACGACACTACCCCAAACTTTTGATTATACTTATTGGCACATTAATCCGCACACCTCCTCGAGAACGAACCCGCATTTGTTCGGTTTCGTGTTTTTCTTAAAACGTGCAACTTAATACTTGCCCTACTTTGTGCATCCTTTTCCTAAAGGTGTACAAAACCACTACATCAAAATGGCGCCGCTGCCGGGGAGGCGTGTTGTGTTTTGATTGAACCATTGTTGTTTTTTATATTAGCCATAATAGTATTTGTATTAGTAGCACTCTACTAATACGTATTATCGTTTTTCGGTTTTTGTGTGAATACTATTACTATATTGTATACGTAGAACAATAAATTCACAAGTACTCCAAATACGTGAGCAATCACAACCTTGATTCGGGATTTCATCACTCGATCATTGTATTCGAATCTCAAACCAAAGAAAAAGGCAAAAATAGATAAATACTTTCGTGAAGCTTAATCTTGATAATACAAACTATAAGGTGGGTATAAGGCGGTTGTATTTCACAACCTAAAGGAAAAAGGCTCTTAAGTGCTTCGCGCCGCCTCGTTTCCTCCGCTTGCTTGTGCGTATTTGATTTTGAGAGTGAATCGAGGGTTTTGCCGCCCAAAGTATTATTACATATCATATATATTTTCTTGGTTTCTATTGATTAAACCCTCTTGAACGATTTGGTGTTCCACCATCGTTCTAAAGTCATCGAAGGCGTTCACTCCACGTGATCGTTTTCATTCCTTGAGGCTTCTTTAATCGAGAGATTTGATTAAGGAGGAGATTTGTGGACTTTTTGTCTACTTAATACATTTCACCAATTTCAAAAAAAAGTTAATACCATCAAAAACCACAAAAAAAAAATACAAAATACCAAACAGAATCTTCTTTGCTCGTCTCCACGTTGTACGTGACGTTTATGCTCACTCGTAATCAAGCAAAACGTGAACGTAAACGAAAGAACAAAACTCCCACTCCAACTCATTCTAGTGAGGAGTCTCCTATTGACGAACCCATTGTACGAGAAGCACCTACCATGGCGAATCGAACTATGATGGAGTTACTTCAAGCACCCACCGAGGGTTATGGAGAAGCTATTGTGATTCCCGCTATCCTTGCGGAGAATTTTGAGGTGAAAGCGGGTTTGTTGTCGATGATCCAAAACAACAAATTCCGTGGTGATGAGAAGGACAATCCTCACAACCATATCCGCCAATTTAATCGTCTTACCGCCACGTGCAAATTCAAGGATGTCTCGAATGACTCGATTAAGATGATGCTTTTTCCGTATTCCTTAGCGGGGCCCGCTAAAATTTGGTTAGAGAAAGAGCCACCCAATTCTATATTGACGTGGAAGGATCTCGTTTCAAAGTTTGTGAACCAATTTTTTCCGCCCTCTAAGACTACGCATTTGAAAAATGAGATTTCTAAATTTTCACAAGAATCAAATGAAAGTTTTTCTACGGCTTGGAATAGGTTTAAGGAGATGTTACATGAATGTCCTCATCACGGTTTTTCCGATTTGCACCAAATCGACACGTTTTACAATGGACTTAACGATCATGAAAGAGATTATTTAAATGCCGCCGCGGGTGGTAATTTTTTGTGTAAAATGGTTGAAGAAGCTTTGGTCATAATCGAGAATAGGTGTAAGGTTTATAGCCCTCGTCACACACCGAGTGTTGCCAAATTGGGCTCGTCATCATCGTCTCAAAGTATCAATGCATTACATGATGAGGCAAATGAAGAAAATCTATTTTTTGATAGATTTGCTAACGTTATGTCCCATTGGAAAGCTCAAGAAGCTTCGAACTCCGCTTCGGTTAAAGCGATCTCTAAGAGTTGTTTGTCGTGTGGGGGAGCTCATGATCTTTCCGAGTGCATTACCGCGGATGGTAACACTTCGAATGCTTTTGTAGCCACGGGAACTTATAACCAAATCAGTCAAGGTTCCCGCCAAAATCAAGCTCCACCCAATCAAAATGCTAAGAATTATCGAAACAACAACCAAGGTGGAAATTACCAAGGAAATCAAAGGAATTATAACAAAGGTAATTACCAAAGTGGAAATGGGCAAATTTCAAATCAAAACCAAAACCGTGATTTTCAAAACAATGCCCAAGCTTTTCAAAACGATCACACCAAAAATCTTCAAGGAGAATTTTTGAATTATGCTAAGGCTAATGATGCTAAGTTTGACAATATGCAACGTGAAATGGTTAGCTTAAGGTCCGAATTGAAAAACGAGCTTAAAAACGAACTTGCTAATGAACTTAAAACTCATGCTAATAAAATGGAAGGAAATGTCACACGACTCCAACAAAATCAACAAAAAATGGAGCAAGGACAACATGAGATTAAGCAAGAGTTGTTAAAAGCGGATGCTAGGCAATCTAAGTTTGAAGACCGTATGGCTAAAATGTTTGAAGCTATCATGTGTAAGCCATCTTCTTCGGGTGGTCTTCCTAGTGATACCATCGTGAACCCGAAAGGAGAATTGAAGGTTATTACCACTCGTAGTGGTAAAACTTTCAAAGAACCCATTTCTCGTCCAAGTACTTCTATGGAGAAGGAAAAAGAGAAAGAACCCGAGGTGGTGGTTGAAAAGGAGCAAATTCAAAGCCCACGAAGTACCGCTCAAACCACACCTACAGTTGAACCAATACCAATCATGGAACCCGAGATTCCAAGTTCGTTGCCTATGCCTACTTTGCCCCAACCCACACCACCTTTACCCTACCCTTCAAGACGAGACAAGGAAAAGGCACAAGAACGAAATAATTATCAATTTGAACTCTTTATGAAAATGTTTCGTGACTTGCATTTCAATATAAGTTTTGCCGACGCCTTAGTCATGATGCCTCGATTTACCGCGAACTTCAAAAGTATGTTGAATAACAAAGAAAAATTGCAAAAATCGTCTAGTTGTTCATCGGTTTTTCTAAGCCGCATACCTCAAAAAGTCGGTGATCCTGGAAAGTTTTTAATCCCATGTGCTATCCAAGACATGGAAGAATGCTACGCCTTGGCCGATCTTGGTGCTAGTATTAATTTGATGCCTCTTGAGATTTTTAAATCGCTCAATCTTCCCAATCTCACTCCTTCAAGAATGTCAATCGAAATGGCCGATCATTCTACGATTCTAGCTTGTGGAGTAGCCGAGGACGTCTTTGTGAAAGTTGGAAAGTTCTACTATCCTGTAGACTTCATTGTTGTTGATATTCCCATCGATCCTAAAGTTCCGTTAATTTTAGGTCGATCTTTTTTGGATACCTCGAGAGCACTTATCGATGTGCATGCAAGAAAAATCACTCTTCGTTTCAATGAGGAAGAACTCGTCATTAATGCAACCCAAAACTCTACTCTTTCTCATGTGTATTCTATCACATCTTTGTACAATGTCAATCCCATCAAAAACATTTGCAAAAGGATTTCAAATAGAGTTTTAGGAGTTATTGAGAAAAATGAAGTTCCGTCCCCTCCGCCGGTGGAGGTTAAGAGTGTTAAGCCTATGATTCTAATCTCGAGTGATTCTTCGGATGATGAATACGTTGATCCCGATGGGGAGGTTTTCTTTGTTGACAAAAGATTTGAAAACTTACCACCACCTAAGCCAAAAAGATTTCAAAATGTGAGAATTTTTAGTGTGACTAACATTGCTTTAGATACACCAAATATTTTTGACATAATTAAATCGGGTTTTCACAAAGAGAGTTTAAAAGATGTAAATAACTTGGATTTAAAAGATTTTTCTACAATTCTAACTCCGTCATCACCGCGTTTATTGAGTACTACAAGATCGTCTTCTCCTTTTGACGATGCTTTGTGTGGACTTAGTGTGGGGGAAGCCCCTTATGTTCCCTCCCCTTTCTCCACCGAGGACGAGATATTTGATCCTGGAATTGCTTATATAGGGAAATCTCGGTCTTCCACCGATGCAATAAATGGAAAATCTTTTCATTTGATTGGTGCGAGTCTACCTCGAGTAGCTCAATGTTATGACTTACCCATTGTCCCACTCTTCTATTTCTTCTCTCCTATTTTCTTCTACCCCATTGGGGTTTGTGTTGGAGTGGCGTTGTTTCGTCTTTCATCCGAAAACGAGGACGCTATCTTTGACCCCGGTATACGTTTATCGGGTTTTTAAAGTACTCCATGTACTTTTGGGCCTTGTTTATCATGTAAGCCCCACCAAAAATTGACCATACCCATGATTATCCCTAAATGATCACATTTATGGGGATTCGAGTCGAGCTTTTGACTCGGTTATCAAAAACAAGGTGCCTCGTGGGGGAGACCCATGCTTATCCATGTACATATTATTGCTTTCTGTTGATCCCAAACTTAGATCGATTAAGCTTTGTGTATACGAGATTAGATCAAGTAATACACGTAGAGAAACCTTTGCTTATGAATAAAGTAACTAAGTGTTATGCGGAATTAACACTTAATCTAAAACACAAAGATGTTAAACAAACTTTCACTTGTATTAGAATAATCGAACTTGATTACAATGAAAGAGGTTTAACTTGTGAAAACTTATTATAACTGATGATTAACATTAACCTAAAAGATCTTCTTTTATAGATTAAGAAGTCTTGTACAATAAGCTACGAATCAACTATTCTAGGTAAAGATAATAATTGAAAATACAATGTCGAGCTTATCTTTACCATACACAAATAAAGAAACAAATAAACAAAAAGATTCGTATGAAGATATATTCCATCAGTGCTAGTCTTCAAGGCTGTCAGCGTTGACTTCTTCAAATGTCAACGCTTGGCTGTCAGCGTCCAATGTCATCTTATCAGCGCTTGAATTCTTCTTATCAGCGTCTAGTGAACTGACCCATAATTTATTCCCAACAATCCTCCCCTAAACTTGATATCTATTCCAATGATCAAGTTTCTGAATAAAAACTTAAGACTTAGGAGGAATCTTACAAAACTTCTTATGTTGGTGATAAACATATCTAATCAAGTCTTTGGCCACGTCACTAGTATAATCAATCTCCAAGGGTGTCTCCTTCATTTTCTCCAATACTTCTTTGGACAAGAAATAGTCAGCATCCACAAGTAGATACTCTGAAAACTTTGTAGAGCTCAAATGAAACACACCACAAGTAGAATAAAGCCTCTAATGAAGACCACTGAGGTCATCTTCAAGATCCTTCCATATGGCAGGATCTGCTTCCCTTGGACCACACAAAGTCAAAAATGTGTGCCACAGTCTTATTCCATTTGCTGAAGTAGGTGCTTCAGTTGTATACTTGGCCTCTATCAATCTCCATAGATGCACCAAGTCTTCTCTGTCTATGCTTGCAAAGATAGAAATAATTGAAGTGAAAGTGTGTACCTCCTTCCCAAATCTGCCAATCTTCCAAAATCCACACTCATCTTCATCAAAACTTATGATTGGATTTCTGGCATCTAGAGATACTACATTAACCAAATCTGAAGCTTCCAATGGAGAAAGCTTGAGATGCTTCCTTATGACAGTTTCAGTTGGATAATACACATCCATATCTTTGGGAAATTGGAGAGGATCTCCTTTCTTTACTGGTCTTTGAGCAATCCTCATCTCCTTTTGAATCTGCATTTCCTCAGCAAGCTCTTGTTTCCTTTCTTCTGAAAGAAACTGTAAGACATTATTTTCTTGCACATGCCTCCAAATAGGATGTGCCCTGTACTCTAGCTCCTCAAAAGATAAATCCAGCAACTTCTTGTATGTCCATCCAGGTTGATGGCATCTAAGCAACTTGTAATACAATTTCCTTCTATCTCTTTTAAGCCAAGTCTTGACCTCTTGTGCATTATACTTCAAAATCACCTTTATATCATCTTGTACCCTGAGAAGAATTTCCAACCCCCAAATTTGATCTGACAAACTCATTCCTGGGTTGTCCATTACCTTATCTTCCCAAGCATGGAACATTCTGGTGATTTCTGGAAGGTCAAAATCAATCTGCTTCTTCAAATCACTCAACCTTTCTTTTGCCAACTCATCCCCATATTCAAGTCTTTCTGGATCTTCAATGATTTGAACACTTGAATCTGAGCTAGCTCCTTCTCTTTCATCATCACTCTCTTCCTCACTCTCAGAAGTGGCAATAAATGGTGATCTACCACTCCTCTTCAAATCTTCTTCCAAAAGTTGTGCAGCCAACTGATTATCAAATGCAATTTGTGCTGCATCTTTCTTTGGAACATCTTCTTCAACCATAATTCCTTTACCTTTGTCTTTTGGATCAATGATAGGTAAGGTAGATGAAGATACCTGTGTAGACACATCTTTGATGATTATTGATGACTGGAATACATCAACACCACCTGCAACTTTGTCAGCGTTCAAGTTACCTTTATCAGCGCCCCGATTGCCTTTGTCAGCGCTGAATGTGTCAGCGTTCAAACCTGTATCAGCGCCCATTGTTGCTGTGAAAGATCCTTCCAAGTTCAATGGAGTTACCTTGGATGTATCAATAATTGGGTGCTTCTTCAAGTTGGTGAGTGCTTCAGCAACATTTAAAGATTCACTAAATTGTGAACTCTTCTCACTGGCTGTATGAATCAGATCATCCTCTTCATCCTCCCCTTTGGAAGATTCCTCCATTCTACTCCTGCTACTAGGATTCTCCAAAACAGTTACCCGCTCCCTCAATACTTGGAGTTCACGGCCCTGATTATTGACAATTTGTACAAGACTGACATTTTGCTTTTGCAAGCTAATGACAGCAGCCGTCAATTCATTCAATGTCATAGGTTCCAATCTGCCCTCAGCTAGAATGGGGATTTGACCTCCCAAAATAGAATCATAGGGCATGGATGAGGTCTTAATGATGTTGGGACTGTCTTGACCAGCATCTAAGCTTGTGCCAATAGCCCCAGCCTCATCCATGTCACCAGCCACACTTGTGGAGGTGGTTCTCTCTACAACAAGGCTAGGACCACTAGAGGAGAACACTCCAGTAGTCCTTTGGCGTTTATTCAACCTAGATTGTAATGGGGTGGAAGATGAGGTAGATTGTGTGGGTGTTGGTTGGTTAAGGGGTGTTTGGGATTGTTCAGGGATGTCATCAGCGTTGGGATTGGCTGTGTCAGCGCCAACATTTTGAGTGTCAGCGTTGACATTGGCTTGGTCAACGTCCATGTGGTCAGGTGAAGGTAATGGTTCAAGGATAGGCTCAAGTTGAGGTGCAGGGTCTGGTTGTGGTTGGTTAGCCTGAATTACTTCAAGCATGGCTTGGGTGAGAGGTATAGATCTGTTTGTGGAGATCATTTTGTCAAAAATGGTTTTCTTTTGCTTAGGGATCTCATAAAAAGTGTCATGATCCCTAGCACAATATTCTTGTAAATCAAACACCATTTGCAAAAATCTTGGGTAAGCCAAAGTTATTTTACTTCCTTTATTTTTACACATCCCTTCAAAAATCATTTTTGAAAAATTATACTTAAGCCCACGTGACATACAAACCAAAGAACTTGCAATGGACCTGTTTATTTCATTAAAAGCAGTACATTTTGGACTTAAGCATTGAAGAAGGACATGTATCAAATATTTCCAATCCGAGGGAAATTCCTGCTTATGATATGTATTTAAAGTTTTACCAGCAGGAATAGGATAACCCAATTCCCTAAGACCTTGTTCTATTGTTGCAATGGCAAGGGTAGTCACACCATCAGCGTCATTAAGACGCAAAGCCTGGCGAACCAAAGCTTCAGTGACCACCCATGTTCTACCATGAACAGTAGATGTCAATGTAGTCACTCCATTAGCTGTTGTGGAACTAACATTATTCCAAAACTGTCTAATGTGTGCGACAGGGACTAGTGGTTCATGAGAAAGTGCATACCTTAAGGAGGATGCATTTAAAAATGCCACCATTTGTGAATACTGAGGGAACAAATCATTATCAGCGGCTAAGTAAGCTACCATATTATGTTGGCTCTTGAACTCCAATGTCAGATTGTTTGAGTTGAACTTTGGTGCCATGTTGAAAGCTGTTTAGGTTATGTGATATAGGAAAAATCTAGGAGAAAAATGTTAGACAAGAAAATATGAATACCCAGAATGAAAAGTTTAGCCAAATTTATAGGAGAGATGCATGATTATGATTGGTCAAAAATGAGGCAGTTATATTCAAAGAGTAATGATGAAAATATTGAATCAAATATAACTTATCTCATGCATTAATTAAAAGTAACAACTCCCCAAAATTACGGCCAAAGATTAGTCAAAAATAACAACTGGGTAGGGCCCACTAGGTGTCAACGGTCAAAAATAGGCCATCAACGCCCAACGGCTATATTTTCTTGTCAGCGTTTGCCTAAAGCCTTGTCAGCGTCACGATTGGTCGTAACATCGTTTGGAGAAAAACTTGTCAGCGTCTAAAAATAAAAATATTTAAAAAGAAAAAGACCTTAACAAAGTAATTTATCCTAAGGGAAATATCTTGCAAGTTGATAATAATTACTGGGCGGCAAACACTGTCCACTTATGCACACTTGCTTAAGCAAGATAGACACAAATGTCCTCAAGTGTCCCTTGCTAACCAAAATACTTACCAACAAAGTTATTTCATAAAATTCTTTGTAACTCCCAGGTAAACCCATAACAAAACTATTCCCAAGTCTCCCATCAGACCACAACCAATTCTAGGCCAAAAATGTCTTGGCAGCATGCATAGTTTGTTAACTTTGCATGCTACAGTGCCTCATGGTTTAGTAAAACTAACCCATACTCACCTGTGGACACAATCTAGAATTGTGATGAGAGTATTATAAGAATACCCAAAAGTCCTAAAGGTTCCTTAAACCTCCCCTTAAACTATGATACATGAGTTTCTCAAAATATATATGAACATTAAAAATTTATGTCAAGATAGGAATATAAATATTCCAACCATCATCCATAAACAAAAACATGTCCAAATAGCTCTTCAAAGATCCATAAGCAACTATGTATCCAATGGCATAAAGCTACCACCACCTACACATTTAGATTGAAAACCACAAAACTAACATTGTTGCTGACAGCGCCCCGACAACACTTATCAGCGTTGAAGGAACTCTTGTCAGCGTTAGACAATAATATCTCTAACAACGGCAAAATAACACTTGTCAGCGTTAAATTTACCTTTGTCAGTGTTAGAAAAATAAAGTGGAAAAATCTAAATCATCACAAAGACCAATAACAATGCATTATCCTGTACATACTTCAAGTGTTTTGGAGCAACAATGGGCGCTGATCAAGTTTTTAATAATGCATAAAGTACTGTTATTGTCTACAAAAATCTTGGTATGCATGAAATTATACACATAATCCAACACTTTCTAATTAGTTTAATGTGAGGGGATTTGTGCCCTTCCAACCTTTGTTCCGTGGTTGTTTGTGAATTGTGGTTTTTAGATCATGATCTTCACGATTAGAGCCTCTCGTGTTTCGTTTTATGGGAGCACTCGATCGTTTTCTTTGGAGACATTTCCCAATATCCAAATGATATATCCTTATATGTTCTAACCTTAGGTTTATAGCACACTTCATAAACGGCTATTAATTTAATGGTTACACCCTTTCCATGCTAGATTAGGCATTCGACTACGTCTCTAGTATGGGGGTGTTTGCACCCCTAGACTCGAAACATTGAGGACAATGTTTAACTTTAGTATGGGGGGTGAATAGATACTTGCCTTGCCAAACCTTCACGCTTTCCAAAGTTTATCGTTTTGTTTATCGTTTTGTTGCAAAAATAAGGCTAAAAATGGCCAAATTTTAAAAATTTTCTCATGTTTCATAAGTGTTTGAAGACACGAATGTAGATTTTCCGATGGCGAGAATAAGAGTAATTTTTGACTCGACCGTGCGTGTTGAGCACTTAGCTTTGATTCCTTAACTACACATTAGGCTAAGTCTCTTAAATGAGGACGAGAAATGATAGAGTTAATTATAAGTTACTATGCTAAACGTAGAGTACTCGTATTCTTACAAAAACTCATGTGTTCTCATTGTTTGCTTATTCTCCCTTCGCTTGTAAATATTTTTTGCTTAATAAATATTGACTTAGCGGTTTAGTTAGGATTGTTGGGTTTCTAGTCTTTTCTAGTAGCTTCCGTGTAATTAAATTGGGAAGACATTAAGGTATCGCCAGCGTCACGGTTTTGAAGTATTGGCACCCCAATAATCAAAAGCTTCACCTAATAATAAGATTTCAAGTGCTCACCTAAATCAAGCAAACAATTTGAAGCCCCAAAAGGCCGAAAAATCTATGCAAAATTGAAAGTGAATCAAGCCTTAATCTTCGAAGCTTTAAAGATCCAAAATTTGCTTTAGCGTGAGGATATACGTCTTTGGCTAATAAAACCACCGATGAGGCGGATAAATAAAGGCAAGGCAAGACCGAAGTCATAATAAAAGCTTCATGGCGAAGTTGAATAAAAGATGGAGGTAAACCAAAGATAATAAGGCCCTTCCGTTAGGGGGCGTATAAAAGTCTTGGTAATAAGTCTCATGTTCAAAACCGTTATAAAACCGTGTTTATCGATTCTTCTTGTCAACTTAATTTTTTGACATCGTTGTCTATTAGGAGGGGTTATTGATTTGATGGTCTTAGTTACACCGTTAGGACTCTATTTTTAGACCTAAATCTCTATTATCGCATAAATCAATGATGTATCCTCGTGAAACATTTAAGACAAAATAAAATATAAGAGATACAACTTAGGAATAATGGGAGGATAAGTACGTGATTAGGGCATATGAGTAGTGTTAGCATTACTAACTTATAATGACAATGATCTCGTTGCACGCTTGGCATGGAATTGGAGTGAAAATCAAGGACGACGAAATTATTTCTAACGAAGCATTCACGTGTTCTTATTCTATGAACCTAAACGTCCCATTTTGCGATGAAAATCATACATTATGTCTAAAACGCAAGTGGTAGTAATAGTAGTAGTGTAGTTATTTTATCATTTCAATAAAGTGAATAAAATTAAATTTTGGAGATGCTTTGATACTTTATTCTAGCATTGCGTGAGGGCACGGCAATGGTTTAGTATGGGGGAGTGATGAGACTGCAATTATACATAGTCTCATAATCAAAATCGGGCTTAAAACGCTTAAAATATCATCAAAATACCTCTATATATGCTTGTATTTGTGTCTTGTGTATTTTAGGTGCGGATATCGTGTAATCAACAAAATATCATAAGAATGAAGCAAAAACGAACACGGGAAACGAAACCGCACAATGAACCGGGCCCAAGTTTGTAATTTTGCAAAATAACCCTTGAAGAATTGAAGATTGGCAAGATTAGTCCCTCATCTTTGAAGAACTTGTCACAAATGACCCTCCAAATGTTATTTGTACAAGTATGGTCCTCCATGTTTGAAGATATTACAAGACCAGTCCTTGAAGAATCCAAGATATACATTAAAGGCCCTTGGAAAAGTTTTTGAAACAAGTGGTGCCAAAAGTGACAACTTGCCAAAAGTTGTCTAGTGCAATTTGGGCGTTGATATCATTATTTACAAAGTGAACAAAATAGAGAAGCTTGGGGACTTAAACTGCCAAATAGCCAAACACCCACCACCAGTCACATCCTTACACGTCACCCTTACCCACCCAAATACCCAAACCCATTACCCAACCCGTCCACCCCGTCCACAACCCACCCAAGTTTATTAAACTTGGTCAAACCCCAGTCAAAACCTTCCCCTTTTCCCACCCAAACACTTTTTTAAATAAAGTGTTTTCCCTTTTTGGATTAAACCAGTCACTAATCCCTCCCATAAACCCTAATTACCCCAGTAACAATTAGCCTCAAATCAAGGGGTTTTTACCCAATTCCCTCCAGAATGTTGATTCCCCTCTTTCTCACCAAAACCCACATTCCACCTCACCACAAGACACACCCATGTGTCTTGTGGGACCCTCCCCTGCAACGTCTTTTTCCCCCAAAACCCAAAAGGAGACAAGTTTAGCGACTCAGATCAACTCCTTTTTCCCCAAGGCTCATTCAACGTCCAAGATCATCCAAGACCAGCTAGCCATCACTCTCATATCACATGGAGCAATGTTGACTGGTTTTGAAGACTTCAACCAAGGGCATTATAGGCAAATCAGCTGCTAGGGTTTTACATTGTTTAGTAGTTCTAGATAGTTCTTATCATTGTATAAATAGGACGCCTGTGTCCTATTTCCCTCTTGTTCCAGAATTTTTAGCAAAATTTTGTAATTCCTTTTTATGCAATATAAAGTGGTTTTTGTTTGAGAAACAGTATTCCTTTTATGATTGGTAAAAGTTTGGTATGGTTTTAGCTAAAAATTCTGAGTTCCATAAAATATCTTGTTAACACTTGTGTGTTTGAAGTTTCAGTTTTTCAAAAAGGTTTTGAAAATATTTTGATAATTTCAGAAATCCAAGTTTTCCAAAGAAGTGAAAGTGGAATTGGAGTTCTTGGATTCTTGAAGTTATCTTGTCTTGAAACGTGTTTCAAGTTTCAGTTATGAGGATTTGTGGATTTGTGAGAAAGTTTCAGAAAATCAGAAGTTTGTATTGTGCTTGTGTTCTTGTTTATCTTAGCAGGTTTTTGGAGTTTGTTGCTGTTCAAGGATCAGCTCAGGCCCCAGCCTGAAGGAAATGGCATTGCAGCCATAGTGGGGCCCGGATGTGGGTCCCACAAGGTAGCTACCTTGATCCTTTTTAATTTTCAGAAAATATTGATTGGGTATGATTTTTTGTGTAAGGTTGTTTATGTGTGTTCTTGTGGTTTGATTTGAGTTTACTTGTTGTAATGTGCATGCTAGGATTGGTTTGATTCAGTTTGCTTAGGTTTGGAGTTGATTTGCCTTGAAAAATATCATATTCAGAATCTTAAGGAGTGTTTGGATTAGCTATTTAACTGAGTTTAATGATTTGAATCTTGGGTTAATACCTGTTGAACACTCTTCTTTGGTGAATGGTATGTGATATATGCACTAAGGTGTTAGTTTGGTAGGTTTATGAACAATTTGCATGCTAAAATTTTGAGAAACATAGCATAAATCAGTAAGGTCATGTTTCTGCCAATTTGGTGAGAATTTTGCTATCAAAATTGGAAGCTTGCTAGATTTTAGGTTTGTTTAGGATTGAGTATTGCTTACATGACATTTGGTTGAGTGTTGTGCATATTATTGGCCATTTAAAATCGATTTTGTGCATATAAAACCAGTCAATTGTTCATGAGTCAAGTGCATGCTAGATCAGAAACATTGGGTGCTATTTGAGCTTAATTTTGTGTTATGACTTGGTGTTTTTTGTGTTTACTCAGACTCCCCACAACCCAATTGGTGTGGGGGTGCCTTGCTGTCCAAAGAAAACAAGTCCAAAGAGCTTTCCTAAGCTCAAAGGTCACCAGACCTAGAGTATACACTAGCAGTGGGAACATCATTCCCCCTACTTGTGCATTTGTTTCCCCTGCTAAGCAAGAAGACAAATCCAGTCAACATGTCACTTTCAGAATTCAAACTTTTTTGTCTTTAGTGGGTAAATTTTAGAGTTAGGACTTGATTTTTGTTTCTATATTTTTCTAATTTAATTTGTGATTTTTTAGTTTAAAAAGATTTTTAGTTACTGTTCATTTTCTATTTTTTAGATTAAATGGCATTTTTAATTAACTTTTTATTTTCAGTTTTTTGCATTTAGTGCCAAAAATACTTCTTTTTCATTTTAAACATTTTTCCTAGGTTTAGAATAATATTTTAAGAGTTTTAGTATAAAAGGTTTTTACTGTTTATCTTTTTATTATTTTTTATAATTAATTTAAGTTAATTAGGGTTTTATGTAAAACTGTTTTTGTCTTTTAGTGAAAAATTTAATATTTTTCAATCTTTTTCATTTTTAAACTGTTCATTAGAGTTAAATAGGATTTTTAAAATTGGTAAATTATTTTTAACATTATTTAATTATTTTTTATAATTATTTCAGTTTTAAAATAGTTTCTAGTCATTTAAAAAGAGAAAAATAGTAATTAAAATTTAGGAAAAATACTTTTTAGTTTATAAATAATATAAGTGAGTTATTTGTCCAATAAAATAATATTTTGGGCCTTTTCTTAATTATATTTAATTTTTGGGCTTTAATTAGCATTAAAAATTGAATATTTAATTAATAAAAGGTTCTAAAATATTTTTATTGGATTTTTATCCTTATTTATATTATTTTGAACTACTTTTTCATTTTTAATTTGTTTTTAGCTTAAAATTTTTAAATTTTCACGTTTTACGTACTTACGTTCGCGTTTTACGTCATTCGTCGTAGTTAATTGTAATCGTAGTCCGTCTCTAGTTTTCTTTCTTTTCTTATCCAAAAACGACACTACCCCAAACTTTTGATTATACTTATTGGCACATTAATCCACACACCTCCTCGATAACGAACCCGCATTTGTTCGGTTTCGCGTTTTTCCTAAAACGTGCAACTTAATACTTGCCCCCATTATACCTTGTTTTTCCTAAAACAAAGGTGTACTAAAACTCAACCATCAGCGCCGCTGCCGGCTCTTTTCGTGATGATTAACGGTTTATTGTGAGAGACGCGTTGGATTTTGGGATCCGTTCACTTTTGAACGTTATTTTTCTTGCCAAAATTTTTTTCAAAAATCCTAAAAAAAGAACAAAAATTTTGAAAAATCATAAAAAGCATTTCTTTTTTGAAAGTTTTGCACCAAAAATATTCTTCTTGCTTATCTATTGTGTTTAATGGATTCGTTTGTTGACTGTGTAGGGTGTGGAAGACCATCTTCTGGTAGTCAATCATGTCAATGGTGTTCATGTGAACGGTGTGGAATGGATATCCCTAATTGCGAATATGGCCGTTATCTATCGTGCAATTTGATCAATTCATACTTCAATTCATTCTTCCCGTCTAATGACACTATTTCACCCTCTCCCATATATGACGATCCATATCAACAAGACACACCGGGTTTTTCTCAATACCCGTGTTGCAATCATTGTGGGGGCCCTCACGACACATCTTATTGTCATAAGATGAATTATGAGCCACATCCGTGCTATAATTCCGGTTTTCAAAATTTCGAGCCCCCCACAATACACCCTCGATCATCAACCTTCTTTGAATCCGAATGACGAAACACACGCCCTTATTTTGCAACTTCATGAAGTCGTGGTTCAACTAAAAGAACCATGGGAGGAGGAAAAGCGACAACAACAAGAGCAAGTATCTAATCTTAGTGATTATATTCCTCCTCTTGTGCGTCCATACTACTATTATGATGATGACGAGGATGATATCTATGATCTCAACTTATCTTCTGAGATTACTACTCCTACTCTTGATATCCCTAATGCGTCTAAGGATAGTGATACATCGAGTGAGATTAGTGATATTGGTCTTGATAAATTCTTTGATGAGGTTTGTGATGCACCGAATTTTGTGGAGCCTACGGACGAGGTCGCTCTTAATGATGATTTTTCTCCATGCTATGAGAATTTCTCTTTTGAAATTTCTCCTTCTCCTCCGGGCGATGAAGGCGATGTTGATTTATTCTCTCCGACATACGAGAAGTTCACCACTGAACTTGGTCTTGTAGATGAGGTGGAAGACATTATTATTCGCAACAAATTATTGAAAGTTCATCTTCTTATTACTGAAATTGAAGCGTTGAATTCTACTCCTATCAATGAATCTTTACCTCCGTCTTTTACACCCGTTGAGAATAATGACCGACTTACGGAAGATATTGACATTCTCTCAATACCTCCGGGTATTGATGATGATGACACGGAGGGGGGTATTAGTTTTGATAGTTTGCTGCATGAAGATATTGTCCCAAGTCCCCCTCCCGAGCACCTTTTATCCCAACCTTTAGAAACCATTACCGAGGATGAGTGCTTTGACCCGAGAGATGATATTGACCATTCCCTGATTGACACCTTTACGACTTTGCCGCTCAGTAATAATCATATGTCTTTTGGGGCTGAAATTTTGATTCCTTTACCCACCCCACCTCATGTGGATCATGATTTCACATACTTTTCGTATGTTGAGAGGAATTTTCTGCCGGAAGACTTATCCTCCGGCCTCACCTTTATTATTTTCCTCCGTGAACGAGGACAAGGTCTTTGATCACGGTATTACATTCGAGGCTTCCCCATGGACCATTTAATTCGGGGACGAGTCAGGCTCGTGACTCGGTTAACAAAAACTAGCGCTTCTCGGGAGGCAACTCGATTATCTATCCTTTTATTCTATTTTTCTAATAAGTGTAGGGGGAGACCCTAGTATGTGTTTGTTGTTTTCTTTCTTATCAAGTGCAGGGATTCGAGCTTTCAAAGATACATTCTTGATAACTTTTGACGACCCATGATTCCGTATACCCATCTTTCCGGTTTTATCCCAAACTCTTTTGATTCACTATTTTATATTTTTCAATATTAAAATAGGAATCGCTTTAGTTGTCTCTTCCTTAGCAAGATTTAAACTACATGCAGAATGTCCTAAGTGTAGGGGAGGTTACTTCCACATGCTTAAACATTGAGGACAATGTTTATATTAAGTGTAGGGGGAACTTCTATCGAAGTTAAGTGGGATTTTCCTTGTATTTTTCCTTATTTTAACAGGAAAATTGATTTTTTGACATTTTTCAAAAGTTTTGATCTATTTTGGCCTAGTATTTTTACCTTTGTTATAGTTATTTTCTTTCTTTATTAGAGTAAATTTTATTAAAGTGTTTTTAATTTTTTAACGTTGTGAATTTTTTGACTTAACCCGAGTTTTCTTATCTAAGTTTACTGTAGCTAGTATCCTTAACGTGTTTAAGTCAAGTTTTGCTAGGCTTTTATATAGGGAAATTTAAAACGCGAAAGTCTTAACTCTTACGGCTTAAGAACAAGAACTTTTCGTAAGTTCCTATAATTGATCCTAGAAAGTCGTTTATCAAGGGAACTTTAAAATGCGAATTCTAAACTTGAAAAAGTATAAGAAGTTGCAAGATCCTATAGATGACTTGTAAACCCAAAACATTGATTTAATTGGTTAAGCATCCACGAGTCTCATTCCTTGAGATTTTAAATTGTGGAGAACGAGAGATGATAGAGTCAATTATACGTTTGGTATTCTTTCATGAATTTATGTGAGTTGATTATAAGCTTTTTCTCCCATCGCTTGTTAATAAATATATTTGCAATAAATAAGGTTGTACAATTTGAAAAGTTACTTAGCTTCTAGCCCAAAATCGTTTAAAAGTTTCTCGGTATTAATTAGAGTTCATAGCCAAGGCATAACTTATTGAAGCGGGATGCGAAGATTGGCGAGTCCGAAAAGGTCCTAACAAGGCATGAGGGCCACATTTTGTTGCTAAAGATCCAAAGTGATGTGAAGAATCATTTATAAAAAATCAATATGAAGGATCGAGACACATGACGAAAAGCAAATACTCCCCTAAAGATCATGGAGAAGTCTATCTAAAAAGGCCCTAACAAGGTATGAGGATAAATAAATCCAAGTCCTAAAAGGAGGCGGATCGTTGTATATCAAAATCCTAAATAAAGATTGGAGAAAAATGAAGAAGTCGTGGTCCAAATATGAAGAATCTCTCAAAAAGTCAAGTGAAGAAATTCCTATTATGAAGAGAAGACCATTTTTTCATGAACGTGTCTCAAGATTTGAAGTATGAAGTCGCTGCCAAATATCGTTCTGAGAAAGGTCTCAAATCGTGAAGCGAGTTATGCCAAGATATGAACTTTATGAGGTCCCGAGAAGCAGTTTTAAAAGATTTTGTCCTTTAGCTAACTATTGATTAAATCGTCCTATTTTATTTTTAGTCTAATAACCTACCGAAATAAGTCAAACAATGTATCATCGTGATCATTCAAGACAATCATAAAATATAAGATATAAACCTAGGAATAAGGGAGTCTAAGTGAATAATTGGGCCACATGAGTGATTGTTAGTTTGCTAACTTATAATAACAATGATCTCGTTTTTAAGCTTGGTATGGAGAACGTGAAACTTGGGGGTGATAAACATTCATGACAATCCAAAACCCCAATGTAAGTCTTCAATCTCTTAATTTGTTTTTCTTCCTTTAATTATGTCTTATGTTTAATAAAGGCCAAGGTGGGTTAATTATGATAAAAAATGTAAATCTTGCTTTGTAACTAATGCAGTGCATGAGGGCATTGCAATGATCAAGTGTAGGGGATCTGATAGGTGTGAAAACACCATCCTTTTACCACTTAATTTTAATAATAACCAAGCCAAAACGTGTATTTTATGTCGTAAATGTCGGAATTATGCGTGGTTTGTGTTTTAGTTGTGATTTAGGAGCAAAATGTGAAAAGGGAAGAAAACAAGGGCTTTCACGGGCTTTTATCGAAGAAAACGAGAAAAGACGAAGTCAAAAAATCAAGAGTGCAAAAATAACGGAAGTCCAAGGCCTATTCTGAAGATTTATCAAAGAAAAAGTCTAAAGACGAAAGTTTAATGAAGTCGAAGAACCAAGTCTAATTAAAAAAGAAAATTATAAGACGAGTTCAATCTATATCGACAAATCCCGAGACGACGTCGAAAAAGACAAAGAATTTAAGTCGAGTCGAGACAAAGTGAAAGGAGAAAGCATCAACACCTAGCCTTCCCTCCTAATGTGTCATTAGGAGGGTGTTAGTTAATTAGTCTTTAATTTTTAGATAAGAGTAGGAGTAGGAGTATATTTGAATACTTTCTCTCTCTAGTTTTATTTCATGTTCTAAAGCTTTAATCTTTAATCTTGTTTTGAATCTTTAATATTTAATCTTTAAATTCAAGCTTTTTAATCATCTCATTCTACCTTATCTTTCTGGTTTAATCTTAATCTTTTTAATCATCTTTGTTCTTGTTGATTTCGTGTTCTTAATCATAATCTTTTTCATCATATTTTTACATAAAGTTTACATCTTTTTAATTTTCGTGGTTTGTTTTTGATGTTTTTATAAGTATTATCATTAATCTAGGATTTTTAATTAGCTTATTGGTGTTTTGCTTTGCTTATTTTCCTTTAAAAGTTGAGTTTTAAGTGCTTATTTTCGTCCTTTTTAGTGTCCCTTGTTTTTAGGAATATCTGATTCGGTTTCGCAACTTTTTCATAATTGTGAAATCTTGGTTTTCATTATTGCGAAATCTTGGTTTTTATATATTGCGAAATCTTTGATTTTATATATTGCGAAATCTTTGATTTCGCAACATTTCGAATCATTCATTTTTCCTTATTGCGAAATCTTCCTTCATTCATCATTGCGGAATTGTGCAATTTTGCACACTGCGGATTTGATCTTTTTCATAATTGAGAAATTAGTGCATGATTTCGCAATTATTGCGAAATATTTGTTATAACTGCGAAGTCTTTGTTATTATTGGGAAATTATTGTCTTAATTGCGAAATTAATTCATGGTTTTTATATAATTGCAAAATTAATTAGTTTTTTATTTAATTTAATTTTTGAACTTATTTTTCCCGCAATTTACTTAGCTTTATTTTTACTTGTTCGTCTTAGTTTAATTTTCGAGTATTTTAATTTTTAAACTTTTCATTTTTATTAAGTTTTAAGTTTTCATATTTACTCTTAATTAGTTTAATTTTTTCATCATTTAATTTTAGTTTAAATATTTACACTTTTTTTTTACCCTTTACGCAACGACATTTTCATTCATTTTAGTTTAAAATAGATAATCACATTTCTTTATTTTCCACCAAGAACGACTGTGTCCCACAATTAACCAGTAGTCAATTCAAACTGAATCGAGAGAAACAAATTTTCATACTTGGCAAAATCCTTGTATCAATTGTATATTATTTTAACGTCTCTTTTGTGGTCGTTGTCTATGATTGTGTGCGATGTGCTATTAGTAGCGCCCCAATGTGGTATTCCGCTGCGTTGTAATTTGGGGGTGTTACAACTAATGCGAACATTAGGATGAAGCAATAAAAGATAGGTAACATCAATACATGTAGGATTTAGCAATCAGAGGTAGCCTTTTCATTAATCTCAAACAAGTCAAAAATTTTACCGTAACACATTACGTGTTGCCATGTCATACAATTCCAAGGACTCATCCTACCAACTGATGTCTCAGTTAAGTTAGGGATTTTTAAAAGATACCACAATGAATACTAATCTACATGAGTCATTAGGTGTTCCACATGTCCCTAAAGATCCATCGGTCCCAATTTCAGAAGTAGATTTCTTCGATTTATTTCTTGGACACTGGGCATCTTCGTCATTGGACAATGGCCTAGGAACAACCCTTAACACGAACCATCAATCATTAAAACCTTATAATTCAATCACAGGACTTAACGACTTCCTCTTAACAATCTCATATTCCATACGAGTTAAATTTTACTTTATTCAAGTTTCAAATAACTTATTCTCAATGCGACATCCTACCTCATTCTCCAATGCTTTCAACCTTATTCTTAGACCTTGAAAGGGCAATAAAAGCTCGATACGAACAACACTCAATTTCCAATCCTATAGCTCTTACAACAATATTTATAAACTGAGTCACTAGTATGAAATGACTCACACATTCAATTAGACTTCTCGAAAAGGTACTAGTGGCATGAGGCTTTTGGGTAAAGGATCCAATGACAGCCTCAAGTGCAACATTCACCCTTTCGATTTCAAATTTAAGAATTGGGTGACACCGAATCAGATGACACCTTTCTAGGTGGTAAGGTTTTGTCAAACTCCATTCTATAAGGAAAGATCGTCATGACATCGATATTAGATTTAATCTCGCCAATGTTGGGAATAAATTATAGTCAGTCTACTTGAGCGCTGACAAGAGTAAAACAAGCGTTGACAGGAGTAAAACAAACGCTGACAGATCAAGCGTTGACAAGACAAAGTCAAGCGTTGATGCATTGAAGACAAGCACTGATGGAAGGATATACTCTACGCGTTTATTGTATTCTAGATTACTTCTAGTAAAGATAGGAACAACAATGTATTTTCTATATTTATCTTTACCTAGAATAGTTGATACGTAGATTATTGTACAAGGCTTCTTATGTCTATAAAATAAGACCTTTAGGTTATTGTTCATATAAGTTTTCATACGTAAACTACTTTCATTGTAAGCAAGTTTGATATCATTAATCAAAGTGAAAGTTTGTTTACATCTTGTATGTTCTTGTTTAAGTGTTAATTCCGCATAACACTTAGATTGTCATATACATATACAAAGGTTTCTCTAAGTGTATTACTTGATCTAATCTCGTATACATAAAGCTAAATCGATCTAAGTTTGGGATCAACAAGTGGTATCAGAGCTTGTTGAGAAACCTTTGATCTTAAAGAACACAAGAACCCTAAAAATTACCAAAACCCTAATTTTCTCAAAACCCTAACAACATCATGTCAAATACAGAAATAACCTCCTCCTCCTCACCTTTACCAAACATCAAGATTCCCATGCTTGATGCAACCAACTTTGAATTGTGGAAATTCAACTTTGAGCAATATCTAGGGATCTATGACTACACACTCTGGGAGATTATTGAATATGGAAACACATTCAATAAAGCCCAAAAGATTGCTGATGCTATTGCTGGAAGAGCAACTGTTGCAGGATGTTCAGAAGCAGATAAGAGAGAAAAGCCTGATGACGGTAGAGCTGTGTCTGCTGAAGACATAGCAAAGAAAAAGGTTGACATGAAAACCCTAAACATTCTGAAAGTCTCTTTAGGACAAGAGAACCAGCATAAATACAGAGGTTATGAATCTGCTAAGGACCTTTGGGCAGCTCTTGAAGTTGCATATGGGGGCAATGAGGATACTAAGGAAGAAAAGAAGAAGCAACTCATGCATGATTATGTTGTCTTCAAGGCTCAACCTAATGAGAAGCTTAGTAGTGTGAGAAGCAGATTTCTTGACATTACAAGCAAATTGTCCTTCATGGGGACACAACTTGGTGATGTTGACATCAATGCCACTTTTCTCAAAAGTCTTGGTGAGGTGTGGAAGATTGAGGCAAGATCTATACTTGCTAACAACACTCACAAAAGGTCTACTTTTGATGATATCTACAACAAACTGAGGCTGTTGGAAGATGAAACTATTTTGGAGCATGGAAGCAAGTCTACCAACAGTAACATAGCCTTCTTTTCTCATAGTGAAGGTCAATTCAATCAGAAGGACTCTTACATGCATCCAGTTACTGGATCATCATGTGTCAGCGCTGGAACATGTCCTGTCAACGTCTCATTCATGGACGCTGACACATACAAAAATGACTCACCAAGAGTTAAACCTGCTGGTTTGGATCTGGATACTGTATGTGCTTATATTGCTTCTTTGCCCAATGGTTCAGTGATTACATATGAGGACCTTGAGCAGATAAGTGATGAGCACTTGTAAGAGATGGATATTAAGTGCAACATGGCTCTTGCTAGGATAAGAGCAAACAGGTGGAACATAAGGTTTAAGAAGAAGATGACCTTCAATGCAAAGGACACAGCTGGATCTGATAAAACCAAAGTTGAGTTCTACAACTGTCATCGTATGGGGCACTTCATGAAGGAATGCAGATCTCCTAGAAGATCTAATGCTGGCAAACCCTCAAGCCAAATTGTAAAGGCTTAGGATCCTAAGGCCATGGTTGCAATTCAAGGAATTGATGGTATGGGATGGGATTGGAGCTATTTGGCTAAGGATGTGGAAGAGGATAAAGCTTTGGTTGCTGAGATAGAAGAAGAAGAGCATGTTCAATATGCTCTCATGGCACACTCCTCCTCTTCATCTGATAATGAGGTATACAATGATGCTTTTTGTAGTAAGGGTTGTAGGTTAAATACTAAG
Source organism: Glebionis coronaria (assembly GCA_025667525.1). Lineage (NCBI taxonomy): Eukaryota > Viridiplantae > Streptophyta > Magnoliopsida > Asterales > Asteraceae > Glebionis > Glebionis coronaria. The sequence continues at coordinate 320,166,384 of CM046877.1, read as the reverse complement.
AAACTTAACAAAGAGGTGTTAAGATTATTAGATGATGTGAGTACTGAAAGATGCAAACTGTCTAATTACCAATTAGCTCTCACTTAAACTGAGAAGACATTTTCTGAATACAAGAAAATGGAATTTGACTTAAAAGATAAAATAAATATCTTAAAACATGAGTTGAATGCTAGTAATGATATTAAGAGTATCATGGAAAGGGTTAATGGTGAGTTACAGGCTAAGTTAGATGAAGCCATTAAAAACAAAGATAACGTTGGCCTTAAAATCCAGAGATTTGATAAGGCCACACAAACCCTAGGAGAATGTGTGAGTAAACAAAGGGATCCTAAGGACATGACTAGGATTGGGATGAAAGACTACTATGTGGTTCCACCACCAGTTGGTGACTTCTATGGTGTCCAACAAAAGGACCTATCTTGGACTGGTTTACCAGAACTCCAAGAGGAGGAATTCATTCCTCCACCAAGAGTTGTCACACCAGTTGAAGAGTATCAACAAAAGTTGACTGACTTGAATGAATGGAAGAAAGCTAACCCTACCTTATTTGTTAAGGGTGGCTTGTTATGTGAAAGTCCTAATGAGTCAACCCTCATTAAAGTTACAAACCCAATCACTGGTAAGGCCGTTGACCTTAGCTCAAACACTGTTAGAAACCTAGCATTAAGTATGCAGAGATGTATAGGAATACTAGGTCACCTAAGAGCCAAGTTAGCAATCATGGAACAGGCTTCTTCTCTTCTAGACCTAGGGTTGTGTCTAGAAAAGCCTGTTACACTTGTGGTAGCTTTTCACATTTAGCATATAAGTGTGTCAACGATTCTAAAGTCAACGTTGTTAGAAATTCAAACGTTGTCAGACCCAAACCTTGTGTGCAGAAAAGTCCACAAGTTGCTAGACCTGCCCCATTCTTCACTAGAGGGTCTAACACTCATGGACAAAAACCATTTCAAAAGACAAATACTTGGTCTAATAGGCAATGGGTTTTTGTAGCAACCCTAGGTTCAACGCTGACAAGGGTAATTTCAGCATTGACAAGACCAAATCCAACGCTGACAGAAACGTGACCAGACCTAAATATTTGCAACCACAAGGTAAGGGGTCAAAGGCTTCTTCAAGCTTGACATGGAGACCAAAGAAAGATCAAAACCCTAATGATAATGGGATTTCAATGACCTGCAACAGATTTTATTACATTTCAAAGGTCATTACAAAACCTATTGGGGTTAACTGGGTATTTCATCCAAAGAAGGATGATCAAGGGGTTGTCATGAGAACCAAGTCTGTTCTTGTTGAACAACCAGATGAATCCAAGTCTGCTAAGGCTTGGGTTCCCAAAGAAAACTAATTTGTTTTCTTTATGTGCAGGGCATTCAAAAACAGGTCAATGATTATGGATATTGGGACAGTGGATGCTCAAGGCACATGACAGGGAAGGAAGATTATTTAACTAACTTCAATCCCATTAAGGATGGTGATAAGGTTTACTTTGGAGGCGGATATGGTACTATCACAGGCAAAGGAACACTTCTCACCAAGAACTTGCGTTTTGAAAACGTATTTTTGGTAAAGGAACTTGATTACAATCTTTTTAGTGTATCACAAGTTTGTGATAACAAAAATAATGTTTTGTTTACTGATACTGAATGTTTGGTGTTAAGCAAGGATTATAAGATCCCTGATGAGAAATATATAGACTATAGAACACCTAGACATAAAGACATATATAATGTGAATCTGAATGGGATTAGAATGAATAGCAATATGTCATGTTTTTATGCTAAAGCTTCAGTAGATGAAAGTAATTTATGGCACAGGAGACTAGGGCACATAGACTTTAAGAATATAAACATGCTTGTGAGACTTGGTTTGGTTGATGGTTTGCCTGAAAAGGCCTTCCACAATGACCACTCTTGTGTTGCATGTGTTAAAGGCAAGCAGCACAAGGTCTCATTTAAGTCTAAACAGATGCATTCTAGTACTAGACCTCTTCACTTGCTTCATATGGACCTATTTGGTCCAACCAATATAGAGAGTTTGAATGGTAAATCATATTGCTTTGTCATCACAGATGACTTTTCTAGGTTTACTTGGACTTTCTTTTTAGCTTTGAAGAGTGATACAGCTGACACGTTAATTGATTTTATCACTCAGATTGAGAAAAAGACTTGTAATGAAGTCAAAATGCTTAGGAGTGATAATGGTGGTGAATTTAGGAATAAAGTGTTAGATGATTTTTGTGCCAGGAAAGGAATTACTAGGCAATTTAGTGTTGCCAGAACCCCACAGCAAAATGGGGTTGCTGAGAGGAAGAATAGAACCCTAATTGAAGCAGCCAAAACCATGTTGGCTGATGCTCATTTTCCTATAGCCTTTTGGGCTGAGGCTGTTAATACAACTTGCTATGTTCAAAATAGAGCATTGGTCATCAAAATACAGAACAAAACACCTTATGAGTTACTTTAGGGCAGAAAACCTAATATTGGTTTTCTCAGACCTTTTGGTTGTCATGTAGTTGTGTTAGATACTAGTGATGCCTTAGGTAAATTTAGTGCAAAAGGTGATGAAGGTTATTTCATGGGATATTCAGTGCAGAGCAAGGGATATAGTGTTTATCTTAAAAAGGAAAAACGTATACTTGAAAGAGTACATGTTAGGTTTTTAGAAAATAAACCTAGTGATCCTGAAAGTGGTCCAAATTGGTTGTTTGACTTGGAACCTTTATCTAGGACTTTAAATTATATGCCTGTGACTAATCCAGACATTGTGAAGGTAACTTCAAATGTTATAGAAGAACAAGTTGTTGATGTTTCAGGTACACAGGTTCATGAAAAGATTGGATCACAAGCAGAAAAGTCATCTCCTATACAAGAGTATGTCACAATTCCCATATGGACAGATGCTTTTGTTGCTGCTGCTGCTGGAAAAGATAATTGTGGTCCCTAAGTACCACCAGATAACAACATGCATGGTCCTTCAGGCGCTGACAAAGGCAAATCTAGCGCTGACAAGACCAATTCAGACGTTGATGGCTCAGACGTTGACAACAAGAGTTCAAGCGTTGTTAGCCCACACGCTGACAACCAAGGTTCAGGCGTTGACAACACTTTTGCACATCTTTTCTCTTCTACTTTTGAACAGGGTTAACCTTCCAATTTATATGAAGAGGTTCATCCTCATGTTGATGCAAGAGAGTCTGAAGAAGAAGATATTGGAAACTTGGAGAATGAGATTGAAGACACCAGACTTTTTGAAGGTGGAGTTCTCACTTCTACTATGAAGAATCAAGCCACTTCTCAAATCATTGTTGATATTATGACTCCTGTTAGAACCAGAAGATCTCATCAAGGTCTTGGTGGATTTATTGTCAATATTCACAAGAAGGTTGATACCCCTCTTGTACAAGCATGTTTGTTTGCCTGTTTTCTGTCACAACAAGAACCCAAGAAGATATTTGATGCTCTCAAAGAACCAAGTTGGGTGGAAGCAATGCAGGATGAGCTTCACCAATTTGCAATTCAGGATGTTTGGGAGCTGGTTGATTGTCCCAGATATGTCAGACCTATTGGGACAAGATGGGTTCTAAGAAACAAGATAGATGAAAGAGGTATTGTGGTCAGAAACAAGGCAAGATTAGTGGCTCAGGGATATACACAAGAGGAGGGGATAGACTATGAGGAGGTCTTTGCACCAGTTGCAAGGATTGAAGCTATTAGGATCTTTTTAGCCTATGCATCCTGCATGGGCTTCACTGTCTATCAAATGGATGTCAAGAGTACCTTTCTCTATGGAACAATTGTTGAGGAGGTATATGTGATGCAGCCTCCTAGTTTTGAGGATCCAGAGAATCCAAACAAGGTGTATAGAGTCAAAAAGGCTATGTATGGACTTCATCAAGCCCCAAGAGCATGGTATGGTACTTTCTCTACATATTTAGTGGACAAAGAATTCAAGAGGGAAACCATAGATCATATACTATTTACAAAAAAGAAGGGTAAGGATGTGTTGCTTGTTCAGGTCTATGTTGATGACATCATTTTTGGGTCTACTGATCCAAAGATGAGTGAGGATTTCTCCAAGCTTATAACAGACAAATTCAAGATGAGTGCTATGGGGGAGATGAACTTCTTTCTTGGTTTACAAGTTCAGCAGAAAGAAGATGGTATCCTCATCTCCCAGGATAAATATGTGGCAGAGATCTTGAAGAAGTTTGGCTTTTCTCCACATGAAAAGAGGGCTACTACTCCTATGGATAGAGAACACCCTTGGGGAAAGATTGGAGATGGAAAGGATGTTGATGTCAGGCACTATAGATCAATGATTGGTTCATTGATGTATCTCACAACCTCTAGACCTGACATCATGTTTGCTGTGTGTGCTTGTGCACGCCATCAAGTGACCCCCAAAGAATGTCACCTTTATGCTATCAAGAGGATCTTTAGGTACCTATGATGCTATCCTAGTCTTGGCTTGTGGTACCCAAAGGATTCACCATTGGAGCTGATTGCATATTCAGAGAGTGACTATGGAGGTGATAAGTATGATAGGAAATCCACAACTGGTGGATGTCAGTTTCTTGGGAGCAGGTTGATATCTTGGCAATGCAAGAAACAAACAGTGGTGGCTAATTCTACAACTGAAGCAGAGTATGTGGCTGCAGCTGCTTGTTGTGGACAAGTTTTGTGGATTCAGAACCAGCTGTTGGACTATGGGTATAATTTCGTGCATACCAAGATATTTGTTGACAATAACAGCACATTATGCATTATTAAGAATCCTGTACATCATTCTAAAACTAAACACATAGAAATTAGACATCATTTTATAAGAGATTGTTTTGAAAAAGGTTTAATACAACCAGATAGGGTGGACTTAGAAGAGAATGTGTCAGATTTACTAACTAAACCTTTTGATGCTGGAAGGTTTCAATACTTGGTAACAAGTATTGGAATGATCAATCTCACATAATATGTGTTTTGGAATCTTTTTGTAAAAGTATGTACAGGATAATGCATTGTTATTGGTCTTTTTGAGGATTTAGATTTTCCACTATATTTTTCTAACACTGACAAAGGTTGCTTGAACACTGATAAGTGTTTTTGTGACGTTGTCAGCAATATATTTGTCTAACGCTGACAAAGATTTCCTCAACGCTGTCATGTGTTATCGGGGCGTTGTCAGCAACAATGTTAGTTTTGTGGTTTTTAATCTAAATGCGCAGGTGGTGTTAGCAGTATACCATTGGATACAGAGTTGCTTATGGATCATTGGAGAAGCATTTGGACATGTTTTTATTGATGATGGTTGAAATTTTTAATTACTATCTTGACATAAATTTTTTATGTTCATGCATATTTTTAGCAACATATGTATCATAGTTTAAGGGGAGGTTTTAGGAACCTTTAGGATGTTTGGGTATCCATATGATACTCCTATAACAATTCTAGATTGTGTCCACAGGTGAGTATGAGTTAGTTTTACTAAATCTTTAGGCACTATAGCATGCAAAGTTGATATACTATGCATGCTGCCAAGACATTTTTGGCCTAGAATTGGTTGTGGTCTGCTGGGAGACTTGGGAATGATTTTGTCATGGGTTTTACCTGGGAGTAACGACGAATTTTATAAGGTAACTTAGTTGTTAAGAATTTTGGTTAGCAAGGGACACTAGAGGACTGTTATGTCTATCTTGCATAAGCAAGTGTGCATAACTGGACAGTGCTTGCCGCCCTATAATAATTATCAGCTTTTTGGTTATCTTCTCTAGGATAAATTACTTTGTTAAGGTCATTTTTCATTTTTATAAATTTTTATTTTTGGACGCTGACAAGTATTTTTCCAAGCGTTGTTGTGACCAATTTAGACGCTGACATGGCTTAGGCAAACGTTGACAAGAAAATAGCCGTTGGGCGTTGATGGGTTATTTTTGACCGTTGACACTTAATGGGACCTACCCAGTTGTTACTTTTTGACATATTTTTAGGCCGTAATTTTGGGAGCAGATAACTTTCATTTATTGCATGAGATAAACTTATTGTTTTTCAATATTTTCATGATTGCATTTTGAAAATACATGCCTATTTTTGGGCCAATCACATGCATTTTCTTCTCCTATAGGTAACTTGATAAAGATAAATTATGGCACCAAAGTTTAAACCAAAGATAAATTCTTCTCCTATAGGTAACTTGAAAATACATGCCTATTTTTGGGCCAATCACATGCATTTTCAATCACAAGTTACCTATTATTCTTGTCTAACATAATTTTCTCCTGTAAACTTCATCTTTATCAATCATTCAGACAGCTTTCAACAATGGCACCAAAGTTTAAACCATCTGATTTGGAATTGAGGTTCAGAAGTCAACACAACATGGTAGCGTATCTTGAAGCTGATGATACTCTGTTTCCCCAATACACGCAAATGGTGGCTTATTTGATCGCATCCCCTCTTAGGTATGCTCTTTCTCATGCTCCACTCATTCCTGTCACACATATTAAACAGTTTTGGAACACTGTTAGTTCCTCAACAGTTAATAGAGTGACTACATTATATTCTATTGTTCATTGGAGAACATGGGTGGTTACTGAAGCTTTGGTACGCCAAGCTTTGCATCTTGATGATGCTGATGGTATAACCACCCTTCCCATTAGTGAAATAGAACAAGGACTAAGGGCTTTGGGTTATCCTTTTCCTGATGAAGGAACTTTAAATAAATATCATAAACAGGAATTTCCCCCAGCCTGGAAGTACCTAATACATGTCCTCCTACAATGTTTGAGTCCCAAGTGCACTGCACACAATGAGATCAATAGATCTATTGCAAGTGTTATTGTGTGCATTGCTACTGGGCAAAAGTTTAATTATTCCAAAATGATTATTGAGGGCATTTGTAAAAATAAAGGGAACAAAATAACTTTAGCTTATCCCAGATTTTTACAAATGGTTTTTGAAGTCCAAGGTTACTGCACAAGGGATCATGATGATTTTTATGAGATCCCTGTGCAAAATAAAGCAATTTTTATGAAGATGAACTCACCCCCACATCGTGACCTACCCCTAACCCCAGCTATGATTCTTGTCATTGAAGCAGCTCAACCCCAACTAGACCCTCAACCCTAAATTGACCCAATACCTGAACCATTACCTTCCCCACAACATATGCAAATTGACCAAGAACCCTTCGACGCTGACACGTTAAATGTTGGCGTTGATGAGCCTATTTCAAACGTTGACACCCATCCTTCCCAGACCCAAACACCCCTTAACCAACCTACATCCACCCAATCCACATCTTCTTCACCCCCAACACAATATAGGTTACAAAAACGCCAAAGGACTACTGGAGTGTTCTCCTCTAGTGGTCCTAGCCATGTAGCAGAGAGAACCACCACCACAAGTGTGGTTGGTGTTATGGATGAGGCTGGGACTATTGGTTCTGGCTTAGAAGCTGACCAAGGCAGTCCCAGCATACTTAAGACCTCATCCATGCCCAATGAATCTGACTTGGGAGGTCAAATACCCATTTTAGAGGAGGGCCGATTGGAACCAATGACTTTGATGGAATTGACGGCAGTCTGCATGAGCTTGCAAAAGCAAAATGCGGACTTGGTACAAGTTGTCAGCACACAAGGCCTTGAACTCAAGCAATTGAGGGAGAGGATTGTTATTTTGGAAACAGCTGAATCAAGGAGAAGGCAGACAAGGGTCCTTTTATCTGAGGAGGATTCTTACAAAGGGGAGGAAGCTGCTACAGAGCCTGTTAATTTGAGTGATAAAGGCTCACATGAAGCTGCTACAGAACCTTCTATTGAGAGTGGAAAATATTCATATGATGAAGAATCTTTCGGCGTAGATGAAGCCCTTACTGGTTTGAAGAAACAGACAGGCTTTGATATGTCTCTAGTTGCTCCTACCAACTTAAATTTGTCATTTACATCCATGTTGGAGGAAATTACAAGAGGCGCTGAGACAGGTACATTGGGCGTTGACAAGACAGATTTGAACGCTGACATGAGTACTTTGGGCGCTGACAAGGCAAAAGTGAGCGTTGACAGACCTGCAAATGAGGTTGATGTATTCCAGTCATCATCCATCATCAAGGAGGTTTCTTCACAGGTATTACCGTCTACCTTACCAACAATTTATCCATTAGATAAGGGTAAGGGTATTATGGTAGAAGAGGTTGTTCCAAAGAATGCAGCACATATTGAGTTTGATAGAAAGTTGGCTACACAAATTGTGGAACAATAAAGAAAGGAGGTGGGAGAATCACCTTTTGTTGTCACTTCAGAAGAGCAAGAAGGAAGTGATGAAGCCAGTTCAGACTCAAGTGTTATGATCATAGAACAGCCAGAAAGACTTGAGTATGGAGATGAGTTGGCCAAGGAGAAATTGAATGAGTTGAAATTGCAGGTTGATTTTGATATGCCAGAGGTGGTTCTGATGTACCATGCTTGGGAAGATAGGTGTATGGAGAATCCACACTGGACCATTTCAGATCAGATATGGGGTTTGGAGATTCTTCTCAAAGTACAAAAGGATTGCAAGGTCATTATGAAACACAAAGCAAGCAATGTTCTCTCAATTTTGAAAAGGGATAGAAAGGAGTTGTACTTCATCTTGCTCATATGTCATGGAACAGGGTGGACTTATAAGAAATTGACTGGATTGACATTTGAAGAGTTGGAATGTAGAGCTTATCCCATTTGGGTTAGAGTGCAAGAAGAAAACACTCTAAGACTTCTTTCCGATGAAAGAAAAGAAGAACTTGCAGAGGAAATGGAGCTTAAGAAGGCAATGTTTGTTCCTAGACCAATGAAAAAGGGAGTCCCTCTTGAGTTTCCCAAAGATATGGATCCATTACATCCAAGTGAAGCTGTCATAAGAAAGAGCCTCAAGCTCTCACCATTAGAAGCTTCAGATATGGTACAAGTGTTACCACTTGATTCCAGAAACCCTATTGTAAGATATCAAGAAGATGATTGTGGGTTTTGGAAGATTGGCGGGTATGGAAAAGAGGTTCACATTTTTACCACCCTTATATCTTTGTTTGCAAGTTTTGACAGAGAAGACTTGGTAGACCTATGGAGGTTATTAGAGGCCAAGTATATGACTGAAGCACCAACTTCAGTCAATGGAATAAAACTGTGGTCCACATTCAAGAGAATGTATGGACCAAGAGATGAAGATCCTACTATTTGGAAGGATCTTGAAGATGATCTCAGTGGTCTTCAATGGAGATTGTATTCAGCTGCTGGTGTTTATTATTTGAGTTCTACAAAGTTTGTAGAGTATCTACTTGTGGATGGTCAGTATTTCATGTCCAAGGAAGTCTTGGAGAAGATGAAGAACACATAGCTGGAAATTGATTATTCAAGTGACGTGGCAAAAGATTTGATCTGATTTATTTATTACCAATATGAGAAGGTTTGTGAGATTCCTCCTAGTCCTTAATGATTATTCAGAAACTTGATCACTAGAGTAGATATCAAGTTTAGGGGAGGATTGTTGGGAATAAATTATAGTCAGTCTACTTGAGCGCTGACAAGAGTAAAACAAGCGTCGACAGGAGTAAAACAAACGCTGACAGATCAAGCGTTGACAAGACAAAGTCAAGCGTTGATGCATTGAAGACAAGCACTGATGGAAGGATATACTCTACGCGTTTATTGTATTCTAGATTACTTCTAGTAAACATAGGAACAACAATGTATTTTCTATATTTATCTTTACCTAGAATAGTTGATACGTAGATTATTGTACAAGGCTTCTTATGTCTATAAAAGAAGACCTTTAGGTTATTGTTCATATAAGTTTTCATACGTAAACTACTTTCATTGTAGGCAAGTTTGATATCATTAATCAAAGTGAAAGTTTGTTTACATCTTGTGTGTTCTTGTTTAAGTGTTAATTCCGCATAACACTTATATTGTCATATACATATACAACGGTTTCTTTAAGTGTATTACTTGATCTAATCTCGTATACATAAAGCTAAATCGATCTAAGTTTGGGATCAACAACCAATTCTTCTTCAATATCACCATCAACTAATACCAACATTTCTACGAATAACAACCATTTTATTGGGATTATAAATATCCACAACTTGTTTTAGGTCTAGAATAGCTAGAATTCCTACGGAAATAGCTTCGATTGATTTGCTAGGGGAGTTAGGGTTCCTTGTGACAATCTACGTCGTATAAATATCTCGTATATGTATTAAAATAATCATCAAACAATCATGTAATCAAATTACAACATATATATATAATCCAAGTTATATATATATATATTAAAATAACACTTCTCGGTCTGGCCTTGTCGGTAACTCGGGAATTCTTCGGCACCATTATAGTCAAAAGATTTTTAGACATTTTGAGAAAAATGTTTATAGTTAAAAGATTTTGAAATGTTTTATTCAAAACCTTGGTTTTAAAAATATTTCGTTCTCTATAACGAGAGCTCTGGTACCAAAATGTAACACCCCCAAATAATCATACTTTAGTTCAGTGGAAGAGTCGTTTACGGGATAGCACATTACTCAAAGGATTTTCCAATCATAAACATCAAATTACATAGGTCCCAAGTCATAGTATTTCATACAATTTTACAAAACATTTGAATGGAAATTGTTATTTAAGTGTGGGTGTAACACTCTCATTTTTCATATCGGTACAGCGGAAGGGTCTTTCAGAGTGTTACGGGATAGCACAATAACTCCAATCATAGACAACACATAAAAATGGTTGTACAAGGTTTAACAAACATTCATTCGATAAAGAGGTTTAAAAGTGTACAACAGGTCCCAAATTATACAGGTCATTAAGTTTACAAAACACAGATCGAATGAACATTTTTAATATTAAGTGTGGGCCATCAGAGTCGATCTCCATCCGGATTACCTTCAAGCACCTGAGATAGAAAACATGCAAAAATCATATCAGCGAATGCCGAGTGAATTCATAGAGTTTAATGAAAACCGTTATATAAAACAATCATTTACAATCATTTAAAATCAGAACACAAGTATAATATCGGAAGTAAGTCCACATATTGCTAGTCAGGCAATATATAAATCAAGCATACATCTGAAAACCGTCCATGAGACCGCAGTCTCTATATTACCATGATACGTAATATATTCATCGTAATAGCGTCGTTATCGTTTATTATTGTATTAGGTTGTATAGGATTATTATTAGCCGCATGACATTGTTACCTTACTGTGAAAACAGCGGGCCGCGAACCCGACAAACAATTTGCCCATCTAAGTTAGCGTGTCGTCACAAAAATCACGCTATGGAATCTTCTCATACATAAATTCGCTTACCAATCAATGTGGTACGACGGGGATCAACCGTCAAGGCGCGAACTGGGGTGATCGTCCCCAAATAGTACTATCAAATGCATAAGCGTCTACCAAATCCCGGTAGTTCACAATTCATGCTAATGGGACTTTAAGTGACATAACCTAACTACTAATAATCCTTTTAGTCTCGAATATAGGGTCATAGCATCATTCGGGTCCATCTCATTTAGCATACAATCGGGACTACTTGTGTTCTATTTTTATAAAAATCTAGCATGTTATCTCCCTCGCGGGTTTACAAATCATTTTATAAAACATTTAAAAGAGTGCGAGGCTATGAACTCACGTTGTTAATGAAAGGCGGATTATCGGCTACGGGCGTGCTTCGGTCACGGAAACCTATATAAATAATAATCGGTCTTAGACTCGGTCCAATGACTTTTATCAAAATAACAATATACATATATATGATTATTGTACATATGATGATGATCAAGTGGGTTTATAATTCCTCATTTACTCATTTTAGTGTTTACGTTTTAGTATCGTCTTACTAGTTCACTAGTTTTACCGATTTTACCTATTTTAAATTCATTAAGTCTTTTATAAGTTCTTTTACTTGTTTTTACCCATTTTATACTTATAAGATCAGTATATATACTTTTCATGTTGGGCCCTATTGGGTTAAGCCCAAATAATTCTTTTTACAAGTATTTATCTTATTAATTCCAATTATTAGTCTAATAGATTTAGTTAGCTCGTAATTGTCCGTAATTCTTATAGTTCGGGTTTTATCGGTTTTTACTTGTCTTAGTTACTTATACATCAGTATATATCTTTTATAAACTTTACATTAGACGGGTTTGGTCGTCTAAGTTTTATTTGATGAAAAACGTTAATTTCACGGCGATAGCGGAAAAAGTCGTAAAAATAAAGTTTATAGTTTTTATTACTTATAAATATTACTTTTATCACCATTTATATATTTTACCCATTTAATTAACCTTTTATACATTTATATAATTAAGTTTTACAAGTTAGTGGGTTTATACTTTACATTTTATAAATTATAAAGTGAGTGCTTATATAATAATAATAAACATTATTTCCAAAATCTGATTTTTAACTTCACATTCACCATTTTTATCATATCTAGAGTTCTACAATGACTTAGAAGCTCATTTTTAGATGACAACTTCTTCATGATATGTGCTAAATATAACTTAGTTATAGCTACTGCCCATTTTAAGCTTAAGTTGTCTTAACAGTCCCTACAAAACTGCTTATTCAGATTGTACTACCTAACTTGTTTTGATCATATCTCACTCATTATTTTGATTCCATTGCATGACCAACTCTCACATGTGTATAACATCATCTACTTTACTGTAAATAGATCAAACCATGCATTTTTATCAGTTCTTCATTTGGTTATCTACTGTTTTCATACAGCCAACTAATTAGACATGATTTTAGCTTCATTTCTTATGGTTATCATCATTTTTAAGCATATTTATCAACACTTGATCCCCACACAACATTTTTATCATCATATATACATCATATACATATACAAAATGAAAGAAAATACATTTGTTCTTTACAAAATAATAAGAGAAAAATGTAGAGGATGATCTTCTTTACCAATCCAAGTGGATTTCTTGTTTTAAGAAGGCAAGAACTTGATGAACACAACAAGTATCTCCAAGACCATCAAATAGCAAGATCATATGTTGGAAAATCAGCCCTAGGACACAAGCAAATCACCTCCAAAGTTGTTTATATGGCCACCAAATGATCAAGGTTTCAAGGAAACACCTTAATAGGACTAGTAAACATGTGGTTTGTAGTTGGAAGAGATCAAAAATGGTGTTTATGGCTTGATATGGGACGGCACCTATGGTGAAGTAGAGAGAGTTTGAGAGTAAATTGCATGGATGAAATGGTTAAGTGAAAACCATGTGTTGGTTTTGTAAAGTTTGGTGGTAGTTTAGCCTAAAGTGTAAGCTAAGGCTTACACTTGTTCTTAAACAAGTTAAGTTAGTGCCACCTAATGGTGGTGAGGTGTTTTGGCCGTCCCATGTAAGCTAGTGGGATGGGGCAAAGTGTTTTGTCCCATCTCACTAGTTTACGGGTATTTCTCGATTCTAGTTTTCTCGATTTGCGTGCCCTCGGGTCGTTTTACGAAAAACGTTTTTATAAATTATGAATCACCGTCACAAAACGAATCCAATAAAAATTGTCTCATCAAAAACGGAGTTCAAAAACGTAAATACGAAATCCTAAGGTTTCCGGTTTAGTCGTAAAAGACGCCAAATTATGCACGTAAGCCCAAATTTAAATCCGTAAATTGTGAGTTCGTCAACCAACATAAAAATAAGTTTCAAAATATTATACGAGAAAATATTTAACTACCTGAAAATGTTAGATTTGTCACAGCTTTTCCTCCTAAAAGGGATCAACGTCCTCGTGATCCATTTCATTTGGATGTCCGTTTCTTATTGAAATCGAAGAGGTGCGGATATTTCTTCCACATTTCATCCTCTCGTTCCCAAGTATACTCCGGTCCATGCTTTGAATTCCATCGGATCTTGACAATAGGTATCCGACTTTGTTTTAGTTGCTTTACCTCACGGTCCATAACTTCTACGGGCTCTTCGATAAAATGCAACTTCCCATCTATTCGAACCTTACCTAACGGAATTTTCTCATCACTCACTGCTAGACATTTCTTCAGATTAGATACATGGAATGTGTTGTGAACACCATGAAGTTCTGGGGGTAACTCTAGTTTGTAAGCCACCGGACCTACTCTAGATAGAATCTTAAAGGGTCCAATATAACGGGGATTCAATTTTCCTCGTTTTCCAAATCTTATAACGCCTTTCCATGGCGATACTTTCAACATTACTCGGTCACCCACTTCAAACTCCATTGGCTTCCGCCGCACATCCGCGTAACTTTTCTGTCTACTACGGGCAGTCAACAACCTCTTCTTAATCTGAACTATCATCTCCGTAGTCTCCCGGATCAATTCCGGTCCCGTGAGCTGGGTATCCCCAACTTCACTCCAACATACAGGAGATCTACACTTCCTACCATACAAAGCTTCAAACGGTGCAGCCTTAATACTAGAATGGTAACTATTGTTATATGAAAACTCTGCTAACGACAAATGTTTATCCCAATTCTTACCAAAGTCTAACACACAAGCTCTCAACATATCTTCCAGTGTTTGTATCGTCCTTTCACTCTGCCCATCAGTCTGGGGGTGATAAGCAGTGCTCATATCGAGATTCGTTCCCAAAGATCTTTGGAGAGATTTCCAAAAATTCGATGCGAATCTAGGATCTCGATCTGAAATGATCGATACAGGCACTCCATGCTTGCATACGACATTATCCAGGTATATTCGAGTCAGCTTCTCTAGTGAGAACTGCTCCTTAACCGGAATGAAGTGTGCTGATTTGGTCAGTCTATCGACAATAACCCAAATCGAATTGTTTCCAGATGATGTTCTAGGAAGCTTGGTGATAAAGTCCATTGTAATTCGCTCCCACTTCCATTCAGGAATCTTTGGTTGTTGAAGTAGTCCTGATGGCTTTTGATGTTCAGCTTTGACTCTAGCACAAGTCAAGCATTGAAGAACATACATAGCTATGTCAGCCTTCATATTCGGCCACCAATACAACTTCTTCAAATCATGGTACATCTTATCAGATCCCGGATGAATGGAATACTTAGATTTATGGGATTCTAACATAATCAAATATCTTAAGCCTCCAAACTTAGGTATCCACATACGACCTCTTAAACATTTCACTCCATCAGCTCTAACCTCTAAAGGATCTCCTTCTCCTCGGAACCCTTCATTAACAAAATTCTCCTTCTTACAAGCTTCTATTTGCGCATTTCTAATTTGCTCAGGCAAATTATTGTGCACGGTCAAGACTAGAGAACGCACCCTGATAGGCTCTCTATCTTTCCTACTCAACGCATCAGCAACAACATTGGCTTTTCCTGGGTGATATTTTATATCACAGTCATAGTCACTCAACAACTCTATCCATCTTCGTTGTCTCATGTTCAACTCTTTCTGGTCGAGAATATACTGTAGGCTTTTGTGATCGGTGAATACCGTACACTTGGTGCCATACAGATAATGTCTCCACAACCTAAGAGCAAAGACCACCGCTCCTAGCTCAAGATCGTGAGTAGCATAATTCTCCTCATTCTTCCTTAATTGCCTAGAAGCATAAGCTATCACTTTATCTCTTTGCATCAACACAGCTCCATAACCTCTAAGAGATGCATCACAATACACTACAAAATCTTCACTCCCTTCGGGTAATGATAAGATTGGCGCACTACATAATTTTTGCTTCAATGTCTGAAATGCTCCATCTTCATCACTTCCCCAAACGAAAGGTTTATTCTTCTGAGTAAGCTTAGTCAAGGGTTTAGCTATTAAAGAAAATTATTTAATGAATCGCCTATAATAGCCAGCTAATCCTAAGAACTGTCGCACTTCCGTTGGCGTTGTCGGTGCAGACCAATTCTTAATAGCTTCAACCTTTGCAGGATCAACATGAATTCCATCTCTGTTAATCACATGACCAAGAAATTGCACAGAATCCAACCAGAAATCACACTTCGAAAACTTAGCATACAATCTTTCATCCTTCAACAACTTCAAAACAATCCTCAAATGTTCTCTATGCTCATCTTCATTCTTAGAATAGATTAGAATATCGTCAATAAACACAATCACAAATTTATCCAAGTAGGGCTTGCACACTCGATTCATTAAATCCATGAAAACCGCAGGTGCATTAGTTAACCCAAATGGCATTACTTGAAATTCATAGTGTCCATAACGAGTTCTAAATGCAGTTATAGGAATATCTTCTTCACGGACGCGAAGTTGGTGATATCCTGACCGTAAATCTATCTTAGAATACACACTAGATCCTTGCAGTTGATCAAACAAATCATCAATCCTAGGTAAAGGATATCGATTCTTAATTGTCAACTTATTCAGCTCCCTATAATCAATGCACATACGAAAAGATCCATCCTTCTTCTTAACGAGCAAGACTGGAGCTCCCCAAGGCGACGAGCTCGGTCGAATAAAACCTTTATCAGACAACTCCTTAAGTTGCTCAGATAACTCCTTTAATTCAGAAGGGGCTAATCGGTAAGGCGCACGTGCCACCGGTGCAGCACCAGGAATTAAATCGATTCGAAACTCTACTTGCCTTATCGGTTGAAGTCCTGGTAAATCTTTAGGAAATACCTCAGGAAATTCACAAATAATAGGTACATCTTCCAATCGTTTATCCCTAGACTCATTCCCGGTCACTTGAGCTAAGAATAACTCACAACCGTTCCTGATGTACTTTTGGACTTTAATACATGAAACGATCTTCAAACGGGATTCACCTCGACTACCATC
Organism: Glebionis coronaria; assembly: GCA_025667525.1. NCBI lineage: Eukaryota > Viridiplantae > Streptophyta > Magnoliopsida > Asterales > Asteraceae > Glebionis > Glebionis coronaria. The sequence continues at coordinate 320,149,616 of CM046877.1, read as the reverse complement.
AATTACTAACGTTCTATTCCTAAGAGGAATCTTAACCTTCTTCTCTCCACATAAAATAGTAGCATTATTCAACGACAACCAATCCATACCAATAATAACATCGAAACTACCTAATTCTATCAACATCAAATCAATCGGAAAGGAATGGTTCAAGAGATTTAGAGAGCATCCTTCTAATAGCTTATTAGTTTTCACTAATTTACCATCAGCCAATTCCACCTCGTAACTGGTACTTATCTCAACAGGTTCAATATCAATAAGGGCACTAAATTTAGTGGATACAAAGCTCCTATCGGCACCCGAATCGAATAAAGCAACAGCATAATGATTGTTGAGTAAAAACGTACCGGTAACGACATTCGGATCCTCTTTCTTCACCTCAATTGTTCCAAGTTGGTAGATACCACCCTGGGGGTTTCTTCCAGGTACAATCGCTTTCAACTTGGGGCATTCCGATTTCCTATGACCTTTTTCATTACAGTTGAAGCAAATCGTTCCCTTCTTACACCTTTCAACCTTGTGTCCAAGCTTTCCGCAATTTCGGCACTTCCAGCAGTCGCCAGGATGCCTCTTGTTGCCACACTTAGGACATCTATCATCGTTGCGCGGTGCATTGTTGGTAATAGCATTTGCATTCCCCTTTCTCTGGTTCTGACGGCGATTGAAATTCTTCCTATAATCACCTCTATCTACACGCTCACCGTCTCCCTTTCTTTTCTCACCTACACGGGCTTCATCTTCCTTATCCTGTATTATCTGTCCAATGAGTTGGTAAGCCATTCGAACAGCATCATCAATGGTCAATGGTTTCGATGATGTCACGTCCCCCCGGATATTCCTGGTCAACCCTTTCACATATTGCTCAATTCGGATCTCTTCGGGTTCAACCAATCGAGGACATAGCAAGGCCAACTCATGGAATCGGTTCGTGTAACTATCAATGTCCACACCTTTCATTCTCAGATGAATCAACTTCTGTTCTAACCTAATAATCACACTACGAGGACAAAACTCCAAAGTCATCCACTTCTTAATTTCAGCCCAAGGAGTAGCATTAGCAGCATCAAGACCCATGAAAGCAATTCTCCCGTTCCACCAAGTCAACGCACGACCTTTAAGAGTAGCCATAGCAAAAGTCACCTTATCTTCCTCCTTACACTTACTAATCCTAAACACCGATTCAATCTTCTCGATCCACTGGCTTAATCCTACAGCACCTTCAGTTCCATTAAAAGGTAGAGGTTCACACTTCATGAACGTCACATAAGTACAGCCACCAACTTCAGGTGCATTCGTTCCAAGTCCTCCTACATTTCCTCCAGCATTAGCATTCACATTATTAGCATTCACATTCACATTAGTACCGCCAATTCCACTACCGCCAGCTCCACTACCGCCAGCTCCACTACCGCCAGCTCCACTACCGCCAGCTCCACTACCGCCAGCTTCATTTCTAGCATTTGCCATAAATTCAGTCATAGATGCGGTAACTTGCTCCGTAATAATCCTACGTACATCATCCTCAGTCACAGCCTTCTTGGGCGGCATAGTTCTATAATTCCACAATTTCAAAGCATTAAGCATTCACCCAACAAAGGATTCATATAATATGGATCGAATTCATAATCAAGATACAAATAAGGCACAATATGGAATTCAAGACAAGATACATATTTCATTCGATCTGAAACAAAAGTATTGTCTTAGTACATCCATATCAAAGTTCTAACACTATAAACACTCAAAATTCGTGCCAAGTCTACTACTAACAAGTCGGTTCAGTCAAAGCTACAAACACAAAAGATCTAAAGGTCACTACTAAACACAGACTGGTCTACTGAGAACCGCCAGATGGTCCATCATCCATCGTCTTCTGAATCTTCGTCGGACGATCACTAGACACATCTTCAACTGGGCGCTTACGGATTACTCCTCTTTCAACCATGTCGGCATAAAATCTACTATTCCAACCCACGGATATATTCAACTCCTTTTCGGCTTTCTCACACATCGCACGAGCCACACTCAACTGAATCTCCATAGAATTTACCTTTCTCTTCATATCCACATACTCACGGCTTTCCAATACCGATAATCTCCTAAAAGCCTCATTCAAACCACGTTCTACATCACTCAAATCCAAACTAAGCAATTCTCGCTCTTTCTTGCCAACCTTAGCCTTCGACTCCAAATAAGCAACCTGAGTCTGAACAACACCTAATCCAACCTCTGTCACACAACTCTTAACACGGGAAGCATCTAGATCACGTCTCAAGGCCCATGGTGCAAGACCATCAATATGTGTAGCCTCTCGAGCACTAGACGACTCTCCTATCTCACGTCTACGAGCAGCAATACCGTCGGTACCGTCAGGTGCATCGTCATCCTCATCCTCCTCTGATTCAGAATCAGATTCAGACGATTCAGACATTTCATCCCTAGGTAACTCATCCTCGGAATCAGACAAACAAACTGGTGGGGGCAAAGGCTCGCCCTCTGGAACATCATACGGATAAATAAGCTCAGCTTCCTCATCGTCATCAATCTCAACATCTATACCTACGTCCTCCTCGACATCCTCGTCGTCTATCTCATCATCTAACTCATCTAACCCAATCTCATCCTCATTCTCAATATCAGCATTCTCAATCTCCACGTTCTCATTACCCACATTCTCAATATCCACATTCTCATTACCCACATTCTCAATATCCACATTCTCAATCTCATTCTCTACTAAGTCAACCTAAGGGGCAATCTGATCTCCTAGTCCTAACTCGGGCTCAGGATCCTCAAATGGTTCCTCCTCGTCATCAAAATCTACTAAGTCTAAATAAGGATCATCTTCTATATTAGGTTCGGGAATAGCATGGTTTTCTACAGGAATATTAGGGTCAGCCATGACAATCTGCATTTATATATTTATCTCGTATTAGGATAACATACTAGTTAAACAATTACATAATGAAATCACGATATATACATATATATAAATTAAATTATATATATCAAAATATATATCTTCTCAATAAGGCTTGTTGGTAACGTCGGAGATCTCTGGCACCGTTATAGTCAAAAGATTTTTCAAATATTTTCTCAAATGTTCATTGTCAAAAGATTTTGAAAAGTTTTGTTCAAAACCTTGGTTTTTAAAAATCTTTTGTTCTCTACAACGAGAGCTCTGGTACCAAACTGTAACACTCTCATTTTTCATATCGGTACAGCGGAAGGGTCTTTCAGAGTGTTACGGGATAACACAATAACTCCAATCATAGACAACACATAAAAATGGTTGTACAAGGTTTAACAAACATTCATTCGATAAAGAGGTTTAAAAGTGTACAACAGGTCCCAAATTATACAGGTCATTAAGTTTACAAAACACATATCGAATGAACATTTTTAATATTAAGTGTGGGCCATCAGAGTCGATCTCCATCCGGATTACCTTCAAGCACCTGAGATAGAAAACATGCAAAAATTATATCAGCGAATGCCGAGTGAATTCATAGAGTTTAATGAAAACCGTTATATAAAACAATCATTTACAATCATTTAAAATCAGAACACAAGTATAATATCGGAAGTAAGTCCACATATTGCTAGTCAGGCAAAATATAAATCAAGCATACATCTGAAAACCGTCCATGAGACCGCAGTCTCTATATTACCATGATAGGTAATATATTCATCGTAATAGCGTCGTTATCGTTTATTATTGTATTAGGTTGTATAGGATTATTATTAGCCGCATGACATTGTTACCTTACTGTGAAAACAGCGGGCCGCGAACCCGACAAACAATTTGCCCATCTAAGTTAGCGTGTCGTCACAAAAATCACGCTATGGAATCTTCTCATACATAAATTCGCTTACCAATCAATGTGGTACGACGGGGATCAACCGTCAAGGCGCGAACTGGGGTGATCGTCCCCAAATAGTACTATCAAATGCATAAGCGTCTACCAAATCCCGGTAGTTCACAATTCATGCTAATGGGACTTTAAGTGACATAACCTAACTACTAATAATCCTTTTAGTCTCGAATATAGGGTCATAGCATCATTCGGGTCCATCTCATTTAGCATACAATCGGGACTACTTGTGTTCTATTTTTATAAAAATCTAGCATGTTATCTCCCTCGCGGGTTTACAAATCATTTTATAAAACATTTAAAAGAGTGCGAGGCTATGAACTCACGTTGTTAATGAAAGGCGGATTATCGGCTACGGGCGTGCTTTGGTCACGGAAACCTATATAAATAATAATCGGTCTTAGACTCGGTCCAATGACTTTTATCAAAATAACAATATACATATATATGATTATTGTACATATGATGATGATCAAGTGGGTTTATAATTCCTCATTTACTCATTTTAGTGTTTACGTTTTAGTATCGTCTTACTAGTTCACTAGTTTTACCGATTTTACCTATTTTAAATTCATTAAGTCTTTTATAAGTTCTTTTACTTGTTTTTACCCATTTTATACTTATAAGATCAGTATATATACTTTACATGTTGGGCCCTATTGGGTTAAGCCCAAATAATTCTTTTTACAAGTATTTATCTTATTAATTCCAATTATTAGTCTAATAGGTTTAGTTAGCTCGTAATTGTCCGTAATTCTTATAGTTCGGATTTTATCGGTTTTTACTTGTCTTAGTTACTTATACATCAGTATATATCTTTTATAAACTTTACATTAGACGGGTTTGGTCGTCTAAGTTTTATTTGATGAAAAACGTTAATTTCACGGCGATAGCCGAAAAAGTCGTAAAAATAAAGTTTATAGTTTTTATTACTTATAAATATTACTTTTATCACCATTTATATATTTTACCCATTTAATTAACCTTTTATACATTTATATAATTAAGTTTTACAAGTTAGTGGGTTTATACTTTACATTTTATAAATTATAAAGTGAGTGCTTATATAATAATAATAAACATTATTTCCAAAATCTGATTTTTAACTTCACATTCACCATTTTTATCATATCTAGAGTTCTACAATGACTTAGAAGCTCATTTTTAGATGACAACTTCTTCATGATATGTGCTAAATATAACTTAGTTATAGCTACTGCCCATTTTAAGCTTAAGTTGTCTTAACAGTCCCTACAAAACTGCTTATTCAGATTGTACTACCTAACTTGTTTTGATCATATCTCACTCATTATTTTGATTCCATTGCATGGCCAACTCTCACATGTGTATAACATCATCTACTTTACTGTAAATAGATCAAACCATGCATTTTTATCAGTTCTTCATTTGGTTATCTACTGTTTTCATACAGCCAACTAATTAGACATGATTTTAGCTTCATTTCTTATGGTTATCATCATTTTTAAGCATATTTATCAACACTTGATCCCCACACAACATTTTTATCATCATATATACATCATATACATATACAAAATGAAAGAAAATACATTTGTTCTTAACAAAATAATAAGAGAAAAATGTAGAGGATGATCTTCTTTACCAATCCAAGTGGATTTCTTGTTTTAAGAAGGCAAGAACTTGATGAACACAACAAGTATCTCCAAGACCATCAAATAGCAAGATCATATGTTGGAAAATCAGCCCTAGGACACAAGCAAATCACCTCCAAAGTTGGTTATATGGCCACCAAATGATCAAGGTTTCAAGGAAACACCTTAATAGGACTAGTAAACATGTGGTTTGTAGTTGGAAGAGATCAAAAATGGTGTTTATGGCTTGATATGGGACGGCACCTATGGTGAAGTAGAGAGAGTTTGAGAGTAAATTGCATGGATGAAATGGTTAAGTGAAAACCATGTGTTGGTTTTGTAAAGTTTGGTGGTAGTTTAGCCTAAAGTGTAAGCTAAGGCTTACACTTGTTCTTAAACAAGTTAAGTTAGTGCCACCTAATGGTGGTGAGGTGTTTTGGCCGTCCCATGTAAGCTAGTGGGATGGGGCAAAGTGTTTTGTCCCATCTCACTAGTTTACGGGTATTTCTCGATTCTAGTTTTCTCGATTTGCGTGCCCTCGGGTCGTTTTACGAAAAACGTTTTTATAAATTATGAATCACCGTCACAAAACGAATCCAATAAAAATTGTCTCATCAAAAACGGAGTTCAAAAACGTAAATACGAAATCCTAAGGTTTCCGGTTTAGTCGTAAAAGACGCCAAATTATGCACGTAAGCCCAAATTTAAATCCGTAAATTGTGAGTTCGTCAACCAACATAAAAATAAGTTTCAAAATATTATACGAGAAAATATTTAACTACCTGAAAATGTTAGATTTGTCACAGCTTTTCCTCCTAAAAGGGATCAACGTCCTCGTGATCCATTTCATTTGGATGTCCGTTTCTTATTGAAATCGAAGAGGTGCGGATATTTCTTCCACATTTCATCCTCTCGTTCCCAAGTATACTCCGGTCCATGCTTTGAATTCCATCGGATCTTGACAATAGGTATCCGACTTTGTTTCAGTTGCTTTACCTCACGGTCCATAACTTCTACGGGCTCTTCGATAAAATGCAACTTCCCATCTATTCGAACCTTACCTAACGGAATTTTCTCATCACTCACTGCTAGACATTTCTTTAGATTAGATACATGGAATGTGTTGTGAACACCATGAAGTTCTGGGGGTAACTCTAGTTTGTAAGCCACCGGACCTACTCTAGATAGAATCTTAAAGGGTCCAATATAACGGGGATTCAATTTTCCTCGTTTTCCAAATCTTATAACGCCTTTCCATGGCGATACTTTCAACATTACTCGGTCACCCACTTCAAACTCCATTGGCTTCCGCCGCACATCCGCGTAACTTTTCTGTCTACTACGGGCAGTCAACAACCTCTTCTTAATCTGAACTATCATCTCCGTAGTCTCCCGGATCAATTCCGGTCCCGTGAGCTGGGTATCCCCAACTTCACTCCAACATACAGGAGATCTACACTTCCTACCATACAAAGCTTCAAACGGTGCAGCCTTAATACTAGAATGGTAACTATTGTTATATGAAAACTCTGCTAACGACAAATGTTTATCCCAATTCTTACCAAAGTCTAACACACAAGCTCTCAACATATCTTCCAGTGTTTGTATCGTCCTTTCACTCTGCCCATCAGTCTGGGGGTGATAAGCAGTGCTCATATCGAGATTCGTTCCCAAAGATCTTTGGAGAGATTTCCAAAAATTCGATGCGAATCTAGGATCTCGATCTGAAATGATCGATACAGGCACTCCATGCTTGCATACGACATTATCCAGGTATATTCGAGTCAGCTTCTCTAGTGAGAACTGCTCCTTAACCGGAATGAAGTGTGCTGATTTGGTCAGTCTATCGACAATAACCCAAATCGAATTGTTTCCAGATGATGTTCTAGGAAGCTTGGTGATAAAGTCCATTGTAATTCGCTCCCACTTCCATTCAGGAATCTTTGGTTGTTGAAGTAGTCCTGATGGCTTTTGATGTTCAGCTTTGACTCTAGCACAAGTCAAGCATTGAAGAACATACATAGCTATGTCAGCCTTCATATTCGGCCACCAATACAACTTCTTCAAATCATGGTACATCTTATCAGATCCCGGATGAATGGAATACTTAGATTTATGGGATTCTAACATAATCAAATCTCTTAAGCCTCCAAACTTAGGTATCCACATACGACCTCTTAAACATTTCACTCCATCAGCTCTAACCTCTAAAGGATCTCCTTCTCCTCGGAACCCTTCATTAACAAAATTCTCCTTCTTACAAGCTTCTATTTGCGCATTTCTAATTTGCTCAGGCAAATTATTGTGCACGGTCAAGACTAGAGAACGCACCCTGATAGGCTCTCTATCTTTCCTACTCAACGCATCAGCAACAACATTGGCTTTTCCTGGGTGATATTTTATATCACAGTCATAGTCACTCAACAACTCTATCCATCTTCGTTGTCTCATGTTCAACTCTTTCTGGTCGAGAATATACTGTAGGCTTTTGTGATCGGTGAATACCGTACACTTGGTGCCATACAGATAATGTCTCCACAACCTAAGAGCAAAGACCACCGCTCCTAGCTCAAGATCGTGAGTAGCATAATTCTCCTCATTCTTCCTTAATTGCCTAGAAGCATAAGCTATCACTTTCTCTCTTTGCATCAACACAGCTCCATAACCTCTAAGAGATGCATCACAATACATTAGAAAATCTTCACTCCCTTCGGGTAATGATAAGATTGGCGCACTACATAATTTTTGCTTCAATGTCTGAAATGCTCCATCTTCATCACTTCCCCAAACGAAAGGTTTATTCTTCTGAGTAAGCTTAGTCAAGGGTTTAGCTATTAAAGAAAATTCTTTAATGAATCGCCTATAATAGCCAGCTAATCCTAAGAACTGTCGCACTTCCGTTGGCGTTGTCGGTGCAGACCAATTCTTAATAGCTTCAACCTTTGCAGGATCAACATGAATTCCATCTCTGTTAATCACATGACCAAGAAATTGCACAAAATCCAACCATAAATCACACTTTGAAAACTTAGCATACAATCTTTCATCCTTCAACAACTTCAAAACAATCCTCAAATGTTCTCTATGCTCATCTTCATTCTTAGAATAGATTAGAATATCGTCAATAAACACAATCACAAATTTATCCAAGTAGGGCTTGCACACTCGATTTATTAAATCCATGAAAACCGCAGGTGCATTAGTTAACCCAAATGGCATTACTTGAAATTCATAGTGTCCATAACGAGTTCTAAATGCAGTTATAGGAATATCTTCTTCACGGACGCGAAGTTGGTGATATCCTGACCGTAAATCTATCTTAGAATACACACTAGATCCTTGCAGTTGATCAAACAAATCATCAATCCTAGGTAAAGGATATCGATTCTTAATTGTCAACTTATTCAGCTCCCTATAATCAATGCACATACGAAAAGATCCATCCTTCTTCTTAACGAACAAGACTGGAGCTCCCCAAGGCGACGAGCTCGGTCGAATAAAACCTTTATCAGACAACTCCTTAAGTTGCTCAGATAACTCCTTTAATTCAGAAGGGGCTAATCGGTAAGGCGCACGTGCCACCGGTGCAGCACCAGGAATTAAATCGATTCGAAACTCTACTTGCCTTATCGGTTGAAGTCCTGGTAAATCTTTAGGAAATACCTCAGGAAATTCACAAATAATAGGTACATCTTCCAATCGTTTATCCCTAGACTCATTCCCGGTCACTTGAGCTAAGAATAACTCACAACCGTTCCTGATGTACTTTTGGACTTTAATACATGAAACGATCTTCAAACGGGATTCACCTCGACTACCATCAATTACTAACGTTCTATTCCTAAGAGGAATCTTAACCTTCTTCTCTCCACATAAAATAGTAGCATTATTCAACGACAACCAATCCATACCAATAATAACATCGAAACTACCTAATTCTATCAACATCAAATCAATCGGAAAGGAATGGTTCAAGAGATTTAGAGAGCATCCTTCTAATAGCTTATTAGTTTTCACTAATTTACCATCAGCCAATTCCACCTCGTAACTGGTACTTATCTCAACAGGTTCAATATCAATAAGGGCACTAAATTTAGTGGATACAAAGCTCCTATCGGCACCCGAATCGAATAAAGCAACAGCATAATGATTGTTGAGTAAAAACGTACCGGTAACGACATTCGGATCCTCTTTCTTCACCTCAATTGTTCCAAGTTGGTAGATACCACCCTGGGGGTTTCTTCCAGGTACAATCGCTTTCAACTTGGGGCATTCCGATTTCCTATGACCTTCTTCATTACAGTTGAAGCAAATCGTTCCCTTCTTACACCTTTCAACCTTGTGTCCAAGCTTTCCGCAATTTCGGCACTTCCAGCAGTCGCCAGGATGCCTCTTGTTGCCACACTTAGGACATCTATCATCGTTGCGCGGTGCATTGTTGGTAATAGCATTTGCATTCCCCTTTCTCTGGTTCTGACGGCGATTGAAATTCTTCCTATAATCACCTCTATCTACACGCTCACCGTCTCCCTTTCTTTTCTCACCTACACGGGCTTCATCTTCCTTATCCTGTATTATCTGTCCAATGAGTTGGTAAGCCATTCGAACAGCATCATCAATGGTCAATGGTTTCGATGATGTCACGTCCCCCCGGATATTCCTGGTCAACCCTTTCACATATTGCTCAATTCGGATCTCTTCGGGTTCAACCAATCGAGGACATAGCAAGGCCAACTCATGGAATCGGTTCGTGTAACTATCAATGTCCACACCTTTCATTCTCAGATGAATCAACTCCTGTTCTAACCTAATAATCACACTACGAGGACAAAACTCCAAAGTCATCCACTTCTTAATTTCAGCCCAAGGAGTAGCATTAGCAGCATCAAGACCCATGAAAGCAATTCTCCCGTTCCACCAAGTCAACGCACGACCTTTAAGAGTAGCCATAGCAAAAGTCACCTTATCTTCCTCCTTACACTTACTAATCCTAAACACCGATTCAATCTTCTCGATCCACTGCCTTAATCCTACAGCACCTTCAGTTCCATTAAAAGGTAGAGGTTCACACTTCATGAACGTCACATAAGTACAGCCACCAACTTCAGGTGCATTCGTTCCAAGTCCTCCTACATTTCCTCCAGCATTAGCATTCACATTATTAGCATTCACATTCACATTAGTACCGCCAATTCCACTACCGCCAGCTCCACTACCGCCAGCTCCACTACCGCCAGCTCCACTACCGCCAGCTTCATTTCTAGCATTTGCCATAAATTCAGTCATAGATGCGGTAACTTGCTCCGTAATAATCCTACGTACATCATCCTCAGTCACAGCCTTCTTGGGCGGCATAGTTCTATAATTCCACAATTTGAAAGCATTAAGCATTCACCCAGCAAAGGATTCATATAATATGGATCGAATTCATAATCAAGATACAAATAAGGCACAATATGGAATTCAAGACAAGATACATATTTCATTCGATCTGAAACAAAAGTATTGTCTTAGTACATCCATATCAAAGTTCTAACACTATAAACACTCAAAATTCGTGCCAAGTCTACTACTAACAAGTCGGTTCAGTCAAAGCTACAAACACAAAAGATCTAAAGGTCACTACTAAACACAGACTGGTCTACTGAGAACCGCCAGATGGTCCATCATCCATCGTCTTCTGAATCTTCGTCGGACGATCACTAGACACATCTTCAACTGGGCGCTTACGGATTACTCCTCTTTCAACCATGTCGGCATAAAATCTACTATTCCAACCCACGGATATATTCAACTCCTTTTCGGCTTTCTCACACATCGCACGAGCCACACTCAACTGAATCTCCATAGAATTTACCTTTCTCTTCATATCCACATACTCACGGCTTTCCAATACCGATAATCTCCTAAAAGCCTCATTCAAACCACGTTCTACATCACTCAAATCCAAACTAAGCAATTCTCGCTCTTTCTTGCCAACCTTAGCCTTCGACTCCAAATAAGCAACCTGAGTCTGAACAACACCTAATCCAACCTCTGTCACACAACTCTTAACACGGGAAGCATCTAGATCACGTCTCAAGGCCCATGGTGCAAGACCATCAATATGTGTAGCCTCTCGAGCACTAGACGACTCTCCTATCTCACGTCTACGAGCAGCAATACCGTCGGTACCGTCAGGTGCATCGTCATCCTCATCCTCCTCTGATTCAGAATCAGATTCAGACGATTCAGACATTTCATCCCTAGGTAACTCATCCTCGGAATCAGACAAACAAACTGGTGGGGGCAAAGGCTCGCCCTCTGGAACATCATACGGATAAATAAGCTCAGCTTCCTCATCGTCATCAATCTCAACATCTATACCTACGTCCTCCTCGACATCCTCGTCGTCTATCTCATCATCTAACTCATCTAACCCAATCTCATCCTCATTCTCAATATCAGCATTCTCAATCTCCACGTTCTCATTACCCACATTCTCAATATCCACATTCTCATTACCCACATTCTCAATATCCACATTCTCAATCTCATTCTCTACTAAGTCAACCTAAGGGGCAATCTGATCTCCTAGTCCTAACTCGGGCTCAGGATCCTCAAATGGTTCCTCCTCGTCATCAAAATCTACTAAGTCTAAATAAGGATCATCTTCTATATTAGGTTCGGGAATAGCATGGTTTTCTACAGGAATATTAGGGTCAGCCATGACAATCTGCATTTATATATTTATCTCGTATTAGGATAACATACTAGTTAAACAATTACATAATGAAATCACGATATATACATATATATAAATTAAATTATATATATCAAAATATATATCTTCTCAATAAGGCTTGTTGGTAACGTCGGAGATCTCTGGCACCGTTATAGTCAAAAGATTTTTCAAATATTTTCTCAAATGTTCATTGTCAAAAGATTTTGAAAAGTTTTGTTCAAAACCTTGGTTTTTAAAAATCTTTTGTTCTCTACAACGAGAGCTCTGGTACCAAACTGTAACACTCTCATTTTTCATATCGGTACAGCGGAAGGGTCTTTCAGAGTGTTACGGGATAGCACAATAACTCCAATCATAGACAACACATAAAAATGGTTGTACAAGGTTTAACAAACATTCATTCGATAAAGAGGTTTAAAAGTGTACAACAGGTCCCAAATTATACAGGTCATTAAGTTTACAAAACACAGATCGAATGAACATTTTTAATATTAAGTGTGGGCCATCAGAGTCGATCTCCATCCGGATTACCTTCAAGCACCTGAGATAGAAAACATGCAAAAATTATATCAGCGAATGCCGAGTGAATTCATAGAGTTTAATGAAAACCGTTATATAAAACAATCATTTACAATCATTTAAAATCAGAACACAAGTATAATATCGGAAGTAAGTCCACATATTGCTAGTCAGGCAATATATAAATCAAGCATACATCTGAAAACCGTCCATGAGACCGCAGTCTCTATATTACCATGATAGGTAATATATTCATCGTAATAGCGTCGTTATCGTTTATTATTGTATTAGGTTGTATAGGATTATTATTAGCCGCATGACATTGTTACCTTACTGTGAAAACAGCGGGCAGCGAACCCGACAAACAATTTGCCCATCTAAGTTAGCGTGTCGTCACAAAAATCACGCTATGGAATCTTCTCATACATAAATTCGCTTACCAATCAATGTGGTACGACGGGGATCAACCGTCAAGGCGCGAACTGGGGTGATCGTCCCCAAATAGTACTATCAAATGCATAAGCGTCTACCAAATCCCGGTAGTTCACAATTCATGCTAATGGGACTTTAAGTGACATAACCTAACTACTAATAATCCTTTTAGTCTCGAATATAGGGTCATAGCATCATTCGGGTCCATCTCATTTAGCATACAATCGGGACTACTTGTGTTCTATTTTTATAAAAATCTAGCATGTTATCTCCCTCGCGGGTTTACAAATCATTTTATAAAACATTTAAAAGAGTGCGAGGCTATGAACTCACGTTGTTAATGAAAGGCGGATTATCGGCTACGGGCGTGCTTCGGTCACGGAAACCTATATAAATAATAATCGGTCTTAGACTCGGTCCAATGACTTTTATCAAAATAACAATATACATATATATGATTATTGTACATATGATGATGATCAAGTGGGTTTATAATTCCTCATTTACTCATTTTAGTGTTTAGTATCGTCTTACTAGTTCACTAGTTTTACCGATTTTACCTATTTTAAATTCATTAAGTCTTTTATAAGTTCTTTTACTTGTTTTTACCCATTTTATACTTATAAGATCAGTATATATACTTTTCATGTTGGGCCCTATTGGGTTAAGCCCAAATAATTCTTTTTACAAGTATTTATCTTATTAATTCCAATTATTAGTCTAATAGGTTTAGTTAGCTCGTAATTGTCCGTAATTCTTATAGTTCGGGTTTTATCGGTTTTTACTTGTCTTAGTTACTTATACATAAGTATATATCTTTTATAAACTTTACATTAGACGGGTTTGGTCGTCTATGTTTTATTTGATGAAAAACGTTAATTTCACGGCGATAGCCGAAAAAGTCGTAAAAATAAAGTTTATAGTTTTTATTACTTATAAATATTACTTTTATCACCATTTATATATTTTACCCATTTAATTAACCTTTTATACATTTATATAATTAAGTTTTACAAGTTAGTGGGTTTATACTTTACATTTTATAAATTATAAAGTGAGTGCTTATATAATAATAATAAACATTATTTCCAAAATCTGATTTTTAACTTCACATTCACCATTTTTATCATATCTAGAGTTCTACAATGACTTAGAAGCTCATTTTTAGATGACAACTTCTTCATGATATGTGCTAAATATAACTTAGTTATAGCTACTGCCCATTTTAAGCTTAAGTTGTCTTAACGGTCCCTACAAAACTGCTTATTCAGATTGTACTACCTAACTTGTTTTGATCATATCTCACTCATTATTTTGATTCCATTGCATGGCCAACTCTCACATGTGTATAAAATCATCTACTTTACTGTAAATAGATCAAACCATGCATTTTTATCAGTTCTTCATTTGGTTATCTACTGTTTTCATACAGCCAACTAATTAGACATGATTTTAGCTTCATTTCTTATGGTTATCATCATTTTTAAGCATATTTATCAACACTTGATCCCCACACAACATTTTTATCATCATATATACATCATATACATATACAAAATGAAAGAAAATACATTTGTTCTTTACAAAATAATAAGAGAAAAATGTAGAGGATGATCTTCTTTACCAATCCAAGTGGATTTCTTGTTTTAAGAAGGCAAGAACTTGATGAACACAACAAGTATCTCCAAGACCATCAAATAGCAAGATCATATGTTGGAAAATCAGCCCTAGGACACAAGCAAATCACCTCCAAAGTTGGTTATATGGCCACCAAATGATCAAGGTTTCAAGGAAACACCTTAATAGGACTAGTAAACATGTGGTTTGTAGTTGGAAGAGATCAAAAATGGTGTTTATGGCTTGATATGGGACGGCACCTATGGTGAAGTAGAGAGAGTTTGAGAGTAAATTGCATGGATGAAATGGTTATGTGAAAACCATGTGTTGGTTTTGTAAAGTTTGGTGGTAGTTTAGCCTAAAGTGTAAGCTAAGGCTTACACTTGTTCTTAAACAAGTTAAGTTAGTGCCACCTAATGGTGGTGAGGTGTTTTGGCCGTCCCATGTAAGCTAGTGGGATGGGGCAAAGTGTTTTGTCCCATCTCACTAGTTTACGGGTATTTCTCGATTCTAGTTTTCTCGATTTGCGTGCCCTCGGGTCGTTTTACGAAAAACGTTTTTATAAATTATGAATCACCGTCAGAAAACGAATCCAATAAAAATTGTCTCATCAAAAACGGAGTTCAAAAACGTAAATACGAAATCCTAAGGTTTCCGGTTTAGTCGTAAAAGACGCCAAATTATGCACGTAAGCCCAAATTTAAATCCGTAAATTGTGAGTTCGTCAACCAACATAAAAATAAGTTTCAAAATATTATACGAGAAAATATTTAACTACCTGAAAATGTTAGATTTGTCACAGCTTTTCCTCCTAAAAGGGATCAACGTCCTCGTGATCCATTTCATTTGGATGTCCGTTTCTTATTGAAATCGAAGAGGTGCGGATATTTCTTCCACATTTCATCCTCTCGTTCCCAAGTATACTCCGGTCCATGCTTTGAATTCCATCGGATCTTGACAATAGGTATCCGACTTTGTTTCAGTTGCTTTACCTCACGGTCCATAACTTCTACGGGCTCTTCGATAAAATGAAACTTCCCATCTATTCGAACCTTACCTAACGGAATTTTCTCATCACTCACTGCTAGACATTTCTTCAGATTAGATACATGGAATGTGTTGTGAACACCATGAAGTTCTGGGGGTAACTCTAGTTTGTAAGCCACCGGACCTACTCTAGATAGAATCTTAAAGGGTCCAATATAACGGGGATTCAATTTTCCTCGTTTTCCAAATCTTATAACGCCTTTCCATGGAGATACTTTCAACATTACTCGGTCACCCACTTCAAACTCCATTGGCTTCCGCCGCACATCCGCGTAACTTTTCTGTCTACTACGGGCAGTCAACAACCTCTTCTTAATCTGAACTATCATCTCCGTAGTCTCCCGGATCAATTCCGGTCCCGTGAGCTGGGTATCCCCAACTTCACTCCAACATACAGGAGATCTACACTTCCTACCATACAAAGCTTCAAACGGTGCAGCCTTAATACTAGAATGGTAACTATTGTTATATGAAAACTCTGCTAACGACAAATGTTTATCCCAATTCTTACCAAAGTCTAACACACAAGCTCTCAACATATCTTCCAGTGTTTGTATCGTCCTTTCACTCTGCCCATCAGTCTGGGGGTGATAAGCAGTGCTCATATCGAGATTCGTTCCCAAAGATCTTTGGAGAGATTTCCAAAAATTCGATGCGAATCTAGGATCTCGATCTGAAATGATCGATACAGGCACTCCATTCTTGCATACGACATTATCCAGGTATATTCGAGTCAGCTTCTCTAGTGAGAACTGCTCCTTAACCGGAATGAAGTGTGCTGATTTGGTCAGTCTATCGACAATAACCCAAATCGAATTGTTTCCAGATGATGTTCTAGGAAGCTTGGTGATAAAGTCCATTGTAATTCGCTCCCACTTCCATTCAGGAATCTTTGGTTGTTGAAGTAGTCCTGATGGCTTTTGATGTTCAGCTTTGACTCTAGCACAAGTCAAGCATTGAAGAACATACATAGCTATGTCAGCCTTCATATTCGGCCACCAATACAACTTCTTCAAATCATGGTACATCTTATCAGATCCCGGATGAATGGAATACTTAGATTTATGGGATTCTAACATAATCAAATCTCTTAAGCCTCCAAACTTAGGTATCCACATACGACCTCTTAAACATTTCACTCCATCAGCTCTAACCTCTAAAGGATCTCCTTCTCCTCGGAACCCTTCATTAACAAAATTCTCCTTCTTACAAGCTTCTATTTGCGCATTTCTAATTTGCTCAGGCAAATTATTGTGCACGGTCAAGACTAGAGAACGCACCCTGATAGGCTCTCTATCTTTCCTACTCAACGCATCAGCAACAACATTGGCTTTTCCTGGGTGATATTTTATATCACAGTCATAGTCACTCAACAACTCTATCCATCTTCGTTGTCTCATGTTCAACTCTTTCTGGTCGAGAATATACTGTAGGCTTTTGTGATCGGTGAATACCGTACACTTGGTGCCATACAGATAATGTCTCCACAACCTAAGAGCAAAGACCACCGCTCCTAGCTCAAGATCGTGAGTAGCATAATTCTCCTCATTCTTCCTTAATTGCCTAGAAGCATAAGCTATCACTTTCTCTCTTTGCATCAACACAGCTCCATAACCTCTAAGAGATGCATCACAATACACTACAAAATCTTCACTCCCTTCGGGTAATGATAAGATTGGCGCACTACATAATTTTTGCTTCAATGTCTGAAATGCTCCATCTTCATCACTTCCCCAAACGAAAGGTTTATTCTTCTGAGTAAGCTTAGTCAAGGGTTTAGCTATTAAAGAAAATTCTTTAATGAATCGCCTATAATAGCCAGCTAATCCTAAGAACTGTCGCACTTCCGTTGGCGTTGTCGGTGCAGACCAATTCTTAATAGCTTCAACCTTTGCAGGATCAACATGAATTCCATCTCTGTTAATCACATGACCAAGAAATTGCACAGAATCCAACCAGAAATCACACTTCGAAAACTTAGCATACAATCTTTCATCCTTCAACAACTTCAAAACAATCCTCAAATGTTCTCTATGCTCATCTTCATTCTTAGAATAGATTAGAATATCGTCAATAAACACAATCACAAATTTATCCAAGTAGGGCTTGCACACTCGATTCATTAAATCCATGAAAACCGCAGGTGCATTAGTTAACCCAAATGGCATTACTTGAAATTCATAGTGTCCATAACGAGTTCTAAATGCAGTTATAGGAATATCTTCTTCACGGACGCGAAGTTGGTGATATCCTGACCGTAAATCTATCTTAGAATACACACTAGATCCTTGCAGTTGATCAAACAAATCATCAATCCTAGGTAAAGGATATCGATTCTTAATTGTCAACTTATTCAGCTCCCTATAATCAATGCACATACGAAAAGATCCATCCTTCTTCTTAACGAACAAGACTGGAGCTCCCCAAGGCGACGAGCTCGGTCGAATAAAACCTTTATCAGACAACTCCTTAAGTTGCTCAGATAACTCCTTTAATTCAGAAGGGGCTAATCGGTAAGGCGCACGTGCCACCGGTGCAGCACCAGGAATTAAATCGATTCGAAACTCTACTTGCCTTATCGGTTGAAGTCCTGGTAAATCTTTAGGAAATACCTCAGGAAATTCACAAATAATAGGTACATCTTCCAATCGTTTATCCCTAGACTCATTCCCGGTCACTTGAGCTAAGAATAACTCACAACCGTTCCTGATGTACTTTTGGACTTTAATACATGAAACGATCTTCAAACGGGATTCACCTCGACTACCATCAATTACTAACGTTCTATTCCTAAGAGGAATCTTAACCTTCTTCTCTCCACATAAAATAGTAGCATTATTCAACGACAACCAATCCATACCAATAATAACATCGAAACTACCTAATTCTATCAACATCAAATCAATCGGAAAGGAATGGTTCAAGAGATTTAGAGAGCATCCTTCTAATAGCTTATTAGTTTTCACTAATTTACCATCAGCCAATTCCACCTCGTAACTGGTACTTATCTCAACAGGTTCAATATCAATAAGGGCACTAAATTTAGTGGATACAAAGCTCCTATCGGCACCCGAATCGAATAAAGCAACAGCATAATGATTGTTGAGTAAAAACGTACCGGTAACGACATTCGGATCCTCTTTCTTCACCTCAATTGTTCCAAGTTGGTAGATACCACCCTGGGGGTTTCTTCCAGGTACAATCGCTTTCAACTTGGGGCATTCCGATTTCCTATGACCTTCTTCATTACAGTTGAAGCAAATCGTTCCCTTCTTACACCTTTCAACCTTGTGTCCAAGCTTTCCGCAATTTCGGCACTTCCAGCAGTCGCCAGGATGCCTCTTGTTGCCACACTTAGGACATCTATCATCGTTGCGCGGTGCATTGTTGGTAATAGCATTTGCATTCCCCTTTCTCTGGTTCTGACGGCGATTGAAATTCTTCCTATAATCACCTCTATCTACACGCTCACCGTCTCCCTTTCTTTTCTCACCTACACGGGCTTCATCTTCCTTATCCTGTATTATCTGTCCAATGAGTTGGTAAGCCATTCGAACAGCATCATCAATGGTCAATGGTTTCGATGATGTCACGTCCCCCCGGATATTCCTGGTCAACCCTTTCACATATTGCTCAATTCGGATCTCTTCGGGTTCAACCAATCGAGGACATAGCAAGGCCAACTCATGGAATCGGTTCGTGTAACTATCAATGTCCACACCTTTCATTCTCAGATGAATCAACTCCTGTTCTAACCTAATAATCACACTACGAGGACAAAACTCCAAAGTCATCCACTTCTTAATTTCAGCCCAAGGAGTAGCATTAGCAGCATCAAGACCCATGAAAGCAATTCTCCCGTTCCACCAAGTCAACGCACGACCTTTAAGAGTAGCCATAGCAAAAGTCACCTTATCTTCCTCCTTACACTTACTAATCCTAAACACCGATTCAATCTTCTCGATCCACTGCCTTAATCCTACAGCACCTTCAGTTCCATTAAAAGGTAGAGGTTCACACTTCATGAACGTCACATAAGTACAGCCACCAACTTCAGGTGCATTCGTTCCAAGTCCTCCTACATTTCCTCCAGCATTAGCATTCACATTATTAGCATTCACATTCACATTAGTACCGCCAATTCCACTACCGCCAGCTCCACTACCGCCAGCTCCACTACCGCCAGCTCCACTACCGCCAGCTCCACTACCGCCAGCTTCATTTCTAGCATTTGCCATAAATTCAGTCATAGATGCGGTAACTTGCTCTGTAATAATCCTACGTACATCATCCTCAGTCACAGCCTTCTTGGGCGGCATAGTTCTATAATTCCACAATTTCAAAGCATTAAGCATTCACCCAACAAAGGATTCATATAATATGGATCGAATTCATAATCAAGATACAAATAAGACACAATATGGAATTCAAGACAAGATACATATTTCATTCGATCTGAAACAAAAGTATTGTCTTAGTACATCCATATCAAAGTTCTAACACTATAAACACTCAAAATTCGTGCCAAGTCTACTACTAACAAGTCGGTTCAGTCAAAGCTACAAACACAAAAGATCTAAAGGTCACTACTAAACACAGACTGGTCTACTGAGAACCGCCAGATGGTCCATCATCCATCGTCTTCTGAATCTTCGTCGGACGATCACTAGACACATCTTCAGCTGGGCGCTTACGGATTACTCCTCTTTCAACCATGTCGGCATAAAATCTACTATTCCAACCCACGGATATATTCAACTCCTTTTCGGCTTTCTCACACATCGCACGAGCCACACTCAACTGAATCTCCATAGAATTTACCTTTCTCTTCATATCCACATACTCACGGCTTTCCAATACCGATAATCTCCTAAAAGCCTCATTCAAACCACGTTCTACATCACTCAAATCCAAACTAAGCAATTCTCGCTCTTTCTTGCCAACCTTAGCCTTCGACTCCAAATAAGCAACCTGAGTCTGAACAACACCTAATCCAACCTCTGTCACACAACTCTTAACACGGGAAGCATCTAGATCACGTCTCAAGGCCCATGGTGCAAGACCATCAATATGTGTAGCCTCTCGAGCACTAGACGACTCTCCTATCTCACGTCTACGAGCAGCAATACCGTCGGTACCGTCAGGTGCATCGTCATCCTCATCCTCCTCTGATTCAGAATCAGATTCAGACGATTCAGACATTTCATCCCTAGGTAACTCATCCTCGGAATCAGACAAACAAACTGGTGGGGGCAAAGGCTCGCCCTCTGGAACATCATACGGATAAATAAGCTCAGCTTCCTCATCGTCATCAATCTCAACATCTATACCTACGTCCTCCTCGACATCCTCGTCGTCTATCTCATCATCTAACTCATCTAACCCAATCTCATCCTCATTCTCAATATCAGCATTCTCAATCTCCACGTTCTCATTACCCACATTCTCAATATCCACATTCTCATTACCCACATTCTCAATATCCACATTCTCAATCTCATTCTCTACTAAGTCAACCGAAGGGGCAATCTGATCTCCTAGTCCTAACTCGGGCTCAGGATCCTCAAATGGTTCCTCCTCGTCATCAAAATCTACTAAGTCTAAATAAGGATCATCTTCTATATTAGGTTCGGGAATAGCATGGTTTTCTACAGGAATATTAGGGTCAGCCATGACAATCTGCATTTATATATTTATCTCGTATTAGGATAACATACTAGTTAAACAATTACATAATGAAATCACGATATATACATATATATAAATTAAATTATATATATCAAAATATATATCTTCTCAATAAGGCTTGTTGGTAACGTCGGAGATCTCTGGCACCGTTATAGTCAAAAGATTTTTCAAATATTTTCTCAAATGTTCATTGTCAAAAGATTTTGAAAAGTTTTGTTCAAAACCTTGGTTTTTAAAAATCTTTTGTTCTCTACAACGAGAGCTCTGGTACCAAACTGTAACACTCTCATTTTTCATATCGGTACAGCGGAAGGGTCTTTCAGAGTGTTACGGGATAGCACAATAACTCCAATCATAGACAACACATAAAAATGGTTGTACAAGGTTTAACAAACATTCATTCGATAAAGAGGTTTAAAAGTGTACAACAGGTCCCAAATTATACAGGTCATTAAGTTTACAAAACACAGATCGAATGAACATTTTTAATATTAAGTGTGGGCCATCAGAGTCGATCTCCATCCGGATTACCTTCAAGCACCTGAGATAGAAAACATGCAAAAATTATATCAGCGAATGCCGAGTGAATTCATAGAGTTTAATGAAAACCGTTATATAAAACAATCATTTACAATCATTTAAAATCAGAACACAAGTATAATATCGGAAGTAAGTCCACATATTGCTAGTCAGGCAATATATAAATCAAGCATACATCTGAAAACCGTCCATGAGACCGCAGTCTCTATATTACCATGATAGGTAATATATTCATCGTAATAGCGTCGTTATCGTTTATTATTGTATTAGGTTGTATAGGATTATTATTAGCCGCATGACATTGTTACCTTACTGTGAAAACAGCGGGCCGCGAACCCGACAAACAATTTGCCCATCTAAGTTAGCGTGTCGTCACAAAAATCACGCTATGGAATCTTCTCATACATAAATTCGCTTACCAATCAATGTGGTACGACGGGGATCAACCGTCAAGGCGCGAACTGGGGTGATCGTCCCCAAATAGTACTATCAAATGCATAAGCGTCTACCAAATCCCGGTAGTTCACAATTCATGCTAATGGGACTTTAAGTGACATAACCTAACTACTAATAATCCTTTTAGTCTCGAATATAGGGTCATAGCATCATTCGGGTCCATCTCATTTAGCATACAATCGGGACTACTTGTGTTCTATTTTTATAAAAATCTAGCATGTTATCTCCCTCGCGGGTTTACAAATCATTTTATAAAACATTTAAAAGAGTGCGAGGCTATGAACTCACGTTGTTAATGAAAGGCGGATTATCGGCTACGGGCGTGCTTCGGTCACGGAAACCTATATAAATAATAATCGGTCTTAGACTCGGTCCAATGACTTTTATCAAAATAACAATATACATATATATGATTATTGTACATATGATGATGATCAAGTGGGTTTATAATTCCTCATTTACTCATTTTAGTGTTTACGTTTTAGTATCGTCTTACTAGTTCACTAGTTTTACCGATTTTACCTATTTTAAATTCATTAAGTCTTTTATAAGTTCTTTTACTTGTTTTTACCCATTTTATACTTATAAGATCAGTATATATACTTTTCATGTTGGGCCCTATTGGGTTAAGCCCAAATAATTCTTTTTACAAGTATTTATCTTATTAATTCCAATTATTAGTCTAATAGGTTTAGTTAGCTCGTAATTGTCCGTAATTCTTATAGTTCGGGTTTTATCGGTTTTTACTTGTCTTAGTTACTTATACATCAGTATATATCTTTTATAAACTTTACATTAGACGGGTTTGGTCGTCTAAGTTTTATTTGATGAAAAACGTTAATTTCACGGCGATAGCCGAAAAAGTCGTAAAAATAAAGTTTATAGTTTTTATTACTTATAAATATTACTTTTATCACCATTTATATATTTTACCCATTTAATTAACCTTTTATACATTTATATAATTAAGTTTTACAAGTTAGTGGGTTTATACTTTACATTTTATAAATTATAAAGTGAGTGCTTATATAATAATAATAAACATTATTTCCAAAATCTGATTTTTAACTTCACATTCACCATTTTTATCATATCTAGAGTTCTACAATGACTTAGAAGCTCATTTTTAGATGACAACTTCTTCATGATATGTGCTAAATATAACTTAGTTATAGCTACTGCCCATTTTAAGCTTAAGTTGTCTTAACAGTCCCTACAAAACTGCTTATTCAGATTGTACTACCTAACTTGTTTTGATCATATCTCACTCATTATTTTGATTCCATTGCATGGCCAACTCTCACATGTGTATAACATCATCTACTTTACTGTAAATAGATCAAACCATGCATTTTTATCAGTTCTTCATTTGGTTATCTACTGTTTTCATACAGCCAACTAATTAGACATGATTTTAGCTTCATTTCCTATGGTTATCATCATTTTTAAGCATATTTATCAACACTTGATCCCCACACAACATTTTTATCATCATATATACATCATATACATATACAAAATGAAAGAAAATACATTTGTTCTTTACAAAATAATAAGAGAAAAATGTAGAGGATGATCTTCTTTACCAATCCAAGTGGATTTCTTGTTTTAAGAAGGCAAGAACTTGATGAACACAACAAGTATCTCCAAGACCATCAAATAGCAAGATCATATGTTGGAAAATCAGCCCTAGGACACAAGCAAATCACCTCCAAAGTTGGTTATATGGCCACCAAATGATCAAGGTTTCAAGGAAACACCTTAATAGGACTAGTAAACATGTGGTTTGTAGTTGGAAGAGATCAAAAATGGTGTTTATGGCTTGATATGGGACGGCACCTATGGTGAAGTAGAGAGAGTTTGAGAGTAAATTGCATGGATGAAATGGTTAAGTGAAAACCATGTGTTGGTTTTGTAAAGTTTGGTGGTAGTTTAGCCTAAAGTGTAAGCTAAGGCTTACACTTGTTCTTAAACAAGTTAAGTTAGTGCCACCTAATGGTGGTGAGGTGTTTTGGCCGTCCCATGTAAGCTAGTGGGATGGGGCAAAGTGTTTTGTCCCATCTCACTAGTTTACGGGTATTTCTCGATTCTAGTTTTCTCGATTTGCGTGCCCTCGGGTCGTTTTACGAAAAACGTTTTTATAAATTATGAATCACCGTCACAAAACGAATCCAATAAAAATTGTCTCATCAAAAACGGAGTTCAAAAACGTAAATACGAAATCCTAAGGTTTCCGGTTTAGTCGTAAAAGACGCCAAATTATGCACGTAAGCCCAAATTTAAATCCGTAAATTGTGAGTTCGTCAACCAACATAAAAATAAGTTTCAAAATATTATACGAGAAAATATTTAACTACCTGAAAATGTTAGATTTGTCACAGTGGGCCATAAATTTTTGTCGTCTTCCCGAGAATTACCTTCAAGTACTTGAGATAAAACATGTTAAAAAGGTCAGCGATAATGCCGAGTGAATTCATAGAGTTTAATAAAAACCATTAATATATCATCGGTATATTATTATTACCGAAAATAATTTTGTACAAATCTTTGTAATAGGCCATAAAATAGGCCAAAGACATTTTATACAACACTTAGTCGTAAATCATAATATAGGCTTCTGCCTTCAAAACCATTATACGAACCATTGTCGTAAAAACATCATACAATACGTTTTATAACGTTGTATAAAGTTTAATAAAAACCGTTATATGATAAGGGTTATGTAAAACCAAAACACGAACATAATATCAATAATAAGACCTCGTATTGCTAGTCAAGCAATATATTATAATTCAATTCGTACATCAGTCGTTTCAATATTAGATTATTATAAGCCGCATGACATTGCTACCTTACTATAACAAACAACGGGTAGCTAACCCGAAATTCCTTTTCCCATCTAAAACAGCGTGTCATCACAATAATCACGCTTATAGAAATATTCTCATACATAAATTCGCTTACCTATCAATGTGGCACGATGGTGATTAACCGTCAAGGCGCGAACTAGGGTGATCTTCCCTAAATAGTACTATTATATGCATAAGCGTCTACCAAATTCCGGTTGTTCACAATTCATGCTAATGGGACTTTTAGTGATGTAACCCAACTGTAATAATCTATTTCATTTCATTCATCGACTCATATAATCATTCATCGGTTCATATAATCATTCGGGTCCATATCAATAAATAAACAATCGGGACAACTGGTGTCCTATTTTATTAAAACTAACATGTTATCTCCCTCGCGGGTTTATAAAACATTTCATAAAACATTTAAAAGAGTGCTAGACTATGAACTCACATTGATTGGGAAAGGCGGTTATCGGTGATTTGGATGTACGGTACGTGCTTCAATCACGGAAACCTAGACAAATAATACTCGTCTTAGACTCTTGTCCAATGACTTTATAAAAACAATGTCTATATATATGATGATATTATAAGTATGATGATGATCAAGTGGGTTTTTATATCTTCATTCACTCATTAGTGTTATGTGTTGGTAAATTTTTATACTAGTTTCACTAGTTTAACTTGTTTACATGTCAAGGCCCAATAAGCCCATTATAAGCTCATTACATTATATTAGTCCAATTATTCTTTTAACATCAGTCATATACTCACATGTTGGGCCCAAGTGGGTTATGCCCAATGAGTAAGTCCATTAGTGTTTAGCCAAATTAGTTGGGTTAATAGTCCAATAAGGCTAATTTTGCCCGTTAATGTCCATATGTTATAAAGCTCGGTTTTTATCGGTTTTTACTTGTAATATGTACTTATACATCAGTATATGAGTTATAAAAAGTTTACATTAGACGGGTCCGACCGTCTAAGTTTTAATTGACGAAAAGGTTAATTTATCGGTTTTAGCCGAAAAGACGTAAAACTCATGTTTATAGTTTTATAACTTGTAAACTTATCAAATTGTCTTTTTTATAAAATGTCTCATTTATTTATTAAAGTACATATTTATTTATATGTAATATATAAGTTAGTGAGTTTTAACTATACATTTTATATTATATTTACTTGAGTGCTAATATTATACTATATACTTTTATTTTACAAATCTGATTATTATTTTCACTTTCATCATTTATACCATATCTTGAGTTATACAAATAGATAGATGCTCATTTTTGGGTGACACAAACTAAATATTATATGCTACAATTAACTCTCGTATAACTACTGCTCAATCAATTTCTAAATGTCCCTAACAGTCCGTCCAAAACAGACTACTCAGATTTGAACTTCAATATTGTTTTGAGCATATCTCACTCATTTTAAGGATTCCATTGTGTGGCCAACTCTCACATGTGTAAAAGTCTCATAACTTACTGTATATTCATTCATTCAAGCCATTTTAACAATTTAACGTAATTGTTTTTACTGTTTTATACAGCCTACTTATTTAAGCATGATTTTCACCTTTTTACATGTAGTTTTCAATCTTTTTAACCAAGTTTATCAACACATGATCCCCACATAATATTTTTATCATCATATATCATCATATACATATATACTACATTATAAAGGGTGTATCCCTTTGGTTGAAAGTTGAAAATGTTGAATGGTTGAAAATGTGGGTCCCACTAATATATACTACATTTATAATTCAAACATCTTAATGCATATATAAATTATATTATGTGAACACACTAAAGTCATTTGGAGATGAATTATTGACGTGCAACAAAAATAAATAAACATATGAAGTTATGAACGATGCCATTTTTCAATGTTTTGAAACTCGGTTTTTAAATCGACCTGGTCGAGTCATCGGGTAAACTCGGATTGACCCGGTTTTCTAAATTGTTTACCAACTAATATAATATGTAGGTTTTACTTAACGAGTAACGTGTATTATTAGTTAGCTCATAAACTCTAATGTAATGTTTTACTTTCAGCTTTACTAAAAGATTTTATGGGCTTTTTGATACACGTTTATTTAATATTTTATCTAGCATTGAATTGTCATCTGTTAAAACATTCTATAATTTCAATTTGATCTTTTCATGCTTTATTTTGAACGTACACAAAACACTTACCACAATATCGCATACTGTAAATTATTTGCCACTAACCAAATTCCGCCGCTATGCGCGGGTACTCGTCTAGTATACATCAAGAAAGAAAATACAATTTACTTTTACAAAAATAACAAGGAAATGGGAAGGATGATCTTGTTACCACCAAGATTATGAAAGTTAAGATCAATCTTGACTTTTGTTGTCAAAACTTGTGGTACACCAATATCCACTTCAAGATCACCTATCTTCGAGAAATACTTGTGGAAAATCAGCCCTAGGACACCAACAAATCTCCTCCTTGGATGTAAAAATCACCACCAATCAATAGAGCTTCAAAATATTTTCATCATATGTGTAAATAACATATGATTTATGGTTGAATCAAAATCAAATGGGGGTTTTGTTGTGAGAGTGGGACGGCATGAATGAGTGAGGGAGAGAGAGAGAGAGAGAGAATTTTTGTGTTTTGCATGAGTGAAAAGGGAGGAAATGGTTTAGTGTAGGTGGTTTTGTGTAGTTGCTAGTTTGAGAGAAAGTTAAGACAAGTGTCTTAACTTGTCATGTAAAGTTGACACCTCAAAGGTGTGTAGCTTAAGCTTGCCGTCCCATGTAGTGGGGTGGGGCAAGTTTATCTTGTCTCATCCCAATTTAATTACGGGTACTCCTCGATTCTAGTTTTCTCGATTTGCGTGCCCTCGGGTCGTTTTACGAAAAACGTTTTTATAAATTATGAATCAACGGCACAAAACGAATCTAATAAAAATAATCTCATCAAAAACGTAAATACGTAATCCTAAGGTTTCCGTTTTAATCGTAAAGGACATTAAATTATGCACGTAAGTCCTAATTTCTTCTCGTAAATTTGTGAGTTTATGAACCAACACAAATTTAAAATTCCAAAATAATATTCACGAATAAATTTATTTCCTGAATTGTCGGACTGTCACCAAAATGGTGTATGTAAACGTTAACACGTAACGTAGAATTCTCCGGTTTAAACGTAGTCGATGCTACTTCAAGACGTAAACCCAAATTTCTTCCCATAAATGAGTGAGTTTATAATATAACATTAAAATAATGTTTTTAAATAATACTTGAGAATAAAATATCAACCATAAATTGACGGATTGTCACAAGTATAGCTGATGCTGGAGAAGAAAAAGGGTCATTGGGAAGTACAACTTCGATAGTCTTGTCATCCTCTGAATTCGAGGCCGATAACCATCCACACTGTACTGATCGTGGAGATGAAGGGATAGCTGGAGCAGGGTCTACCACTGATAGGAGAGTCGGAGGTGCGGTAGGTGGAGTCATGATGCTCTGAAAATAATATTATTTTAAATTTGAAGTAAGTATAAGCTTACAAACAAAAGAAAAATTATTATTTTTGGTTACAAGTTTTATGAAGTATACCCCTTTTAAACAATCATCGCAATGTTTTAAGGTTATATATATTAATACTTATATATATATAATCATTTAACCAGTTTACTTAACAATCAAAACACACTTAGTTCACATAACACAAAATGCCCTACGATCTACATGCTTAACTAATACGGTCCAAAAAAATCCCAAAAGATTTTTATAAAGTTATAGTCCAGTGTTAAATAAAATAAAAATTATTTTATTTTTATTTTATTTAAAAGTTTATCTGGTTCTCTATAACTAATGCTCTGATACCATTCTCTGTGATACCCTGGGTTGGGTCAAAATATGCGGAATTATCAACGGAGATGTCACAAGGGTTGATCGATAGCACATAGTTCATAGAGCATAAGATAAGAGATTATTCAAAACATATTACATGGTTATCGTACAAATTTATAAAAATTGTCTTCAACATGATAACAGTAGATTGTTTATTTTTCCCCAAATAGAACCCTTGACGAGTCCTACAATGCAGATTACAATGATGCTTGAGTCCATGCACACACCACGTACTAACTTCATTTTCTTGAGAAAAACATGCTTAGAGGGTCAACATAAAGTTGGTGAATTTACAGGTTTAGTAATAATTAGTTTGGACATACATCAATCATAGAAGTAACAATGCACAAAGCATTTTTACTAAAAGGTAGATTACATTTTCTATTACTCGAAACTGAAGCTTAACCTTCCATAGTCCTCAACAGATGAGAACTTGGTGTCCTACATAAAGACACCTAAACCCAGTTCCAACATGGTATACATATGTCGTCCCGGCCAAGGCACAGTGAGCATGACTCACCCAGATGGGGATGGTCAATCCCAAATAGATCTATTTATAACATTCGAGCAATTTCAATAATTTAACAGTTTCTATAATAGTCAATCGTAGTCAAGTTTATACAATTCCGTTATGTCCAATAAAATAGTTGCATGTTTTCTCCCCGGTAAAGGAAAAGTTTATCAATAGTTTATATGGGGCTGTAAACTCACCTGGGAGTTAGAAATAGCTGTATAATATGAATATCCAAATAATGCTCACGCCAGAAGCTTTGCCTAATCAAATAGTACAGTCTTAATAGATAATACAAGGAACGTATGTGTATGCTTATACAGATTTTTAATCAGTTTATTAATGCTACAGTATTTATCTAAATAATTGTAGTATAAGTATCAACAATATCTATTTAAACTTGTAATTAAGTTTCATATTTAAGTAAACATAAAATGTCTTACTTATGATATTAGTTAATGTCCGTAGTACATGTATTAATAATAACTATTTAAACTTACAATTAAGTTTCATATATAAGTAAACATAAAATGTTTTACTTATAATATTAGTATACATACTTGCATTTAATTTATCTTACGTTCATATAATTTTATTTCCTAAAAGTATATGAGTACATGTATTAATAATACATATCCATATTGTTTATACAATTTATTTCATAAAGCAAAATATAAATATTTTATTTTTTGTAAAGTAAAAATATAAATATTTTATTTAACTTAAAAGTTACCATAAATTATTTAACATTTATAAAATAATTTATAAGTTACAAGTTTAAGAATTTATACTTTAAATTCTTATGGTTTAGGGTTTATTTAAGTTTTACTAAATTTAAAATAGAATTAGGGTTAGGGATAGTTTATGTTTTGGGATATGGCAAAACTAGTCCCTCCATATTTTAAGTAAAGTAAAACTTTCGGATTTTATATATTTAGTACCTAGGGTTTGTTATACTTTCGGGTTTTGGCAGTTTTAGTCCTCCTAGTTATAACAAGTCTTTATAACTTTCATAAAATGGCAAAAACAGTCCCTAGGGCTTCTTTATGTTTCAGATTATTATAAAAGTGGTCCTTAGGGTTATGAAATGACAAAACAACTTTTAGAAACATTCCAAAATGGTCCCTAGGGTTTAATATGCCACGGATGGTATTTATTAAACCCTAGACTTTCGGATAATTACATTTTTAGTCCCTTGTGTTTATTAGTTTATCAAAACAAGTTTCAAATGTCACGGTTTTAGTCCTTAAGTTTCATAAATTGTCATTTTAGTCCAAAAGTCTTTATAAGTTATATTTTATTATAAAAACTTTTATTTAATAGTCCAAAACAATAAATGGGCTCATTAAATGGGCTAAAAGATCTAATAAGTGTGAAAACACTTATCCTTGTACCACTTATTTCAAATAATAACAAGACCAAAACGTGTATTTTATATCGTAAAAGTCGGAATTATGCGTGGTTTGTGTTTTATTGTGTTTTAGGACCAAAAGATGAAAAAGGAAGAAAACATGGCCTATCACGGGCTTTTATCGAAGAAAACGAGAAAAGACGAAGTCAAAAGATCAAGAGTGCAAAAAGAACGGAAGCCCAAGGCCTATTCTGAAGATTTATCGAAGAAAAAGTCTAAAGACGGAAGTTTAATGAAGTCGAAGAACTCAAGTCCAGTAGAAGAAGAAAATTATAAGACAAGTTCAGTTTGTATCGACAAATCCCGAGACGACGTCTAGAAAGACAAAGCATTTAAATCGAGTCGAGAAGAAAGAAAGAAGGAAGCAACACATGCACCTTCCCACCTCCTATAAATACCCTCCTAATGATACATTAGGAGGGTGTTAGTTAGTAAATTTAGTTCATTTTTCATTTTTGTAGTTTAATTTTTAGAGAGAGAAAGTGCTTAACTTTCTCTCACTAGAAAAACTTCATCTTTTATCTTTCTTGTTTTAATCAAACATTTACTTTTTAAGCTTAATCTTGTCTTAATCTTCATCTTTTTAATCTTTCTTGTTAGTTACAATCTTGTGTTCATCATCTCTTTCATCTACTTTTCTATTTCGTCACATAAAGTTTCTTACTTTACGTGTTTCTTGATTTGTGTGTTGAAGATTTATAAGTTTTGATCATTTGCCTTACTTATTGGTAGCTTATTGGAGTTTTTCTTGGCTTATTGTCTTTGAAAAGTTGTTAAAAATTTGCTTAAAATCGTCCTTGTCCGAGATCCTAGTTTTTAGGAGTTCCTGATTCGATTTCGCAATACTTCATGTATTGCGGATTTGAATCCCTTGTAACTGCGAAATCTTGATTAATTTTCCTCATTGCGAAATCTTTATTCCTGGTGATTGCGAAATCTTCCTTCCTAGTCATTACGAAATCGAATCCAGCATTGCAGAATTGTATGTCCAAAGTTGCGGAATTGTGCAAATTTTGTTATTGCGAATTCATATGTTTTAGATTGCGGAATTATGGAATGTTTGATTGCGAAATCTTCGTTACTCAAGGATTGCGAAATCTTGTCTTGTATTGCGGAATTGTTGGTTTTTAGGCATTGCGAAATCATACTTAATTTTTAGTATTGCGAAATTATTTGTTTAATTACGGAATTATTTCAAGATTTTTGAATTGCGAATTTGTGTTGTTTTAAAGTTGCGAATTTATTTCAATTTTTTAGTATTGTGAAATTAATTGTTTTTATTTAAATTTAATTTTTAAATTTAATTTTCCCGCCAATTTCTTTAAGTTTCGTTTTACTTATTTGTTTTATTTTTCGTAAACTTTATTTTAATATGTCTTTTCTTAATTTCTTTTTAAATAGTGTTTTATTTTATAGTTTTCATTTCTTTACGTTTTAACTTAGCGTCATTTAATTTTTAAGTCAGTTAATTTTAGTATAATCTTTTCTCGCTTTATTTTTATTTTAATTACTCAACGAAGCCTTTTCTTTTAATTAGTTTTAGATAACAAAACTTTCTTATTTTTCCACCAAGAACGACTGAGTCGCACTTTTAACTGGAGATCAATTCGATTAGACGCCGAGAACAGCGAACTTTTAACCTAGCAAAATCTAGTTATTAAATGGCGCCGCTGCCGGCTCTTTTCGTTATGATTAACAGTTTTTAGTGAAAGACGCGTTGGATTTTGGGATCCGTTCATTTTTGAACGTTATTTTCTTGCTTAAATTTTCAAAAAATATCCTAAAAAAATATAAAATTTTCAAAAATACAAAAAAATAGAAAAACATAAAAAACCCAAAATATTTCTTGTCTATCTTTCATTTCCTTTTGTAGGTGTGTATGCGTACTCGTGCTCGTAAGAAGAAAGTAGCTCAAGCCGAAGTCTTTACTCCACCTATTTTCACCATGGACAATCAACCAATGATCGAGCTTTTGCAATCGCACGTAGAGGGCAACACCGATGCTATTGGCATACCCGAGATTGGAGCCAACAATTTTGAACTCAAATCCGGCTTCATTCAAATGGTCTCTGCACAACCTTTCTTAGGGCGTTCGCTTGATGATCCTCATGCCCATATAAAAAGGTTTCTTCAACTCACTAATACAGTTAAGTATAATGGGGTTTCACAAGAAGTGATTCGCTTGCAACTTTTTCCTTTCTCCTTAGAGGGACAAGCCCAGAATTGGCTTGTTAGGAACCGCCACAAAGTATTCTTACGTAGACGGATTTAGAGACCAAGTTCATTAACTACTTTTTCTCACCCTCACGTACTACCACTTTGCGGAATGAAATTATTACATTTGAACAAAAATACGGTGAGACATTTAGTGAATCTTGTGTAACACCCCCATAAAGAGGGTGTCACAGTGGTGGATCGATGAGTAAATAGCTTACAAAGCACAGATCATAATTATATGATTTTTAAGATACAATTGATGTAAACATTGAATTGGTACAAACATTTAAATCGTTGAATAACATTTGTTATGAATACCCCAGTAAAAGATAATCCCCCGTCATTTTTATGCTCCTAAATGATGCTCAATCCATGCTCAAATAATCTTGCTATATAACCTGGGAAAAACATGCTTAAAACAGTCAACATAAAGTTGGTGAATTCATAGAGTTTTGTAAAATAATCAAGTTTACCATTTCCATTATTTCCATTTTAGTGTTTGCTAAATAGCATATGATTAAGTTTAGTAACGCAAACCTTATAGATAGTAGCAATGAACGAAGTATATATATACAAAAGATAATTACATTTTCTATTAATCGAAGTGGAAGCTTAACCTTCTATACTTCTCGACCGGTGAGAACCCCAGGCCTTACAAAAAGGCGCCCAACCCAGTTTCCAACAAGGTATACATTTGTTGCCTCGGCCAAGGCACAGTGAGCGCTACTCACGTAGATGGGGATGGTCAATCCCAAATATACCTATTTCTAACATTCGCGCGATTTACAACAATTTAACAGTTTCAATAACAATAGATAATCGTAATTACGAGTACCATTCAATTTGCGTTCTATAGAATAAATATCTATCAATCATATAGTCAAAACAGGTTACAGTTCAATTTACATTCTATAATTAAATAATAGTCATATAGTCAAAGCAAGTTGAAGTTATTTAATAGCATGTCCCCCTCGCGGGTTTGAAAAATCATAAAAGATTTAAAAAGTGAGGCTATGAACTCACCTGATACAATCGTCACAATAGTTAATAGAGAACGAACGTCAATCAAGAATAAATGTCAACACTTGATACATGATCATACGAGACCTAAAGATAACGAGGCACGTCTTAGGCTCGAGACGATAAATAAATCGTACATATATGTAATAAGTATGTTTTAATAAGTTCTTGGACATTGCATAAGTTCTATGATTCTTTATAAAACTTTTAGGTGAACACTTAGTCATTTTAAGTGAAAAATCCAAGTTGACACTTTTAGCTCATCTTAAGCCCAATAGTGGTCCACTACCCAAGTATATGACTTAAGTTCATTTTAGATTCAGTATACTACTCTAAATTGGTTATTAATCTCAGGTCCAATAATGGCCCAATAGCCATTACAAGTCTAAGTTGGGCTTTTATGGCTCAAGTTCACTTTGTATAGTTTTTGGGTTCTGAAACACATCACAACCACATACACTTAATATTTCACGTTGGTCGGGTCTCGGGTCATCTAGTCATCAGTATAAAAATAATTCCAAGATCCCCGACATGTGGGTCCTACCATGTCGGTTTATATAAAAATCATCACATTTTAAGTTAATGAGTTATAATCCGTTTATTACAATTTTCCCGACATGTCCCGCTAATTTGCACATATCTCTTGAACCGTAAATCATCTAAGTGTGTTATTTTTACCAAAACCATTATTAACTCATGTACTATGCTGATTATAAGTCTAATTATCCCCAATTTATACTTTTCATAGCTAATTAATCTATTTCTTAACTTAGAAGAGTTGGCTGTTTTTGGGCAGCGAAACTCGTTTTCACCATTTTGGTCGCCATTTCCAAACCGTAAGGAACTGGTAAACTATCCAATTGATTATTTTTTTTCATGATTTTATATACAACCTACAGTTTTACCGTTTTCAATGATTCTGGGTTCTTATATGTGAAAACAGTCCGTGAAGACAGTATGTTCAGATCTGACAAGTTTTCACTATTTTGGTCACCATTTTTAAACCGTAAGTAATTGGTAAATCATCCAATTGATTCTAGTTCTTCATGATTTAATATACGACTTTTAGTTTTACATATTCGTAGGTAAGTATACAAATTTTACGAGAAAACAGTATGTCCAGATCTGACTAGTTTTCACTATTTTGGTCATATGTTACTATCTAAAACTCGTCACGAGACGAGCCACCCGGGGAATTAATCACAAAACAATTATCTATCTTAATATGTAAGTTTTGTTACGGTTCAAAAATTGTTATGAATCAAATCGTTAATAGGGCTTGTTTAGCTTTATTTTTAGTGTTCAAAATTTCATATACAATGTCCCAATACTTATTAATCGATTTCGTACATATATATATATATATATATATATATATATATATATATATATATATATATATATATATATATATATATATATATATATATATATATATATATATATATATATATATATATATATATATATATATATATATATATATATATATATATATATATATATATATATATATATATTCGGAATATACATAAGATCAAGAAAATACAAGGAATGATAAATAAGAACGAGATGTAGATCTTACGAGGCTTTATCAAAGTCGTTGTACTAGTGAGTGAGCAAGTAACCATCCAAGATCTTATCAACACTTAATGTGACCATCATGCATGGATAGATCTGGACTAGATCTATAAGTTTCACTTGGTGTAACCATCATGCATGTATAGATCCGGGGTAGATCTATACGTGTTACTTGATGCATATATAGATCCGGGCTAGATCTACATATTTTACTTAATGTTACTATCATGCATGTATAGATCCGGGGTAGATCTGTACGTTTTACTTGATGCATATATAGATCCACCATGGAAATAAAAGAAAATCTTGAAAGTTGATGCATGGAGGAGATTTTCATACCAACGTGTAGATCTTGAGATTTCCAAGATGGGTCTTTGATTTGTTTTTGAAGATTCAAACAAGAAAATCAAGAATTTGATGATCCTTGTGGGTTGGGGTTCACGACTCAAAGAAGAAAAAGAAAAGGGAGAGAGAGTTTTTGGTGGGAGGTGAGATGTGTGTGTGTTTTATGTGAGAGAAAGTGAAGGGATGAGGAGACATAGCCCTTATATAGAGTGGGAGGAAGTGTGACAAGTGTCACCCACTTAAACTTTGTCCAATGAGAAGCAAGAAGGTGGGTGGACATGATAGACATGTGTCACCAACCTAGAGCTGGCCCAATGGGGAAGTGAGGTGTGTTGGTGGCTTGTCTAGTGTGCCAAAAGAGTTGTTGGGCTTCTTAACCCTCTTATTGGGCTTGTTAAGCCCATTACTATCCAAGGTTTAAATATTTGGGCTTATAAGGCCACAAATGGTCCTAAAGTGTATCTTGTATTATAACTTTCGTTATTACACGGTTCGGGGCACGTTCGGGATTTATGAGTTTTTGCTTCATCTTACGAGGATTTCGTAATTGATCCAAAAATCATTTTTCCAATAAGATGGAGTATTTATATGACGTGTAAATACGAGAAACGTGCTCGTTTATTTAAACGACAAGTATTTGTCATTTATCTTTTGTATAACGTAAGTATCGTTTTAGTAGAAATACTTCTCATTTAATCATTCCGTAGATAAATGTAATATTAAACAATTTAATCAAATTGTTTGTCAAGTATTTCTTGACAATAATTTATATTGTTAAATTATTGAATTGCCGGTACACGGTTTGAATGAATTTTGTCAAATTTTCAAATCTGATGATTTTTGTATGGTTCAAAAAGGGTTTTTGAAACATACTTCATTATTATTTAATGAACGAAGAATCTCGGGTTTTATAAGATCCACATGCCACCTTGAGTTTCTTCCTTGATATTTCATTACTATTACCAGGTTGAGAAATGATCTAGTATCGTTGATTAGATTTTTATTACATTTTTCTCATGGTAAAATCATGATTTTACAGCACCACCCCGTTATTTTAGCTTCGTCCTCGAAGCTATTAAAAACTTTGTCATCTGTTAGGGTATAGATGTCATAGATCTAAAGGTTCGTCTTAGACATGCTCAGAAACAAATGGTGCCAACAATGTAAGGAGATAGTTATTCGGATTGCTCTATAAGTCCGATTGGGAAGTATCTGAGTGTTGCTACCATTACGGATGAATAGAAAGCAATGCAAAGAGATCTTTATTCGGGTCGTTCTATATATCCGATTGAGCAGTATTTGGATGCTGCTACTATTATGGATGGATAGTATTATCCGAAGGTTTGACCTTTAATCCGATATAGCGATAGAAGCTCGCGGATCAATTAATGATAATTAAGAGAGGGCAAACTTTGGAAGTTGCCAACTAGGAAAAGTCGATGTAGTGTCAACTATACTTAGTTGGTTAATCTCTTGACGATAGCTTGTTCATTTTGAAAACCTACAAGCCAGGATTTAAGGTTGGAGAGGGTTCCGGAGCTAGACATTCTGGTCCTGTTTATGTTCGGATTGCTGCTCTGGCTATGAGCCAGGAGCAGGACATGACAAACGTCCACAGCCTGTTGATAACAGGCCAGGTGGAGTACACTGTTATGCATGAGCGCATAGAATCTCTCTTGGACCATATGGGCAGATGCCCTGATAGCACGAGGTTTTTGGGCCATGAGGCCTTGCAATAGTTGTTGGAGGAGAACTACTTCCTCCATTGGCATAATCACACCTTGGAGGGGGGGGGGGGGCTTCAGCATAAGACCCACACTTCTCTTACTGCACAAGGGAAGTTCTTGTCTTCCTTCTTTGATCCTGCAGTTGTTTGTCATGATGGAGTGACAGCGGAGACCGCCTACCTTCGAGGAGTCGTTGGCAGACTACGGTCCCAGTTGTTGATTGCACTCAGTTTGCTTAAGGAGTCCTGATTGGCTTATAGAATTATTGCAGAGTACCCTGTCGGCACCTGCAGCCTTACCAGCCCTACCAGTACCAACCCTATCTAGCAGACCTGCTGGGCAGGATTTGAGTAGATGTACTAGATATTTTGTATACCATGATAAGCTTTCGGGTTGTATTCAAGCTATCATGCAAAATTCACGAGTCACTTAGAAGTTTAAGAAATCATTCGCCAAATCACAGTAAATCTTGTGATGATACATTGTAAAGGTAGTTTATTACAATTGAGTACGATGAATGATAACGTTAATAAAGTCGATGACGTGTGTAGAAACCCAAATTTCTAGGGGTTTTACACGACCCCGTTATTTTAGTTTCGTTCTTGAAGCTAAAAATGAAGTTACTTGTTCAGGGAACAAGTGAGAGTACTTTTTCTTGAGCGGGTAATCTTGTAAACTCAAGTTTTAAGTTTACAAGGTTGGGTTGACTAGGACAAACTCGTCTTAAGTCTTGGTTTTTACTTAAATGTGCCTCCGGGGCCCCAACGTGTCTTGATGAGCGTAGATAACAGTTCATTAACGTTTCTACTAGTTCTTCAAGAGATTTTTAAGTCTATTAAGCTTTAATAGGCTTATGCGATGTCGAGTTAGAAATATAGTTTTGGCTGGTACCGCTCTACAATTTTCACGCGAAGGGTTTCCTGATATACTTCTAAACTGTGGAAGGCAAACATTAGTTTGACACCAAAGCTTCACTCAGCGAGATGGCTAAGATTTTTGTTGGTGTTGCTTGGGTAGGAAGTTACAAAGAATCTGCTTCATTTGTGGTTGAGCTGGGGTATAAGTTGCATAGAGAAGAAGTACTTCAAATGATGGAAATCAAAGACAATACCAAGAATAAAGAAGTGTGCATTTCTGGTGAGATGCGGAAAGGGTCATGCATCTACTGTTGGTGGTTCCAAAAATTGCACAAGTTTCGACTTCTAAAAGGAGGAAGTCATTCGTTTCAAGGCTTGTTGGAAAATGGTATTGTCAAACTAATTGGATCCGAAGAGGAAAAGATAGTCCAACAGAGTATTGGAAATCAAATAACGCTTTTTGGGTGATGACAAACATAACCCTACAAAATACACCCATTGAGAGTTGGGCATGTCTTATATGCTTGGGTTTGTCTTCCCCGTCGACTTAAGAAGTGTGGGGTAAGAAGATAGGGCATCCTCTTACCAAGTATTTCTGGTCTTCGGTACAAGAGATGACACTAACTCTAGTGTCAAACAGTCTGTGTTACCATCACCTCGAATGATCGAAGTTTCATTTCTCAATTGCAGATGAACCAGCTTTCTTTTCTGTGACACCCCAAAGGGGTTAAATGAAACGGAAGTGGGCACTCCCGAAAAGGGTTCAAAATGCAGCGGAAAAAGAACTCTCGCTGAAAGGGGTCAGATGCAACGGAAAGAAGGCACCCTCAAAAGATTCAAATGCAGCGGAAAATGGACATTTCTAAAGGAGTCAAATGCAACGGAAACGGACGTCCCTTAACGCGGTCGAATGCAGCGGGAATGATATTTGGGCTAAGGATAAGCCCAAAAATCAAGAGCACAATGCTATGATCCAAAATAGATGAATACGAGTCTTCTTAGGTTTCTAGATGGTGATGTAATAACATCAATTATGAGTTTATCTTAATGATAAGGTACTACTGGGGAAATCGCGAGTCAAAAGGGATACGTATATAGTCGTATACATAAAATAATATCAATAATGAGTCATGTCGAATATATTTGAGCCCATGTGATTATAAATTTCTATTTACATCGACAAGCGTCCTTATCCATGTAAGGTGAAATTTATAACTCCATTCGGTGACCTATGATTTCTTTATTCAAACGAACAAGCGTCCTTACTTGTTTCAATAATGTTTTCATAGCCCACCTTACCTAAATATTCCCGACCAGGCTTATTATTTAGGATAAATATAACGTCTAAGATAATAGATATTATTAAGATACTTTACAGCCCGTTTAGTTATAATTTTCGTCTTCGGGCGTCCCATTCCACCGTGATACGAATTTTATAAGTAAACTTCTGGTCCGGTGGCTTATGATTTCACCTTTAGACGTCCCATTCCGTCTAAAGACGTAATCATAATTAACTTAGGATCAAGAGTCTCAGGTCCCATATATAAAATATAGAATCATAAGTACCTTGATTTTG
Organism: Glebionis coronaria; assembly: GCA_025667525.1. NCBI lineage: Eukaryota > Viridiplantae > Streptophyta > Magnoliopsida > Asterales > Asteraceae > Glebionis > Glebionis coronaria. The sequence continues at coordinate 320,109,109 of CM046877.1, read as the reverse complement.
GGTTCCACCGTATCATTTAAAGATGCAAATTTATCCAAATAATATCACATGATATTATTAAAAGTAAACGTATATGAGTCGCTAATAAGTCGGGTTCCGTAGATATACGTACAAAATCATAGGCGAGAGAAAATACATGTTGATGCGCGATAACGTGCGCAAGAATACACATCAAATAAGGGATTTATATGTATAATATAATGTAATAATATATTACAATCATAAGCATAGGCATTATATCATATAATTCCTTCTAATAAGGGATATATATATATACACACATAACAACAAGTTCAAACCTTAAAAAGAAAATGTAGTACGCTAGGTAATGCTTCCTTGTCTGTTTTTAGATATTCCAGTATGTATGTTTGTTTTAAATTCGTTTTCATTAAGTGGCTTGTCTGTTACCCTAGTGGTTAGAATAGACTAACTAGTTCCTATTCATCGAATAACTATGTAAAGACAGTATGCCCAAGTTTTAATACCTTAAATGAAATAAAGGTTCTAGGGTTTGACTAAGTTTCGGTTATTGGCAAAACGAGGCCCTCTATATTTTACCAAATGTACACTTTTCGGTTCTTAACAGCTTTAGTCCTTAGGGTTTCTAGTATTTTCGGGAGATGGTAAAAATAGTCCCTTTATTTAACATTAGGTTTTATAACTTCCAATAAGTGGTGAACTAATCCTTAGGGATTCTACTTGTTTCGGCTAATTACATCATTAGTCCTTAGAGTCCTAAAATGACAGTTTAACTTCCAAGAATATACAAAGTTGTCCTTAAGGTCTAATAAGTTACGAATGGCATTTATTAATCCCCACACTTTCAAATATTTACAATATTAGTCCTTGTAATTTCTGTTTTATCAAGACAAGTTTCAAATATCATGGTTTTAATCCATAAGTCTTATAACTAACGTTCTTAGTCTAAAGTTTTTATAGTTATATCTTCGGTATAAAAACTTTACTTAAGTGTAAAATCACTAAGTGAGCTTATTAAGTGTACCAAAAGAGCTAATGGGCTTCCCAAACCCTTATTGAGCTTACAATATCCATTAACAATTCTTATGAGCTAAGGATTTCTTAATGGGCCTAATTATAGTTTTAGATCCATCAATATTAGAGTTTTACTACATAGGTCCATAAGACAATAAATGGGCCTAATGGTCTTCCTAATGGGCCTAAACATATTTTAGTCCATTAATAATTCAAGGTTTGCTAAGTGGGCTTACTAGGCATTGGATAGCCGAATGGGCTTAGTTAATGGTTCGGCTATATTGTATTGGCTTAACTAGTCTGTTAATAATACTTAACCATTTATCTAGGTGTGAAGTTTATGAAACCTTACAAGTTTATTAGTTCTTAAAGGTTAATTCAAGATCTCCAAAGAAGAATTTATAAAATCAAATTTTTGATTTTCTCGAACATTTTATTAGATTTTTCAATATTTATAAAATCTAATTAGGTTTACTAAAGATTTCCTAAGATTTTGCAAGACGTATATTATTCAGTTAGATTTTTATAAAAATCAATTTAGATTTTTCCAAGATTGATTAAAATAGATAGATCTATTTAGGTTTTTAGAGACTTTAAAAAAATCTTCTTAGATTTTCTAATGGGTTATAGAGATTCTGTTAGATTTATAATGTTCCCAAAGTTTTTATTAAAATTTTCATTTAAATATTTCCATGTGTCTGTTATGTATTAGATTGTTCGTGGTTATAATACATTGTTCGAGCCATCATACTTCAGAAGCCATTCTATAAACGTTTGAGGAGCGAGGTCACTTTAAATCGTAAACCCAACCACTTAGTCAAAACGTAATATCAAGATGGAGCATCTTTAGTATAAAGCTCCCTACTAACATGGCATGTTTATTTGTTTTATTAAGTATCTTGAGTATTTAATATTTCTATAATAAATATTAAATAGTTATGATACATGAATACGTACAAGTTAGCATCTAATACAATCAACAATTACAAATGCATAGAATAAGGAATGCGCACTTATATCATATAGTTATGCATACTCTCTATGCTATATGCTCTCTAAGTATGTCCCAAAAAATCCCAAAAGATTTTTATAAAGTTATAGTCCATTTTTAAATAAAAGAAAAATATTTTTATTCTTATTTTATTTAAAAATTAATCTGATACCATTCTCTGATACTATTCTCTGTAACACCCCCATAAAGCGGGTGTCACAGTGGTGGATCGATGAGCAAATAGCTTACAAAGCACAGATCATAATTATATGATTTTTGAAATACAATTGATGTAAACATTGAATTGGTACAATCATTTAAATCGTTGAATAACATTTCTTATGAATATCCCAGTAAAAGATAATCCCCCGTCATTTTTATGCTCCTAAATGATGCTCAATCCATGCTCAAATAATCTTGCTAAATAACCTGGGAAAAACATGCTTAAAACAGTCAACATAAAGTTGGTGAATTCATAGAGTTTTGTAAAATAATCAAGTTTAGCATTTGCATTATTCCCATTTTAGTGTTTGCTAAATAGCATACGATTAAGTTTAGTAACTCAAACCTTATAGATAGTAGCAATGCACAAATTATATATATACAAAAGATAATTACATTTTCCATTAATCGAAGCGGAAGCTTAACCTTCCATAGTTCTCGACCGATGAGAACCTCAGCCCTTACAAAAAGGCGCCCAACCCAGTTTCCAACAAGGTATACATCTGTTGCCTCGGCCAAGGCACAGTGAGCGCTACTCACGCAGATGGGGATGGTCTATCCCAAATATACCTATTATAACATTCGCGGGATTTACAACAATTTAACAGTTTCAATAACAATAGACAATCGTAATTACGAGTGCCATTCAATTTACGTTCTATAGAATAAACATCTATCAATCATATAGTCAAAACAGGTTACAATTCAATTTACATTCTATAATTAAATTATAGTCATATAGTCAAAGCAAGTTGCAGTTATTTAATAGCATGTCCCCCTCGCGGGTTTGAAAAATCATAAAAGATTTAAAAAAGCGAGGCTATGAACTCACCAGATACAATCGTCACAATAGTTAATAGAGAACGAACGTCAGTCAAGAATAAATGTCAACACTTGATACACGATCATACGAGACCTAAAGATAACGAGGCACGTCTTAGGATCGAGACGATAAATAAATCATACATATATGTAATAAGTATGTTTTAATAAGTTCTTGGACATTGCATAAGTTTTATGATTCTTTTTTAACTTTTAGGTGAACACTTAGTCATTTTAAGTGAAAAATCCAAGTTGACACTTTTAGCCCATCTTAAGCCCAATAGTGGTCCACTACCCAAGTATATGACTTAAGTCCATTTTAAATTCAGTATACTACTCTAAATTGGTTATTAGTCTCAGGTCCAATAATGGCCCAATAGCCATTACAAGTGTAAGTTGGGCTTTTATGGCCCAAGTCCACTTTGTATAGTTTTTGGGTTCTAAAACACATCACAACCACATACACTTAATATTTCACGTTGGTCGGGTCTCGGGTCTTCTAGTCATCAGTATATAAATAAGTCCAAGATCCCCGACATGTGGATCCTACCATGTCAGTTTATATATAAATCATCACATTTTAAGTTAATGAGTTATAATCCGTTTATTACAATTTTCCCGACATGTCCCGCTAATTTGCTCATATCTCTTGAACCGTAAATCATCTAAGTGTGTTCTTTTTACCAAAACCATTATTAACTAATGTACTATGTTGATTATAAGTCTAATTATCCCCAATTTATACTTTTCAGAGCAAATTAATCTATTTCTTAACTTAGAAGAGTTGGCTGTTTTTGGGCAGCCAAACTCGTTTTCACCATTTTGGTCGCCATTTTCAAACTGTAAGGAACTGGTAAACTATCCAATTGATTCTTTTTGTGCTTGATTTTATCTACAACCTACAGTTTTACCTTTTTTCAATGATTCTGGGTTCTTATATGAGAAAACAGTCCGTGAAGAGAGTATGTTCAGATCTGACTAGTTTTTACTATTTTGGTCCCCATTTCCAAACCGTAAGGAATTGGTAAATCGTCCAATTGATTCTAGTTCTTAATGATTTTATCTACAACTTTAGTTTTACATATTCGTAGGTTAGCATACTAATTTTACGATAAAACAGTCCATCAAAATAGTATGTCCATATCTTACTAGTTTTTACTATTTTGTTCATATCTTACTATCTAAAATTCGTCACGAGACGAGCCACCCGGTGAATTAATCACAAAATAATTATCTATCTTAATATGTAAGTTTTTTGTATCCCAAACCTGCTGAGTTTGACATGCAATCTGTTTTTGTTACGGTTCAAAATTGTTATGAATCAAATCGTTAATAGGGCTTGTTTAGCTTTATTTTGAGTGTTCAAAATTTCATATACAATGTCCCAATACTTATTAATCCATTTCGTACATATATATATATATTCGGAATATACATAAGATCAAGAAAATACAAGGAATTATAAATAAGAACGATATGTAGATCTTACGAGGCTTTATCAAAGTCGTTGTACTAGTGAGTGAGCAAGTAACCATCCAAGATCTTGTCAACACTTGATGTGACCACTATGCATGGATAGATCCAGACTAGATCTATAAGTTTCACTTGGTGTAACCATCATGCATGTATAGATCCAGGGTAGATCTATACGTTTTACTTTATGCATATATAGATCCGGGCTAGATCTACATATTTTACTTAATGTTACTATCATGCATGTATAGATCCGGGGTAGATCTATACGTTTAACTTGATGCATATATAGATCCACCATGGAAATAAAAGAAAATATTGAAAGTTGATGCATGGAGGATATTTTCATACCAACGTATAGATCTTGAGATTTCCAAGATGGGTGTTTGATTTGTTTTTGAAGATTCAAACAAGAAAATCAAGAATTTGATGATCCTTGTGGGTTGGGGTTCATGGCTCAAAGAAGAAAAAGAAAAGGGAGAGAGAGTTTTTGGTGGGAGGTGAGATGTGTGTGTGTTTTATGTGAGAGAAAGTGAAGGGATGAGGAGACATAGCTCTTATATAGGGTGGGAGGAAGTGAGTGTCACCCACTTAAACTTTGTCCAATGAGAAGCAAGAAGGTGGGTGGACATGATGAACATGTCTCACCAACCTAGAGTTGGCCCAATGGGGAAGTGAGGTGTGTTGGTGGCTTGTCTAGTGGGCCAAAAGAGTTGTTGGGCTTCTTAACCCTCTTATTGGGCTTGTTAAGCCCATTACTATCCAAGGTTTAAATAGTAGGGCTTATAAGGCCACAAATGGGCCTAAAGTGTATCTTGTATTATAACTTTCGTTATTACACGGTTCGGGGCGCGTTCGGGATTTATGAATTTTTGATTCATCTTACGAGGATTTCGTAATTGATCCAAAAATCATTTTTCCAATAAGATGGAGTATTTATATGACGTGTAAATACGAGAAACATGCTCGTTTATTTAAACGACAAGTATTTGTCATTTATCTTTTGTATAACGTAAGTATCGTTTTAGTAGAAATACTTCTCATTTAATCATTCCGTAGATAAATGTAATATTAAACAATTTAATCAAATTGTTTATCAAGTACTTCTTGACAATAATTTATGTAGTTAAATTATTGAATTGCCCGTACGCGGTTTGTATGACTTTTGTCAAATTTTCAAATCCGATGATTTTTGTATGGCTCAAAAAGGGTTTTTGAAACATATTTCATTATTATTTAATGAACGAAAAATCTCGGGTTTTACACCATCCACATGCCACCTTGAGTTTCGTCCTCGAAATTCCATTACTATTACCAGGTTGAGAAATGATCTAGGATCGTTGACTAGATTTTTATTACATTTTTCTCATGGTAAAATCATGGATTTTACATCGTGGGACCGTTTTAATGAACTTTTAAGAAAGTGTTCACAACCTGGTTTCACAAAAGTACATCAAATTAATACTTTTTACAATAGGTTAAGCATGAAAGACCAAGATTCACTAAATAGTGCCTCGGGGGGTAATATTTTGGTTAAGTCTTCTAATGCCGCTTGGGATATTATCGAGAACAAGTCTAGAGTGCAAACCAAGAGTGTTCGGACTAATGTGGCTAGTGCTAGCACTAATGAGAGCGACAAGAGAATTGATAAGCTTACTTCGCTTGTGGAATCAATTGCTCTCCAAACCGCTAACAATACCAAAGCCATCAATGCACAAGTTAATGCTATGAGTCAGTCATGTGAAATATACGGGGGATCTCATTCATACACCGATTGTCCTTCGACTCATGAGAATCCGGAAAATGTGTATGCCGCTAACGGTAACTATTCCACGGGAGGCTATCAAACACGTCCTCAAGGTGACCGCAATTTGCTCAGCTATCGCTCAAACAACTTTCTTTCACCACCCGGTTTTCCACCTCAAAACCCAAACAACCTCAATCGCAACAATCAAAACCAACCACGAGCTCTAAATCAATATCAAAACCAAAGAAACCCATATCCACCTCAAAGAAACAATCAAGTTTACCAACCGCCTGCTTATCAACCACCTTCCTACCATTCTCTTCCTCCCACCCAACCCACCACATTTAATCAAGAGGTTGACACTTACATGAGGACTAATGATGTGATAGTGCAAAATCTTCAGCGGGAAATGGCCAACATGAAAGCATATATGGTGAAACATGGGAATGATCATTGAGCCGATATGCGAAACTCTTTGGCAAGTCAAATGAATGACTTAAGGAACATGATGGCTAGTTTCTTCCCAAGTAATCAAGCCTCTGGTTCGGGTTCTCTTCCGAGTAACACCGTTGCTAATCCAAGAGGGGAGATGAAAGCAATCACCAATCAAAGTGGAAAAGGTTTAAATGAACTCAAGCTTCCTACACCTACATTGGTGATTGTGACAAAGGAAAACGAGTCCCCTTCTCCAATTCCTCCAACTTCTACTTCTACAATTCCTCCACCTTCTACTTCTTCCCCTCCCCACCCAAGGATGTGAGTGAGAATTCCATTCCAAAGTATTCATCTCAACCCAATATACCTTATCCCTCAAGGTTGAGGAAAGAGAAATTGAAGAACAAGGATGATATTCAGGTTTCTAACTTTCTCCAAATGTTTAAACAACTGAATTTCAATATCTTCTTTGTTGAGGTCTCGCTCACATGCCAAAATATGCTAAAATGTTTAAAGATCTTCTCAGTGATAAGGAGAAACTTCTTGACATCGCTTAGACCCAACTTAACGAGAATTGCTCCGCAGTGCTCTTAAGGAAATTACCAACCAAACTTGGTGATCCGGGTCGTTTTCTCATTCCTTGCAACTTCCCCGGGGTAGAGAATTGTATGGCCCTAGCCGATCTAGGTGCTAGTATCAACTTAATGCCTTTAAACGTTTGGAAACAATTGTCTCTACCCGAGCTAGTCCCCACACGAATGACTTTGGAATTAGCTAACCGTACGGTTGCTTATCCGGTGGGGATAGCCGAAGATGTCTTCGTTGGTGTCGACAAATTCACCTTTTCGGCGGATTTTGTTGTCGTTGACTACGAGATGGACCCCCGTGTTCCATTAATTGTTGGACGTCCATTCTTGAGGACCGGTCGCACTCTCATTGATGTAGCCGCGGGTGAATTAATTATGAGAGTTGGTGACGATAAAATCGTCTTCAACATGGGTAAACTTTCTAAGCAGCCTTCTGAAAACGAGAGCGTTAATTTCATTGACGTTCTTGATGAGGCTTGTGAAGGACATTTCAAAGAAGCTTGTAAAAGTGGTTCTTCTTCTCTACCCATTGTTGAGACCGTTGCCTCTATTGCTCTATCACTAACTCCATTTGGAGAAAGTGATTTCATTTTGAAAGAATTTGAAGCAACTTTGGGAGATGTGGACTTGCAATATGACGATTCTCCCTCCAATTGGGATGAAGACATTCGTACCATTGAGAAACTTCTCAATGAGGACCATATTTCTCCACCATCTCCTAAAGATATCTCTATCGATGAACCGAATTTGACTATGCCTTCCATCGAAAATCCTCCGGATTTAGAGCTTAAGGACCTACTGTCTCATCTCGAGTACGTTTTCCTTGAAGACAACAAGAAGTCACCCGTCATCATCGCAAAGGATTTGAAAGAAGACGAAAAATCCCGACTTATCGCCGTGCTGAAGAATTATAAGAAAACGATTTCTTGGAAAATCTTCGATATTCGTGGAATTGATCCTCACTTTTGCACACATAAAATTCTCATGGAGGGCGAATTTAAACCCACTATTCAAAGCCAAAGAAGGGTGAATCCCAAGATCCATGACGTTATCAAAAAAGAGGTTATCAAACTTCTTGATGCGGGAATGATCTACCCTATCTCGGATTCACCATGGGTTAGTCCCGTCCATTGTGTGGCTAAGAAAGGCGGAATCACGTTGTGCCCAACGAAAACAACGAGTTGATTCCTAATCGTCTCGTTAAAGGGTGGAGAGTTTGTATAGACTATCGCAAACTCAATGACGCTACGAGAAAGGATCATTTTCCCCTTCCTTTCATGGACCAAATGCTTGAACGTCTAGCGGGTAATGACTATTACTTCTTTTTAGACGGTTTCTCCGGGTATTTTCAAATCCCCATCGACCCCAAAGACCAAGAGAAAACCACATTCACTTGTCCTTATGGAACATTTTCTTATAAAACAATGCCTTTCGGCTTATGCAATGCTCATAGGACATTCCAAAGGTGTATGATGGTTATCTTCCATGACATGGTTGAAGAAACTATGGAAGTCTTCATGGATGATTTCTCGGTCTATGGTGATTCTTTCTCTCATTGCCTTGCCAATTTAGAACACATGCTTAAGCGGTGTGAAGACACTCGCCTTGTTCTAAATTGGGAAAAGTGCCATTTCATGGTGAAAGAAGGCATTGTGCTTGGACCTAAAATCTCAAAAGCCGGTCTTAAAGTGGACCGTGCTAAAGTGGACCGGGCTTCTATCGTCGATTCATTCAAGATTTTTCTAAAATCGCTCGCCCGATGACCCACCTCTTGGAAAAAGATACTCCTTTTATCTTTTCTAAAGAGTATCTTGAATCCTTCAATCTTCTTAAGGACAAGCTAACTAAGACACCGGTCTTGGTTACCCCTAATTGGGAGCTACCTTTTGAATTGATGTGTGATGCTAGCGACTTTGCTATTGGAGCGGTTATGGAACAAAGAGTGAACGAACACTTCCAACCAATCCATTATGCTAGCAAGACAATGACGGGGGCTCAATTGCATTATACCACTACCGAAAAAGAGCTTTTAGCTGTAGTGTATGCTTTTGAGAAATTCCGCCCCTATCTTGTTATTTCCACCACAATCGTGTATACCGATCATTCCGCGTTGAAGTACTTGTTGACAAAGCAAGATTCTAAGCCAAGACTTCTTCGTTGGGTTTTGCTCCTTCAAGATTTTAAAATTGAAATTCGTGACAAAAAGGGAGCCGAAAACCTAGCTGCGGATCATCTAAGTAGACTTGAGGATCCTTATCAAGGGGATCATACGAATCAAGAGATCAATGACTCTTTTCCCCTTGAGGCCTTAATGTCTATCAACTCCAATCTTGATGACACCCCGTGGTTTACGGACATTGAAAACTACTTAGCGGGTGGTATTCTTATCGAAGGGTTAACATCCCGACAAAAGAAGAAGTTCTTTAAAGATGTTAAGACTTACTTTTGGGATGAACCTTATCTCTTCAAACAATGTGCTGATTTGATTATTCGTCGGTGTGTTGATGGACCTGCAGCTTTAGACATTCTCGAAGCTTGCCATAAAGGACCCACCGGTGGTCACTTTGGTCCCAACTACACCGCGAAGAAAGTGTTTGACTTGGGATTCTATTGGCCCACCATTTATCGTGACGCTCACGAACTGGTAAAAAATTGTGATGCTTGCCAACGCCAAGGCAAGATCACACATAAAGATGAGATGCCTCAAAATTTCATACAAGAATGTGAAATATTTGATGTATGGGGTATCGACTTTATGGGGCCATTTCCATCATCTAAAGGGAACAAGTACATCCTCGTAGCCGTTGACTACGTTTCTAAATGGGTTGAAGCTGAGGCTCTCCCTACAAACGATGCGAGGGTGGTTGTGAACTTTTTGAAGCAACTTTTTGCTCGATTCGGTGTTCCTCGTGCTATCATCAGTGACCGCGGGACTCATTTTTGCAATGATCAATTTTCACGAGTCGTGGCTAAGTATGGTGTCAATCATCGTCTTTCCACTGCTTATCATCCCCAAACAAATGGTCAAGCCGAGATATCTAACCATGGATTGAAGCGAATTCTTGAGCGTACTGTGGGAGGGCATCGTGCCTCGTGGGATGATAAGTTAGATGATGCTTTGTGGGCTTTCCGTATAGCTTATAAGACCCCGATTGGTTGTACACCTTATCGTCTTGTGTACGGGAAGGCATGCCACCTCCCTATCGAGCTGGAACATAAGGCATACTGGGCCTTGAAGTGGGTGAATTTTGACATCAACAAATGAATGAGTTCATAATATAACATTAAAATAATGTTTTTAAATAATACTTGAGAATAAAATATCAACCATAAATTGACGGATTGTCACAGCATTTACCCCTAAACAGGATCTTTGTCCTCAAAGATCGATTTATCTTACTACTCGCTTCTTATAGAGTTTAAGCCATGTGGGTATTTCCTCCATATTCGGTCTTTCCTCACAAGTGTAATTTATTACAATACGCGAGTTTCATCAAACATAACTACGGAAATACGATCAGGCTTAATGTTGACTTACTTTCTCTATCCATGATGTTCACGGGTTTTTATGAATGCAACTTTTCGCTGATCTAAACTTTATCAAGAAGTAATCAGATTTTAACTTGATAGACATTTTATCAAGTTCGATATACGAAACATAATTCACGCAACCATTGAAGTCCTAGGGTAGATCCAGCTTATATGCCTTTCAAACCAACTTTTTACATTATCTCAATGGTCCCATACAACGGGGACTTATTTCCTATGATCTTTCAGATCATCAATTCATTTTTTCCAAGGTGAAAATTTTTGGCATAACTTAGTTACCCATCCTGCACTTCAAGATTTACATTTCATATTCACATAACCTCCTTCCCACTACCGGCAGTAAATAATCAGATCCTAATTTCAACAATCATTTCAGGTCTCGCGGGTCAGGTATTTTGTAAGGTTAGGTTTGTTATCATAGGCAACCTTAAACCTAAAAGACATGTCCAACTCACAATGGGTGAATGTCGGGTATCTTCATCCCAACTCCTACCTATAGATGCTCTTCATATAGATCCTCACAAGATTCTATCTCGATCCTAATACGATAATTATCAATGATAATCTCTCCAAAGGAAAATGATTATCTCGTTCATTACCAAAGGTCAATTATTCAAACATAAAACAAGACTTCTAGTGTTTGTATCGTGACTTTACCCTGTCCCTTCGATTTGGGATGGTAAACAGTACTCTAATCAAGATTCGTTCCCAATTATTTCTGAGGAAATCTCTAGAAATTCGATGTGAAGCGAGGATCTTGATAGAGATGATCGATACAGGCACACCATGCTTACATAACTCCTTTAAATACAAAAGAGTCAATTTCTTCATCAAGAATTTATCATTAACAGGAATGATATTAGTAGATTTGGTCATTCTGTCGACGATGACCCAAATCGAATCAAATTCAGATGATGACCTTTGCAATAGTTAGACGTTTACTAATTATAGGGTGATGTCTGCCTTCATAATTTGCCATCAGTACAACTTCTTCAGATAAAGATACATTTAATCAGAAATGGCATGAATAGAATACTTAAACTTATGAGATTCCAACATAACTAAATCTCGAAATCCTCCATATTTAGGCAACCACAAGCGGCCTTTTAAACATTTAACGCCATCGGATCTCATTTCTAATGGTTCACATTAACCACGAACCCCTTTTTATTATCTATATTATCCTTTTTACAAGCATCGGCTATTTTTAAATTGCTCGGCAATTTATTTTGCACAGTCATTACTAAGGAAAACATCCTAATTGATTCTTTATCCTTTCTACCTAATATGTCAAAAACTACATTCACCTTCCCCGATGAAATAAATATTATGACCACAATTCACTCAGAAATTGTTTCTTCATATTTTCTAAGTTTTAGTTTCGTCTCAACTATCATCTTTATTAGTTTTGCTCAATCCGACGTTTAAAGCGTCGATAATTATCACAAATAATTAAATAATAAATATTTAATTTTTATGAAACGTAAATGTAAAATTTTTTAAATTTCTCAATTCGCCCAATTATAGAAAAATGTTCAAAATAAATTTGAATTTAGTTAAATTTTTGTTGATTTATTGAAAATAATTAATAAGATCCGTAAATGTTCGAAAAATCTTTGTTTATACTTTGGTCAAAATTTTCTTAGTTGAAAAGAAAAAATTGGCGTTTCAAATTTCAAATCATGGTTTAAATGGTTTCCTCAATCCCTCTTAGGTTGTCTTGAGGTATGCACAAACATTTACCCCTAAAGGAGTTTAGTTAAATGATCTGGGTATAAGGGAATTATTCTTTAAAAATCATTTTATTAATTATTTTTCAAAACATATTTGCACTTTTTTTTGGTATAACTCAAAGCCTTAATGGGTCTAATCTTTGAAGAGTCAATATAGATTTCATTACCTATCAATCACACGGTCAAATAATGTAACGGATTAAGCCTTAAATCAAATGTTAAATATTCAAGGTACAGGTTTTCACTGCTCGGCCAACGCATGGCATTCTACAAATGATTACTAACTCCTTCTTATTCTTAGAAACAAACAAATGGTCCTTAATGATCACAAGCATGAGTTTTTCAAATTACAGCCTACCCACGTGATTCACCAAATCTATGGATGCTACATGTGCATTAGTCAATCAAAACGACATAACATGAAACTCATAATGTTCATTACAAGTTCTGGGTGTAGTGATTGGAATAGATAATCTTCTTCGCAGATGCGAAGTTGATGATAACCATGTCGTAGATCAAATTTTTAGAACATACGCTAGAACCTTGTAAATGATCGAACAAATCTATCATATTGGGTAACGGATATTGATTTTGGTCGTCAATTTACCTAGTTCACGATAATCAATATATATAAGGAATGATAATACCATAGTTCTTCATAATAACGAGCTCGGTAAAATAAAAGCTTTTTCCGACAACTCTCTCAGTTGTACGGTAATTCTTTTAACTCAGATGGTGTTGACGTATAGTGCACACGCCACAGGTGCAGCACCGGGAATATAATCGATACCAAATTCAACTTGCCTTAATGGAGAAAGTCTAGGTAATTCACCAACAAATACCTCCTAAAGTTTCAGATAACAGAAACATCTTTTAATACATTTACGTTAAGTTCTTACTAAATCGCAAGATCTATGACTAGTTCATAACCATTCATGGTATAATTTCAAGCCTAAATGCAGGATATGGTCATCCGTTAAGAATTATTTAGATCACTTTTGATAATCAACATCTTATCTTTTAGGGGAATTCCACTCGAGTTCCCATCAATTTAGACAATGACATTATGTCATAATCAATCAATCCCTTCTACTGGCACTATCAACTTTCCAGTTTCGTTACCGTTGATAAGATGTGAACTTATCAAAAGACTAATAATAACTCATAATCCTTCACAGATTCAAGGATATATGGGGACATAGCTACCATTAAAAGAGTAAGGTCAACTCATGACCTATGCGAGAGAATTTCAATTCAGATACAGACGAAAACATTAACGAATATGAATATATCCCATGTTTTCATAATTTGAGTACGCATTCGAAAGCTCCTCGGATCGTTACCCAGGTCATTCAAATGAAATCTAATCAAAATAAATGATAGGAACGTCGATACATCCAGTCGGGTATCAATACTCGATAATTAGATACTTTTCCAGAGAATCTCACCACGGGAGAATTGGACAATGAGGGGAGTATCAATTGTCAATTAAGACATTTCCACAGATGATTAAATTCGATTCAGAAGAATAAATAGTACGGGCACATATGTAGGTGTCCCTAATAATATGTCTCTATTTTGGCACTTCTTGCAGATCTCATAAAATTTAATCTTTCACAACTTCAAAGAAAATGTAGTGTTTATTAACAATTTTTATGGTGACTACTAATCAGTCTTGCATGGTCCCTTCCAATTTTAGGATTAACGATGCAATACTCAGTTCGTCAAACTTTGTCATTATGTTTAAAATAAAAATATTTTCATGCTTAATTCTTGAATAAGAATCAAAATGAATTTACTGAGATGCTCTTTGTTATGGAAACAATTATGTTTTCCAAGGTGTTTCATAAACAACTTTATAAAAACAATGAGTGATCTGTAAAAGAGTGATGAAGAGTTGTTCACCAAGAACTAACTACAATATAATAGGAAATGAGCTTAGCCAATTAATCATGAGGTTCATGACCTCGATGACACTCAAAAAGGATAATCCACAACGTAACTCAAATCGAGATGAGTACTTGTTCAATGGTTGCATCACTAATGTAATAACCCGAACATAACGTCATTATTTTATCCTAATTATATAGCGGATTTGTAATTTTTAAGTAATGATGAGTTTTATTATATTTGACGGTTTTAGTTGAAACCTATAATGTGTGACTTATTTAATTGTTGTGACGATTGAAGAGTACTAATAGTGATCATGATCCCAATGGATGCCCAAATATTATATTTTAGTATCGATTATTTCGATATTTGATATTTTTGAAATTTTTATTTCCTTACGTATTAAGTCGAGTCGAACTTTATTATTTCGTTTTGTGTGCGTTTAATTATTAAAACGATCGATTTAACAAACGAAATTTATACTTTTATGAACCCGGGACAAAACCCGACTCTCGTACATATTTTTAAATTTGACTGGAAGTCATTTCCCGCTTTTTAACTAATATTTATTCTTTGGTCCACAAGAATGCACAAATGACAACTTTTACCCTTCCTCCACTATATAAAAGCTTAAAAACACACATACATAACATTCCACTCAATTTTTTCATCTCTCTTCCCTCTCCTCCTCCTTTGCCGTCACCCTCTCTAAACAAAACACCATTGGATCACAATTTTTACTATGATCCATTGAAAACTAATTAAAGTCCCATGTTGGAAATTAAAAGGAGAACATTTTGGTGTAAAAATCTTCAACATGCAAGAACATTGATTTTCAAAATCATTTTTGGTGATGAACATGAGGTTTGATCCATTTTTATTGTTGAAAGGAAGTGTTGTTATTATTATATATTAAATTTTTGTTATTGCATGTTTGATTTTTGATGTGGGTTTTGAAAGTATTAATCATGAAAGTGATTTAGAAATGATATGATATGTTGTAGATGATGGGTATAGTATATTTGAGGTGTTGATGATGTTAAAAATGGGTCAAAATGGTTGTTGGTATGATTTTTAAAAAGGTGATTTACATCAGTGGGTTTGAGGCCGATTTTTGTACAGTAAATGTTGGATAAGTGTTGGTATTATAGGATATTGTTGTGGTAGTCGTCTAGACACTCGTTTCGATATAAGATAGAGCTTTTAACTCCAAACGAGTCAAAAGTTATGCTAGTTTGATTATTCGTGTACCGGGAGACGAGTATTGACATAATACGAAATTGTTGTCGATATTTGGATCGAATCTCGGGGACTATAAGTGGCGATTTTGGGTCCTAAACTTATCATTTTGAATCTATTTTCAAAGTCAAGTGGCGATTTTGTAAATGGAAATGTTTAACAAGGTGAAAATGGTTTTACCATACAAGTGTGCAAAACTGTCCAGTTTTTAAAGTCTAAAGATGTATCGAGCAGGTGGTTCTAAAATATGATTCATTTGATGAAATTTAAACTGAGTCTTCTACAGATTATAAATGAGTTTGTCACCATGTTTCGTCGAAAACGGAGTTGTTTAGGTAGGGGAAAATAGTGTGTACTTTTGGCAAGTACCGGCTGAGTACTATTTGGAAGGTACTTAACCTCGCTTCATAGTTTGAGACGAGAGGCTAATCTATTAGCTTCTCAAAGTTATAATAGGATATATGTCTTATGTGTGGGTGTATATTCTGAGATTGGAGACCCATTTAGGGTACTTGAACCGTATTGATTTGGCATCTTGAGATGGATCAATATCAAAGGTGCTAGTCTTGGAAGGCTAGTACATGTTGTGAGGTTTAGAAGGAATTCACTTGCATTGATTGGTCATGTCTATGCACATACTATTTTGAGTCATTGATTTTATTATACTAAGTATCATTTGAAATACTTAAGTATGTTGCTAAGCGCACACCTTATTTGTTAGGTGGCGGCTTTTGATGTGTATATATTTTGGGAGGCATCTTCACTTCAACGATCACTACTACTACCAGCTTTGTGTATTATTTAAGGTAAGTCTATAGCCTCGCTTTTACACTATTTTGTAAATGGGTTTTAAACCTGCAAGGGGGAATACATATTTTTCATAAACTTAAAACACAAGTCTTTTATGGTATGCTTGTCCCTCTATGAATGGACCCGTGGTTGCCATTAAATTGCATTAGGTGATTGCCTTTGTTAAAGCCTCAATTATGGACCGTAAATTGAACTATGATGGGTTAACCGCTAGTACAATTAATAGATCTATGGGGGAAGCTGCCCCAGTTCAGTTTGTATGGACTTGTCACAGAAGCTTAGGCCCGACCTCCACACTGTTTGAACATATTGTATTGAGAAGTCAGGTATACGGCAATGTACCAATAATCTGGAGGTAACGACAATTAATAAATCTGTTTCTTATTAGACCTAACAGAGTGTCTAAGGGATCGGTTCCATGAGGTTGATGCAATTTATGCTATATACAATTATTATTGTTGATGAAAATTATTCGTTGTTTGTTGCCTTCAAGTATGCCACAAACTTATAATCTTTGCTTGTGTTCAAATGATTTGTAAAACCTATAGACTTGCTCAACCTTTGTGTTGATGATTTTACACATGTATTTCAGGTAATCAATATGGATAGCAGCGGAGCATGTGAGGAGGAAGTTGGTGCTTACTTGTCTAAATCTTTGTTTACTTTTCCATCCTATGAAATGAATAAACTACTTTTAAGCATTTAATGTATTGTGATTGGTATTGGTTTTTGGGACTAAACGCTACTCTGATTTTATATACATTGGGATGGGAAACTTTTTAGACAAGATTGTATATTATTTTAATGTCTCTTTTGAGGTCGTTGTCTATGATTGTGTGCGATGTGCTATTAGTAGCGCCCCAATGTGGTATTCTGCTGCGTGGTAATTTGGGGTGTTACAAATTGGTAATCAAAGCCACAAGTTATAGAGAACTAGGCCGATTTTTAAAAACCTACACTATAACTTTTGGTGTGTTTTAAAATGCTTTAAGCACGCAACTACTCCGCATGGCTCCGGTAAGGCTATTCTTGTTTTATTTTATGATTGATGGTCATTATGTGAACCTATGTGTATGTAGCAATGGAAATATGTATATTTATGAATATGCTATGGTATTTAAAGGAATTGCACGTGAAGCAATGTTCCTTGAATGATTGTCGTTCATTCTATTATACGGTTTTGTATCGGAATTTGGTTTCACTACCAATCACCGATATTGATAATTATGTATTATCTGAATACGAGAATGAAACTTGTTTGATACTTTGAGTATGTATATATGGTTTCGTAACCTATCGCTATCGACTTGTTTAAGTTAGATTCTTATCATTGTATCGTGATGTGTCATTTTTGGACATGTCCTTTCGAAACGTAATTCATAAATGCGATGTTCGTGTTTTCGTTACTCCTTATGATTGTGAAGAATCGTTTATCCGAGGCGACATCTTCTACGTAATGCGACGTGTGATTAAATTTTATATGATTATGTTTTATTGGCGAAAGGAGGATGCCAATGTTGGACTTAAGATATATATATCCTAATCAAATATATATAGTTTGGGTACAACAACGATATGCTCGTAGTAGTCATTCGGTTGAGTGACTTATTACTGTGTATCTAAATGGAATAGGAGTTTAGATATATAGATTTTAACTCGCCCAACTAAGACTCTTTTAAGGTTATCTTATTTAAATGGATTAGGACATTTGAATAAGAAAATTTTAAACTACTGGACCTTAGATTGTCGTGTTTTCCTTATTCAGATGGAATGGGACGTTTGAATACGGAAATCATGATGTAAGTTTATTGACACCTTGTATTTACTATGGTATTTTGATACGATATCGTGTTGAGAGGTAGTAATACTTGAGTAGGTTGACTTATAATCGTTTTGTTGAATTGGATTGGGACGCCTTTCAATTTGAACAAGAAAGTTATAAGTTCCCGAACCGTAAATTTATAAACTCTTGTATACATGAAAGGGGACGCCTTTTGATGTAGATAAGGAGTTATAAATGAGTGGGCCCAAGTATGTCTGGCTCGATTTGTAGATGTTTGGTGTGCGTACGTCTTCCTTCGAATCGTATTTCGTTGGTAAGAATCGTTCGATGCTGTCATCATTATGATGATCGTCGATTGTCATCTATGTACGAGTAACCCGTTGGACTTCTATCGAGTTAGGATTTATTTCGATGGACCATTTCTAATGTGTGTCGATGATCGCGAGCTTTATAAGAAGATTGTTAAGAACCGTTGACCGTTCCGATAATAGGCGACTTGTTTAAGCAGCACCAGGATTTATGCATGTACTTGTGGATTGACTGAGGATCAAGTTATCAACGACAACTTATCATGGTATGAAGATTTTGTAATTCTACTTGCTATTATCAAAGGGGCACCGAAGACTTTTCTTGATGACGAAACTCTTGGGGCTAGTATGACGAACTAAAAACGAGGAATATGATGCATCAACTTGCGAACTGAAGTTGAAATTATTAGGACGCCTTTGTATGATGAACGCTGAAGCAGAAGTTAGTGTGAAGCTTTTGTACGTTGAACAGTGGAGTAGAACTTAATGGTATGCCTGATATGTTATGAATCTTCGCCAATGGACCGAATTTCTTAATGAATGGAATTAATAAATTCGTTATCACCTCGGGGAGTATGCTGTAGCTGACACCGCAACGGAAAGATTTTGGAGATCAAGTTCTATTATCAAGGTTTCGTTCAAGGTTTTCTCGATGATCAACGGTGGAGATCAGTATTTGATGTTTATGTTCGACCTTTCCTTTTTATGTACTTATATGGTATGTGATCTAGTCGAATGATCGTAAGTTGTGAGAACTTGAGACGGCATCATCCGATGACGTCCGATCATGTCGAACACATATTATGTAATATCTTTTTGACCTTCAACGACGATGTTTATTGAGAATTTGAATGCGCGTGGGCGGAAGTGAGATGGTGTCTTTGTATTATCTTTTGAGTATGGACCCGAGTGTGAGCACACTTCGATGACGAATTTTTTTTCTAGTTAGTTCTTTTTGATGTGTGTCCATGGCTATCCGGCCGATGGATATCCTTTAATTTGCAACCTTCCTTTTGATTGGACTTACTCGAAAGTCCTGTTATTCGTTCTTGTCTTCGAGTAAGCTTCGTGTAATTCATAAAATTTTCATGTGTCGAGCTTGAAGGAGTGATTGGTGGATAAGGATTTATTCATGCACTTTTGGTGAAATACAACTTGATGACAAGTTGTGTTGTGTAAGAAGAAATAGTGGAGATCGTGGATCGAGATTCGCGTGGTATCGTGAGAGCTTCTTTAGAAGAAAGTTCCCTTATCTTTCCTAGTGGAATGCAATACGAGTATGAGGTGAGTCGAGCGCCGGGACGTCGCTCCTTTAAGGTGGTGAGGATGTAATAACCCGAACTTAACGTCATTATTTTATCCTAATTATTTAGCGGATTTGTAATTTCTAAGTAATGATGAGCATTATTATATTTGACAGTTTTAGTTGAAACCGATAATGTGTGACTTATTTAATTGTTGTGACGATTGAAGAGTACTAATATTGATCACGATGCCAATGGATGCCCAAATATTATATTTTAGTATAGATTATTTCGATATTTGATATTTTTGAAATTTTTATTTCATTACGTATTAAGTCGAGTCGAACTTTATTATTTCGTTTTGTGTGCGTTTAGTTATTAAAACGATCGATTTAACAAACTAAATTTATACTTTTATGAACCCGGGACGAAACCCGACTCTCGTACATATTTTTAAATTTGACTGAAAATCATTTCCCGCTTTTTAACTAATATTTATTCTTTGGTCCACAAGAATGCACAAATGACAACTTCTACCCCTCCTCCACTATATGAAAGCTTAAAACACACATACATAACATTCCACTCAATTTTTTCATCTCTCTTCCCTCTCCTCCTCCCTTTGTCATCACCCTCTCTAAACAAAACACCCTTGGATCACAATTTTTACTATGATCCATTGAAAACTAATTAAAGTCCCATGTTGGAAATTAAAAGGAGAACATTTTGGTGTAAAAATCTTCCACATGCAAGAACATTGATTTTCAAAATCATTTTTGGTGATGAACAAGAGGTTTGATCCATTTTTATTGTTGAAAGAAAGTGTTGTTATTATTATATATTAAATTTTTGTTATTGCATGTTTGCTTTTTGATGTGGGTTTTGAAAGTATTAATCATGCAATTGATTTAGGGATGATATGAGATGTTGTAGATGATAGGTATAGTATATTTGAGGTGTTGATGATGTTAAAAATGGGCCAAAATGGTTGTTGGTATGATTTTTAAAAAGGTGATTTACATCAGTCGTTTTTAGGTCGATTTTTGTACAGTAAATGTTGGATAAGTGTTGGTATTATAGGATATTGTTCTAGTAGTCATCGAGACGCTCGTTTTGATATAAGATAGAGCTTTTAACTCCAAACGAGTCAAAAGTTATGCTAGTTTGATTATTCGTGTATCAGGAGACGAGTATTGACACAATACGAAATTGTTGTCGATATTTGGATCGAATCTCGAGGACTATAAGTTGAGTTATAAAACTGATCAAAGGCTGTTGTTGGGTCCTAAACTTATCATTTTGAATCTATTTTCAAAGTAAAGTGGCGATTTTGTAATTGGAAATGTTTAACAAGGTGAAAATGGTTTTACGATACAAGTGTGCAAAACTGTCTGGTTTTTAAAGTCTAAAGATGTATCGAGCAGGTGGTTCTAAAATGTGAATCATTTGATGAAATTTAAACTGAGTCTTCTACAGATTATAAATGAGTTTGTCACCAAGTTTCATCGGAAACGGAGTTGTTTAGGTAGGGGAAAACAGCGTGTACTTTTGGCAAGTACCGGCTGAGTACTATTTGGGAGGTACTTAACCTCGCGTCATAGTTTGAGACGAGTGGCTAATCTATTAGCTTCTCAAAGTTCTAATAGGATATATGTCTTATGTGTGGGTGTATATTCTGATATTGGAGACCCATTTAGGGTACTTGAACCGTATTGATTTGGCATCTTGAGATGGATCAATATCGAAGGTGCTAGTCTTGGAAAGCTAGTACATGTTGTGGGGTTTAGAAGGAATTCACTTGCATTGATTGGTCATGTCTATGTACATACTATTTTGAGTCATTGATTTTATTATACTAAGTATCATTTGAAATACTTAAGTATGTTGCTAAGCGCACATCTTATTTGTTAGGTGGCGACTTTTGATGTGTATATATTTTGGGAGGCATCTTCACTTCAGCGATCACTACTACTGCCAGCTTTGTGTATTATTTAAGGTAAGTGTATAGCCTCGCTTTTACACTATTTTGTAAATGGTTTTTAAACCCGCGAGGGGGAATACATGTTTTTCATAAACTTAGAACACAAGTCTTTTATGTTATGCTTGTCCCTCTATGAATGGACCCGTGGTTGCCTTTAAATTGCATTAGATGATTGCCTTTGTTAAAGCCTCAATTATGGACCGTTAATTAACCTATGATGGGTTAACCGCTAGTACCATTAATAGATCTATGGGGGAAGCCGCCCCGGTTCAGTTTGTGTGGACTTGTCACAGAAGCTTAGGCCCGACCTCCACACTGTTTGAACATATTGTATTGAGAAGTCACGTATACGGCAATGTACCAATAATCTGAAGGTAACGACAATTATAAATCTCTTGTCTTATTAGACCTAATGGAGTGTCTAAGGGCTCGGTTCCATGAGCTTGATGCAATTTATGCTATATACAATTATTATTGTTGATGAAAATTATTCGTTGTTTGTTGCCTTCAAGTATGCCATAAACTTATAATCTTTGCTTGTGTTCAAATGATTTATAAAACCTATAGACTTGCTCAAACTTTGTGTTGATGATTTTACACAGGTATTTCAGGTAATCAAGATGGATAGCAGCGGAGCATGTGAGGAGGAAGTTGGTGCTTACTTGTCTAAATCTTTGTTTACTTTTCTATCCTATGAAATGAATAAACTGCTTTTAAGCATTTAATGTATTGTGATTGGTAACGGTTTTTGGGACTAAACGCTACTCTGATTTTATATACATTGGGATGGGAAACTTGTTAGACAAGATTGTTGATAGTTGTGAAAACACCCATCCTTTTACCATTTAATTATAATAATAACCAAGCCAAAACGTGTATTTTATGTCGTAAATGTCGGAATTATGCGTGGTTTGTGTTTTTGTTGTGATTTAGGAGCAAAATGTGAAAAGGGAAGAAAACAAGGGCTTTCACGGGCTTTTATCAAAGAAAACGAGAAAAGACGAAGTCAAAAGATCAAGAGTGAAAAAAGAACGGAAGTCCAAGGCCTATTCTGAAGATTTATCGAAGAAAAACTCTAAAGACGGAAGTTTAATGAAGTCGAAGAACCAAGTCTAATTAAAGAAGAAAATTATAAGACGAGTTCAATCTATATCGATAAATCCCGAGACGACGTTGAGAAAGACAAATAATTTAAGTCAAGTCGAGACAAAGTGAAAGGAGAAAGCATCAACACCTAGCCTTCCCTCCTCCTATATATACCCTCCTAATGTGTCATTAGGAGGGTGTTAGTTAATTAGTCTTTAATTTTTAGATAGGAGTACAAGTAGGAGTAGATTAGATTACTTTCTCTCTCTAGTTTTATTTCATGTCCTAAAGCTTTAATCGTTAATCTTGTTTTGAATCTTTAATCTTTAATCTTTTAAATTTAAGCTTTTTAATCATCTCATTCTACCTTTCTTGTTTGTTTAATCTTAATCTTTTTAATCATCTTTGTTCGTGTTGATTTCGTATTCTTAATCATAATCTTTTTCATCATATTTTTACATAAAGTTTACATCTTTTTAATTTTCGTGGTTTGTTTTTGATGTTTTTATAAGTATTATCATTAATCTAGGATTTTTAATTAGCTATTGGTGTTTTGCTTTGCTTATTTTCCTATAAAAGTTGAGTATTAAGTGCTTATTTTCGTCCTTTTTAGTGTCCCTTGTTTTTAGGAATATATGATTCGATTTCGCAACTTTTTCATAATTGCGAAATCTTGGTTTTCATTATTGCGAAATCTTGGTTTTTATATATTGCGAAATCTTTGATTTTATATATTGCGAAATCTTTGATTTCGCAACATTGCGAAATCATTCATTTTTCCTTATTGCGAAATCTTCCTTCATTCTTCATTGCGGAATTGTGCAATTTTGCACATTGCGGATTTGATCTTTTTCACAATTGCGAAATTAGTGCATGATTTCGTAATTATTGCGAAATCTTTGTTATAATTGCGAAATCTTTGTTATTATTGCGAAATTATTGTCTTAATTGCGAAATTAATTCATGGTTTTTATATAATTGCGAAATTAACTAGTTTTTTATTTAATTTAATTTTTGAACTTATTTTTCCCGCAGTTTACTTAGCTTTATTTTTACTTGTTCGTCTTAGTTTAATTTTCGAGTATTTTAATTTTTAAACTTTTCATTTTTATTAAGTTTTAAGTTTTCATATTTACTCTTAATTAGTTTAATTTCTTTGTCATTTAATTTTAGTTTAAAATTTTACACTTTTGTTTTTATTTTATTTTTACCCTTTACGCAACGACATTTTCATTCATTTTAGTTTAAAATAGATAATCACATTTCTTTATTTTCCACCAAGAACGACTGAGTCACACAATTAACCAGTAGTCAATTCGAATTGAATCGAGACGAACAAATTTTCATACTTGGCAAAATCCTTGTATCAAATGGCGCCGCTGCCGGCTCTTTTCGTGAAGATTAACGGTTTATTGTGAGAGACGCGTTGGATTTTGGGATCCGTTCACTTTTGAACGTTATTTTTCTTGCCAAAATTTTTTAAAAAAATCCTAAAAAAAGAACAAAAAATTTGAAAAATCATAAAAAGCATTTCTTTTTTGAAAGTTTTGCACCAAAAATATTCTTCTTGCTTATCACAATTGTGTTTAATGGATTCGTTTGTTGACTGTGTAGGGTGTGGAAGACCATCTTCTGGTAGTCAATCCTGTCAATGGTGTTCATGCGAACGGTGTGGAATGGATATCCCTAATTGCGAATATGGCCGTTGTCTATCGTGCAATTTGATCAATTCATACTTCAATTCATTCTTCCCGTCTAATGACACTATTTCACCCTCTCCCATATATGACGATCCATATCAACAAGACACACCGCTTTTTTCTCAATACACGTGTTGCAATCATTGTAGGGGCCCTCATGACACATCTTATTGTCATAAGATGAATTTGTTGATCCCAAACTTAGATCGATTTAGCTTTATGTATACGAGATTAGATCAAGTAATACACTTAGAGAAACCTTTGTATATGCTTATGAATCTAAGTGTTATGCGGAATTTAACACTTAAACAAGAACACACAATGATATAAACAAACTTTCACTTTGATTAATAATATCAAACTTGCTTACAATGAAAGTAGTTTACGAATGAAAACTTATTTTAAACATTAACCTAAAGGTCTTCTTTTATAGACATAAGAAGCCTTGTACAATAATCTACGTATCAACTATTCTAGGTAAAGATAAATATAGAAAATACATTGTTGTTCCTATCTTTACTAGAACTATTCTAGAATACAATAAACGCGTAGAGTATATCTTCCTATCAGTGCTTGTCTTCAATGTGTCAACGCTTGACTTTATCTTGTCAACGCTTGAGCTGTCAGCGCTTGTTTTGTTCTTGTCAATGCTTGGTTTACTCTTGTCAGCGCTCAAGTGATCTGGCCTTAATTTATTCCCAACAATCCTCCCCTAAACTTGATATCCACTCTTATGATCAAGTTTCTGAATAAGCATTAAGGACTAGGAGGAATCTTACAAACCTTCTCATATTGATAATGAATAAATCTGATCAAATCTTTTGCCACGTCACTTGAATAATCTATTTCCAGCTGAGTGTCTTTCATCTTCTCCAAAATAGCTTTGGATATGAAATACTGACCATCCACAAGTAGATACTCAGCAAACTTTGTAGAACTCAAATGGTAGACACCAGCAGCTGAATATAACCTCCATTGAAGACCACCGAGGTCATCTTCAAGATCCTTCCAAACAGCATGATCCTCATCTTTTGATCCACACATTCTTTTGAATGTGGTCCAAAGTTTTATTCCATTAGCTGAAGTTGGTGCTTCAGCCTCATACTTGGTCTCCAGCAACCTCCAAAGGTCCACCAAGTCTTCTCTATCACAACTTGCAAACAAAGATATGAGAGTGGTAAAAGTGTGTACCTCTTTGCCATATCTGCCAATCTTCCAAAACCCACATTCATCTTCTTCATAGGTCACAATTGGGTTCCTGGAATCTAAGGGTAACACTTGCACCATATCTGAAGCTTCCAATGGTGTGAGCTTGAGGCTCTTTCTTATGATAACTTCACTTGGATATAGTGGATCCATATCTTTTGGAAACTCAAATGAAATTCCCTTCTTCACTGGCCTGGGAACAAACATAGCTTTCTTGAGTTCCATTTCTTCTGCAAGTTCTTCCTTTCTTTCATTAGAAAGAAGTCTGAGAGTGTTTGCTTCCTGCACTCTCACCTAAATAGGATAAGCCCTGCTTTCCAATTCATCAAATGTCAAAGCCCTCAACTTCTGATAAGTCCATCCAACTCCATGACATCTGAGCAACATAAAGTATAGCTCCCTTCTATCCCTTTTCAACTCTGAGAGAATATTACTTGCCTTGTGTTTCAAAATTACCTGGCAATCCTTCTGAACTCTAAGAAGAATTTCCAAACCCCATATTTGATCTGAAATGGTCAAGTCTGGATTCTCCATACATCTTTCTTCCCAAGCATTGTACATTTGAACCACCTCTGGCATGTCAAAGTCAACCTGCAATTTCAATTCTCTCAGCTTCTCCTCAGCCAACTCATCACCATACTCAAGTCTTTCTGGTTCTATAATAATCACACTTGAGTCTGAGCTAACTCCATCACTTTCCTCTTCTGAAGTCACTACAAATGGTGACTCCTCCTTTTTATCCGGTTCCATGATTTGTGCAGCCAATCTTCTATCAAATTCAACTTGAGCTGCATCCTTTGGAACAATCTCTTCTACCAAAATACCCTTACCCTTATCTGATGGTGCAATGGTTGGTAAGGTAGATGGTGATACTATTGGAAATTTAGTGCAATTGTGGGAACGGGTAATACTTGTAAATGGGTTTGGAGGTACGGAGTGTACACCCATTAAGTCCCTTACCTCCCTGAACTCAATATAGTGGTTGTGATATCAGTAGGAAGCTGCTCCTGGTCAGGAAGTTGCTTCTGGTCAGGAAGTTGCTCCTGGTCAGGAAGCTGCTGCTCCTGGTTAGGACGTTGCTCCTGGTGATGCACAAAGTCTTTGTAACCTCTTTGACCAGTTAATGAGGGTTGAATATTGACTTGATGACCAGATTTCTGGTCATGTAACCACTATGCTTTATGAAGGTTATTATGAGATTAATAGGCCGATTAATGCTCTTAATACCTTTGACTAGGAGTTACATTCCTTAAAGGAATAGGATCACTATAAATAGTGATCATATTTTGCATGATGAAATACAGAAATAAGAAACACAGAAACACACAGAGTTCTTGTTTTGTGCCTAAAACAAGAACTAACTCTTGGTTTTATCCCAAGGAGGTATTCGTGTTAACCCAGGCATAGGGTCGAATAATCTTCTTTAGAAAGTGATTACACGACTCCAAGAGATATCCGGTAACCATTCATTGGTACGTAGTTAGGCTATTGATTATCTTCACCCTGTTGGAACGAAGTAAACCCCAACAATCAAAGAAGATTATTTTGTGATAATCAATGGCGGCGGCAATGAAGCATATGGTGGCTAACTTCTCCAAACTGGACAAGTTTGAAGGGGTTGATTTTAGGAGATGGCAAAAGAAGATGCACTTTCTTCTTTCTACCATGAACGTGGTGTATGTGTTGACTACTCCTATTCCTGATGGTGGTGATGATGCTACTTTGGAGGAACTGAGGAACAGGAGCAAATGGGAGAATGATGATTATGTGTGTCGCGACATAATTCTCAATGGTATGTCTGATTCTTTATTTGATATTTACCAAAATGTTGAATCTGCTAAAGAACTATGGGATTCCTTGGAAGCCAAATATATGGCTGAGGATGCATCAAGTAAGAAGTTCCTTGTGAGTGATTTCACAAATTACAAAATGACTGATTCAAGACCAGTCATGGAACAATACAATGAACTTCTTGGAATACTTGGCATCTTAAATTTAGTTCTGGAAAGATTGTTTCTTTGTTTAATGTTTTGCATGTTCCTAATATTAGGAAGAACTTGGTTTCTAGTAGTGTGTTGAATAATTGTGGTTATAAACAAGTGATTGAATCTGATAAATTTGTTTTATCAAAACATGGTGTGTTTATTGGTTTTGGGTATTTGAGTAATCAAATGTTCAGGCTTAATATTGATTCTGTTGGGGTTTACTTCGTTCCAACAGGGTGAAGATAATCAATAGCCTAACTATGTACCAATGAATGGTTACCGGATATCTCTTGGAATCATGTAATCACTTTCCAAAGAAGATTATTCGACCCTATGCCTGGGTTAACACGAATACCTCCTTGGGATAAAACCAAGAGTTAGTTCTTGTTTTAGGCACAAATCAAGAACTCTATGCGTTTCTATGTTTCTTGTTTTTTTTGTCTTTCATCATGCAAAATATGATCACTATTTATAGTGATCCTATTCCTTTAAGGAATGTAACTCCTAGTCAAAGGTATTAAGAGCATTAATCGGCCTATTAATCTCATAATAACCTTCATAAAGCATAGTGGTTACATGACCAGAAATCTGGTCATCAAGTCAATATTCAACCCTCATTTACTGGTCAAAGTGGTTACAAAGAGTTTGTGCATCACCAGGAGCAACGTCCTAATCAGGAGCAGCTTCCTGACCAGGAGCAGCTTCCTGACCAGGAGCAACTTCCTGACCAGAAGCAACTTCCTGACCAGGAGCAGCTTCCTACTGATATCACAACCACTATATTGAGTCCAGGGAGGTAAGGGACTTAATGGGTGTACACTCCGTACCTCCAAACCCATTTACAAGTATTACCCGTTCCCACAATTGCACTAAATTTCCAACAATCCTCCCCAATTTAGTACAATTCCTTTTTGCATGAAAATCAACTTTAACAAAACCAGTGCATAAATGAAAATGTCCTGAGGATTAAATTTCCATCTTAGTACATCACTCCAAATATTCGAGAATCAGGGTGTTCAAAGAATTGAACCCTTCAACTACTTTGAACACCTGAAGATAACATACACCCAAGTTTTCAAACACTTAAAACGCTTCTGACACCATACAAGCCATGTGTCCATATCCAATTCATAAATGTTGTAAGAGCCAAAGTCCATGCTCCTTGAGGCGGCGAAACCTCAACATTTACATAGGTGGTTCCTCTTTAGTTCATGCTCCTGCTTAAGCACTTTTTCAAAGAAATTAACCATTAAGAAGTTTATAACTTCATCCTCCTTTCAGCAGGTACAAGCACATCCTTGGGATGATATGTAAAACATGTGCTTCAGTCCCCTGAATGTTCAGCCTTCCACATTGAACTCAGCTCCCAAGTTTCCTCAGGAGGGAGTTGGGTGTCCTAGCATTCAGTGACTAGAGTGGACTTTTAAACCCATCCCTTTACCAGACTTTATAACCAAGTCTCTAGCCAATCCCTTCGTCAAGTGATCAGCTAAGTTTTGTTGAGACCTCACAAACTCTATTGAAATCACCCCATTCGTGATCAACTCACGAATCATGCTATGTCTAACACCTAGGTGTCTAGACTTGCCATTGTACATCTGGCTATATGCCTTAGCCAATGTAGCTGCACTATCACAACGGATAGAAATGGGTGCTATAGGTTTGACCCACAATGGAATCTCAAGAAGCAAGTTTCTCAACCATTCAGCCTCTTTACCAGCAGCTGCTAGAGCCACAAATTCAGATTCCATTGTTGAACCAGTAATGCAAGTTTGCTTCTTGGATGCCCAAGAAATTGCACCACCACCAAGAAGGAATACCCAGCTACTTGTGGATGAATTATCCTCAGTATTGCTGATCCAACTTGCATCAGTGTAACCTTCCAACACTGAAGGATATCCAGTATAAGACAAACAATAATCCATTGTTCCTTTCAAATACTTCAGTACCCTCTGAATTACTTGCCAATGCTGAGTACCAGGATTACTAGTATACCTACTCAGTTTACCCACAGTAAATGCAATGTCAGGCCTAGTACTAGTCATGGCATACATCAAGCAACCAATCACCCTAGAATACTCAAGCTGGGAGACAGCCTGACCATTGTTAGGCATCAGTTTCTCACTTGTATCCATAGGTGTACTCACTGGAGTACAATCAAAGTGATTGAATTTCTTCAGCACCTTCTCAATGTAATGAGACTGAGAAATTACAATACCATCACTTTCATGTTTAATCCTTATGCCAAGGATAACATCAGCCTCCCCCATGTCTTTCATGGAGAACTATGATGACAAAAAATCCTTTGTCTGATCAACCTTAGCTTGGTCAGTACCAAAGATTAACATGTCATCAACATATAGGCAAATGATGACTCCTTTACCAGATTCATCAAATTTGCTATATACACATTTGTCAGCTTGGTTAAGTGAATAACCATTAGACAAAACCACTTCATCAAATTTCTGGTGCCATTGCTTAGGTGCCTGCTTCAGTCCATATAAGGACTTAATCAGTTTACACACCTTTCCTTCATGACCAGGCATGATGAAGCCCTGAGGTTGGTTCATATAAACCTCCTCATCCAAGTCACCATTCAAGAATGCTGTCTTCACATCCATCTGATGAATAATCAGATTGTGAATACTTGCTAGAGCAATCAGCATTCTTATGGTACTGATACGTGCTACTGGAGCATAAGTATCAAAATAGTCTATCCCTGACTTTTGTTTAAAGCCCTGAATGACTAACCTTGCCTTGAACTTTTCAACAGTTCCATCTACCTTCATTTTCCTTTTGAAAATCCATGTGTTACCAAGTGGATGGCAACCAGGAGGTAGATCAACCAACACCCAAGTGTTGTTGCCCATGATGGAGTCCATCTCATCATTTATTGCTTCTTTCCAGAAAGCAACATCCTGGGACTTCATTGCTTCATCAAATGTTTTGGGATCATCCTCAACATTAAAGCAATAGGAGTATTGATCAGAGACCTCATCCCTTGTTCCTTCAACTAAGTATAGTTGAAACTCAGGCCCAAAATTCTTTGGAGTCCTATGCCTTGTGCTTCTTCTAAGCTCAGGCTCAGGTTGCTGAACCACAACCTTATCAGTGACCCTTTCAGGTTCCACTGAAACACCAGTGTCCTCAGCTCCTATAGGAGTCCTAAGGATTGGTCTAGGGACTGATGAGAACCTAGTCTCATCAAAGTTAGCATCCCTTGATTCAATGATTGAGTTTATTGAAACTGAATCATTAGGTTCAATAACATAGAACCTATAAGCCTTGGAATGCTCAGCATATCCAACAAAGATGCATTCAATTCCTCTTTCACCCAAGGTTTTCACCTTTGGATTAAGGAGTCTTACAACAGCCCTACAACCCCAAACTTTGAGATAGTTCAAGTTTGGTTTCCTTTTAGTCCAGAGTTCATAAGGTGTAATTATGTTCCTTTTGTTGGGAACCCTATTTAATAAATAGCAAGCTGTTAACATAGCTTCTCCCCAAAACCCTTGACTCAGTCCTGAGTAGGACAACATGGAGTTAACCATCTCTTTTAGTACTCTATTTTTTCTTTCTGATATACCATTTTGTTGTGGAGTATAGGGGGCAGTTGTTTCATGGATTATTCCAACAGACTGAAAATACTGAGTATTCATGTACTCACCTCCCCTATCAGTCCTAAATCTTTTGATTTGGACTCCTTGTTGTAATTCAACTTCAGTTTTAAATACTTTAAATTTATCTAATGCTTCATCCTTAGTATGCAACAAATAGACATATCAAAACCTTGAAGCATCATCAATAAATGTTACCAAGTATTTCTTATTCCCTAATGAGGGAGTAGCATGCAAATCACATAGGTCACTATGGATTAGCTCTAAAACTGTAGTTACACGTTTTACATCCTGAAATGGTTTCTTAGTAATTTTATTCAGCATACAAGTCTGACACTTATCAGTGTCCATGTCAAAAGCTGGAATTAACCCATCCTTAGACATATCTTGCATCCTCTTATAGTGGACATGGCCTAGTCTAGCATGCCATAGTGATGAATCATTTAGTTTAGTGGTAGTCATCAGGACAGAATCAACATTTATACTAGAATCAATATTAAGCCTGAACATTTGATTACTCCAAAAGCCAAAACCAATAAACACACCATGTTTTGATAAAACAAATTTATCAGATTCAATCACTTGTTTATAACCACAATTATTCAACACACTACTAGAAACCAAGTTCTTCCTAATATTAGGAACATGCAAAACATTAAACAAAGAAACAATCTTTCCAGAACTAAATTTAAGATGCCAAGTATTCCAAGAAGTTCATTGTATTGTTCCATGTATGGTCTTGAATCAGTCATTTTGTAATTTGTGAAATCACTCACAAGGAACTTCTTACTTGATGCATCCTCAGCCATATATTTGGCTTCCAAGGAATCCCATAGTTCTTTAGCAGATTCAACATTTTGGTAAATATCAAATAAAGAATCAGACATACCATTGAGAGTTATGCCGCGACACACATAATCATCATTCTCCCATTTGCTCATGTTCCTTAGTTCCTCCAAAGTAGCATCATCACCACCATCAGGAATAGGAGTAGTCAACACGTACACCACGTTCATGGTAGAAAGAAGAAAGTGCATCTTCTTTTGCCATCTCCTAAAATCAACCCCTTCAAACTTGTCCAGTTTGGAGAAGTTAGCCACCATATGCTTCATTGCCGCCGCCATTGATTATCACAAAATAATCTTCTTTGATTGTTGGGGTTTACTTCGTTCCAACAGGGTGAAGATAATCAATAGCCTAACTACGTACCAATGAATGGTTACCGGATATCTCTTGGAGTCGTGTAATCACTTTCCAAAGAAGATTATTCGACCCTATGCCTGGGTTAACACGAATACCTCCTTGGGATAAAACCAGGAGTTAGTTCTTGTTTTAGGCACAAATCAAGAACTCTATGCGTTTCTGTGTTTCTTGTTTTTTTTTTGTCTTTCATCATGCAAAATATGATCACTATTTATAGTGATCCTATTCCTTTAAGGAAAGTAACTCCTAGTCTAAGGTATTAAGAGCATTAATCGGCCTATTAATCTCATAATAACCTTCATAAAGCATATTGGTTACATGACCAGAAATCTGGTCATCAAGTCAATATTCAACCCTCATTAACTGGTCAAAGAGGTTACAAAGACTTTGTGCATCACCAGGAGCAACGTCCTAACCAGGAGCAGCTTCCTGACCAGGAGCAGCTTCCTGATCAGGAGCAACTTCCTGACCAGAAGCAACTTCCTGACCAGGAGCAGCTTCCTACTGATATCACAACCACTATATTGAGTCCAGGGAGGTAAGGGACTTAATGGGTGTACACTCCGTACCTCCAAACCTATTTACAAGTATTACCCGTTCCCACAATTGCACTAAATTTCCAACAGATTCTAGTATAAATGTTGATTCTGTCCTGATGACTACCACTAAACTAAATGATTCATCACTATGGCATGCTAGACTAGGCCATGTCCACTATAAGAGGATGCAAGATATGTCTAAGTATGGGTTAATTCCAGCTTTTGACATGGACACTGATAAGTGTCAGACTTGTATGCTGAATAAAATTACTAAGAAACCATTTTAGGATGTAAAACGTGTAACTACAGTTTTGGAGCTAATCCATAGTGACCTATGTGATTTGCATGCTACTCCCTCATTAGGGAATAAGAAATACTTGGTAACATTTATTGATGATGCTTCAAGGTTTTGTTATGTCTATTTGTTGCATACTAAGGATGAAGCATTAGATAAATTTAAAGTATTTAAAACTGAAGTTGAATTACAACAAGGAGTCCAAATCAAAAGATTTAGGACTGATAGGGGAGGTGAGTACATGAATACTCAGTATTTTCAGTCTGTTGGAATAATCCATGAAACAACTGCCCCCTATACTCCACAACAAAATGGTATATCAGAAAGAAAAAATAGAGTACTAAAAGAGATGGTTAACTCCATGTTGTCCTACTCAGGACTGAGTCAAGGGTTTTGGGGAGAAGCTATGTTAACAGCTTGCTATTTATTAAATAGGGTTCCCAACAAAAGGAACAGAATTACCCCTTATGAACTCTGGACTAAAAGGAAACCAAACTTGAACTATCTCAAATTTTGGGGTTGTAGGGCTGTTGTAAGACTCCCTGATCCAAAGGTGAAATCCTTGGGTGAAAGAGGCATTGAATGCATCTTGGTTGGATATGCTGAGCATTCCAAGGCTTATAGGTTCTATGTTATTGAACCTAATGATTCAGTTTCAATAAACTCAATCATTGAATCAAGGGATGCTAACTTTGATGAGACTAGGTTCTCATCAGTCCCTAGACCAAGCCTTAGGACTCCTATAGGAGCCGAGGACACTGGTGTTTCAGTGGAACCTAAAAGGGTCACTGATAAGGTTGTGGTTCAGCAACCTGAGCCTGAGCTTAGAAGAAGCCAAGGCATAGGACTCCAAAGAATTTTGGGCCTGAGTTTCAACTATAATTAGTTGAAGGAACAAGGGATGAGGTCTTTGATCAATACTCCTATTGCTTTAATGTTGAGGATGATCCAAAAACATTTGATGAAGCAATGAAGTCCCAGGATGTTGCTTTCTGGAAAGAAGCAATAAATGATGAGATGGACTCCATCATGGGCAACAACACTTAGGTGTTGGTTGATCTACCTCCTGGTTTGTAGCAGTTCTTAACTTTCGAATCAATATTTATAACACGACTTTTATTTATCATGTTTGTTTTTATTAAAAAAAAATAAAAATAATAATATATTAAAATTTCAATTAACCGACAAGGTTACAGATTTAAGTATCGAATACATGTCATTTATTATATATCGGCAGAGTCTATGCCTGTTATCGACCGTAAATATTCTCATCATGAAATAAAAATATTTTTCTTGTCATTATTTAATTGTTCGTTTAAAGACATCCTTCTTAAATTTATGATAAATTTTTAAGTGTCGTTCGCTATATAACGCGTTAATATTTATTAAATAATAAGCCCTCATTTATATATCGAAATATAAATGTTCTCCGAATGTCAACGTTTTTATTTTGTATTAAGCGTTTATTTTTCTTGCTCTACACGTAACTTCAAATTGCGTAACTTTTAAAATATTAGGCATCGATAATACCCGCGTTTACAAATATTAAAGCAAGATTAATAATAATCTCACCTCAATCACTCAATGTCATGCACTAAACTGTGTTACCTAAAGTATACATATACTTGTTTTACTTTTGTACGTACTAATTTAAACACTATTGTAATCCTTTCTATATTGTGTCTACACGTAATCACTTATGGTTTTAACATGTAAACGTGTTGATTCAACGTGTCATGAATCTATAAACTAATGGTCTACTAGGCTACGAACACATTTATCTTGAAGGTCATCATAAAGTTTATTAAATTACAATATTTGAAACGAGTGTATACAACATCCGCCATCGAACATAAAAAAAACATCTACTAAGAAAATATACTAGTGGGAAACTCACTAGCTGTAACAACCGTTAAGACTTCGGTCACGGCTAGTTGTTATGTACATCATAATTTCTGATTCATTAGAATGGATTTGAGTTCATATTCGATTGAGCCGAGGGCTGGTTTAAGTTTATTAGTATTCATGTTCGGTCGGTATTGATACCCGTGCATCTCGACTCCGAATCACTTGTATTCCTGCGTGAAGCCAACGTCGTCGTTAGAAGCTCACGATTCCTCGGCTTATCTTATTTCATTGTTTCACTCTGGCCACTATTATCGTGATTGTTATCCCGGTTTGATATCATTATCGCTAAGGTGAGTTCATAGTCTCGCTTTTACTTTTTAATTGTTTTATTAAACCCGCGAGGGGGATACATGCTACTTTTTACGAATGGACGCAAGTACTTGAACTGTATGCTTATTTTATCCCTTTTAGTCATGAACCGTTAATTACTTGGACCGACTGTACTGGTCGAGTAAACGTGAATGCTGTGAATAGATCTATTGGGATTGACCTCTCCGTCCGGGTTTAACGGAAAACCGACTGGACGCACTGTATTTGAAACTTGAACGGAATAACGGATGTTAATGTTCGGTTTCATGAGCTAAATGCGATAACTGATGCTATCTGACTTTTGTAATCTGAATACTGAAATCTTGTGGTCCACTGCTTTTACTTGCAAACCTATGAATTCACTCAACCGTTGTGTTGATGTTTTAGCATGTATTTCTCAGGTACTCAGGTTTAATAGCAGCTGAAGCATGGAGTCGCAATGGATATTTTAAAGGCAATAAAATAATGATTACCATTCGATAAACCGTTTGAAACTCTTTATTATTACAATATTGTTGGGACCTGTTTCTACTTGTAAACTCTGATTTTAAATTATCAAATGAATTAAACTTTTTAAACGCCTCTTTTTGAGTCGTTTTCTGTAACTTGTGTGCTGTGCTATGAAGTAATACTCCCAATGACCCTTCCGCTGCTATCCAAAATTTGGGAGTGTTACAGATTGGTATCAGAGCATATGTTATAGAGAACTAGGTCATTTTTATGAAACCTAGACTATAACAGCTCTTTCGCTAAAACGATTTTATTGCCTTGAAGATCATCGGTGCGCTCATGATACTCGAAAGCTGGTAAAATATGTGTATCGGTATATATATTTGCTTTTCGATAGTATGTTTATATGATGGGTTTATTCATACAAACATCGAGTTAAAATACATTGCAGTTGAAGCAATGGTCTTGGTAAAGTTTTTCATTACTTTTATGATAACTATTTTATGTAAGCGTGAACTCACCGTCAAGTGTCGATTCTACTATTTATTTATATTCTGGCTTTGAGTTTGAATACTCATCTTGCTCTTTGAAATCATACATGATTATTTCACAGACCATCATTGTATAGTCTGGAGTAGGACTTTGACTTATCATCTCTTGTTGTGCCAATTTGGGACACCTATTTTTTTTAAAAACACGATTTATTGTGTTCTTTGATTTTTTTTATCACTCCGGATGATTTTAATAAATCATGCCACGAATGAGATTATTTCGTTCTATGGAAAATTTGATTTTCTCTTCATCTCGTGCTTTGTACAAACGATGCTTAGGTAGGCTAATTTATAATTATTTTGTTGAAACGAATTCGTCACTCGTTTGAACAAGAAAATTATAAATTACTGAACCATTAGTTTCTAAATATTAATTAGATGGACCTGACGAACCCATGTAATTAATAATTTATAAATGAGTGGGCTTAAGCATGTGGCATTCACACAAAATGTTTCCTTCTAACTCGTAGTTCGATTGTACGGTTCATCCGTTGTCTATCATATTCTAATTCGTATCATCATTATCTTGTACGAATGACTATTTAAACAACCGAACTCTGGGACAGAGTTCTTTTAAGGTGGATAGACTGTAGCAGTTCTTAACTTTCGAATCAATATTTATAACACGACTTTTATTTATCATGTTTGTTTTTATTAAAAAAAAAATAATAATAATATATTAAAATTTCAATTAACCGACAAGGTTACAGATTTAAGTATCGAATACATGTCATTTATTATATATCGGCAGAGTCTATGCCTGTTATCGACCGTAAATATTCTCATCATGAAATAAAAATATTTTTCTTGTCATTATTTAATTGTTCGTTTAAAGACATCCTTCTTAAATTTATGATAAATTTTTAAGTGTCGTTCGCTATATAACGCGTTAATATTTATTAAATAATAAGCCCTCATTTATATATCGAAATATAAATGTTCTCCGAATGTCAACGTTTTTATTTTGTATTAAGCGTTTATTTTTCTTGCTCTACACGTAACTTCAAATTGCGTAACTTTTAAAATATTAGGCATCGATAATACCCGCGTTTACAAATATTAAAGCAAGATTAATAATAATCTCACCTCAATCACTCAATGTCATGCACTAAACTGTGTTACCTAAAGTATACATATACTTGTTTTACTTTTGTACGTACTAATTTAAACACTATTGTAATCCTTTCTATATTGTGTCTACACGTAATCACTTATGGTTTTAACATGTAAACGTGTTGATTCAACGTGTCATGAATCTATAAACTAATGGTCTACTAGGCTACGAACACATTTATCTTGAAGGTCATCATAAAGTTTATTAAATTACAATATTTGAAACGAGTGTATACAACATCCGCCATCGAACATAAAAAAAACATCTACTAAGAAAATATACTAGTGGGAAACTCACTAGCTGTAACAACCGTTAAGACTTCGGTCACGGCTAGTTGTTATGTACATCATAATTTCTGATTCATTAGAATGGATTTGAGTTCATATTCGATTGAGCCGAGGGCTGGTTTAAGTTTATTAGTATTCATGTTCGGTCGGTATTGATACCCGTGCATCTCGACTCCGAATCACTTGTATTCCTGCGTGAAGCCAACGTCGTCGTTAGAAGCTCACGATTCCTCGGCTTATCTTATTTCATTGTTTCACTCCGGCCACTATTATCGTGATTGTTATCCCGGTTTGATATCATTATCGCTAAGGTGAGTTCATAGTCTCGCTTTTACTTTTTAATTGTTTTATTAAACCCGCGAGGGGGATACATGCTACTTTTTACGAATGGACGCAAGTACTTGAACTGTATGCTTATTTTATCCCTTTTAGTCATGAACCGTTAATTACTTGGACCGACTGTACTGGTCGAGTAAACGTGAATGCTGTGAATAGATCTATTGGGATTGACCTCTCCGTCCGGGTTTAACGGAAAACCGACTGGACGCACTGTATTTGAAACTTGAACGGAATAACGGATGTTAATGTTCGGTTTCATGAGCTAAATGCGATAACTGATGCTATCTGACTTTTGTAATCTGAATACTGAAATCTTGTGGTCCACTGCTTTTACTTGCAAACCTATGAATTCACTCAACCGTTGTGTTGATGTTTTAGCATGTATTTCTCAGGTACTCAGGTTTAATAGCAGCTGAAGCATGGAGTCGCAATGGATATTTTAAAGGCAATAAAATAATGATTACCATTCGATAAACCGTTTGAAACTCTTTATTATTACAATATTTTTGGGACCTGTTTCTACTTGTAAACTCTGATTTTAAATTATCAAATGAATTAAACTTTTTAAACGCCTCTTTTTGAGTCGTTTTCTGTAACTTGTGTGCTGTGCTATGAAGTAATACTCCCAATGACCCTTCCGCTGCTATCCAAAATTTGGGAGTGTTACATGGTTGCCATCCACTTGGTAACAAATGGATTTTCAAAAGGAAAATGAAGGTAGATGGAACTGTTGAAAAGTTCAAGGCAAGGTTAGTCATTCAGGGCTTTAAACAAAAGTCTGGGATAGACTATTTTGATACTTATGCTCCAGTAGCACGTATCAGTACCATAAGAATGCTGATTGCTCTAGCAAGTATTCACAATCTGATTATTCATCAGATGGATGTGAAGACAGCATTCTTGAATGGTGACTTGGATGAGCAGGTTTATATGAACCAACCTCAGGGCTTCATCATGCCTGGTCATGAAGGAAAGGTGTGTAAACTGATTAAGTCCTTATATGGACTGAAGCAGGCACCTAAGCAATGGCACCAGAAATTTGATGAAGTGGTTTTGTCTAATGGTTATTCACTTAACCAAGCTGACAAATGTGTATATAGCAAATTTGATGAATCTGGTAAAGGAGTCATCATTTGCCTATATGTTGATGACATGTTAATATTTGGTACTGACCAAGCTAAGGTTGATCAGACAAAGGATTTTTTGTCATCAAAGTTCTCCATAAAAGACATGGGGGAGGCTGATGTTATCCTTGGCATAAGGATTAAACATGAAAGTGATGGTATTGTAATTTCTCAGTCTCATTACATTGAGAAGGTGCTGAAGAAATTCAATCACTTTGATTGTACTCCAGTGAGTACACCTATGGATACAAGTGAGAAACTGATGCCTAACAATGGTCAGGCTGTCTCCCAGCTTGAGTATTCTAGGGTGATTGGTTGCTTGATGTATGCCATGACTAGTACTAGGCCTGACATTGCATTTGCTGTGGGTAAACTGAGTAGGTATACTAGTAATCCTGGTACTCAGCATTGGCAAGCAATTCAGAGGGTACTGAAGTATTTGAAAGGAACAATGGATTATTGTTTGTCTTATACTGGATATCCTTCAGTGTTGGAAGGTTACACTGATGCAAGTTGGATCAGCAATACTGAGGATAATTCATCCACAAGTGGCTGGGTATTCCTTCTTGGTGGTGGTGCAATTTCTTGTGCATCCAAGAAGCAAACTTGCATTACTGGTTCAACAATGGAATCTGAATTTGTGGCTCTAGCAGCTGCTGGTAAAGAGGCTGAATGGTTGAGAAACTTGCTTCTTGAGATTCCATTGTGGGTCAAACCTATGGCACCCATTTCTATCCGTTGTGATAGTGCAGCTACATTGGCTAAGGCATATAGCCAGATGTACAATGGCAAGTCTAGACACCTAGGTGTTAGACATAGCATGATTCGTGAGTTGATCATGAATGGGGTGATTTCAATAGAGTTTGTGAGGTCTCAACAAAACTTAGCTGATCACTTGACGAAGGGATTGGCTAGAGACTTGGTTATAAAGTCTGGTAAAGGGATGGGTTTAAAAGTCCACTCTAGTCACTGAATGCTAGGACACCCAACTCCCTCCTGAGGAAACTTGGGAGCTGAGTTCAATGTGGAAAGCTGAACATTCAGGGGACTGAAGCACATGTTTTACATATCATCCCAAGGATGTGCTTGTACCTGCTGAAAGGAGGATGAAGTTATAAACTTCTTAATGGTTAATTTCTTTGAAAAAGTGCTTAAGCAGGAGCATGAACTAAAGAGGAACCACCTATGTAAATGTTGAGGTTTCGCCGCCTCAAGGAGCATGGACTTTGGCTCTTACAACATTTATGAATTGGATATGGACACATGGCTTGTATGGTGTCAGGAGCGTTTTAAGTGTTCGAAAACTTGGGTTTATGTTATCTTCAGGTGTTCAAAGTAGTTGAAGGGTTCAATTCTTAGAACACCCTGATTCTCAAATATTTGGAGTGATGTACTAAGATGGAAATTCAATCCTCAGGACATTTTCATTTATGCACTGGTTTTGTTAAAGTTGATTTTCATGCAAAAAGGAATTGTACTAAATTGGGGAGGATTGTTGGAAATTTAGTGCAATAGTGGGAACGGGTAATACTTGTAAATGGGTTTGGAGGTACGGAGTGTACACCCATTAAGTCCCTTACCTCCCTGGACTCAATATAGTGGTTGTGATATCAGTAGGAAGCTGCTCCTGGTCAGGAAGTTGCTTCTGGTCAGGAAGTTGCTCCTGGTCAGGAAGCTGCTCCTGGTCAGGAAGCTGCTGCTCCTGGTTAGGACGTTGCTCCTGGTGATGCACAAAGTCTTTGTAACCTCTTTGACCAGTTAATGAGGGTTGAATATTGACTTGATGACCAGATTTCTGGTCATGTAACCACTATGCTTTATGAAGGTTATTATGAGATTAATAGGCCGATTAATGCTCTTAATACCTTTGACTAGGAGTTACATTCCTTAAAGGAATAGGATCACTATAAATAGTGATCATATTTTGCATGATGAAATACAGAAATAAGAAACACAGAAATACACAGAGTTCTTGATTTGTGCCTAAAACAAGAACTAACTCTTGGTTTTATCCCAAGGAGGTATTCGTGTTAACCCAGGCATAGGGTCGAATAATCTTCTTTGGAAAGTGATTACACGACTCCAAGAGATATTCGGTAACCATTCATTGGTACGTAGTTAGGCTATTGATTATCTTCACCCTGTTGGAACGAAGTAAACCCCAACAGATACCTGAGTAGAAACCTCCTTGATGATAGATGATGACTGGGATACATCACCTTCATGTGCAGGTCTGTCAACACCCAATCTTGTCCTATCAGCGCCCAAAATATTTCTGTCAGCGCCCAAATTTTCCTTGTCAATGCCCAAATATCCTGTCTCAGCGCCTTTTGTAACTTCTTCCAAGATAGCTGTAAATGAGAAATTCAAGTTGGTAGGAGAAACTAAGGACGTATCAAAACCTGTTTGTTTCTTCAAAGTTGTAAGGGCCTCAGCAACATCCATTGATTGACCATCATGGCTGCCCTTATCACTCAGATTTATTGGATCTTCCTCCCCTTTGGAAGATTCCTCCATACCCCTCCTTGCACTAGCACTCTCCAAAACAACAATCCTCTCCCTCAATTGCTTGAGTGCAAGGCCTTGTGAGCTGACAACTTGTACTAAGTCTACATTTTGCTTTTGCAAGCTCATGCAGACTATCGTCAATTCCATAAGAGTCATTGGTTCCAGTCTGCCCTCTTCTAACATGGGGATTTGACCTCCCAAGTCAGATTCATTGGGCAAGGATGAGGACTTAAGGATGGTGGGACTGCCTTGGCCAGCTTCTAAGACAGAACCAATAGTCCCAGCCTCATCCAGGTCACCAGTCACACTTGTGGTGGTGGTTCTCTCTGCTACATGGCTAGGACCACCAGAGGAGAACACTCTAGTAGTCCTTTGGCGTTTCATCAACCTATATTCAGGGGGTGTGGAAGATGGTGTGGAAGAATGGGTGGATGTGGGTTGGTTAAGGGGTGTTTGGGATTGTGAAGGTTGTGTGTCAGCGTTGGAAATAGGCACATCAACGCCAACATTGAATGTGTCAGCGTTGAAGGATTCTGAGTCAATTTGCATGTGTTCAAGTGAAGGTAAAGGTTCAGGGATTGGTTCAAGTTGTGGTTGGGGATCAATTTGTGGTTGGGGTCTGGTTGGGGTTGTGCTGCTGCAATAACAACAAGCATAGGTTGGGTCAAAGGTAGGTCACGATGGGGTGGTGAATTCATCTTCATAAAAATAGCTTTCTTTTGCTTAGGGATCTTATAAAAATCATTATGATCCCTTGTGCAATAACCTTGGACATCAAAAACCATTTGTAGAAAACGGGGATAAGCTAAAGTCATTTTGTTCCCCTTGTTTTTACACATGCCCTAAAAAATCATTTTAGAATAATTAAATTTTTGCCCTGTTGCAATGCACACAATAGCACTTGCTGGGGGAAATTCCTGCTTATGATACTTGTTTAGAGTACCTTCATCAGGAAAAGGATATCCCAAAGCCCTAAGCCCTTGTTCTATTTCATTAATGGGAAGGGTGGCTATACAATCAGCATCATCAAGATGCAAGGCTTGGCGTACCAAAGCCTCAGTAACCACACAAGGTCTCTCATGAACAATAGAAGTCAATGTAGTCACTCTATTAACTGTTGAGGAACTGACTGTGTTCCAAAACTGCTTAATATGTGTGACTGGAATGAGTGGTGCATGAGAAAGAGCATACCTTAATGGGGATGCGTTCAAATACGCCACCATTTGTGTGTATTGGGGAAACAGAGCATCATCAGCTTCAAGATACGCAATCATGTTGTGTTGGGACCTGAACCCCAATTCCAATTCTGATGGTTTAAACTTGGGTGCCATTGATGAAAGCTGTTAATTTTAAGTGAAGAAGATGAAGTTGATAAGAGAAAATTTGTGTTAGACAAGAAGTATAGATACCCTGTTTAAAATAGGAGCCAAATTTATAGGAGAAGAAAATGCATGTGATAGGCCCAAAAATAGGCAAGTATTTTCAAAAATCAATCATGAAAATATTGAAAAAATATAAGTTTATCTCATGCATTAAATGTAAAGTAACAACTCCCAAAATTACGGCCTAAAAATATGTCAAAATGTAACAACTGGGTAGGTCCCATTGAGTGTCAACGGTCAAAAATAACCTATCAACGCCCAACGGCTATAATCTTGTCAACGTTTGCCTATAGCCATGTCAGCGTCCAATTTGGTCACAACAACGCTTGGAAAATTCTTGTCAGCGTCCAAAAATAAAAATGTTTTAAAAATGAAAAATGACCTTAACAAGTAATTTATCC
This sequence comes from Glebionis coronaria, assembly GCA_025667525.1. Classification (NCBI taxonomy): domain Eukaryota; kingdom Viridiplantae; phylum Streptophyta; class Magnoliopsida; order Asterales; family Asteraceae; genus Glebionis; species Glebionis coronaria. The sequence goes on along the minus strand of CM046877.1, from coordinate 320,065,298 downwards.
TAGAGAAGATAACCAAAAGATGATAATTATTATAGGGCGGCAAGCACTGTCCAGTTATGCACACTTGCTTAAGCAAGATAGACATAACAGTCCTCTAGTGTCCCTTGCTAACCAAAACTCTTAACAACCAAGTTACCTTAAAAAATTCCTTGTTACTCCCAGGTTATTCCCATAACAAAATTATTCCCAAGTCTCCCAACAGACCACAACCAATTCTAGGCCAAAAATGTCTTGGCAGCATGCATAGTATATCAACTTTGCATGCTACAGTGCCTCATGATTTAGTAAAACTAACTCATACTCACCTATGGACACAATCTAGAATTGTGATAAGAGTATCATATTGATACCCAAACATCCTAAAGGTTCCTAAAACCTCCCCTTAAACTATGATACAAAAGTTTGCTAAAATCATGCATGAACATAAAAAAAAATTATGTCAAGATAGGAATGAAACATTCCAACCATCATCCATAAATAAAAACTTGTCCAAATGCTTCTCTATTGATCCATAAGCAACTCTGTATCCAATGGTATACTGCTAACACCATCTGCACATTTAGATTGAAAACCATAAAACTAACATTGTTGCTGACAACGCCCCGATAACACATGACAGCGTTGAGGGAAGCTTTGTCAGCGTTAGACAATTATATTGCTGACAACGTTGCAAAAACACGTATCAGCATTCAAGCAACCTTTGTCAGTGTTAGAAAAATATAGTGGAAAATCTAAATCATCAAGAAGACCAATAATAATGCATCATCCTGTACATACTTTTACAAAAAGACTCCAAAACACATATTATGTGAGATTGACCATTCCAATACTTGTTACCAAGTATTGAAACCTCCCAGCATCAAAAGGTTTAGTTAGTAAATCTGACACATTTTCCTCAGTGTCAACCCTATCTGGTTGTATTAAACCCTTTTCAAAGCAATCTCTTATAAAATGGTGTCTAATTTCTATGTGTTTAGTTTTAGAATGATGTACAGGATTCTTAATGATGCATAAAGTACTATTATTGTCAACAAATATCTTAGTATGCATGAAATTATACCCATAGTCCAACAGCTGGTTCTGAATCCACAACACTTGGCCACAACAAGCAGCTGCAACCACATACTTAGCTTCAGTTGTAGAATTAGCCACCACTGTTTGTTTCTTGCATTGCCAAGATATCAACCTGCTCCCAAGAAACTGACATCCACTAGTTGTGGATTTCCTATCAAATTTATCACCTCCATAATCACTATCTGAATATGCAATCAGCTCCAATTGTGAATCCTTTGGGTACCAAAAACCAAGACCAGGATAGCATCTTAGGTACCTAAAGATCCTCTTCACAGCATAAAGGTGACATTCTTTGGGAGTCACTTGATGGCGTGCACAAGCACACACAGCAAACATGATGTCAGGTCTGGAGGCAGTAAGATACATCAAGGATCCAATCATGGATCTATAGTTCCTGACATCAACATCTTTCCCATCTCCAATCTTTCCCCAAGGGTGTTCTCTATCCATAGGAGTAGTAGCCCTCTTTTCATGTGGAGAAAAGCCAAACTTCTTCAAGATCTCAGCAACATATTTATCTTGGGAGATGAAGATACCATCTTCTTTCTGCTGAACTTGTAAACCTAGAAAGAAGTTCATCTCCCCCATAGCACTCATCTTGAATTTGTCTGTCATAAGCTTGGAGAAATCCTCACTCATCTTTGGATCAGTAGACCCAAAAATGATATCATCAACATAGACCTGGACAAGCAACACATCCTTTCCTTTCTTCTTGGTAAATAGTGTCTGATCAATGGTGCCCCTCTTGAAACCATTGTCCACCAAATAGGTAGACAAAGTACCATACCATGCTCTGGGGGCTTGATGAAGGCCATACATAGCCTTTTTGACTCTATACACTTTATCTGGATTCTCTGGATCCTCAAAACCTAGAGGCTACATCACATATACTTCCTCAACAATAGTTCCATAGAGGAAAGCACTCTTGACATCCATTTGATAGACTGTGAAGCCCATGCAGGATGCATAGGCTAGAAAAATCCTAATAGCTTCAATCCTTGCAACTGGTGCAAAGACCTCCTCATAGTCTATCCCCTCCTCTTGTGTATAACCTTGAGCCACTAACCTTGCCTTGTTTCTGACCACAATGCCTCTTTCATCTCTTTTGTTCCTTAGAACCCATCTTGTCCCTATAGGTCTGACATATCTAGGACAATCAACCAGCTCCCAAACATCCTGAATTGCAAATTGGTGAAGCTCATCCTGCATTGCTTCCACCCAACTTGGTTCTTTGAGAGCATCAAATATTTTCGCGGGTTCTTCTTGTGACAGAAAACATGCAAACAAACATGCTTGCACAAGAGGGGTATCAACCTTCTTGTGTATATTGGCAATAAACCCACCAAGACGTTGATGAGATCTTCTAGTCTGAACTGGAGTCATAATATCACCAATGATCTGGGAAGGGGGGTGATTCTTCATTGTGGAAGTGAGAACTCCTCCTTCAAAAAGTCTGGTGTCCTCAACCTCATGCTCCATGTTGCCAATATCTTCTTCATCAGACTCTCTTCCATCAACATGAGGATGAACCTCTTCATATATGTTGGAAGGTTCACCTTGTTCAAAATTGGAAGAGAAAAGATGTGCAGTATTGTTGTCAACGCCTGAATCTTGTTTGTCAGCGCTTGGGCTAACAACGCTTGAATTGTTGTTGTCAACGTCTGAACCATCAACGTCTGAATTGGTCTTGTCAGCGCTAGATTTGCCTTTGTCAGCGCCTGAAGGACCATGCATGTTTGTAACTGGTGGTGCTTGGAAACCACCATTATCTTGTCCAGCAGCAGCAAAAGCATCTGTCCAAATGGGAATGGTAACATATTCTAGGATAGGAGATGTCTTTTCTGCTTGTGATCCAACCTTTTCATGAACCTGAGTACCTGAAACATCAACAACTTGTTCCTCCATAACATTTGAAGTTACGTTCACAATGTCTGGATTAGTGACAGGCATATAATTTAAAGTTCTAGATAAAGGTTCCAAGTCAAACAACCAATTAGGACCACTTTCAGGATCACTAGGTTTATTCTCTAAAAACCTAACATGTACTCTTTCAACTATACGTTTGTCCTCTTTAAGATAAACCCTATATCCCTTGCTCTGCACTGAATACCCCATGAAGTAACCCTCATCACCTTTTGCACTAAATTTACCTAAGGCATCACTAGTGTCCAAAACTACTACATGACAACCAAAAGGTCTAAGAAAACCAATATTAGGTTTTCTACCCCAAAATAACTCATAAGGTGTTTTGTTCTGAATTTTGTTAACCAATGCTCTATTTTGCACATAGCAAGCTGTATTAACAGCCTCAGCCCAAAAGGCTATAGGAAAGTGAGCATCAGCCAACATTGTTCTGGCTGCTTCAATTAGGGTTCTATTTTTCCTCTCAGCAACCCCATTTTGTTGTGGGGTTCTAGCAATACTAAATTGCCTAGTAATTCCTTTCCTGGCACAGAAATCATCTAGATTCTTATTCCTAAATTCTCCACCATTATCACTCCTAAGCATTTTAACCTCACTGCCAGACCTCTTCTCAATCTGAGTGATAAAATTAATTAGAATATCAGCTGTGTCACTCTTCATAGCTAGAAAGAATGTCCAAGTAAACCTAGAAAAGTCATCTATGATGACAAAGCAATATGACTTACCATTCAAACTTTCTATATTGGTTGGACCAAAGAGGTCCATGTGAAGCATATGAAGAGGTCTAGAACTAGTGTGCACCTGTTTGGACTTGAATGAGACCTTGTGCTGCTTGCCTTTAAGACATGCAACACAAGAGTGGTCATTGTGGAAGGCCTTCTCAGGAAAACCATCAACTAAACCAAGTCTCACAAGCCTATTTATATTTTTAAAATTTATGTGCCCTAGTCTCCTGTGCCACAAATTACTCTCATCTACTGAGGCCTTAGCATAAAAACAAGACATATTATTATTCATTTTAATACCATTCAAATTCACATTATATATGTCCTTATGCCTAGGTGTTCTATACTCAATATATTTCTCATCAGGGATCTTAAAATCCTTGCTTAACACCAAACATTCAGTATCAGTAAACAGAACTTTATTTTTGTTATCACAGACTTGTGATACACTAAAAAGGTTGTAATCAAGTTCTTTTACCAGAAAGACGTTCTCAAAACGCAAATTCTTGGTGAGAAGGGTTCCTTTGCCTGTGATAGTACCATATCCGCCTCCAAAGTAAACCTTATCACCATCCTTAATGGGAGTGAAGTTGGTTAAGTAGTCTTCCTTCCCTGTCATGTGCCTTGAGCATCCACTATCCTAATATCCATAATCATTGACCTGTCTCTGAATGCCCTGCACATAAAGAAAACAAATTAGTTTTCTTTGGGAACCCAAGTCTTAAAAGACTTGGATTCATCTGGTTGTTCAATAAGAACAGACTTAGTTCTCACAACAACCCCATTCTCATCCTTCTTAGGATGAAATACCCAGTTAACCCCAATAGGTTTTGTAATGACCTTTGAAATGTAATTAAATCTATTGCAAGTCATTGAAATCCCATTATCATTAGGGTTTTGATCTTTCTTGGGTCTCCATGTTAAGCTTGAAGAAGCTTTAGACCCCTTACCTTGTGGTTGCAAATATTTAGGTCTGGTCACGTTTCTGTCAGCGTTAGAATTTGTCCTGTCAACGCTGAAATTACCCTTTTCAGCGTTGAACCTAGGGTTTGCTACCCATTGCCTATTTGACCAGGTGTTTGTCTTTTGAAATGGTCTTTGTCCATGAGTGTTAGAACCTCTAGTAAAGAATGGGGCAGGTCTAATCACTTGTGGACTTTGCTGCACACAAGGTTTGGGTCTGACAACGTTTGACTTCCTAACAACGTTGACTTTGTTCCTGTCATCGCTGAAATTGTTTCTATCAGCGTTGGTTTTGGGAGCGTTGACACACTTGTATGCCAAGTGTGAAAAGCTACCACACGTGTAACAGGCTTTTCTAGACACAACCTTAGGTCTAGAAGAGAAGAAGCCTGTTCCATGATTGCTAACTTGGCTCTTGGATGACCTAGTATTCCTATACATCTCTGCATATTTAATGGTAGGTCTTCTAACAGTATTTGAGCCTAGGTCAACAGCTTTACCAATGATTGGGTTAGTAACCTCAATGTGTGTTGACTCATTTGGACTTTCAAATAGCAAGCCACCCTTAACAAATAAAGTAGGGTTAGCTTTCTTCCACTCATTCAGGTCAGTCAACTTTTGTTGATACTCTTAAACTGGAGTGACAACTCTTGGTGGAGGAATGAATTCCTCCTCTTGGAGCTCTGGCAAACCAGTCCAAGATAGGTCCTTTTGTTGGACACCATAGAAGTCACCAGCTGGTGGTGGAACCAAAGAGTAATCATTCATCCCAATCCCAGTCATGTCCTTAGGATCCCTTTGTTTACCCACACAGTCTCCTAGGGTTTGGGTGGCTCTATCAAATCTTTGAATTTTAAGGCTAACATTATCTTTATTCTTAATAGCCTCATCAAACTTAGCCTGTAACTCACCATTAACCCTTTCCATGATGTTTCTAATATCCATACTAGCATCTAACTCATGTTTTAAGATATTAATTTTATCTTTTAAGTCAAATTCCATTTTCTTGTATTCAGAAACAGTTTTCTCAGTTTCAGTGAGAGCTAGTTGGTAATTAGACAATTTACATCTTTCAGTACTCATATCATCTAATAATCTTAACACCTCTTTGTTAAGTCTTTCAGTATTTAACCTACAACCTTTGCTACAAAAAGCGTCATCATATACCTCATTATCAGATGAAGAGGAGGAGTGTGCCATGAGAGCATATTCAACATGCTCTTCTTCTTCAATATCAGTAACCAAAGCTTTATCCTCTTCAACATTCTTAGCCAGATAGCTCCAATCCCATCCCATACCATCAATTCCTTGAACTGCAACCATGGCTTTGGAATCCTGAGCTTTAACAACCTAACTTGAGGGTTTGCCAGCATCAGATCTTCTAGGAGATCTGCATTCCCTCATGAAGTGCCCCATACGATGACAGTTGCAGCATTCAACTTTGGATTTATCAAATCCAGCTGTGTCTTTAGCATTGACGGTCATCTTTTTTTTAAACCTTCTGTTCCACCTATTTGCTCTTATACTAGCAAGAGCCATGTTCCACTTAATATCCATTTCTTCCAAGTGCTCATCACTTATCTGCTCAAGGTCCTCATATGTAATCACTGAACAATTGGGCAAAGAAGTAATGTAAGCACAAACAGTATCCAAATCCAATCCAGCAGGTTTAACTCTTGGGGACTCATTCTTGAATGTGTCAGCGTCTGAATAGGAGACGTTGACAGGACTTGTTTCAGCGCTGACATATGATGATCCAGTAACTGGATGTATGTAAGAGTCCTTCTGATTGAATTGACCTTCACTATGAGAGAAGAAGGCCATGTTACTGGTGGTAGATTTGCTTCCATGCTCTAAAAGAGTTTCATCTTCCAACAGCCTTAGTTTGTTGTAGATGTCATCAAACGAGGAGCTCTTGTAAGTATTGTTGCCAAGAATAGATCTTGCCTCAATCTTCCATGCCTCACCAAGACTTTTAAGAAAGGTAGCATTAATGTCAACATCACCAACTTGTGTCCCCATGAAGGACAACTTGCTTGTAATGTCAAGCAATCTGCTTCTCACACTACTCAGTTTCTCATTGGGTTGAGCTTTGAAGACAGCATAATCATGCATGAGTTTCTTTTTCTTTTCTTCCTTAGTGTCTGCATTGCCACCATGTGCAACTTCAAGAGCTGCCCAAAGATCCCTAGCAGATTCATAGCCTCTATATTTATGCTGGTTCTCTTGTCCCAAAGAGAGCTTCAGAATATTTAGGATTTTCATGTCAACCCTTCTCTTTTCTATGTCTTCAGCAGACACAGCTCTACCATCATCAGGTTTTTCCTTCTTATCAGCTTCTGAACATCCAGCAATAGCTGTTCTTGCAGCAATAGCATTGGCAATCTTTTGAGCCTTATTGAATGTGTTTCCATATTCAATAATCTCCCAGAGTGTGTAGTCATAGATCCCTAGATATTCCTCAAAGTTAAATTTCCACAAATCAAAGTTGGTTGGATCAAGCATAGGAATCTTGATGTTTGGTAAGGGTGAGGAGTTTGAGTTGGTGATTTCTGGAGTTGACATGATGTTGTTAGGGTTTTTGAGAAAATTAGGGTTTTGGTGATTTCTAGGGTTCTTGTGTTCTTTAAGATCAAAAGTTTCTCAACAAGCTCTGATACCACTTGTTGATCCCAAACTTAGATCGATTTAGCTTTATGTATACGAGATTAGATCAAGTAATACACTTAGAGAAACCTTTGTATATGCTTATGAATCTAAGTGTTATGCGGAATTTAACACTTAAACAAGAACACACAATGATATAAACAAACTTTCACTTTGATTAATAATATCAAACTTGCTTACAATGAAAGTAGTTTACGAATGAAAACTTATTTTAAACATTAACCTAAAGGTCTTCTTTCATAGACATAAGAAGCCTTGTACAATAATCTACGTATCAACTATTCTAGGTAAGGATAAATATAGAAACTACATTGTTGTTCCTATCTTTACTAGAACTATTCTAGAATACAATAAACGCGTAGAGTATATATTCCTATCAGTGCTTGTCTTCAATGTGTCAACGCTTGACTTTATCTTGTCAACGCTTGAGCTATCAGCGCTTGTTTTGTTCTTGTCAACGCTTGGTTTACTCTTGTCAGCACTCAAGTGATCTGGCCTTAATTTATTCCCAACAGAATTATGAGCCACATCCGTGCTATAATTCCGGTTTTCAAAATTTCGAGCCCCCACAATACACCCTCGATCATCAACCTTCTTTGAATCCGAATGACGAAACACACGCCCTTATTTTGCAACTTCATGAAGCCGTGGTTCAACTAAAAGAACCATGGGAGGAGGAAAAGCGACAACAACAAGAGCAAGTATCTAATCTTAGTGATTATACTCCTCCTCTTGTGCGTCCATACTACTATTATGATGATGACGAGGATGATATCTATGATCTCAACCCATCTTCTGAGATTACTACTCCTACTCTTGATATCCCTAATGCGTCTAAGGATAGTGATACATCGAGTGAGATTAGTGATTTTGGTCTTGATAAATTCTTTGATGAGGTTTTGATGCACCGAATTTTGTGGAGCCTACGGACGAGGTCGCTCTTAATGATGATTTTTCTCCATGCTTTGAGAATTTCACTTTTGAAATTTCTCCTTCTCCTCCGGGCGATGAAGGGGATGTTGATTTATTCTCTCCGACATACGAGAAGTTCACCACTGAACTTGGTCTTGTAGATGAGGTGGAAGACATTATTATTCGCAACAAATTATTGAAAGTTCATCTTCTTATTGCTGAAATTGAAGCGTTGAATTCTACTCCTATCAATGAATCTTTACCTCCGTCTTTTACACCCGTTGAGAATAATGACCGACTTATGGAAGAAATTGACAATCTCTCAATACCTCCGGGTATTGATGATGATGACACGGAGGGGGATATTATTTTTGATAATTTGTTGCATGAAGATATTGTCCCAAGTCACCCTCTCGAGCACCTTTTATCCCAACCTTTAGAAACCATTACAGAGGATGAGTGCTTTGACCCGGGAGGTGATATTGACCATTCCCTGATTGACACCTTTACGACTTTTCCGCTCAGTAATAATCATATGTCTTTTGGGGCTGAAATTTTGATTCCTTTACCCACCCCACCTCCCGTGGATCATGATTTCACATACTTTTCGTATGTTGAGAGGAATTTTCTGCCGGAAGACTTATCCTCCGGCCTCACCTTTATTATTTTCCTCCGTGAACGAGGACAAGGTCTTTGATCACGGTATTACATTCGAGGCTTCCCCATGGACCATTTAATTCGGGGACGAGTCAGGCTAGTGACTCGGTTAACAAAAACTAGCGCTTCTCGGAAGGCAACTCGATTATCTATCCTTTTATTCTGTTTTTCTAATAAGTGTAGGGGGAGACCCTAGTATGTGTTTGTTGTTTTCTTTCTTATCATGTGCAGGGATTCGAGCTTTCAAAGATACATTCTTGTTGACTTTTGACGACCCATGATTCCGTATACCCATCCTTCCGGTTTTATCCCAAACTCTTTTGATTCACTATTTTATATTTTTCAATATTAAAATAGGAATCACTTTAGTTGTTTCTTCCTTAGCAAGATTTAAACAACGTGCACAATGTCCTAAGTGTAGGGGAGGTTACTTCCACATGCTTAAACATTGAGGACAATGTTTATATTAAGTGTAGGGGGAACTTCTATCGAAGTTAAGTGGGCTTTTCCTTGTATTTGTCCTCATTTTAACCGGAAAATTGATTTTTTGACATTTTTCAAAATTTTTGATCTATTTTGGCCTAGTAGTTTTACCTTTGTTATAGTTATTTTCTTTCTTTATTAGAGTAAATTTTATTAAAGTGGTTTTAATTTTTTAACGTTGTGAATTTTTTTGACTCAACCCGAGTTTTCTTATCTAAGTTTACTGTAGCTAGTATCCTTAACGTGTTTAAGTCAAGTTTTGCTAGGCTTTTATATAGGGAACTTTAAAACGCGAAAGTCTTAACTCTTACGGCTTAAGAACAAGAACTTTTCGCAAGTTCCTATAATTGATCCTAGAAAGTCGTTTATCAAGGGAACTTTAAAATGCGAATTCTAAACTTGAAAAAGTATAAGAAGTTGCAAGATCCTATAGATGACTTGTAAACCCAAAACATTGATTTAATTGGCTAAGCATCCACGAGTCTCATTCCTTGAGATTTTAAATCATGGAGAACGAGAGATGATAGAGTCAATTATACGTTTGGTATTCTTTCATGAATTTATGTGAGTTGATTATAAGCTTTTTCTCCCATCGCTTGTTAATAAATATATTTGCAATAAATAAGGTTGTACGATTTGAAAAGTTACTTAGCTTCTAGCCAAAAATAGTTTAAAAGTTTCTCGGTATTAATTAGAGTTCATAGCCAAGGCATAACTTATTGAAGCGGGATGCGAAGATTGGCGAGTCCGAAAAGGTCCTAACAAGGCATGAGGGCCAAATTTTGTTGCTAAATATCCAAAGTGATGTGAAGAATCATTTATAAAAAATCAATATGAAGGATCGAGACACATGACGAAAAGCAAATACTCCCCTAAAGATCATGGAGAAGTCTATCTAAAAAGGCCCTAACAAGGTATGAGGATAAATAGATCCAAGTCCTAAAAGGAGGCGGATCGTTGTATATCAAAATCCCAAATAAAGATTGGAGAAAAATGAAGAAGTCGTGGTCCAAATATGAAGAACCTCTCAAAAAGTCAAGTGAAGAAATTCCTATTATGAAGAGAAGACCATTTTTTCATGAACGTCTCTCAAGATTTGAAGTATGAAGTCGCTACCAAATATCGGTCCGAGAAAGGTCTCAAATCGTGAAGCGAGTTATGCCAAGATATGAACTTTATGAGGTCCCGAGAAGCAGTTTTAAAAGATTTTGTCCTTTAGCTAACTATTGATTAAATCGTCCTATTTTATTTTTAGCCTAATAACCTATCGAAATAAGTCAAACAATGCATCATCGTGATCATTCAAGACAATCATAAAATATAAGATATACACCTAGGAATAAGGGAGACTAAGTGAATAATTGGGCCACATGAGTGATTGTTAGTTTGCTAACTTATAATAACAATGATCTCGTTTTTAAGCTTGGTATGGAGAACGTGAAACTTGAGGGTGATAAACATTCATGACAATCCAAAACCCCAATGTAAGTCTTCAATCTCTTAATTTGTTTTTCTTCCTTTAATTATGTCTTATGTTTAATAAAGGCCAATGTGGGTTAATTATGATAAAAAAATGTAAATCTTGCTTTGTAACTAATACATTGCATGAGGGCATTGCAATGATCAAGTGTAGGGGATCTGATAGGTGTGAAAACACCATCCTTTTACCACTTAATTTTAATAATAACCAAGCCAAAACGTGTTTTTTATGTCGTAAATGTCAGAATTATGCGTGGTTTGTGTTTTAGTTGTGATTTAGGAGCAAAATGTGAAAATGGAAGAAAACAAGGGCTTTCACGGGCTTTTATCGAAGAAAACGAGAAAAGACGAAGTCAACAAATCAAGAGTGCAAAAATAACAGAAGTCCAAGGCCTGTTCTGAAGATTTATCGAAGAAAAAGTCTAGAGACGAAAGTTTAATGAAGTCGAAGAACCAAGTCTAATTAAAGAAGAAAATTATAAGACGAGTTCAATCTATATCGACAAATCCCGAGACGACGTCGAGAAAGACAAAGAATTTAAGTCGAGTCGAGACAAAGTGAAAGGAGAAAGCATCAACACCTAGCCTTCCCTCCTCCTATATATACCCTCCTAATGTGTCATTAGGAGGGTGTTAGTTAATTAGTCTTTAATTTTATATAGGAGTAGGAGTAGGAGTATATTAGATTACTTTCTCTCTCTAGTTTTATTTCATGTTCTAAAGCTTTAATCTTTAATCTTGTTTTGAATCTTTAATCTTTAATCTTTAAATTCAAGCTTTTTAATCATCTCATTCTACCTTTCTTGTTTGTTTAATCTTAATCTTTTTAATCATCTTTGTTCTTGTTGATTTCGTGTTCTTAATCATAATCTTTTTCATCATATTTTTACATAAAGTTTACATCTTTTTTATTTTCGTGGTTTGTTTTTGATGTTTTTATAAGTATTATCATTAATCTAGGATTTTTAATTAGCTTATTGGTGTTTTGCTTTGCTTATTTTCCTTTAAAAGTTGAGTTTTAAGTTCTTATTTTCGTCCTTTTTAGTGTCCCTTGTTTTTAGGAATATCTGATTCGGTTTCGCAACTTTTTCATAATTGTGAAATCTTGGTTTTCATTATTACGAAATCTTGGTTTTTATATATTGCGAAATCTTTGATTTTATATATTGCGAAATCTTTGATTTCGTAACATTTCGAATCATTCATTTTTCCTTATTGCGAAATCTTTGTTATAATTGCGAAATCTTTGTTATTATTGCGAAATTATTGTCTTAATTGCGAAATTAAATCATGGTTTTTATATAATTGCGAAATTAATTAGTTTTTTATTTAATTTTATTTTTGAACTTATTTTTCCCGCAATTTACTTAGCTTTATTTTTACTTGTTCGTCTTAGTTTAATTTTTGAATATTTTAATTTTTAAACTTTTCATTTTTATTAAGTTTTAAGTTTTCATATTTACTCTTAATTAGTTTAATTTTTTCATCATTTAATTTTAGTTTAAATTTTTACACTTTTTTTTACCCTTTACGCAACGACATTTTCATTCATTTTAGTTTAAAATATATAATCACGTTTATTTATTTTCCACCAAGAACGACTGCGTCACACAATTAACCAGTAGTCAATTCAAATTGAATCGAGAGAAACAAATTTTCATACTTGGCAAAATCCTTGTATCAATTGTATATTATTTTAACGTCTCTTTTGTGGTCGTTGTCTATGATTGTGTGCGATGTGTTATTAGTAGCGCCCCAATGTGGTATTCCGCTGAGTGGTGATTTGGGGGTGTTACAACTAATGCGAACATTAGGATGAAGCAATAAAAGATAGATAACATCAATACATGTAGGATTTAGCAATCAGAGGTAGCCTTTTCATTAATCTCAAACAAGTCAAAAATTGTACCGTAACACATTACGTGTTGCCATGTCATACAATTCCAAGGACTCATCCTACCAAATGATGTCTCAGTTAAGTTAGGGATTTTTAAAAGATACCACAATGAATACTAATCTACATGAGTCATTAGGTGTTCCACATGTCCCTAAAGATCCATCGGTCCTAATTTCAGAAGTAGATTTCTTCGATTTATTTCTTGGACACTGGGCATCTTCGTCATTGGACAATGGCCTAGGAACAACCCTTAACACGAACCATCAATCATTTAAAACCTTATATTTCAATCACAGGACTTAACGACTTCCTCTTAACAATCTCATATTCCATACGAGTTAAATTTTACTTTATTCAAGTTTCAAATAACTTATACTCAATGCGACATCCTACCTCATTCTCCAATGCTTTCAGCCTTATTCTTAGACCTTGAAAGGGCAATAAAATCTCGATACGAACAACACTTAATTTCCAATCCTATAGCTCTTACAACAATATTTATAAAATGAGTCACTAGTATGAAATGACTCACACATTCAATTAGACTTCTCGAAAAGGTACTAGTGGCATGAGGCTTTTGGGTAAAGGATCCAATGACAGCCTCAAGTACAACATTCACCCTTTCGATTTCAAATTTAAGAGTTGGGTGACACCGAATCAGATGACCCTTTCTAGGTGGTAAGGTTTTGTCAAACTCCACTCTATAAGGAAAGATCGTCATGACATCGATATCAGATTTAATCTCGCCAATTCTTCTTCATTATCACCATCAACTAATACCAACATTTCTACGAATAACAACCATTTTATTGGGATTATAAATATCCACAACTTGGTTTAGGTCTAGAATAGCTAGAATTCCTACGGGAATAGCTTCGATTGATTTGCTAGGGGAGTTAGGGTTCCTTGAGACAATCTACGTCGTATAAATATCTCGTATATGTATTAAAATAATCATCAAACAATCATGTAATCAAATTACAACATATATATAATCCAAGTTATATATATATTAAAATAACACTTCTCGGTCTGGCCTTGTCGGTAACTCGGGAATTCTTCGGTACCATTATAGTCAAAAGATTTTTAGACATTTTGAGAAAAATGTTTATAGTTAAAAGATTTTGAAATGTTTTATTCAAAACCTTGGTTTTAAAAATCTTCCGTTCTCTATAACGAGAGCTCTGGTACCAAACTGTAACACCCCCAAATAATCATACTTTAGTTCAGTGGAAGAGTCGTTGATGTTACGGGATAGCACATTACTCAAATCATAGACAACGCTTAAAAATCGCGTCGTTTAATAATAAAGGATTTTCTATTCATAAACATCAAATTACATAGGTCCCAAGTCATAGTATTTCATACAATTTTACAAAACATTTGAATGGAAATTGTTATTTAAGTGCGGGCCATAAATTCATGTCGTCTTCCCGAGAATTACCTTCAAGTACCTGAGATAAAACATGTTAAAAAGGTCTGCGATAACGCCGAGTGAATTCATAGAGTTTAATAAAAACCATTAATATATCATCGGTATATTATTAATACCGAAAATAATTTTGTACAAATCTTTATAATAGGCCATAAAATAGGCCAAAGACATTTTATACAACACTTAGTCGTAAATCATAATATAGGCTTCTGCCTTCAAAACCATTATACGAACCATTGTCGTAAAAACATCATACAATACGTTTTATAACGTTGTATAAAGTTTAATAAAAACCGTTATATGATAACGGTTATGTAAAACCAAAACACGAACATAATATCAATGATAAGACCTCGTATTGCTAGTCAAGCAATATATTATAATTCAATTCGTACATCAGTCGTTTCAATATTGGATTATTATGAGCCGCATGACATTGCTACCTTACTATAACAAACAACGGGTAGCTAACCTGAAATTCCTTTTCCCATCTAAAACAGCGTGTCATCACAATAATCACACTTATAGAAATATTCTCATACATTAATTCGCTTACCAATCAATGTGGCACGACGGTGATTAACCGTCAAGGCGCGAACTGGGGTGATCTTCCCTAAATAGTACTATTATATGCATAAGCGTCTACCAAATCCCGGTTTTTCACAATTCATGCTAATGGGACTTTTAGTGATGTAACCTAACTGTAATAATCCATTTCATTTCATTCATCGAGTCATATAATCATTCATCGGGTCATATAATCATTCGGGTCCATATCAATAAATAAACAATCGGGACAACTGGTGTCCTATTTTATTAAAACTAACATGTTATCTCCCTCGCGGGTTTATAAAACATTTCATAAAACATTTAAAAGAGTGCGAGGCTATGAACTCACATTCATTGGGAAAGGCGGTTATCGGTGATTTGGATGTACGGTACGTGCTTCAGTCACGGAAACCTAGGCAAATAATACTCGTCTTAGACTCTTGTCCAATGACTTTATAAAAACAATGTCTATGTATATATATGATGATATTATAAGTATGATGATGATCAAGTGGGTTTTTATATCTTCATTCACTCATTAGTGTTATGTGTTGGTAAATTTTTATACTAGTTTCACTAGTTTAAATTGTTTACATGTCAAGGCCCAATAAGCCCATTATAAGCTCATTACATTATATTATTCCAATTATTCTTTTAACATCAGTCATATAATCACATGTTGGGCCCAAGTGGGTTATGCCCAATGAGTAAGTCCATTAGTGTTTAGCCAAATTAGTTGGGTTAATAGTCCAATAAGGCTAATTTTGCCCGTTAATGTCCATATGTTATAAAGCTCAGTTTTTATCGGTTTTTACTTGTAATATGTACTTATACATCAGTATCTGAGTTATAAAAAGTTTACATTAGACGGGTCCGACCGTCTAAGTTTTAATTGACGAAAAGGTTAATTTATCGGTTTTAGCCAAAAAGACGTAAAACTCATGTTTATAGTTTTATAACTTGTAAACTTATCAAATTGTCATTTTTATAAAATGCCTCATCTATTTATTAAAGTACATATTTATTTATATGTAATATATAAGTTAGTGAGTTTTAACTATACATTTTATATTATATTTACTTGAGTGCTAATATTATACTATATACTTTTATTTTACAAATCTGATTATTATTTTCACTTTCATCATTTTTACCATATCTTGAGTTATACAAAGAGATAGAAGCTCATTTTTGGGTGACGCAAACTACATATTATATGCTACAATTAACTCTTTTATAGCTACTGCTCAATCAATTTCTAAATGTCCCTAACAGTCCGTCTAAAACAGACTACTCAGATTTGAACTTCAATATTGTTTTGAGCATATCTCACTCATTTTAAGGATTCCATTGTGTGGCCAACTCTCACATTTGTACAAGTCTCATAACTTAATGTATATTAATTCATTCAAGCCATTTTAACAATTTAACGTAAGTTTCTTTACTGTTTTATACAGCCTACTTATTTAAGCACGATTTTAACCTTTTTACATGTAGTTTTCAATCTTTTTAACCAAGTTTATCAACACATGATCCCCACATAAAGTTTTTATCATCATATATCATCATATACATATACATCAAGAAAGAAAATACAATTTACATTTACAAAAATAACAAGGAAATGGGAAGGATGATCTTGTTACCACCAAGATTATGAAAGTTAAGATCAATCTTGACTTTTGTTGGCAAAACTTGTGGTACACCAATATCAACTTCAAGATCACCTATCTTCAAGAAATCCTTGTGGAAAATCAGCCCTAGGACACCAACAAATCTCCTCCTTGGATGTTAAAATCACCACCAATCAATAGAGCTTCAAAAGGTTTTCATCATATGTGTAAATAACATATGATTTATGGTTGAATCAAGATCAAATGGGGATTTTGTTGTGAGAGTGGGACGGCATGGATGAGTGAGAGAGACAGAGAGAGAGAGAGAGAGAGAGAGTTTTTGCGTTTTGCATGAGTGAAAAGGGAGGAAATGGTTTAGTGTAGGTGGTTTTGTGTAGTTGCTAGTTAGAGAGAAAGTTAAGACAAGTGTCTTAACTTGTCATGTAAAGTTGACACCTCAAAGGTGTGTAGCTTAAGCTTGCCGTCCCATGTAGTGGGGGTGGGGCAAGTTTATCTTGTCTCATCCCAATTTAATTACGGGTACTCCTTGATTCTAGTTTTCTCGATTTACGTGCCCTCGGGTCGTTTTACGAAAAACGTTTTTATAAATTATGAATCAACGACACAAAACGAATCTAATAAAAATTGTCTCATCAAAAACGGAGTTCAAAAGCGTAAATACGTAAGTCCTAATTTCTTCTCGTAAATTTGTGAGTTTATGAACCAACACAAATTTAAAATTCCAAAATAATATTCACGGATAAATTTATTTCCTGAAGTGTCGGACTGTCACCAAAACGGTGTATGTAAACGTTAGCACGTAACGTAGAATTCTCCGGTTTAAACGTAGTCGATGCTACTTCAAGACGTAAACCCAAATTTCTTCCCAAAAATGAGTGGGTTTATAATATAACATTAAAATAATGTTTTTAAAATAATACTTGAGAATAAAATATCAACCATAAATTGACGGATTGTCACAAGTATAGCTGATGCTGGAGCAGAAAAAGGGTCATCGGGAAGTACAGCTTCGATAGTCTTGTCATCCTCTGAATCCGAGGCCGATAACCATCCACACTGTACTGATCGTGGAGATGAAGGGATAGCTGGAGCAGGGGCTACCACTGATAGGAGAGTCGGAGGTGCGGTAGGTGGAGTCATGATGCTCTGAAAATAATATTATTTTAAATTTGAAGTAAGTATAAGCTTACAAACAAAAGAAAAATTATTATTTTTGGTTACAAGTTTTATGAAGTATACCCCTTTTAAACAATCATCTCAATTTTTTAAGGTTATATATATTAATACTTATATATATATATATAGAATCATTTAACCAGTTTACTTAACAATCAAAACACACTTAGTTCACATAACATAAAATGCCCTACGATCTACATGCTTAACTAATACGGTCCAAAATAAATCCCAAAAGATTTTTATAAAGTTATAGTCCAGTGTTAAATAAAAGAAAAATTATTTGATTTTTATTTTATTTAAAAGTTTATCTGGTTCTCTATAACTAATGCTCTGATACCATTCTCTGTGACACCCCGGGTTGGGTCAAAATATGCGGAATTATCAACGGAGATGTCACAAAGGTTGATCGATAGCACATAGTTCATAGAGCGTAAGATAAGAGATTATTCAAAACATATTACATGGTTATCGTACAAATTTATAAAAATTGTCTTTAACATGATAACAGTAGATTGTTTATTTTTCCCCAAATAGAACCCTTGACGAGTCCAACAATGCAGATTACAATGATGCTTGAGTCCATGCACACACCACGTACTAACTTCATTTTCCTAAGAAAAACATGCTTAGAGGGTCAACATAAAGTTGGTGAATTTACAGGTTTAGTAATAATTAGTTTGGACATACATCAATCATAGAAGTAACAATGCACAAAGCATTTTTACTAAAAGGTAGATTACATTTTCTATTACTCGAAGCTGAAGCTTAACCTTCCATAGTCCTCAACAGATGAGAACTTGGTGTCCTACATAAAGACACCTAAACCCAGTTCCAACATGGTATACATATGTCGTCCCGGCCAAGGCACAGTGAGCATGACTGACCCAGATAGGGATGGTCAATCCTAAATAGATCTATTTATAGCATTCGGGCAATTTCAATAATTTAACAGTTTCTATAATAGTCAATCGTAGTCAAGTTTATACAATTCTGTTATGTCCAATAAAATCTTTGCATGTTTTCTCCCCGGTAGAGGAAAAGTTTATCAATAGTTTATATGGGGCTGTAAACTCACCTGGGAGTTGGAAATAGCTGTATAATATGAATATCCAAATAATGCTCACGCCAGAAGCTTTGCCTAATCAAATAGTACAGTCTTAATAGATAATACAAGGAACGTATGTGTATGCTTATACAGATTTTTAATCAGTTTATTAATGCTACAGTATTTATCTAAATAACTGTAGTACAAGTATCAACAATATCTGTAACACTCTCAATTTTCGTATCGGTACAGCGGAAGGGTCTTTTAGAGTGTTACGGGATAGCACAATAACTCCAATCATAGACAACACATAAAAATGGTTGTACAATGTTCAACATACATTCATTCGATAAAAAGTTTTAAAGTGTACAACAGGTCCCAAATTATAAAGGTCATTAAGTTTACAAAACATAGATCGAATGAACATTTTTAATATTTTGTGGGCCATCAGAGTCGATCTCTGATGTAAGTGGATGTGTATAGTGATAATTAAGATACGTTATAGGGTAAATTAGAAAATTACCTTTAGGAAAAAGTAATAGTCCAATATTACCAATGACGAATTCAATTAAACACGTGAGTGAGTCGAGTTCGTTGTACACGAAGATCTTATGAATTTGAGACGTTTTGTTTTGATTTGGACAATCGATTTGAATTGGTTTTCGTTTTTTAAACTAAAATTAAAATCTACAATTTTTAAGCTATTTAAAATTATCCTAAAGTGCATGAATCGTAAACCCCGCCTATTAAAAATTCTATAAACACTTAAAAATTAAAACACTATTTAAAAATTAAACTAATTAAAAAATAATAATTCTACTTAATGAAAAAGCTTTTACACTAATTTCCTTTATTATTTAAAATTACTTTAAACAAATTATTTAAAAACTAAATTTAATTAAATCTAAAGTTATAAAAATTACACTAATTAAAATTTATACTAATTAAACTATTTAAATAAAAACATTTTTTATTTTTTTTATTATTTAAACTATTTTTTATAAAGAATTTACTTTAATATAAAGAAATAAAAAGTTATATTAAATAAAAACGTGACAATTAAATTTAAACTAAAACAAAAGCTGCCAAATAAAACAAAAGAGCACTTGGCTTAGATGGCTATCACGTTGGGTGTGTGACCAAGAGGTCACGGGTTCAAGTCCCGTGAGGGACATTATTTTTGGAAATAATACTTTTTGACAGAAACAGATTAAATAGTCTCAGGAGAGACTTTGTATAAGCTTATTATGGTTAAGCTGTTAAGGCTACAGCTTATGTATGCTTATCAGATAAGTTAATCTGATAAGCAGTTACTATAATAAAAATGCAGTAGTATCCAAACAACAATCGAATAAAAAAACAAGATCCAGCAAACAAATTCAATATATCATTTAAGCAATTTATTCAGCAACACAATGGTCACTTAAAATAACATCACAGCAGAAAGAATAACAAATCCAATCATCCGAATACAAGCAGTAAAAAATTTAATCATCCATCACAGCAACACAAAACGGCAAGTATCACAAAACGATATCAAACAGAAAGCTATTAATACTAGCTTAATCAATTTCAGCAGTCACAAAAAAAAATCCCAAGCAAGCAGAAACTTCAGTAAACTATAACCTGATTTAACTGATATAAACAAAATGCAGATTAAACTGGATATGATAGCACAACTCTACAAGAATCTAATATTCAACTAATAATATGGCAGCAGTTCAGAACACTCTTTTAACCTGATAAACATCTCAGCAAAACTTAACAGATTTAAATCAATCCTATTACCCCAATATGACTGAATCCTAACACAATATCCAAGCAAATTAAAAGTAAACTAAATTCAAATTATTCAGTGATAATTCAGAAAGTGGAATCCAAAGCCGTAAATAGTTAAAACTAAAATTCAATTAAATCTACATCAAACTAACATCAGTATAATCATCACTTAAGCATATCAAACTAAAACTCAATATTAGATTAAATAACATTTTATCTAACTAAAAGCTTGAAATTAAAAAGGATTGAACCATTTGTAGAAAGCCGTTGAGAAGTAGGTATGCGCTGAGCATCCTAGATGAACCGAACCACCATTATCTCAAACCACCATTCAAACGTCAAACACATTAACCAGGTTCCTCAATCGTTCCAAACAGTTTTGTATATTTAAATCATCCAGTGGGGATAATTTAATGAATCCAAACTTCACTTACAAATACTAAATATAAACTATTATTTAGTTCATATTTAATATCATTATTATTATTACGTAAAACAGCATATAAAATTATTTCATATAAATCTTTAAACAGTAATAAAAACGAGACAAGATTATGAAGAATTAAACTGATTTTTTTATTAATCTTCAAAAGAAATTACAAGATTCAACGAAAAATACAATAACTAATTCTACATCTATTTTGACAGAATAACAATAAAAGTAGAGAAAGGATGATTTTACACAAGAAATTTGGGGGTATTTATAGCCCCCCCAAGGGCATCCTTGTGCGGATATTCGCATTCTCTGAAGAATATTCCTTTCGATTCTGAGCCTTCGATCTTCAGTCTCCTTATTCTCTCTCCTGTTGGATGGTTGTGATGATTCCAAATAGCACACGGATCGCTAACGTGGCATCCGTGTGCTAGTTGTGTTTCTTTTAAGCGTTTTGATTGGTGGATTAGGAGATGCGAGGTGTATCCTCCACTGAAATTAAGCCACGTAGCTCTCTTGATCCACCTCTTCTCTTCCTTAAACCAAGGGGGTTTTATTCCCCTTGGTGTGAATTAATAGAATAAATGGAAAGCCCTTTGTAAAAACGACTTTTTATTAGGCTAGGGTTTTTTGTACAGTAACAATTTTGTTACTAGTTTACTTTGAGAAGTTGGGGAAGATGAGTACATAGGAAGCATCGAAAGATTTATTATTTGTGTGTGGGAAATTGTGTGAGTGGGTATGAGAAGAAAACGTGTGAAAGGTATGGGGTCGGCTTTGATTTATTAAATGGAAAAACTGAGTGGGTATATGTAACGTATTTAAACGTTTTGTAAGCAATGTAAACCCTAGGCCCAAATTGATCATATCCGTTCCTTTAATTGCAAATTAAATTGGGCTTTCAGCCCAAGCGTCCAAACTCCATTCGTGTAATTTCACTGAATTGGGCTTTTAAGCTTGAGCCCAAAAATTTACTATCCGTTCCATTATATTTGGGCCATTGGTTTTCAAAAGTGAATTTAACTTCTTTAAATGGGCTTTTAAGTCCATTTCCCAAATGTAGGCCCCACTTTGCCCGTTTTCTCTTGACAAACAATGAAATCCTCTAGAGTCGAGCTCGATTTTGGCTTCCTCGATCTTTTGCATCAATCTCGTGTCGATTATTGCCGATTTTCGTGAACTTGGTACCTACACACATTCAAACAAGAAACAAGCATTTCCAAGGCATATTTTATACATTTAATGCATTATTTCAATGTTATTAGCTACTAATGATATGAGTAAAAACACTCATATCAAATTCCCCCATGCTAAGCAATTGTCGTGTCCTCACGCAATGATAAAATAAAACTATAACTACACCATTATTCAACATTATTTTGTAAAGAAATAAAATAACTTTAAAGATCAAAAAAACTCAAATAGATTCATCGTCCTCAACTTTTCACTTTTCCATGCCAAGTGCAAAAACAAGATCATTGTTATTATAAGTTGGTAGACTAACACGAACTCATGTGGGCTAATTAATCACTTAGACTCTCTTATTCCTATGTGTATCTCTTATATTTTATTGTTGTCTTGAACGATCACGAAGATGCATTGTTGACTTATTTCGATAATTTATTAGGCCGAAAATAAAGTGAACGATTTAATCAACAGTTAGCTAAAGGACAAAATCTTTTAAAACTGCTTCTCGGGCTCTCATAAAGTTCATATCTTGGCATAACTTGTTTCGCGATTTGAGACCTTTCTCGGACCGATATTTGGCAGTGACTTAATACTTCCAATCTTGAGAGACGCTCACGAAATAATGGTCTTCTCTTCATAATATTTCTTCACTTGAATTTTTGAGAGATTCATACTTGGACCACGACTTCTTCATTTTTCTCCAATCTTTACTTGGGATTTTGATTAACAACGATCCGCTTCCTTTTTGGACTTGGCTTCATTTATCCTCATACCTTATTTTGGTCTTTTTGGATAGATTTCTCCATGACTTTTTGGGAGTATTTTGCTTTTCGTCGTGTGTCTCGATCCTTCATATTGATTTTTGATAAATGAGTCTTCACATCACTTGAGATCTTTAGCAATAAAACATAGCCCTCATGTCTTGTTAGGACCTTTTTGGACTCGCCAATCTTCGCATCCCGCTTCAATAAGTTATGCCTTGGCTATGAACTCTAATCCATACCGAGCAACTTTTAAACGATCTTGGGCTAGAAGCTAAGTAACTTTTCAAATCGTTCAACCTTATTTATTGCAATTAAATTTTATTAACAAGTGATGGGAGAATAGGCTCATAATTAACTCACATAAATTCCCGAAAGAATACCGAACTTATAATTGGCTCTATCATCTCTTGTTCTCCATAAATGGATACTTAGCCTATTAAATCAAAGTTTTGGGTTTTCAAGTCATCTATAGGATCTTGCATCTTCTTATACTCTTGCAAGTTTTAGAATTTGCGTTTTAAAGTTCCCTTGATAGACGACTTTCTAGGATCAATTATAGGAGCTTGCGAAAAGTTCTTGTTCTTAAATCGTATGAATTAAGACTTTCGCGTTTTAAAGCTCCCTATAAAATACCCTAGCAAAACTTAATTCAAATACGTTAAGGAAAAGCTAAGGTTAAAAACCAAGTGGAGTCAAAAACTATTCTTATTGAAAGCCTACATTCGTGTCAAAAACACTTATTTTATTTATTAAAGCTTAAAAGTAACACAAAAAATTTAAAATTTTATTGAAAAATGAGAATGAGAAAAACACTATGGTTGGACACGACAAAAGCAATTACAAGCGATTATATCGATTGACTCCCCCATGCTAAAACCAAACATTGTCCTCAATGTTTCTTAGCTCAAGAGTAACACCCCATTGCTAAGACACGAAGAGTCTAATGCAAAATCCTAGCATGGAAAGAGCACGCAAATCTATAAGCCATTTATTAATTATGCCTCAAGAAAAATGTTAGTCGATAAAAATCAAGGGATAGAAAGTGTGCCCCTTTTTGGCATTCAAAGAATGGCAGATCAAGTGGACCGGCAAAAACCGAACACGAGAATCTTCAAATATTAGGGTCATACCTAAGATCACAACACAACAAATCACGAACACGAGCTTGAAAGATCAAGCCTTATTAGGTGTTAGAAAATAGAAAGAAGATAGAATGAACTCGTTTTTGTTCACCGAGTCATGAGCTCGACTCGATCCCCGCATTCATTGGTCCTTAGGGAAAATGATGAAAACCGGCATATTGGAGTAAAAACCAACATGAAGCGCGATGCCGGGGTCAAAGATCTCATCCTCGTTGTCGGATGACAAATGAAAGGATAAAACTCCAACACAAATCTCTAACAAGAGATGGTAGTCACAAACAATGGTATGGATGTAGCATGCTCCACGAGATAAACTCGCACCAAGATGATTAAAAAGTCTTTCAATTATTGCATCGGTGAAAGGCCGAGATTTCCCTAAATCAACAATTCCGGGATCGAATACCTCGTCCTCGGTGGAGAAAGGAATAGACAACAAGGTGTCGTCCCCCCATGCTAATCCTAAGTCATATGAAGCACATGGTAATGGTGGTACAAAAGTCTCAACCATAGTGGTTTCAACTTGCATGACTTTGTCAACCTTTTCACTCTTAGGAACGTGAACAAAGGGGTCATGGTACTCAATATGAGTCACATGAAAAACCCGCACATTAAGATCAACGCGAGTGGGAGGGAGATTGGGAATAATGTAAATTTCTCCATCCGAGTCGACATACTCATCATCACAAAAGGTGTGATCATCATCACAAACCTCATCAACCTCTTTCATAAGAAGATCATCATCACAAAGGTTGTGAGATGTAGGAGGTATGATGTTCTCAAAATCCTCTTGAAACAATGGATTATTGTTCAATGAAGCTTCAAATAGAGGATTTGAGTAAGTCACAAAAGTGTCGTCATCCTTTTCATCACAAGAAATTTCCGACAAAGTATCGAGTGTATCACACTCGGATACAAGATCATCATTCTCATTAGAAGGCAATTCATCGGCGAATTCCTCGAGAATGGTAGGTAAAACATGAGAATCACGTTTGATCTCGAGATCGGAAACGTCTTCACTTCCCCGTGGAAATGGATCAATGATATCAAAAAGTTCATCGACGAACTTATCCAACGAATAGTCACTAACCTCACTCGGTGTGAAGTTAGGAATCAAATGATCTTCAATTGAAGATTGTGCCTTAAGAACATCCACATGATCCATAGAAGAGAGTGAAAATGAGTCCATTTTCAAAGATTGTTCAATTAAAGCAATGTCACTCTCGGGATCAAAATTCTCATTATCAAACTCACTAGCATCGAATGGCTCACTCAAGTAATCATCAATTTGTTTTTCAATCTTAGCACTATCATCCTCGTGTGGAGTGAGTATAGAAGAGGTAACATTACAACATGATTCAACAAAATTATGTTTATCACTTTCCAATTTCTTAGGAACCAATCTTGAAATTTTTTCCGGTTTGAAAATCATATGTTTATCCCCATGAAACAATTTAAGCTCTCCTTCTTTCATATCAACTAAAACACCGGCCATACACAAAAATGGTCGTCCTAAAATTATAGGCGCACGAGGATTCGGCTCATAATCAATGATAGCAAAATCGGCTAGGTAAACGAACTCCCCCACTTTAACAATGACATTTTCCGCTCTACCAACCGGTTGAGTGGTGGTTCCATTAGCAAGCTCAATGATCATTCGAGTGGGAATAAGTCGCAAATAGTCAAGAGTTTTCCAAATGGCTAGGGGCATAACGTTAATACTAGCTCCTAGATCGGCTAGAGCTTTGTATTCCCCAAGCTCATCGAAAACACAAGGTATCAAGAAGTGACCCGGATCATTATACTTATTAGGAAAGAGATCAATGAAATCCGAGGTACTAATCACATTTAAAGTAGCCTTGGTGACATTCCAAAAGGTTTCCTTAGGTGGCACAATAAGCTCAAGCTTCCTTTCTAAATTATCATAAGCGGTGATAGCCTTAAGCTCTCCCCTCGGGTTAGGAATGGTATTACTAGGTAAGCAACCCGAAGAAGTAGATGGTTTAGACATAAATCCCTCAAACATCGAAAGCAATTTATTTTGATTTTGTTCCACACTTTGTTGCATACGATTTTGACTTTGCTCTAACATTTACTCAAATTTTTGTTCCATTCTTTGTTGATTAAGCTCAATCTTGTTATTTTGCCCCTTTAGTGTATTTTGAAACTCATTTTTCAAAGTTGCCATTTGTCCTTGAATGTTATTTTGAAAAGTTTTCATATTTGCCTCATTTGTTTTCATGTAGCTTGACAAATCATTTTGATTATTCCCTTGAAAACCTTGATTGTTTTGATTAGCATTAAACCCATTTCCTTGATTAAAATTCCCTTGGTTACCACGGTTAAAATTATTCCCATTGTTTCCATTGTTGTACCTATTTTGAACCGGTGGAAAACCCGGTGGAGCAACATGACTTTGATGAGGAACTTGACCGTTGGAGCCATAAGTTCCCGTCGCGGCAAAAGCACTAGCTTGATCAAACCCCGCGTTTAAACAAGCATAATTAGGATGTGCTCCACCACATGATACACAAACATTCCCAACCATATTAATGGATCCATGAGGATTCTTCCTAATCTCACTCAACAAAGTCGCAAATCCACTATCAATCTTAGAGTCCAATCTAGAAATCTCGTGATTAGATGAATTCACATTGGAAACAACCGGTGTGTTTCATGAATATTGTGCTCTAGACTTATCCTCACTTATTCTCCACGCGTCTCTCGGAGTTTTTCTTAAAAGATTACCACCCGCGGCGGCATTTAAAGAATCTTGTTCAATCATATTAAGGCCATTATAAAAAGTATTTATTTAATGCAATTCCGAGAAACCGTGGTGTGGACATTGTATTAACAAATCCTTAAATCTTTCCCAAGCAACCCCAAACGATTCATGCACTTTTTGTTCAAATCTAGTTATCTCATTCTTAAAATGTGTTGTCTTGGAAGGTGGAAAGAAATAATTCATGAACTTTGACACTAAATCATCCCAAGTTAAAATCGAACCCGGTGGTTCTTTTTCATACCAAAGCTTAGCATTACCCTCGAGCGAGTACGGAAAAAGCATGAGCTTAATCACGTCATTCGGCACATCTCTAAACTTGAGAGTCGAGGTAATTCGATTAAAATTCCGAATGTGAGAATGCGGGCTATCGGTCTCATTGCCACGAAATTGGTCGATACAATTGAGCGATAAAAGACCCGTCTTAATCTCAAAATGATCCGCTAAAATAGCCGGCACAACGATTGCTTCCCCATACCCTTCGGTGGGTGCACGGAGCAATTCCTCCATTGTTCGGTTATCGGCCATCTCTACAACAATAGGTGGAATCTCGGGTTCCACTATTCGTTGTTGACGATTTCTATTTCTACGAGGAATATTTTCAAGCCTATTAAAATCAATCACAAGACGAGATGAACGCAATTGCATACACTACAAAGACGAGAATTTAGAGGATTGAAGAAAAGAAGTTAGACAAGAAAGAAGATTATTTTTGGTATTTTATTTTGGTATTGCTCAATCAATAATGATCGATTAAAAAGGGAATAAGGATAACTACTATGGAAGTAAATTACCCTCGGTCGACTTTGAAACGATAGGTGAAAACCTAAACGTCTCGAGGTTCAATAAGTAAACAACAAAAAATAAGATTTATTACTACTTGAGTCGGCAAACCAATAATAGGTCGTCCCTCTTAATATACGCACAAGCAAGCGGGGAAACGAGGTGGCACAAAGCACTTAAAAACCTTTTTCCTTAGACGGCCTTTTATAGCACGTCGCCTTATACCCACCTTATAGTTTGTATAAATTGAGTTCAAACTTCTTATTAGTATTTATCTATTTTGCCTTTATTTTTGTTTTGGGTTCGAATACAATAGCTAGGTGATGAAATCCCAACTAAGGCTTATTTGAAAAGTATTTAAAATTATTGTTCTACGTAATACAATATATTATTCACAAAAAACGAGAAAAACGATACATACTATATAATAGAAAAATAACAAAACTTTTCGAGGACGGAAAGGTTCTTCAAATACACGATCAACAAATCTCCACAAAGACGAATCGTACACAAGATCCCCGGCAGCGGCGCCAAAATTTTTGATGTAAGTGGATGTGTATAGTGATAATTAAGATACGTTATAGGGTAAATTAGAAAATTACCTTTAGGAAAAAGTAATAGTCCAATATTACCAATGACGAATTCAATTAAACACGTGAGTGAGTCGAGTTCATTGTACACGAAGATCTTATGAATTTGAGACGTTTTGTTTCGATTTGGACAATCGATTTGAATTGGTTTTCGTTTTTTAAACTAAAATTAAAATCTACAATTTTAAGCTATTTAAAATTATCCTAAAGTGCATGAATCGTAAACCCCGCCTATTTAAAATTCTATAAACACTTAAAAATTAAAACACTATTTAAAAATTAAACTAATTAAAAAATAATAATTCTACTTAATGAAAAAGCTTTTACACTAATTTCCTTTATTATTTAAAATTACTTTAAACTAATTATTTAAAAATTAAATTTAATTAAATCTAAATTTATAAAAATTACACTAATTAAAATTTATACTAATTAAACTATTTAAATAAAAACATTTTTTATTTTTTTTATTATTTAAACTATTTTTTTATAAAGAATTTACTTTAATATAAAGAAATAAAAAGTTATATTAAATAAAAACGTGACAATTAAATTTAAACTAAAACAAAAGAGCACTTGGCTCAGATGGCTATCACGTTGGGTGTGTGACCAGGAGGTCACGGGTTCAAGTCCCGTGAGGGACATTATTTTTGGAAATAATACTTTTTGACAGAAACAGAATAAATAGTCTCAGGAGAGACTTTGTATAAGCTTATTATGGTTAAGCTGTTAAGGCTACAGCTTATGTATGCTTATCAGATAAGTTAATCTGATAAGAAGTTACTATAATAAAAATGCAGTAGTATCCAAACAACAATCGAATAAAAAAACAAGATCTAGCAAACAAATTCAATATATCATTTAAGCAATTTATTCAGCAAAACAATGGTCACTTAAAATAACATCACAGCAGAAAGAATAACAAATCCAATCATCCGAATA
This sequence comes from Glebionis coronaria, assembly GCA_025667525.1. NCBI lineage: Eukaryota > Viridiplantae > Streptophyta > Magnoliopsida > Asterales > Asteraceae > Glebionis > Glebionis coronaria. Next base: position 320,036,276 of record CM046877.1, on the reverse strand, counting down.
CAAGCAGTAAAAAATTTAATCATCCATCACAGCAACACAAAACGGCAAGTATCACAAAACGATATCAAACAGAAAGCTATTAATACTAGCTTAATCAATTTAAGCAGTCACAAAAAAAAATCCCAAGCAAGCAGAAACTTCAGTAAACTATAACCTGATTTAACTGATATAAACAAAATGCAGATTAAACTGGATATGATAGCACAACTCTACAAGAATCTAATATTCAACTAATAATATGGCAGCAGTTCAGAACACTCTTTTAACCTGATAAACATCTCAGCAAAACTTAACAGATTTAAATCAATCCTATTACCCCAATATGACTGAATCCTAACACAGTATCCAAGCAAATTAAAAGTAAACTAAATTCAAATTATTCAGTGATAATTCAGAAAGTGGAATCCAAAGCCGTAAACAGTTAAAACTAAAATTCAATTAAATCTACATCAAACTAACATCAGTATAATCATCACTTAAGCATATCAAACTAAAACTCAATATCAGATTAAATAACATTTTATCTAACTAAAAGCTTGAAATTAAAAGGGATCGAACCATTTGTAGAAAGCCGTTGAGAAGTAGGTATGCGCTGAGCATCCTAGATGAACCGAACCACCATTATCTCAAACCACCATTCAAACATCAAACACATTAACCAGGTTCCTCAATCGTTCCAAACAGTTTTGTATATTTAAATCATCCAGTGGGGATAATTTAATGAATCCAAATTTCACTTACAAATACTAAATATAAACTATTATTTAGTTCATATTTAATATCATTATTATTATTATGTGAAACAGCATATAAAATTATTTCATATAAATCTTTAAACAGTAATAAAAACGAGACAAGATTATAAAGAATTAAACTGATTTTTTTATTAATCTTCAAAAGAAATTACAAGACTCAACGAAAAATACAATAACTAATTCTACATCTATTTTGATAGAATAACAATAAAAGTAAAGAAAGGATGATTTTACACAAGAAATTTGGGGGTATTTATAGCCCCCCCAAGGGCATCCTTGTGCGGATATTCGCACTCTCTGAAGAATATTCCTTTCGATTCTGAGACTTCGATCTTCAATCTCCTTATTCTCTCTCCCGTTGGATGGTTGTGATGATTCCAAATAGCACACGGATCGCCAACGTGGCATCTGTGTGCTAGTTGTGTTTCTTTTAAGCGTTTTGATTGGTGGATTAGGAGATGTGAGGTGTATCCTCCACTGAAATTAAGCCACGTAGCTCTCTTGATCCACCTCTTCTCTTCCTTAAACCAAGGGGGTTTTATTCCCCTTGGTGTGAATTAATAGAATAAATGGAAAGCCCTTTGTAAAAACGACTTTTTATTAGGCTAGGGTTTTTTGTACAGTAACAATTTTGTTACTAGTTTACTTTGAGAAGTTGGGGAAGATGAGTACATAGGAAGCATCGAAAGATTTATTATTTGTGTGTGGGAAATTGTGTGAGTGGGTATGAGAAGAAAACGTGTGAAAGGTATGGGGTCGGCTTTGATTTATTAAATGGAAAAAGTGAGTGGGTATATGTAACGTATTTAAACGTTTTGTAAGCAATGTAAACCCTAGGCCCAAATTGATCATATCCGTTCCTTTTATTGCAAATTAAATTGGGCTTTCAGCCCAGGCGTCCAAACTCCATTCGTGTAATTTCACTGAATTGGGCTTTTAAGCTTGAGCCCAAAAATTTACTATCCGTTCCATTATATTTGGGCCATTGGTTTTCAAAAGTGAATTTAACTTCTTTAAATGGGCTTTTAAGCCCATTTCCCAAATGTGGGCCCCACTTTGCCCGTTTTCTCTTGACAAACAATGAAATCCTCTAGAGTCGAGCTCGATTTTGGCTTCCTCGATCTTTTTCATCAATCTCGTGTCGATTATTGCCGTTTTTCGTGAACTTGGTACCTACACACATTCAAACAAGAAACAAGCATTTCCAAGGCATATTTTATACATTTAATGCATTATTTCAATGTTATTAGCTACTAATGATATGAGTAAAAACACTCATATCAATCTCCATCCGGATTACCTTCAAGCACCTGAGATAAAAACATGCAAAAATCATATCAGCGAATGCCGAGTGAATTCATAAAGTTTAATAAAAACCGTTATATAAAACAATCGTTAAAATCAGAACACAAGTATAATATCGGAAGTAAGTCCACGTATTGCTAGTCAGGCAATATATATATCAAGCATACATCTTGAACCGTCCATGAGACCGTAGTCTCAATATTACCATAATAGGTAATATATTCATCGTTATTAGCGTCGTTATTGGATTACATTATGTATAGGATACATTTTATTTGGATTATTATTAGCCGCATGACATTGTTACCTTACTATGAAGACAGCGGGCCGCGAACCCGACAAACAATTTGCCCATCTAAGTTAGCGTGTCGTCACAAAAATCACGCTATGGAATCTTCTCATACATAAATTCGCTTACCAATCAATGTGGTACGACGGGGATCAACCGTCAAGGCGCGAACTGGGGTGATCGTCCCCAAATAGTACTATCAAATGCATAAGCGTCTACCAAATCCCGGTAGTTCACAATTCATGCTAATGGGACTTTAAGTGACATAACCTAACTACTAATAATCCTTTTAGTCTTATTTATAGGGTCATAGCATCATTCGGGTCCATATCATTAAGCATACAATCGGGACTACTTGTGTTCTATTTTTATCAAAATCTAGCATGTTATCTCCCTCGCGGGTTTACAAATCATTTTATAAAACATTTAAAAGAGTGCGAGGCTATGAACTCACGTTGATAATGAAAGGCGGATTATCGGCTACGGGCGTGCTTCGGTCACGGAAACCTATATAAATAATAATCTGTCTTAGACTTTGTCCAATGACTTTTATCAAAATAACAATATACATATGATGATTTTGTACATATGATGATGATCAAGTGGGTTTATATATCCTTGTTTACTCATTTTAGTGTTTACGTTTTGGTAACTTTTTACTAGTTTACTAGTCTTACCTATTTATCTATTTTAAGTCCAATAAGCTTAGTATAAGTTCTTTAACTTGTTTTGTTTCATTTTATACTTATATTATCAGTATCTATACTTTCCATGTTGGGCCCAAATGGGTTAAGCTCAATAAGTTCTTTTTATAAGTGGTTAACTTATTTAGTCCAATTATTAGTCCAATATGTTTAGTTAGCTCGTTAATGTCCGTATGTCCTATAGTTCGGGTTTTATCGGTTTTTACTTGTATTAGTTACTTATATACCAGTATATGACTTTTAAAAACTTTACATTAGACGGGTTTGATCGTCTAAGTTTTAATTGGCGAAAAACGTTAATTTTACGGTAATAGCCGAAAAAGTCGTAAAAATCAAGTTTACAGTTTTTATTACTTATAAGTATTATTCCACTACCATTTATATAATTTATCCATTTATTTAACCTTTTACATATTTATATAAATAAAATTCATAAGTTAGTGGGTTTTTATTTTACATTTTATACAATAAAATTTGAGTGCTTATATAATAACAATAAACATTAATTCTCAAAATCTGATTTTTATTTTCATCTTCACCATTTTTATCATATCTAGAGTTCTATAATAAATTAGAAGCTCATTTTTGGATGGCATGATCTTCATATTATGTGCTACATTTAACTTAGTTATAGATACTGCTCATTTTAAGTTTATCTATGCTTAACGGTCCCTACAAAACAGCTTATTCAGATTAGCACGCTCATCTTGTTTTGATCATATCTCACTCATTATAATGATTCCATTGCATGTCCAACTCTCACATGTGTTTAACATCTTGTACTTACTGTAAATGGATTCTATCATGCAAGTTTATCAGTTCAAGTTTTAGTTACATACTGTTTTTATACAGCCAACAAATTAATCATGATTTTAGCCTTATTTCTTATGGTTTTTAACCTTTTTAATCATATTTATCAACACTTGATCCCCACACAACATTTTTATCATCATATATTCATCATATACATATACAACAAGAAAGAAAATACATTTGTTCTTTACAAAAATAACAAGAGAAAATGGAGAGGATGATCTTCTTTACCAACCAAGTGTATTTCTTGTTTTTGGAAGACAAGAACTTGATGAACACCAAAAGTAACTCCAAGATCATCAAACACCAAGAACAATAGTTGAGAAATCAGCCCTAGGACACAAGCAAATCACCTCCTTTGTTGTTAAAATGGCCACCAAATGATCAAGGCTTCAAGATAACTCCATGATAGAGCTAGATAACATGTATTTCATGGCTAGAAAGATCAAGAAGGGGTGTTTTGTTCTTCAAAGTGGACGGCAAGGGTGGGGGTTTTGAGAGAGTTTGAAGTAGTTTGCATGAGTGAGAATGGTATGAATGAGTATCTAGTGGTTTTATCTAGTTTGAGTGGAAAGAGTAAGCTTAAGTGTTAAGCTAATGCTTACACTTGTAGCTACTTAGCTAACATGATGCCACATCCTTAGATGTGGTGTCATGTGTGTCGTCCCATGTATATTAGTGGGGTAGGATAATGTATTTTTTCCCACCTCACTAATTTACGGGTATTCCTCGAGTCTAGTTTTCTCGATTTGCGTGCCCTCGGGTCGTTTCACGAAAAACGTTTTTATAAATTATGAATCAACGTCACAAAACGAATCCAATAAAAATTGTCACATCAAAAACGGAGTTTAAAAACGTAAATACGTAATCCTAAGGTTTCCGGTTTAATCGTAAAAGACGCTAAATTATGAACGTAAGCCCAAATTTAAATCCGTAAATTGTGAGTTCGTCAACCAACATAAAAATAAGTTTCAAAATATTATACGAGAAAATAATTCACTACCTGAAAATGTTAGATTGTCACAGCTTTTCCTCCTAAAAGGGATCAACGTCCTCGTGATCCTTTTCATTTGGATGTCTGTTTCTTATTGAAATCGAAGAGGTGCGGATATTTCTTCCACATTTCATCCTCTCGTTCCCAAGTATACTCCGGTCCATGCTTTGAATTCCATCGGATCTTGACAATAGGTATCCGACTTTGTTTCAGTTGCTTTACCTCACGGTCCATAACCTCTATGGGCTCTTCGATAAAATGCAACTTCCCATCTATTCGAACCTTACCTAACGGAATTTTCTCATCACTCACTGTTAGACATTTCTTCAGATTAGATACATGGAATGTGTTGTGAACACCATGAAGTTCTGGGGGTAACTCTAGTTTGTAAGACACCGGACCTACTCTAGATAAAATCTTAAAGGGTCCAATATAACGGGGATTCAATTTCCCTCGCTTTCAAAATCTGATAACGCCTTTCCATGGCGATACTTTCAACATTACCCGGTCACCCACTTTAAACTCCATTGGCTTCTGCCGTACATCCGCGTAACTTTTCTGTCTACTACGGGCAGTCAACAACCTATTCTTAACCTGAACTATCATCTCCGTAGTCTCCCAGATCAATTCCGGTCCCGTGAGCTGGGTATCCCCAACTTCACTCCAACATACACGAGATCTACACTTCCTACCATACAAAGCTTCAAATGGTGCAGCCTTAATACTAGAATGGTAACTATTGTTATACGAAAACTCTGCTAACGGTAAATGTTAATCCCAATTCTTACCAAAGTCTAACACACAAGCTCTCAACATATCTTCTAGTGTTTGTATCGTCCTTTCACTCTGCCCATCAGTCTGGGGGTGATAAGCAGTGCTCACGTCGAGATTCGTTCCCAAAGATATTTGGAGAGATTTCCAAAAATTCGATGCGAATCTAGGATCTCGATCTGAAATGATCGATACAGGCACTCCATGCTTGCATACAATATTCTCAAGGTATATACGAGTCAGCTTCTCCAGTGAGAACTGCTCTTTAACCGGAATGAAGTATGCTGATTTGGTCAGTCTGTCGACAATAACCCAAATCGAGTTGTTTCCAGATGATGTTCTAGGAAGCTTGGTGATAAAGTCCATCGTAATTCGCTCCCACTTCCATTCAGGAATATTTGGTTGTTGAAGTAGTCCTGATGGCTTTTGGTGTTCAGCTTTAACTCTAGCACAAGTCAAGCATTGAAGAACATACATAGCAATATCAGCTTTCATATTCGGCCACCAGTACAACTTCTTCAAATCATGGTACATCTTATCAGATCCCGGATGAATGGAATACTTAGATTTATGGGATTCTAACATAATCAAGTCTCTTAAGCCTCCAAACTTAGGTATCCACATACGACCTCTTAAGCATTTCACTCCATCAGCTCTAACCTCTAAAGGATCTCCTTCTCCTCGGAACCCTTCATTAACAAAATTTTCCTTCTTACAAGCTTGTATTTGCGCATTTCTAATTTGCTCAGGCAAATTATTGTGCACGGTCAAGACTAGAGAACCCTGATAGGCTCTCTATCTTTCCTACTTAACGTATCGGCAAAACACATTGGCTTTTCCTGGGTGATATTTTATATCACAATCATAATCACTTAACAACTCTATCCATCTTCGTTGCCTCATGTTCAATTCCTTCTGGTCGAGAATATACTGTAGGCTTTTGTGATCGGTGAATACCGTACATTTGGTGCCATACAGATAATGTCTCCACAACCTAAAAGCAAAGACTACAGCTCCTAACTCAAGATCATGAGTAGTATAATTCTCCTCATTCTTCCTTAATTTCCTAGAAGCATAAGCTATCACTTTCTCTCGCTGCATCAAAACAGTTCCATAGCCTCTAAGAGATGCATCACAATACACTACAAAATCTTCACTCCCGTCGGGTAATGATAAGATAGGCGCACTACATAATTTTTGCTTCAATGTCTGAAATGCTCCATCTTCATCGCTTCCCCAAACGAAAGGTTTAATCTTCTAGGTAAGCTTAGTCAAGGGTTTAGCTATCAAAGAAAATTCTTCAATGAATCGCCTATAATAGCCAGTCAATCCTAAGAACTATCGCACTTCCGTTGGCGTTGTCGGTGCAGACCAATTCTTAATAGCTTCAACCTTTGCAGGATCAACATGAATTCCATCTTTGTTAATCACATGACCAAGAAATTGCACAGAATCTAACCAGAAATCACATTTCGAAAACTTAGCATACAACTTTTCATTCTTCAACAAATTCAAAACAATCCTTAAATGTTCTCTATGTTCATCTTCATTCTTAGAATAGATTAGAATATCGTCAATAAACACAATCACAAATTTATCCAAGTAGGGCTTGCACACTCGATTCATTAAATCCATGAAAACCGCAGGTGCGTTAGTTAACCCAAATGGCATTACTTGAAATTCATAGTGTCCATAACGAGTTCTAAAGGCAGTTATAGGAATATATTCTTCACGGATGCAAAGTTGGTGATATCCTGACCGCAAATCTATCTTAGAATACACACTAGATCCTTGCAGTTGATCAAACAAATCATCAATCCTAGGTAAAGGATATCGATTTTTAATTGTCAACTTATTCAGTTCCCTATAATCAATGCACATACGGAAAGATCCATCCTTCTTCTTAACGAACAAGACTGGAGATCCCCAAGGCGAGGAGCTCGGTCGAATAAAACCTTTATCAGACAACTCCTTAAGTTGCTCAGATAACTCCTTTAATTCAGAAGGGGCTAATCGGTAAGGCGCACGTGCCACCGGTGCAGCACCAGGAATTAAATCGATTCGAAACTCTACTTGCCTTATCGGTGGAAGTCCGGGTAAATCTTTAGGAAATACCTCAGGAAATTCACAAATAATAGGTACATCTACCAATCGTTTCTCCCTAGACTAATTCCCGGTCACTTGAGCTAAGAATAACTCACAACCGTTCCTGATGTACTTTCGGACTTTAATACATGAAACGATTTTCAAACGGGATTCACCTCGATTACCATCAATTACTAACGTCCTATTCCTTAGAGGAATCTTAACCTTCTTCTCTCCACATAAAATAGTAGCATTATTCAACGACAACCAATCCATACCAATAATAATATCAAAACTACCTAATTCTATCAACATCAAATCAATCGGAAGGAATGGTTCAAGAGATTTAGAGAGCATCCTTCTAATAGCTTATTAGTTTTCACTAATTTACCATTAGCCAATTCCACCTCGTAACTGGTATTTATCTCAATAGGTTCAATGTCAATAAGGGCACTAAATTTAGTGGATACAAAGCTCCTATCAGCACCCGAATCAAATAAAGCAACAGCATAATGATTGTTGAGTAAAAACGTACAGGTAACGACATTCGGATCCTCTTTCTTCACCTCAATTGTTCCAAGTTGATAGATACCACCCTGGGGGTTTCTTCCAGGTACAATCGCTTTCAACATGGGGCATTCCGATTTCCTATGACCTTCTTTATTACAATTGAAGCAAATGGTTCCCTTCTTACACCTTTCAACCTTGTGTCCAAGCTTTCCGCAATTTCGGCACTTCCAGCAGTCTCCAGCATGCCTCTTGTTGCCACACTTAGGACATCTATCATCGTTGCACGGTGTGTTGTTGGTAAGAGCATTTGCATTCCCCTTTCTCTGGTTCTGACGGCGATTGAAATTCTTCCTATTATCACCTCTATCTACACGATCACCGTCACCCTTTCTTTTCTCACCAACACGGGCTTCATCTTCCCTATCCTGAATTATCTGTCCAATGAGTTGGTAAGCCATTCGAACAGCATCATCAATGGTCAGTGGTTTAGATGATGTCACGTCCCCCCAGATATTCCTGGTCAACCCTTTAATATATTGCTCAATTCGGATCTCTTCGGGTTCAACCAATCGAGGACATAGTAAGGCCAACTCATGGAATCGGTTCGTATAACTATCAATGTCCACACCTTTCATTCTCAAATGAATCAACTCTTGTTCTAACCTAATGATCACACTACGAGGACAAACTCCAAAGTCATCCACTTCTTAATTTCAGCCCAAGGAGTAGCATTAGGAGCATCAAGACCCATGAAAGCAATTCTCCCGTTCTACCAAGTCAACGCACGACCTTTAAGAGTAGCCATAGCAAAAGTCACCTTATCTTCCTCCTTACACTTACTAATCTGAAACACCGACTCAATATTCTCAATCCACTGGCTTAATCCTACAGCACCTTCAGTTCCATTAAAAGGAAGAGGTTCACACTTCATGAACGTCATATAAGTACAGCCACCAACTTCAGGTGCATTAGCTCCAAGTCCTCCTACATTTCCTCCAGCATTAGCATTCACATTCACATTAGTACCGCCAATTCCAGTACCGCCAGCTCCACTACCGCCAGCTCCACTACCGCCAGCTTCATTTCTAGCATTTGCCATAAATTCAGTCATAGATGCGGTAACTTGCTCTTTAATAATCCTACGTACATCATCCTCAGTCACAACCTTCTTGGGCGGCATAGTTCTATAATTTCACAATTTCAAAGTATTAAGCATTCACCCAACAAGGGATTCATATAATATGGATTGAATTCATAATCAAGATACAAATAAGGCACAATATGGAATTCAAGACAAGATACATATTTCATTCGATTTGAAACAAAATCATTGTCTTAGTTACATTCCATATCAAAGTTCTAGCACTATATACACTCAAAATTCGTGCCAAGTTTACTACTAACAAGTCGGTTCAGTCAAAGCTACAAAAGTACAAAAGATACAAAGGTCACTACTAAATACAGACTGGTCTACTGAGAACCGCCAGATGGTCCATCATCCATCGTCTTCTTTATCTTTGTCGGACGATCACTAGACACATCTTCAGCTGGGCGCTTATGGATCACTCCTCTTTCAACCATGTCAGAATAAAATCTATTGTTCCAACCCACATATATATTCAACTCCTTCTCAGCTTTCTCACGCATCACACGAGCTACACTCAACTGAATCTCCATAGAATTCACCTTTTTCTTCATTTCAGCAAACTCACCACTTTCCAACACCGATAACCTCCTAAAAGCCTCATTCAAACCACGCTCTACATCAGTCAAATCCAAACTAAGCAATTCCCGCTCTTTCTCGCCAACCTTAGTCTTCGACTCCAAATAAGCAACTTGAGTCTGAACAACACCTAATCCAATCTCTGTCATACAACTCTTAACACAGGAAGCATCTAGATCACGTCTCAAGGCCCATGGTGCAAGACCATGAATATGAGTAGCCTCTCGAGCACTAGACGACTCTCCTATCTCACATCTACGAGTAGCAATACCATCAGTACCATTAGGTGCATTATCATCCTCATCTTCCTCTGATTCAGAATCAGATTCAGACGATTCAGACATTTCATCCCTAGGTAACTCAACCTCAGAATCAGACAAATAAACTGGTGGGGGTAAAGGCTCGCCCTTTGGAACATCATAAGGATAAATAAGCTCGGCTTCCTCATCATCATCGACCTCAACATCTATACCTACATCCTCCTCGACATCCTCGTCGTCAATGTCATCATCTAAATTATCTAACCTAATCTCATCATCATTCTCTATATCAACATTATCAATCTCATTCTCTATAGAGTCAACCTGAGGGGCAATCTGATCTCCTAGTCCTAACTCGGGATCCTCAAATGGTTCCTCCTCATCATCCATATCATAATCTACTAAGTCTAAATAAGGATCATCATCTACATTAGGTTCGGGAATAGCATGGTTTTCTACAGGAATATTAGGGTCAGCCATGACAATCTGCATTTATATATATATCTCGTATTAGGATAACATACTAGTTAAACAATTACATACTGAAATCACGATATATACATATATATAAATTAAATTATATATATCAAAATATATATCTTCTCAATAGGGCTTGTTGGTAACGTCGGAGATCTCTGGCACCGTTATAGTCAAAAGATTTTTCAAATATTTTCACAAATGTTCGTTGTTAAAAGATTTTGAAAAGTTTTGTTCAAAACCTTGGTTTTTACAATCTTTTGTTCTCTATAACGAGAGCTCTGATACCAAACTGTAACACTCTCAATTTTCGTATCGGTACAGCGAAAGGGTCTTTTAGAGTGTTACGGGATAGCACAATAACTCCAATCATAGACAACACATAAAAATGGTTGTACAAGGTTCAACATACATTCATTCGATAAAAAGTTTTAAAGTGTACAACAGGTCCCAAATTATATAGGTCATTAAGTTTACAAAACATAGATCGAATGAACATTTTTAATATTTTGTGGGCCATCAGAGTCGATCTCCATCCGGATTACCTTCAAGCACCTGAGATAAAAACATGCAAAAATCATATCAGCGAATGCCGAGTGAATTCATAGAGTTTAATAAAAACCGTTATATAAAACAATCGTTAAAATCAGAACACAAGTATAATATCGGAAGTAAGTCCACGTATTGTTAGTCAGGCAATATATATATCAAGCATACATCTTAAACCGTCCATGAGACCGTAGTCTCAATATTACAATAATAGGTAATATATTCATCGTTATTAGCGTTGTTATTGGATTACATTATGTATAGGATACATTTTATTTGGATTATTATTAGCCGCATGACATTGTTACCTTACTATGAAAACAGCGGGCCGCGAACCCGACAAACAATTTGCCCATCTAAGTTAGCGTGTCGTCACAAAAATCACGCTATGGAATCTTCTCATACATAAATTCGCTTACCAATCAATGTGGTACGACGGGGATCAACCGTCAAGGCGCGAACTAGGGTGATCGTCCCTAAATAGTACTATCAAATGCATAAGCGTCTACCAAATCCCGGTAGTTCACAATTCATGCTAATGGGACTTTAAGTGACATAACCTAACTACTAATAATCCTTTTAGTCTTGTTTATAGGGTCATAGCATCATTCGGGTCCATATCATTAAGCATACAATCGGGACTACTTGTGTTCTATTTTTATCAAAATCTAGCATGTTATCTCCCTCGCGGGTAAATCATTTTATAAAACATTTAAAAGAGTGCGAGGCTATGAACTCACGTTGATAATGAAAGGCGGATTATCGGCTACGGGCGTGCTTCGGTCACGGAAACCTATATAAATAATAATCTGTCTTAGACTTTGTCCAATGAATTTTATCAAAATAACAATATACATATGATAATTTTGTACATATGATGATGATCAAGTGGGTTTATATATCCTTGTTTACTCATTTTAGTGTTTACGTTTTGGTAACTTTTTACTAGTTTACTAGTCTCACCTATTTATTTATTTTAAGTCCAATAAGCTTAGTATAAGTTCTTTAACTTGTTTTGTTTCATTTTATACTTATATTATCAGTATCTATACTTTCCATGTTGGGCCCAAATGGGTTAAGCCCAATAAGTTCTTTTTATAAGTGGTTAACTTATTTAGTCAAATTATTAGTCCAATATGTTTAGTTAGCTCGTTAATGTCCGTATGTCCTATAGTTCGGGTTTTATCGGTTATTACTTGTATTAGTTACTTATATATCAGTATATGACTTTTAAAAACTTTACATTAGACGGGTTTGATCGTCTAAGTTTTAATTGGCGAAAAACGTTAATTTTACGGTAATAGCCGAAAAAGTCGTAAAAATCAAGTGTATAGTTTTTATTACTTATAAGTATTATTCCACTACCATTTATATAATTTATCTATTTATTTTAACCTTTTACATATTTATATAAATAAAATTCATAAGTTAGTGGGTTTTTATTTTACATTTTATACAATAAAGTTTGAGTGCTTATATAATAATAATAAACATTAATTCTCAAAATCTGATTTTTATTTTCATCTTCACCATTTTTATCATATCTAGAGTTATATAATGAACTAGAAGCTCATTTTTGGATGGCATGATCTTCATATTATGTGCTACATTTAACTTAGTTATAGCTACTGCTCATTTTAAGTTTATCTATGCTTAACAGTCCCTACAAAACAGCTTATTCAGATTAGCACACTCATCTTGTTTTGATCATATCTCACTCATTATAATGATTCCATTGCATGACCAACTCTCACATGTGAATAACATCTTGTACTTACTGTAAATGGATTCTACCATGCAAGTTTATCAGTTGAAGTTTTAGTTACATACTGTTTTTATACAGCCAACAAATTAATCATGATTTTAGCCTTATTTCTTATGGTTATTAACCTGTTTAAGCATATTTATCAACACTTGATCCCCACACAACATTTTTATCATCATATATTCATCATATACATATACAACAAGAAATAAAATACATTTGTTCTTTACAAAAATAACAAGAGAAAATGGAGAGGATGATCTTCTTTACCAACCAAGTGTATTTCTTGTTTTTGGAAGACAAGAACTTGATGAACACCAAAAGTAACTCAAAGATCATCAAACACCAAGAAAAATAGTTGAGAAATCAGCCCTAGGACACAAGCAAATCACCTCCTTTGTTGTTAAAATGGCCACCAAATGATCAAGGCTTCAAGATAACTCCATGATAGAGCTAGATAACATGTATTTCATGGCTAGAAAGATCAAGAAGGGTTGTTTTGTTCTTCAAAGTGGACAGCAAGGGTGGGGGTTTTGAGAGAGTTTGAAGTAGTTTGCATGAGTGAAAATGGTATGAATGAGTAGCTAGTCGTTTTAGCTAGTTTGAGTGGAAAGAGTAAGCTTAAGTGTTAAGCTAATGCTTACACTTGTAGCTACTTAGCTAACATGATGCCACATCCTTAGATGTGGTGTCATGTGTACCGTCCCATGTATATTAGTGGGGTGGGATAATGTATTTTGTCCCACCTCACTAATTTACGGGTATTCCTCGATTCTAGTTTTCTCGATTTGCGTGCCCTCGGGTCGTTTCACGAAAAACGTTTTTATAAATTATGAATCAACGTCACAAAACGAATCCAATAAAAATTGTCACATCAAAAACGGAGTTTATAAACGTAAATACGTAATCCTAAGGTTTCCGGTTTAATCGTAAAAGACGCTAAATTATGCACGTAAGCCCAAATTTAAATCCGTAAATTGTGAGTTCGTCAACCAACATAAAAATAAGTTGCAAAATATTATACGAGAAAATAATTCACTACCTGAAAATGTTAGATTGTCACAATATCCATTTAAACTTGTAATTAAGTTTCATATTTAAGTAAACATAAAATGTCTTACTTATGATATTAGTTAATGTCCGTAGTACATGTATTAATAATAACTATTTAAACTTACAATTAAGTTTCATATTTAAGTAAACATAAAATGTTTTACTTATAATATTAGTATACATACTTGCATTCAATTTATCTTACGTTCATATAATTTTATTTCCTAAAAGTATATGAGTACATGTATTAATAATACATATCCATATTGTTTATACAATTTATTTCATAAAGCAAAATATAAATATTTTATTTTTTGTAAAGTAAAAATATAATTATTTTATTTAACTTTAAAGTTCCCATAAATTATTTAACATTTATAAAATAATTTATAAGTTACAAGTTTAAGAATTTATACTTTAAATTCTTATGGTTTAGGGTTTATTTAAGTTTTACTAAATTTAAAATAGAATTAGGGTTAGGGCTAGTTTATGTTTCAGAATATGGCAAAACTAGTCCCTCCATATTTTAAGTAAAGTAAAACTTTCGGATTTTATATATTTAGTACCTAGGGTTTGTTATACTTTCGGGTTTTGGCAGTTTTAGTCCTCCTAGTTATAACTAGGCTTTATAACTTTCATAAAATGGCAAAAACAGTCCCTAGGGCTTCTTTATGATTCAGATTTTTACAAAAGTGGTCCTTAGGGTTATGAAATGACAAAACAACTTTTAGAAACATTCCAAAATGGTCCCTAGGGTTTAATATGCCACGGATGGTATTTATTAAACCCTATACTTTCGCAGAATTACATTTTTAGTCCCTTGTGTTTATTAGTTTATCAAAACAAGTTTCAAATGTCACGGTTTTAGTCCTTAAGTTTCATAAATTGTCATTTTAGTCCAAAAGTCTTTATAAGTTATATTTTATTACAAAAACTTTTATTTAATAGTCCAAAACAATAAATGGGCTCATTAAATGGGCTAAAAGATCTAATAAGTGTGAAAACACTTATCCTTGTACCACTTATTTCCAATAATAACAAGACCAAAACGTGTATTTTATGTCGTAAAAGTCGGAATTATGCGTGGTTTGTGTTTTTATTGTGTTTTAGGACCAAAAGATGAAAAAGGAAGAAAACATGGCCTATCACGGGCTTTTATCGAAGAAAACGAGAAAAGACGAAGTCAAAAGATCAAGAGTGCAAAAAGAACGGAAGCCCAAGGCCTATTCTGAAGATTTATCGAAGAAAAAGTCTAAAGACGGAAGTTTAATGAAGTCGAAGAACTCAAGTCTAATAGAAGAAGAAAATTATAAGACAAGTTCAGTTTGTATCGACAAATCCCGAGACGACGTCGAGAAAGACAAAGCATTTAAATCGAGTCGAGAAGAAAGAAAGAAGGAAGCAACACATGCACCTTCCCACCTCCTATAAATACCCTCCTAATGACACATTAGGAGGGTGTTAGTTAGTAAATTGAGTTTATTTTTCATTTTTGTAGTTTAATTTTTAGAGAGAGAAAGTGCTTAACATTCTCTCACTAGAAAAACTTCATCTTTTATCTTTCTTGTTTTAATCAAACCTTTACTTTTTAAGCTTAATCTTGTCTTAATCTTCATCTTTTTAATCTTTCTTGTTCTTTACAATCTTGTGTTCATCATCTCTTTCATCTACTTTTCTATTTCGTCACATAAAGTTTCTTACTTTACGTGTTTCTTGATTTGTGTGTTGAAGATTTATAAGTTTTGATCATTTGCCTTACTTATTGGTAGCTTATTGGAGTTTTTCTTGGCTTATTGTCTTTGAAAAGTTGTTAAAAAGTTGCTTAAAATCTTCCTTGTCCGAGATGCTAGTTGTTAGGAGTTCCTGATTCGATTTCGCAATACTTCATGTATTGCGGATTGAATCCCTTGTAATTGCGAAATCTTGATTAATTTTCCTCATTGCGAAATCTTTATTCCTGGTGATTGCGAAATCTTCCTTCCTGGTCATTGCGAAATCGAATCCAGCATTGCGGAATTGTATGTCCAAAGTTGCGGAATTGTGCAAATTTAGTTATTGCGAATTCATATGTTTTAGATTGCGGAATTACGGAATGTTTGATTGCGAAATCTTCGTTACTTAAGGATTGCGAAATCTTGTCTTGTATTGCGGAATTGTTGGTTTTTAGGCATTGCGAAATCATACTTAATTTTTAGTATTGCGAAATTATTTGTTTAATTGCGGAATTATTTCAAGATTTTTGAATTGCGAATTTGTGTTGTTTTAAAGTCGCGAATTTATTTCAATTTTTTAGTATTGCGAAATTAACTGTTTTTATTTAAATTTAATTTTTAAATTTAATTTTCCCGCCAATTTCTTTAAGTTTCTTTTTACTTATTTGTTTTATTTTTCGTAAACTTTATTTTAATTTGTCTTTTCTTAATTTCTTTTTAAATAGTGTTTTATTTTATAGTTTTCATTTCTTTACGTTTTAACTTAGCGTCATTTAATTTTTAAGTCATTTAATTTTAGTTTAATCTTTTCTCGCTTTATTTTTATTTTAATTACTCAACGACGTCTTTTCTTTTAATCAGTTTTAGATAAACAAACATTTCTTATTTTTCCACCAAGAACGACTGAGTCGCACTTTTAACTGGAGATCAATTCGATTAGACGCCGAGAACAACGAACTTTTAACCTAGCAAAATCCAGTTATTAAATGGCGCCGTTGCCGGCTCTTTTCGTTAAGATTAATAGTTTTTAGTGAAAGACGCGTTGGATTTTGGGATCCGTTCATTTTTGAACGTTATTTTCTTGCTTAAATTTTCAAAAAAATCCTAAAAAATATAAAATTTTCAAAAATACAAAAAAATAGAAAAACATAAAAAACCCAAAATATTTCTTGTCTATCTTTCTTTTCCTTTTGTAGGTGTGTATGCGTACTCGTGCTCGTAAGAAGAAACTAGCTCAAGCCGAAGTCATTACTCCACCTATTGTCACCATGGACAATCAACCAATGATCGAGCTTTTGCAATCACACGTAGAGGGCAACACCGATGCTATTGGCATACCGGAGATTGGAGCCAACAATTTTGAACTCAAATCCGGCTTCATTCAAATGGTCTCTGCACAACCATTCTTGGGGCGTTCGCTTGATGATCCTCATGCCCATATAAAAAGGTTTCTTCAACTCACTAATAGAGTTAAGTATAATGGGTTTCACAAGAAGTGATTCGCTTGCAACTTTTTCCTTTTTCCTTAGAGGGACAAGCCCGGAATTGGCTTGATAAGGAACCGCCACAAAGTATTCTTACGTGGACGGATTTAGAGACCAAGTTCACTAGCTACTTTTTCTCACCCTCACGTACTACCACTTTGCGGAATGAAATCATTACATTTGAACAAAAATACGGTGAGACATTTAGTGAATCTTGTGTAACACCCCCATAAAGCGGGTGTCATAGTGGTGGATCGATGAGCAAATAGCTTACAAAGCACATATCATAATTATATGATTTTTAAGATACAGTTGATGTAAACATTGAATTGGTACAATCGTTTAAATCGTTGAATAACATTTGTTATGAATATCCTAGTAAAAGATAATCCCCCGTCATTTTTATGCTCCTAAATGATGCTCAATCCATGCTCAAATAATCTTGCTAAATAACCTAGGAAAAACATGCTTAAAACAATCAACATAAAGTTGGTGAATTCATAGAGTTTTGTAAAATAATCAAGTTTAGCATTTCCATTATTCCCATTTTAGTATTTGCTAAATAGCATATGATTAAGTTAAGTAACGCAAACCTTATAGATAGTAGCAATGAACAAAGTATATATATACAAAAGATAATTACATTTTCTATTAATCGAAGCGTAAGCTTAACCTTCCGTAGTTCTCGACCGATGAGAACCCCAGGCCTTACAAAAAGGCGCCCAACCCAGTTTCCAACAAGGTATACATTTGTTGCCTCGGGCAAGGCACAGTGAGCACTACTCACGCAGATGGGGATGGTCAATCCCAAATATACCTATTTCTAACATTCGCGCGATTTACAACAATTTAACAGTTTCAATAACAATATACAATCGTAATTACGAGTACCATTCAATTTGCGTTCTATAGAATAAATATCTATCAATCATTTAGTCAAAACAGGTTACAGTTCAATTTACATTCTATAATTAAATAATAGTCATATAGTCAAAGCAAGTTGCAGTTATTTAATAGCATGTCCCCCTCGCGGGTTTGAAAAATCATAAAAGATTTAAAAAGCAAGGCTATGAACTCACCTGATACAATCGTCACAATAGTTAATAGAGAATGAACGTCAATCAAGAATAAATGTCAACACTTGATACATGATCATACGAGACCTAAAGATAACGAGGCACGTCTTAGGCTCGAGACGATAAATAAATCGTACATATATGTAATAAGTATGTTTTAATAAGTTCTTGCATATTGCATAAGTTTTATGATTCTTTATAAAATTTTTAGGTGAACACTTAGTCATTTTAAGTGAAAAATCCAAGTTGACACTTTTAGCCCATCTTAAGCCCAATAGTGGTCCACTACCCAAGTATATGACTTAAGTCCATTTTAAATTCAGTATACTACTCTAAATTGGTTATTAATCTCATGTACAATAATGGCCCAATAGCCATTACAAGTGTAAGTTGGGCTTTTATGGCCCAAGTCCACTTTGTATAGTTTTTGGGTTCTAAAACACATCACAACCACATACACTTAATATTTCACGTTGGTCGGGTCTCGGGTCATCTAGTCATCAGTATAAAAATAAGTCCAAGATCCCCGACATGTGGGTCCTACCATGTCGGTTTATATAAAAATCATCACATTTTAAGTTAATGAGTTATAATTCGTTTATTACAATTTTCCCGACATGTCCCGCTAATTTGCACATATCTCTTGAACCGTAAATCATCTAAGTGTGTTATTTTTACCAAAACCATTATTAACTCATGTAATATGCTGATTATAAGTCTAATTATCCCCAATTTATACTTTTCATAGCTAATTAATCTATTTCTCAACTTAGAAGAGTTGTCTGTTTTTGGGAAACCAAACTCGTTTTCACCATTTTGGTCGTCATTTACAAACCGTAAGGAACTGGTAAACTATCCAATTGATTATTTTTGTTCATGATTTTATATACAACCTACAGTTTTACCTTTTTCAATGATTCTGGGTTCTTATATGAGAAAACAGTCCGTGAAGACAGTATGTTCAGATCTGACTAGTTTTCACTATTTTGGTCACCATTTCTAAACCGTAAGTAATTGGTAAATCATCCAATTGATTCTAGTTCTTCATGATTTTATCTACAACTTTTAGTTTTACATATTCGTAGGTGAGTATACAAATTTTACGAGAAAACAGTCCATCAAAACATTATGTCCAGATCTGACTAGTTTTCACTATTTTGGTCATATCTTACTATCTAAAACTCGTCACGAGACGAGCCATCCGGGGAATTAATCACAAAACAATTATATATCTTAATATGTAAGTTTTTAGTATCCCAAACCTACTGAGTTTGACATGCAATCTGTTTTTGTTACGGTTCAAAAATTGTTATGAATCAAATCGTTAATAGGGCTTGTTTAGCTTTATTTTTAGTGTTCAAAATTTCATATACAATGTCCCAATACTTATTAAACCATTTCGTACACACACACACACACACATATATATATATATATATATATATATATATATATATATATATATATATATATATATATATATATATATATATATATATATATATATATATATATATATATATATATATATATATATATATATATATATATATATATATATATATATATATATATATATATATATATATATATATATATATATATATATATATATATATATATATAGTGTAACTTTCTTTTCAGAACTATTTTTAGTGTCAGAACTATCAGAACCATAAACTTTACTATATGTAGTGCATGATATACATGTTTTGATGCATAACGGTATTACTGTAAATAAATAAAACAGATATTGCCTGGAAATTAATAAATAAGGGCAATTTAGGTATTTTAATTTTCTATTAAAATAAGTTCTATTAATATAAATCAAAACTGATTAAAATCAGTCTACCACAGAGTCTCCTATCTCTCTATCTCTCTTCCTCAAGATCTAACCACCACCGATAAAATAATCATGTGAAAATCCACCATACGACTATCAGCACCACCACAATGACAAATCACGACCACCGCTATCATTTAGTCACACTCGTCGAATCATATATGGTGGGGGCTTCGTGGT
Source organism: Glebionis coronaria (assembly GCA_025667525.1). NCBI lineage: Eukaryota > Viridiplantae > Streptophyta > Magnoliopsida > Asterales > Asteraceae > Glebionis > Glebionis coronaria. The sequence continues at coordinate 320,015,928 of CM046877.1, read as the reverse complement.
ATAGATCCGGTGGCGGCTTGTGGTATGGATCCAACAATGGCTTCGTGGTACAGATCTGGTGGCGGTTTGGTGGACGATGGCATAGATTTCGCATTTCGAATCTACTGTGGTAAATCTTTAAAAACGTCATAGACGAAACACTAGACATATATGTCGGCGGCTTAGTGATATGTATCTGATGAAGACTTTTTCTTCATTGCCCATTTAACATCATGTGCCATATCTTTTTTGACATTAATTGTCACTATCACTTGATCTCTTTTGAAGGTATTGTTCATTCTATATATTTAATAATTTATTATTTTTGTTTGTAATAAATTTTACTCATCATGATAAATCATAATTTTTTTTATAACATAAAACATTGATCAACTTACTATAAAATCATGTACCATATGTTTTAATTTGAATGCATAGATTCTCTTTGTATTCGTTTGCGAAATAGTTCGAAAGTAGGCCTTTACCTTTTTATTATTTAAATGTGCTAATTTTGTATGAACATGCTTTATCATATTAAATTATAATAATGAAAAATGTGAAGAAAGTTTTGTTAAAGTATATGCGTTAAACATATTGAGTAGAAAAGTGTTACTAGAGATTAATTTATGATTTTGCTATTTTATTGTTATTTAATCAATGTTTGTGTACATTGGTAAAAGTTTAAATAACTTAATCAATTATGTTTGATTAGTATGGATGATGATTTACAGAGAATCGATTGTCATTTTTTTAGAAATCAAGTCGTAGTGGAATGGATAATGGTAAACGATGTTTGTGTATTGGTAAAAGTTTGAATAACTCAATCAATTATGTTTGCTTAAAAAATGTATAGCTAATTTAAGATATGACATCAGACTTTTTTTGCAGTGTTGCGATTTGGACGAAATGACATGCGGCATTGGAAGAAATACAGTTTTTAACGGATTTCATGTACGTTCATTCAAGGCGTGCACATATATTATAAAGAATTTAATGCGAAACTAAAAGTACAAGTATATTTTTGGTGGCGGACATGTATGTTTTTGTGGCGGACATGTATGTTTTTGGTGGCGGACATGTATGTTTTTGGAGGCGGACATGTATGTTTTAAGTACAAGTATGTTTTTTGAGGCGGACATGAATGTTTTTTGAGGCGGACATGTATGTTTTTAGAGACGGACATGTATGTTTTTGGAAGTGTGCATAATATTTTTGGAAAAAGTACACACATGTTTGGAAGAGAGACTTCAAATAGATATTTTTATTCTATGCTCTTTTTGTATTAAATATTAGTGCATGTTTTACTTTTGATTTTTTTTAGTAATTTGTGTTTCAATTTAAATGTGTTTAACATTTATGTTTTGGGTGCTACAAATTTATATTATTCAAAAAAACATATATGGACACGTGACAACCCGAATAACATAAATGTTTATTGAATGTTTAAAAAATTATTAAGTATAAAAATCTGTATTATTTAATATAAAAAATATACATGCAAAATTGACTTTTTTTTCAAAACATGTATGTTTTTTTAAGTTTGAAAACTAAAAGAATTTAAAAAGAAAAAAAAACAAATTTAAAAATTAAATGATTAAAAAAACGAGATTATTTAAAAATAAATAATAATAATAATAATAATAATATCTTTTATCTTTTACATTTATTCCCTTATATATTTTAACCTAATAACTTAAATGAAATTAATTAACTAAATTTTGATTGGTTTATTATGGTTCTGATAGTTCTGACATTAATAATGGTTCTGATAAGAAAGCCCCCCTATATATATATATATATATATATATATATATATATATATATATATATATATATATATATATATATATATATATATATATATATATATATATATATATATATATATATATATATATATATATATATATATATATATATATATATATATATATATATATATATATATATATATATATATATATATATATATATATATATATATATATATATATATATATATATATATATATATATATATTCGGAATATACATAAGATCAAGAAAATACAAGGAATGATAAATAAGAACGAGATGTAGATCTTACGAGGCTTTATCAAAGTCGTTGTACTAGTGAGTGAGCAAGTAACCATCCAAGATCTTATCAACACTTGATGTGATCACCATGCATGGATAGATCCGGACTAGATCTATAAGTTTCACTTGGTGTAACCATCATGCATGTATAGATCCGGGGTAGATCTATACGTGTTACTTGATTCATATATAGATCCGGGCTAGATCTACATATTTTACTTAATGTTACTATCATGCATGTATAGATCCGGGTTAGATCTATACGTTTTACTGGATGCATATATAGATCCACCATGGAAATAAAAGAAAATCTTGAAAGTTGATGCATGGAGGAGATTTTCATACCAACGTGTAGATCTTGAGATTTCCAAGATGGGTCTTTGATTTGTTTTTGAAGATTCAAACAAGAAAATCAAGAATTTGATGATCCTTGTGGGTTGGGGTTCACGACTCAAAGAAGAAAAAAAAAGGGAGAGAGAGTTTTTGGTGGGAGGTGAGATGTGTGTGTGTTTTATGTGAGAGAAAGTGAAGGGATGAGGAGACATAGCCCTTATATAGGGTGGGAGGAAGTGTGACAAGTGTCACCCACTTAAACTTTGTCCAATAAGAAGCAATAAGGTGGGTGGACATGATGGACATGTGTCACCAACCTAGAGTTGGCCCAATGGGGAAGTGAGGTGTGTTGGTGGCTTGTCTAGTGGGCCAAAAGAGTTGTTGGGCTTCTTAACCCTCTTATTGGGCTTGTTAAGCCCATTACTATCCAAGGTTTAAATATTTGGGCTTATAAGGCCACAAATGGGCCTAAAGTGTATCTTGTATTATAACTTTCGTTATTACACGGTTCGGGGCACGTTCGGGATTTATGAATTTTTTATTCATCTTACGAGGATTTCGTAATTGATCCAAAAATCATTTTTCCAATAAGATGGAGTATTTATATGACGTGTAAATACGAGAAACGTGCTCATTTATTTAAACGACAAGTATTTGTCATTTATCTTTTGTATAACGTAAGTATCGTTTTAGTAGAAATACTTCTCATTTAATCATTCCGCAGATAAATGTAGTATTAAACAATTTAATCAAATTGTTTATCAAGTATTTCTTGACAATAATTTATGTTGTTAAATTATTGAATTGCCGGTACGCGGTTTGTATGAATTTTGTCAAATTTTCAAATCCGATGATTTTTGTATGGTTCAAAAAGGGTTTTTGAAACATACTTCATTATTATTTAATGAACGAAAAATCTCGGGTTTTATACCATCCACATGCCACCTTGAGTTTCGTCTTCGAAATTCCATTACTATTACCAGGTTGAGAAATGATCTAGGATCGTTGAGTAGATTTTTATTACATTTTTCTCATCGTGAAATCATGATTTTACAGCACCACCCCGTTATTTTAGCTTCGTCCTCGAAGCTATTAAAAACTTTGTCATCTGTTAGGGTATAGATGTCATAGATCTAAAGGTTCGTCTTAGACATGCTCAGAAACAAATGGTGCTAACAATGTAAGGAGATAGTTATTCGGATTGCTCTATAAGTCCGATTGGGCAGTATCTGAGTGTTGCTACCATTATGGATGAATAGAAAGCAATGCAAAGAGATCTTTATCCGGGTCGTTCTATATATCCGATTGAGCAGTATTTGGATGCTGCTACTATTATGGATGGATAGTATTATCAAAAGGTTTGACCTTTAATCCGATATAGAGATAGAAACTCGTGGATCAATTAATGATAATTAAGAGAGGGCAAACTTTGGAAGTTGCCAACTAGGAAAAGTCGATGTAGTGTCAACTATACTTAGTTGGTGAATCTCTTGACGATAGCTTGTTCATTTTGAAAACCTACAAGCCAGGATTTAAGGTTGGAGAGGGTTCCGGAGCTAGACATGCTGGTCCTGTTTATGTTCGGATTGCTGCTCTGGCCATGAGCCAGGAGCAGGACATGACAAACGTCCACAGCCTGTTGATAACAGGCCAGGTGGAGTACACTGTTATGCATGAGCGCATAGAATCTCTCTTGGACCATATGGGCAGATGCCATGATAGCACGAGGTTTTTGGGCCATGAGGCCTTGCAGTGGTTGTTATAGGAGAACTACTTCCTTTATTGGCATAATCACACCTTGGAGGGGGGGGGGGGGGGGCTTCAGCATAAGACCCACACTTCTCTTACTGTACAAGGGCAATTCTTGTCTTCCTTCTTTGATCCTGCAGCTGTTTGTCATGATGGAGTGACAGCAGAGACCGCCTACCTTCGAGGAGTCGTTGGCAGACTACGGTCCCAGTTGTTAATTGCACTCAGTTTGCTTAAGGAGTCCTGATTGGCTTATAGAATTATTGCAGAGTACCCTGTCGGCACCTGCAGCCTTACCAGCCCTACCAGTACCAACGCTATCTAGCAGACCTGCTGGACAGGATTTGAGTAGATGTACTAGATCTTTTGTTTACCATGATAAGCTTTCGGGTTGTATTCAAGCTATCATGCAAAATTCACGAGTCACTTAGAAGTTTAAGAAATCATTCGCCAAATCACAGTAAGTCTTGTGATGATACATTGTAAAGGTAGTTTATTACAATACAGTACGATGAATGATAACGTTAACAAAGTCGATGACGTGTGTAGAAACCCAAATTTCTAGGGGTTTTACACCACCCCGTTATTTTAGTTTCGTTCTTGAAGCTAAAAATGAAGTTACTTGTTCAGGGAACAAGTGAGAGTACTTTTTCTTGAGCGGGTAATCTTGTGAACTCAAGTTTTAAGTTTACAAGGTTGGGTTGACTAGGACAAGCTCGTCTTAAGTCTTGGTTTTTACTTAAATGTGCCTCCGGGGCCCCAATGTGTCTTGATTAGTGTAGATAACAGTTCATTAACGTTTCTACTAGTTCTTCAAGAGATTTTTAAGTCTATTAAGCTTTAATAGGCTTATGCGATGTCGAGTTAGAAATATAGTTTTGGCTGGTACCGCTCTTGCGTCAACAATTTTGACGCGAAGGGTTTCTCGATATACTTCTAGACTGTGGAAGGCAAACATTAGTTTGACACCAAAGCTTCACTCAGCGAGATGGCTAAGATTTTTGTTGGTGTTGCTTGGGTAGGAAGTTACAAAGAATCTGCTTCATTTGTGGCTGAGCTAGGGTATAAGTTGCATAGAGAAGAAGTACTTCAAATGATGGAAATCAAAGAAAATACCAAGAATAAAGAAGTGTGCATTTCGGGTGAGATGCGGAAAAGGTCATGCATCTACTGTTGGTGGTTCCAAAAATTACACAAGTTTCGACTTCTAAAAGGAGGAAGTCATTCGTTTCAAGGCTTGTTGGAAAATGGTATTGTCGAACTAATTGGATCCGAAGAGGAAAAGATAGTCCAACAGAGTATTGGAAATCAAATAACACTTTTTGGGTGATGAAAAACATAACCCTACAAAATACACCCATTGAGATTTGGGCATGTCTTTTATGCTTGGGTTTGTCTTCCCCGTCGACTTAAGAAGTGTGGGGTAAGAAGATAGGGCATCCTCTTACCAAGTATTTCTGGTCTTCGGTACAAGAGATGACACTAAGTCCAGTGTCAAACAGTCTGTGTTACCATCACCTCGAATGATCGAAGTTTCATTTCTCAATTGCAGATGAACCAACTTTCTTTTCTGTGACACCCCAAAGGGGTTAAATGAAACGGAAGTGGGCACTCCCGAAAAGGGTTCAAAATGCAGCGGAAAAAGAACTCTCGTTGAAAGTGGTCAGATGAAGCGGAAAGTAGGCACCCTCAAAAGATTCAAATGCAGCGGAAAATGGACATTTCTAAAGGAGTCAAATGCAACGGAAACGGACGTCCCTTAACGTGGTCGAATGCAGCGGGAATGATATTTGGGCTAAGGATAAGCCCAAAAATCAAGAGCACAATGCTATGATCCAAAAGAGATGAATACGAGTCTTCTTAGTTTCTAGATGGTGATGTAATAACATCAATCATGAGTTTATCTTAATGATAAGGTACTACTGGGGAAATCGCGAGTCAAAAGGGATACGTATATAGTTGTATACATAAAATAATATCAATAATGAGTCATGTCGAATATATTTGAGCCCATGTGATTATAAATTTCTATTTACATCGACAAGCGTCCTTATCCATGTAAGGTGAAATTTATAACTCCATTCGGTGACCTATGATTTCTTTATTCAAACGAACAAGCGTCCTTACTCGTTTCAATAATGTTTTCATAGCCCACCTTACCTAAATATTCCCGACCAGGCTTATTATTTAGGATAAATATAACGTCTAAGATAATAGATATTATTAAGATACTTTACAGCCCGTTTAGTTATAATTTTCGTCTTCGGGCGTCCCGTTCCACCGTGATACGAATTTTATAAGTAAACTTCTAGTCTGGTGGCTTATGATTTCACCTTTAGACGTCCAATTCCGTCTAAAGACGTAATCATAATTAACTTAGGATCAAGATTCTCAGGTCCCATATATAAAATATAGAATCATAAGTACCTTGATTTTGGGTTCCACCGTATCATTTAAAAATGCAAATTTATCCAAATAATATCACATGATATTATTAAAAGTAAACGTATATGAGTCGCTAATAAGTCGGGTTCCGTAGATATACGTACAAAATCATAGGCGAGAGAAAATACATGTTGATGCGCGATAACGTGCGCAAGAATACACATCAAATAAGGGGTTTATATGTATAATATATTGTAATAATATATTACAATCATAAGCATAGGCATTATATCATATAATTCCTTCTAATAAGGTATATATATATATATATATATATATATATATATATATATATATATATATATATATATATATATATATATATATATATATATATATATATATATATATATATATACACACATAACAACAAGTTCAAACCTTAAAAAGAAAATGTAGTACGCTAGGTAATGCTTCCTAGTCTCTTTTTAGATATTCTAGTATGTATGTTTGTTTTAAATTCGTTTTCATTAAGTGGCCTGTCTGTTACCCTAGTGGTTAGAATAGACTAACTAGTTCCTATTCATCGAATAACTATGTAAAGATAGTATGCCCAAGTTTTAATACCTTAAATGAAATAAAGGTTCTAGGGTTTGACTAAGTTTCGGTTATTGGCAAAACAAGGCCCTCTATATTTTACCAAATGTACACTTTCCGGTTCTTAACAGCTTTAGTCCTTAGGGTTTCTAGTATTTTCGGGAGATGGTAAAAATAGTCCCTTTATTTAACATTAGGTTTTATAACTTCCAATAAGTGGCGAACTAACCCTTAGGGATTCTACTTGTTTCGGCTAATTACATCATTAGTCCTTAGAGTCCTAAAATGACAGTTTAACTTCCAAGAATTTACAAAGTGGTCCTTAAGGTCTAATAAGTTACGAATGGCATTTATTAATCCCCACACTTTCAAATATTTACAATATTAGTCCTTGTAGTTTCTGTTTTATCAAGATAAGTTTCAAATGTCATGGTTTTAATCCATAAGTCTTATAACTAACGTTTTTAGTCTAAAAGTTTTTATAGTTATATCTTCGGTATAAAAACTTTACTTAAGTGTAAAATCACTAAGTGAGCTTATTAAGTGTACCAAAAGAGCTAATGGGCTTCCCAAACCCTTATTGAGCTTACAAGATCCATTAATAATTCTTATGAGCTAAGGATTTCTTAATGGGCCTAATTACAGTTTTAGATCCATCAATGTTAGAGTTTTACTACATAGGTCTATAAGACAATAAATGGGCCTAATGGTCTTCCTAATGGGCCAAAACATATTTTACTCCATTAATAATTCAAGGTTTGCTAAGTGGGCTTACTAGGCATTGGATAGCCGAATGGGCTTAGTTAATGGTTCGGCTATATTGTATTGGCTTAACTAGTCCGTTAATAATACTTAACCATTTATCTAGGTGTGAAGTTTATGAAACCTTACAAGTTTATTAGTTCTTAAAGGTTAATTCAAGATCTCCAAAGAAGAATTTATAAAATCAAATTTTAGATTTTCTCGAATATTTTATTAGATTTTTCAATATTTATAAAATCTAATTTGGTTTACTAAAGATTTCCTAAGATTTTGCAAGACGTATATTATTCAGTTAGATTTTTATAAAAATCAATTTAGATTTTTCCAAGATTGAGTAAAATAGATAGATCTATTTAGGTTTTTAGAGACTTTAAAAAAAATCTTCTTAGATTTTCTAATGGGTTCTAGAGATTCTGTTAGATTTCTAATGTTCCCAAAGTTTTTATTAAAATTTCCATTTAAATATTTCCGTGTGTCTGTTATGTATTAAATTGTTCGTGGTTATAATGCATTGTTCGAGCCATCATACTTCAGAAGCCATTCTATAAACGTTTGAGGAGCAAGGGCACTTTAAATCGTAAACCCAACCACTTAGTCAAAACGTAATATCAAGATGGAACATCTTTTGTATAAAGCTCCCGACTAACATGGCATGTTTATTTGTTTTATTAAGTATCTTGAGTATTTAATATTTCTATAATAAATATTAAATAGTTATAATACGTAAATACGTACAAGTTAGCATCTAATACAATCAACAATTACAAATGCATAGAATAAGGAATGCGCACTTAAATCATATAGTTATGCATGCTCTCTATGCTATATGCTCTCTAAGTATGTCCCAAAAAATCCCAAAAGATTTTTATAAAGTTATAGTCCAGTTTTAAATAAAAGAAAAATATTTTTATTCTTATTTTATTTAATAATTAATCTGGTTCGCAATATATAAAGATCTGATACCATTCTCTGTAACACGCCCATAATGCGGGTGTCACAGTGGTGGATCGATGAGCAAATAGCTTACAAAGCACAGATCATAATTATATGATTTTTGAAATACAATTGATGTAAACATTGAATTGGTACAATCGTTTAAATCGTTGAATAACATTTGTTATGAATATCCCAGTAAAAGATAATCCCCCATCATTTTTATGCTCCTAAATGATGCTCAATCCATGCTCAAATAATCTTGCTAAATAACCTGGGAAAAACATGCTGAAAACAGTCAACATAAAGTAGGTGAAATCATAGAGTTTTGTAAAATAATCAAGTTTAGCATTTGCATTATTCCCATTTTAGTGTTTGCTAAATAGCATATGATTAAGTTTAGTAACACAAACCTTATAGATAGTAGCAATGCACAAAGTATATATATACAAAAGATAATTACATTTTCTATTAATCGAAGCGGAAGCTAAACCTTCCATAGTTCTCGATCGATGAGAACCCTAGGCCTTACAAAAAGGCGCCCAACCCAGTTTCCAACAAGGTATACATCTGTTGCCTCGGCCAAGGCACAGTGAGCGCTACTCACGCAGATAGGGATAGTCAATCCCAAATATACCTATTTATAACATTCGCGCGGTTTACAACAATTTAACAGTTTCAATAACAATAGACAATCGTAATTACGAGTACCATTCAATTTGCGTTCTATAGAATAAATATCTATCAATCATATAGTCAAAATAGGTTACAGTTCAATTTACATTCTATAATTAAATTATAGTCATATAGTCAAAGCAAGTTGCAATTATTTAATAGCATGTCCCCCTCGCGGGTTTGAAAAATCATAAAAGATTTAAAAAGCGAGGCTATGAACTCACCTGATACAATCGTCACAATAGTTAATAGAGAACGAACGTCAATCAAGAATAAATGTCAACACTTGATACATGATCATACGAGACCTAAAGATAACGAGGCACGTCTTAGGCTCGAGACGATAAATAAATCGTACATATATGTAATAAGTATGTTTTAATAAGTTCTTGGACATTGCATAAGTTTTATGATTCTTTATAAAACTTTTAGGTGAACACTTAGTCATTTTAAGTGAAAAATCCAAGTTGACACTTTTAGCCCATCTTAAGCCCAATAGTGGTCCACTACCCAAGTATATGACTTAAGTCCATTTTAAATTCAGTATACTACTCTAAATTGGTTATTAATCTCAGGTCCAATAATGGCCCAATAGCCATTACAAGTGTAAGTTGGGCTTTTATGGCCCAAGTCCACTTTGTATAGTTTTTGGGTTCTAAAACACCTCACAACCACATACACTTAATATTTCACGTTGGTCGGGTCTCGGGTCATCTAGGCATCAGTATATAAATAAGTCCAAGATCACCGACATGTGGGTCCTACCATGTCGGTTTATATAAAAATCATCACATTTTAAGTTAATGAGTTATAATCCGTTTATTACAATTTTCCCGACATGTCCCGCTAATTTGCTCATATCTCTTGAACCGTAAATCATCAAAGTGTGTTCTTTTTACCAAAACCATTATTAACTCATGTACTATGTTGATTATAAGTCTAATTATCCCCAATTTATACTTTTCAGAGCTAATTAATCTATTTCTTAACTTAGAAGAGTTGGTTGTTTTTTGGCAGCCAAACTCGTTTTCACCATTTTGGTCGCCATTTCCCAACCGTAAGGAACTGGTAAACTATCCAATTGATTCTTTTTGTGCTTGATTTTATCTACAACCTACAGTTTTACCTTTTTCAATGATTCTGGGTTCTTATATGAGAAAACAGTCTGTGAAGACAGTATGTTCAGATCTGACTAGTTTTTACTATTTTGGTCACCATTTCCAAACCGTAAGGAATTGGTAAATCATCCAATTGATTCTAGTTCTTCATGATTTTATCTACAACTTTAGTTTTACATATTCGTAGGTCAGTATACAAATTTTACGAGAAAACAGTCCATCAAAATAGTATGTCCATATCTGACTAGTTTTCACTATTTTCGTCATATCTTACTATCTACAATTCGTCACGAGACGAGCCACCCGGGGAATTAATCACAAAATAATTATCTATCTTAATATGTAAGTTTTTAGTATCCCAAACCTGATGAGTTTGACATGCAATCTGTTTTTGTTACGATTCAAAAATTGTTATGAATCAAATCGTTAATATGGCTTGTTTAGCTTTATTTTGAGTGTTCAAAATTTCATATACAATGTCCCAATACTTATTAATCCATTTCGTATATATATATATATATATATATATATATATATATATATATATATATATATATATATATATATATATATATATATATATATATATATATATATATATATATATATATATATATATATATATATATATATATATATATATATATATATATATATATATATATGTATATATATATATATATATATATATATATATATATATATATATATATATATATATTCGGAATATACATAAGATCAAGAAAATACAAGGAATGATAAATAAGAACGATATGTAGATCTTACGAGGCTTTATCAAAGTCGTTGTACTAGTGAGTGAGCAAGTAACCATCCAAGATCTTGTCAACACTTGATGTGACCACTATGCATGGATAGATCCGGACTAGATCTATAAGTTTCACTTGGTGTAACCATCATGCATGTATAGATCCAGGGTAGATCTATACGTTTTACTTTATGCATATATAGATCCGGGCTAGATCTACATATTTTACTTAATGTTACTATCATGCATGTATAGATCCGGGGTAGATCTATACGTTTTACTTGATGCATATATAGATCCACCATGGAAATAAACGAAAATCTTGAAAGTTGATGCATGGAGGATATTTTTATACCAACGTGTAGATCTTGAGATTTCCAAGATGGGTCTTTGATTTGTTTTTGAAGATTCAAACAAGAAAATCAAGAATTTGATGATCCTTGTGGGTTGGGGTTCACGGCTCAAAGAAGAAAAAGAAAAGGGAGAGAGAGTTTTTGGTGGGAGGTGAGATGTGTGTGTGTTTTATGTGAGAGAAAGTGAAGGGATGAGGAAACATAGCTCTCTTATATAGGGTGGGAGGAAGTGTGACAAGTGTCACCCACTTAAACTTTTTCCAATGAGAAGCAAGAAGGTGGGTGGACATGATGGACATGTATCACCAACCTAGAGTTGGCCCAATGGGGAAGTGAGGTGTGTTGGTGGCTTGTCTAATGGGCCAAAAGAGTTGTTGGGCTTCTTAACCCTCTTATTGGGCTTGTTAAGCCCATTACTATCCAAGGTTTAAATAGTTGGGCTTATAAGGCCACAAATGGGCCTAAAGTGTATCTTGTATTATAACTTTCGTTATTACACGGTTCGGGGCACGTTCGTGATTTATGAATTTTTTATTCATCTTATGAGGATTTCGTAATTGATCCAAAAATCATTATTCTAATAAGATGGAGTATTTATATGACGTGTAAATACGAGAAACGTGCTCGTTTATTTAAACGACAAGTATTTGTCATTTATCTTTTGTATAACGTAAGTATCGTTTTAGTAGAAATACTTCTCATTTAATCATTCCGTAGATAAACGCAATATTAAACAATTTAATCAAATTGTTTATCAAGTATTTCTTGAAAATAATTTATGTAGTTAAATTATTGAATTGCCGGTACGCGGTTTGTATGACTTTTGTCAAATTTTCAAATCCGATGATTTTTGTATGGCTCAAAAAGGGTTTTTGAAACATACTTCATTATTATTTAATGAACGAAAAATCTCGGGTTTTACACCATCCACATGCCACCTTGAGTTTCGTCCTCGAAATTCCATTACTATTACCAGGTTGAGAAATGATCTAGGATCGTTGACTAGATTTTTATTACATTTTTCTCATGGTAAAATCATAGATTTTACATCGTGGGACCGTTTTAATGAACTTTTAAGAAAGTGTCCACAACATGGTTTCACAAAAGTACATCAAATTAATACTTTTTACAATGGGTTAAGCATGAATGACCAAGATTCACTAAATAGTGCACCGGGGGGTAATATTTTGGTTAAGTCTTCTAATGCCGCTTGGGATATTATTGATAACAAGTCTAGAGTGCAAACCAAGAGTGTTCGGACTAATGTGGCTAGTGCTAGCACTAACGAGAGCGACAAGAGAATTGATAAGCTTACTTCGCTTGTGGAATCAATTGCTCTCCAAACAGCTAACAATACCAAAGCCATCAATGCACAAGTTAATGCTATGAGTCAGTCATGTGAAATATACAGGGGATCTCATTCATACACCGATTTTCCTTCGACTCATGAGAATCCGGAAAATGTGTATGCCGCTAACAGTAACTATTCCACGGGAGGCTATCAAGCACGTCCTCAAGGTGACCGCAATTTGCTCATCTATCGCTCAAACAACTTTCTTTCACCACCCTGTTTTCCACCTCAAAACCCAAACAACCTCAATCGCAACAATCAAAACCAACCACGAGCTCTAAATCAATATCAAAACCAAAGAAACCCATATCCACCTCAAAGAAACAATCAAGTTTACCAACCGCCTGCTTATCAACCACCTTCCTACCATGCTCTTCCTCCCACCCAACCCACCACATTTAATCAAGAGGTTGACACTTACATGAGGACTAATGATGTGATAGTGCAAAATCTTCAGCGGGAAATGGCCAACATGAAAGCATATATGGTGGAACATGGGAATGATCTTTGAGCCGATATGCGAAACTCTTTGGCAAGTCAAACGAATGACTTAAGGAACATCATGGCTAGTTTCTTCCCAAGTAATCAAGCCTCTGGTTCGGGTTCTCTTCCGAGTAACACCGTTTCTAATCCTTAGAGGGGAGATGAAAGCAATCACCACTCGAAGTGGAAAAGGTTTAAAGGAACTCGAGCTTCCTACACCTACACCGGTGATTGTGACAAAGGAAAACGAGTCCCCTTCTCCAATTCCTCCAACTTCTACTTCTCCAACTCCTCCACCTTCTACTTCTTCCCCTCCACCACCCAAGGATGTGAGTGAGAATTCCATTCCAAAGTCTTCATCTCAACCCAATATACCTTATCCCTCAAGGTTGAGGAAAGAGAAATTGAAGAACAAGGATGATATTCAAGTTTCTAACTTTCTCTAAATGTTTAAACAACTGAATTTCAATATCTCCTTTGCTGAGGCTCTCGCTCACATGCCCAAATATGCTAAAATGTTTAAAGATCTTCTCAGTGATAAGGAAAAAACTTCTTGACATCGCTCAGACCCAACTTAACGAGAATTGCTCCGCAGTGCTCTTAAGGAAATTACCAACCAAACTTGGTGATCCGGGTCTTTTTCTCATTCCTTGCAACTTCCCCGGGGTAGAGAATTGTATGGCCGTAGCCGATCTAGGTGCTAATATCAACTTAATGCCTTTAAACGTTTGGAAACATTTGTCTCTACCCGAGCTAGTCCCCACACGAATGACTTTGGAATTAGCTAACCGTACGGTTGCTTATCCGGTGGGGATAGCCGAAGACGTCTTCGTTGGTGTCGAAAAATTCACCTTTTCGGCGGATTTTGATGTCGTTGACTACGAGATGGACCCCCGTGTTCCATTAATCGTTGGACGTCCATTCTTGAGGACCGGTAGCACTCTCATTGATGTATCCGCGGGTGAATTAATTATGAGAGTTGGTGACGATAAAATCGTCTTCAACATGGGTAAACTTTCTAAGCAGCCTTCTGAAAACGAGAGCGTTAATTTCATTGACGTTCTTGATGAGGCTTGTGAAGAACATTTCAAAGAAGCTTGTAAAAGTGGTTCTTCTTCTCTACCCATTGTTGAGACCGTTGCCTCTATTGCTCCATCACTAACTCCATTTGGAGAAAGTGATTTCATTTTGAAAGAATTTGAAGCAAGTTTGGGAGATGTGGACTTGCAATATGACGATTCTCCCTCCAATTGGGATGAAGACATCCGTACCATTGAGAAACTTCTCAATGAGGACCATATTTCTCCACCATCTCCTAAAGATATCTCTATCGATGAACCGAATTTGACTATGCCTTCCATAAAAAATCCTCCGGATTTAGAGCTTAAGGACCTACCGTCTCATCTCGAGTACATTTTCCTTGAAGACAACAAGAAGTCACCCGTCATCATCACAAAGGATTTGAAAGAAGACGAAAAATCCCGACTTATCGCCGTGCTGAAGAATCATAAGAAAGCAATTGCTTGGAAAATCTCCGATACTCGTGGAATTGATCCTCACTTTTGCACACATAAAATTCTCATGGAGGACGACTTTAAACCCACTATTCAAAGCCAAAGAAGTGTGTATCCCAAGATCCATGACTTTATCAAAAAAGAGGTTATCAAACTTCTTGTTGCGGGAATGATCTACCCTATCTCGGATTCACCATGGGTTAGTCTCGTCCATTGTGTGCCTAAGAAAGGCGGAATCAACGTTCTGCCCAATGAAAACAACGAGTTGATTCCTAATCGTCTCGTTAGAGGGTGGAGAGTTTGTATAGACTATCGCAAACTCAATGACGCTATGAGAAAGGATCATTTTCCTCTTCCTTTCATGGACCAAATGCTTGAACGTCTAGCGGGAAATGACTATTACTGCTTTTTAGACGGTTTCTCCGGGTATTTTAAAATCCCCATCGATCCCAAAGACCAAGAGAAAACCACATTCACTTGTCCTTATGGAACATTTGCTTATAAAATAATTCCTTTCGGCTTATGCAATGCTCCTGGAACATTCCAAAGGTGTATGATGGCTATCTTCCATGACATGGTTGAAGAAACTATGGAAGTCTTCATGGATGATTTCTCGGTCTATGGTGATTCTTTCTCTCATTGCCTTGCCAATTTAGAACACATGCTTAAGCGGTGTGAAGACACTCGCCTTGTTCTAAATTGGGAAAAGTGCCATTTCATGGTGAAAGAAGGCATTGTGCTTGGACATAAAATCTCAAAAGCCGGTCTTGAAGTGGACCGTGCTAATGTGGATGTCATAGCCAAATTACCTCCACCTTCAAACGTGAAGGGTGTGAGAAGTTTCCTTGGTCATGCGGGCTTCTATCGTCGATTCATTCAAGATTTTTCTAAAATCGCTTGCCCGATGACCCACCTCTTGGAAAAAGATACTCCTTTTATCTTTTCTAAAGAGTGTCTTGAATCCTTCAATCTTCTTAAGGACAAGCTATCTAAGGCACCGGTCTTGGTTACCCCTAATTCGGAGCTACCTTTTGAATTGATGTGTGATGCTAGCGACTTTGCTATTGGAGCGGTTTTTGGACAAAGAGTGAACGAACACTTCCAACCAATCCATTATGCTAGCAAGACAATGACGGGGGCTTAATTGCATTATACCACTACCGAAAAAGATCTTTTAGCTGTAGTGTATGCTTTTAAGAAATTCAGCCCCTATCTTGTTCTTTCCACCATAATCGTGTACACCGATCATTCAGCGTTGAAGTACTTGTTGACTGAGAAAGATTCTAAGCCAAGACTTCTTTGTTGGGTTTTGCTCCTTCAAGAATTTAAAATTGAAATTCGTGACAAAAAGGGAGCTGAAAACCTAGCCGCGGATCATCTAAGTAGACTTGAGGATCCTTATCAAGGGGATCATCCGAATTAAGAGATCAATGACTCTTTTCCCCTTGAGGCCTTAATGTCTATCAACTCCAATCTTGATGACACCCCGTGGTTTGCGGACATTGCAAACTACTTAGCGGCTGGTATTCTTATCGAAGGGTTAACATCCCAACAAAAGAAGAAGTTCTTTAAAGATGTTAAGACTTACTTTTGGGATGAACCTTATCTCTTCAAACAATGTGCTGATCTGATTATTCGTCGGTGTGTTGATAGACCCGCAGCTTTAGACATTCTCGAAGCTTGCCATAAAGGACCCACCGGTGGTCACTTTGGTCCCAACTACACCGCGAAGAAAGTGTTTGACTCGAGATTCTATTGGCCCACCATTTATCGCGACGCTCACGAAATGGTAAAAATTGTGATGCTTGCCAACGCCAAGGCAAGATCACACATAAAGATGAGATGCCTCAAAATTTCATACAAGAATGTGAAATCTTTGATGTATGGGGTATCAAATTTATGGGGCCATTTCCATCATCTAAAGGGAACAAGTACATCCTCGTAGCCGTTGAATACGTTTCCAAATGGGTTGAAGCTAAGGCTCTCCCTACAAACGATGCGAGGGTGGTTGTGAACTTTTTGAAGCAACTTTTTGCTCGATTCGGTGTTCCTCGTGCTATCATCAGTGACCGCGGGACTCATTTTTGCAATGATCAATTTGCACGAGTCTTGGCTAAGTATGGTGTCAATCATCGTCTTTCCACTACTTATCATCCCCAAACAAATGGTCAAACCGAGATATCTAACCATAGATTGAAGCGAATTCTTGAGCGTACTGTGGGAGAGCATCGTGCCTCGTGGGTTGATAAGTTAGATGATGCTTTGTGGGCTTTCCGTACAGCTTATAAGACCCCGGTTGGTTGTACACCTTATCGTCTTGTGTACGGGAAGGCATGCCACCTCCCTATCGAGCTGGAACATAAGGCATACTGGGCCTTGAAGTGGGCGAATTTTGACATCAACAAAGCCGGCAATCTTCGAAAAATTCAACTCAATGAGCTAAATGAACTAAGGAATGAAGCTTATGAGAACTCATTGATCTACAAGGAGAAGATCAAGATCATCCATAATGCAAGGATTAAGAACCGAGAGTTCCATGTTGGTGATCAAGTTTTACTCTTTAACTTTCGGTTGAAGATCTTCTCGGGAAAGCTGAAGAGCCGTTGGTCTGGTCCATTCACCATCGCCAAAGTCTTCCCCTATGGCACCATTGAGCTTTCTCAGCCAAATGGGCCCAATTTTAAGGTGAATGGCCAGCGCGTGAAGTTGTACTTTGGTGAGGACATCTCTCATGAGATGATTCCATCCCTCACCACGTTTCCCTTGAATTGGTTCTGGGTCGAGTCAGGCTTGTGACTCGGTTATAAAAAAAAAGTGCTTCTCGGGAGGCAACCCGTGATCTATCCTTTACCGTTTTCATAATAAGTGTAGGCGGGAGCCCCGTACGTGTTTGTTGTCTTGTTTCTTGTGTTGTTCAGGGATTAGAGCTTCAAGTATCCATTCTCGATGACTTTTGAAGAACCGTGATCCCGTGTTCCCGTCTTCCTGGTTCTATCCTAAACTGTCGTGATTCAATATTTCATATCTTATATGTTCACATTGAAATCACTATAGTTGTCCTTCCCTTAGCAAGCTTTAAACAAAGTGCACAATGTCCTAAGTATAGGGAAGTTTACTCCCACATGCTTAAACATTGAGGACATTGTTTATATCTAGTGTAGGGGGGCGTCTATCGAAGTAAGTGGTCTTTTCCATGAATTTGCCCTCATTTTAACCAGAAAACTTGATTTTTCGACATTTTTCAAAATTTTTAATCTATTTTGGCCTAGTAGTTTTTCCTTTGTTATCGTTATTTACTTTCTTTGCTAGACTAAATTTTCAATAAAGTGGTTTTAAATTTTTCAAAGTCATGAATATTTTGACTCAACCCGAGTTTACTTATCAAAGTTTACTCTAGCTAGTATCCTTAACCTGTTTAAGTCAAGTTTTGCTAGGCTTTTATATAGGGAACTTTAAAACGCGAAAGTCTTAACTCTCACGGGCTAAGAACAAGAACTTTTCACAAGTTCCTATAAATGATCCTAGAGAGTCGTTTATCAAGGGAACTTTAATGCGAATTCTAAACTTGAAAAATTCTAAGAATTTGCAAGATCCTATAGATTACTTGAAAACCCAAAATATTGATTTAATAGGCTAAGCATCCACGAGTCTCATTCCTTACGATTTTCAATTGTGGAGAACGAGAGATGATAGAGTCAATAATAAGTTTTATATTATTTCGTGAATTTATGTGGGTTGATTATAAGCCTATTCTCCCATCGCTTGTTAATAAATATATTTGCAATAAATAAGGTTGTACGATTTGAAAAGTTACTTAGCTTCTAGCCCAAGATCGTTTAAAAGTTGTTGGGTATTAATTAGAGTTCATAGCCAAGTCATAACTTATTGAAGCGGGATGCGAAGATTGGCGAGTCCGAAAAGGCCCTAACAAGGCATGAGGGCTAGATTTTGTTGCTAAAGATCCAAAAGTGATGTGAAGAATCATTTATCGAAAATCAATATAAAGGATCGAGACACACGACGAAAAGCAATAACTCCCCTAAAGATCATGGAGAAGTCTATCCGAAAAGACCCTAGCAAGGTATGAGGATAAATAGATCCAAGTCCTAAAAGGAGGAGGATTGTTGTATATCAAAGTCCAAAATAAAGATTGGAGAATAAATGAAGAAGTCGTGGTCCAAAGATGAAGAATCTCTCAAAAACTTCAAACGAAGAAATTCCTATTATGAAGAGAAGACCATAACTTCAAGAACATCTCTCAAAGATTTGAAGTATGAAGTCGCTGCCAAATATCGGTCCGAGAAAGGTCTCAAATCGTGAAGCGAGTTATGCCAAGATATGAACTTTATGAGGTCCCGAGAAGCAGTTTTAAAAGATTTTGTCCTTTAGCTAACTATTGATTAAATCGTCCCACTTTATTTTCAGCCTAAATAACTATCAAAATAAGTCAAAAAATGCATCCTCGTGATCATTCAAGACAATATTAAAATATAAGAGAAACACCTAGGAATAAGGGAGTCTAAGTGAATAATTGGGCCACATGAATTTGTGTTAGTCTGCTAACTTATAATAACAATGATCTCGTTTTTAAGCTTGGTATGGGGAACGTGAAACTTGAGGATGATGAACATTCATGACTGCCAAAACCCCAATGTAAGTCTTTGATTTCTTTACTTGTTTTGTACATATTTCTATCTTTTTAGTTTCCTTAAAGTTTAGTATCGAATAAAGGCCAAGGTGGGTTATTTATGATGAGAAATGTAATCTGTTCTTTGAAATTAATGCATTGCATGAGGGCATTGCAATGGTCAAGTGTAGGGGATTTAATAAGTGTGAAAACACTTATCCTTTTACCACTTATTTCTAATAATAACAAGACCAAAACGTGTATTTTATTTCGTAAAAGTCGGAATTATGTGTGGTTTGTGTTTTTATTGTGTTTTAGGACCAAAAGATGAAAAAGGAAGAAAATATGGGCTATCACCGGCTTTTATCGAAGAAAACGAGAAAAGACGAAGCAAAAAGAACGGAAGTCCAAGGCCTATTCTGAAGATTTATCGAAGAAAAAGTCTAAAGACGGAAGTTTAATGAAGTCGAAGAACTCAAGTCTAATAGAAGAAGAAAATTATAAGACAAGTTCAAATTGTATCGACAAATCCCGAGACGGCGTCGAGAAAGACAAAGCATTTAAATCGAGTCGAGAAGAAAGAAAGAAGGAAGCAACACATGCACCTTCCCACCTCCTATAAATACCCTCCTAATGACACATTAGGAGGGTGTTAGTTAGTAAATTTAGTTCATTTTTCATTTTTGTAGTTTAATTTTTAGAGAGAGAAAGTGCTTAACTTTCTCTCACTAGAAAAACTTCATCTTTTATCTTTCTTGTTTTGATCAAACCTTTATTTTTTAAGCTTAATCTTGTCTTAATCTTCATCTTTTTAATCTTTCTTGTTAGTTACAATCTTGTTTTCATCATCTCTTTCATCTACTTTTCTATTTCGTCACATAAAGTTTCTTACTTTACGTGTTTCTTGATTTGTGTGTTGAAGATTTATAAGTTTTGATCATTTGCCTTGCTTATTGGTAGCTTATTGGAGTTTTTCTTGGCTTATTGTCTTTGAAAAGTTGTTAAAAAGTTGCTTAAAATCGTCCTTGTCCGAGATCCTAGTTTTTAGGAGTTCCTGATTCGATTTCGCAATACTTCATGTATTGCGGATTTGAATCCCTTGTAATAGCGGAATCTTGATTAATTTTCCTCATTGCGAAATCTTTATTCCTGGTGATTGCGAAATCTTCCTTCCTGGTCATTGCGAAATCGAATCCAGCATTGTGGAATTGTATGTCCAAAGTTGCGGAATTGTGCAAATTTTGTTATTGCGAATTCATATGTTTTAGATTGCGGAATTATGGAATGTCTGATTGCGAAATCTTCGTTACTCAAGGATTGCGAAATCTTGTCTTGTATTGTGGAATTGTTGGTTTTTGGACATTGCGAAATCATACTTAATATTTAGTATTGCGAAATTATTTGTTTAATTGCGGAATTATTTCAAGATTTTTGAATTGCAAATTTGTGTTGTTTTAGAGTTGCGAATTTATTTCAATTTTTTAGTATTGTGAAATTAATTGTTTTTATTTAAATTTAATTTTTAAATTTAATTTTTCCGCCAATTTCTTTAAGTTTCGTTTTACTTATTTGTTTTATTTTTCGTAAACTTTATTTTAATTTGTCTTTTCTTAATTTCTTTTTAAAAAGTGTTTTATTTTATAGTTTTCATTTCTTTACGTTTTAACTTAGCGTCATTTAATTTTTAAGTCATTTAATTTTAGTTTAATCTTTTCTCCCTTTATTTTTATTTTAATTACACAACGACGCCTTTTCTTTTAATTAGTTTTAGATAACTAAACCATTATTATTTTTCCACCAAGAACGACTGAGTCGCACTTTTAACTGGAGATCAATTCGATTAGACGCCGAGAACAACGAACTTTTAACCTAGCAAAATCCAGTTATTAAGATCCAATGGGCCATCTAGTGGGTCTAAATACATTTAATTCCACTAATTTGTTAAATGGGCCTTTAAAACATTTATTGGGCTTAAATATATTTTTAAGTCCACTAATTAATTAAAATGGGCCTAAACACATTCTTAAGTCCATTAAGGTACTAAGATTTGTTAAATGGTCTTATTGGGTCCATTATGTCTTGGGCTAATGTCGCATGGGCTTGATTAGTCCATCAATACTACTTTTTCATTTTATGTAAGTAATAGTCTAGGTTTTCTCATAAGCTTATTATTAGCTTATTCATATTTAGTTATAAACCCTAATAAAAGAATGAAACTCAAAGTTTGTTTTATTTGGTGTATCAAATGAGATCTAGATTTGTTACAACGTTGCATGCAAGTCATAAGCTCTAATATGAGCTTATAACTCACGGTTGTATTAAGTTATAGCTTATTAAGATAAGTCAAGACTTGTTTTAAAGTTGCATGTAATCATAAGAGTCCAAAAATAAGATCTAAACTATGTTTAAACCTAAAAATCAATCAAAAGTCCATGTATACACATATATAGCCCACAGCTATAATTTAATCTTGGTGTTTCCAAGATGAGATTTTTAGCTAGTTTTGTGTTTTACAAATATTTCTAAAGTCCAACATAATTATCTAGGTTTATTGCATGTTTCCAAGGTTACCATGAATCCAAGAAAAACAACATATAGCCCACGGCTATATTGTTTTTCCCCTAATGTTCCCATAAGATCTTTATGCTTGTTTTATGTTTATTAGGTTAAGTTAAGTTCTTAACACTAGATCTAGGTTTTACATAGACATGCATGTACATTTAAAATCCCTCCAAGGATATATATATATATATATATATATATATATATATATATATATATATATATATATATATATATATATATATATATATATGTGTGTGTATATATATATATATATGTATATATATATATATATATATATATATATATATATATATATATATATATATATATATATATATATATATATATATATATATATATATATATATATATATATATATATATATATATATATATATATATATATATATATATATATATATATATATATATATATATATATATATATATATATATATATATATATATATATATATATATATATATATATATATATATATATATATATATATATATATATATATATATATATATATATATATATATATATATATATATATATATATATATATATATATATATATATATATATATATATATATATATATATAGCCCACGGCTATGTTTATACACATAAAGTGTTTTAGTGATTTTTAGTAGTCCATTACACATGTATAAATACATATTCTATTGTTTAAAACTTAGTACATAAATCATAGATGTCCATTTAATTATGCCGTGACCTTTAAGGTCATGGTTTTTCATGGTTTAGAGATACACAAGTTTACTCATGAGATTTGTGACTATTTGTAACACCCCCAAATTTACACAATTCAATACAGCGGAAGACTCGTTGGTGTTACGGGATAGCACATTACTCACATCATAGACAACACTTAAAAATCGCGTCGTTTAATAATAAAGCATTTCCATTCATAAATATCAAATTTAAATAGGTCCCAAGTCATATTATTTCATACAGGTTTTACAAAGTATTTGAATGGAAATTATTGTTTAAGTGCGGGCCATGAATTCTTGTTGTTTTCCCAAGAATTACCTTCAAGTACCTGAGACAAAACATGTTAAACGAAAAGGGTCAGCGATAACGCCGAGTGAATTCATAGAGTTTAATAAAATCCATCAATATAACATTGGTATAAACTTATTACCAAAAATCATTTTGTACAAATCATTGTAATAGGCCATAAAATAGCCAAAGTCATTTTATACAAATCCTTATCAAAATCATAATATAGGCATTTGCCTTAAAAATCATTATACGAGCCAATGTCGTAAAAACATCATACAATACGTCTTATGACGTTGTATAAAGTTAAATAAAAACCGTTATATGAATATGGTTATATAAAACCAATACACGAACATAATATCAATAGTATGACCCCGTATTGCTAGTCAGGCCATACATCGTAATTCGGTGCGTATAGTAGTATTTCGTTAATTGGATTATTATAAGCCGCATGACATTGTTACCTTACTACAACAAACAACGTGTAGCTA
The DNA here is from genome assembly GCA_025667525.1 of Glebionis coronaria. NCBI lineage: Eukaryota > Viridiplantae > Streptophyta > Magnoliopsida > Asterales > Asteraceae > Glebionis > Glebionis coronaria. The sequence continues at coordinate 319,992,142 of CM046877.1, read as the reverse complement.
GCCCGAAACTCATTTTCCCATCTAAATTAGCGTGTCATCACAAATGTCACGCTATGTAAATCTTCTCATACATAAATTCGCTTACCAATCAACGTGGCACGACGGGGATCAACCGTCAAGGCGCGAACTGGGGTGATCGTCTCCAAATAGTACTATTATATGCATAAGCGTCTACCAAATCCCGGTAGTTCACAATTCATGCTAATGGTACTTTTAGTGACATAAACTAACTTTAATAATCCATTTAATTTCATCTTCGGGTCCTTTAATCATTTATCGGGTCATACAATCGGGTCATACAATCATTCGGGTCCAAATCAATAAACAAACAATCGGGACAAATGGTGTCCTATTTTATAAAAACTAACATGTTATCTCCCTCGCGGGTTTATAAAACATTTCATAAAAACATTTAAAAGAGTAAGAGGCTATGAACTCACGTGCATGTGGGAAGGCGGGTTATCGGCAATTCGGACGTATGGTACGTGCTTCAATCACGAAAACCTAGACAAATAATACTCGTCTTAGACTCATATCCAATGACTTTATAAAAATAACAATTATGTATACATATGATGATTTTATATATATAATAATCAAGTGGGTTTACATATTCTCGTTTACTCGTTTTAGTTTTATGTGTCGATAACTTTTATACTAGTTTTCTAATTTTACCTATTTACGTGTTTTAGGTCCAATAAGCCTATTATAAGTTTATTAACTTGTATTAATCTATTTCATACTTGTATTATCAGTATTTATACTTTACATTCTGGACCCAAATGGGTTAAGCCCAATAAATAAGTTTATAAGTGTTTTAGTCCATTTTATTGTATTATTAGTCCAATAACGTTAACTTAGCCCGTTAATGTCCGTATGTTATATAGTTCGGGTTTTATCGGTTTTTACTTGTTATATATGTTTATATATCAGTATATGAGTTTTATAAAGTTTACATTAGACGGGTCCAACCGTCTAAGTTTTATTTAACAAAAACGTTAATTTTACGGTAATAGCCGAAAAAGTCGTAAAAATCATGTTTATAGTTTTATAACTTATAAAACTTATCAAATTACAATTTTTATAAAATTTATCATTTATTTATCCTTATACATATTTATATAAATGTATTATATGAGTTAGTGGGTTTTAATTCACATTTTATACTATTTTTATTTGAGTGCTTATATAATAGTATTATACTTTAATTTCCAAAATCTGATTTTTATTTTCATGTTCACCAAAACTGCCATATCTAGAGTTCTATATGGAGATAGAAGCTCAAATTTTTATGACATAAACTACATGATATTTTCTCCATTTAACTCTTTTATAGCTACTGTTGAATCATCCTCTAAGTATTTTCTAAAAATTGTCCAAAACAGTGAACTCAGATTTGTACTTTAAACTTGTTTTGATCATATCTCACTCATCCTAATGATTCCATTGCATGGCCAACTCTCACATGTGAACAAGACATATTACTTACTGTATATCCATTAATATATGCCATTTTTATCAGTTCATCATATAATTCTTTACTGTTTTATATAGCCAACAATTTAAACAAGATTTTAGCCTTGTTTCTTATAGTTTTTCATCTTTTTAAGCATGTTTATTAACACCAAATCCCCACAAAATATTTTTAATCATCATTAATCATCATATAAATATACATAAGTAAAATAAATACAAGATTACATAATCAAAAATAACAAGAGGATGAGGAGAACAATCTTTATACCACCATGATGATGTAGGTTGTGATCAAAACATGGATTTTGATGGAGAAACTTGTGAATAACCAAGACCATCTTCAAGACCACCATTCTTCATGAACACCTTGCGGAAAATCAGCCCCAATACTCCATAGCAACTCCTCTTTGGATGTTATAACTTTCACCAATCAATAGGGCTTCAAAAGGGCATCATCATATATGTAAATAACATATGATTTCATGGTTAAATTTGATCAAATGAGGGTTGTTCTTGATGAATATGGGACGAATTTAGAGAGAGAGGAGAGTGTTTATGGTGGTTTGCATGTGAAAATGGAAGGAAATGGTAATGTCTAGTGGTTTTGTTAGTTTAGTGGGAAGAGTAAGCTTCAAAATGAAGCTAAGTTACAAGTGTAACTTAGTTTAGTGTAAGGATGCCACATCGTTGATGTGGTGTCCCTAGTTAGTGGGGTGGGATAAACTAGTTTTGTCCCATCCCGCTAATTTACGGGTATTCCTCGATTTGCGTGCTCTCGGGTCGTTTTACGAAAAACGTTATTATAAATTATGAATCAACAGCACAAAACGAATCTAATAAAAATTGTCTCATCAAAAACGGAGTTCGAAAACGTAAATACGTAATCGTAAGGTTTCCGGTTTAGTCGTAAAGGACGTTAAATTAAAATCGTAAGTCCTAATCTCTTCTCGTAAATTTGTGAGATTATGAACCAACACAAATTTAAAATTCGAAAATAATATTCACGGATAAATTTATTTCCTGAAATGTCAGACTGTCACCAAAGACGGTGTATGTAAACGTAAGCATGTAACGTAGAATCCTTCGGTTTAGACGTAGTCGATGCTACTTCAAGACGTAAATCCAAATTTCTTCCCAAAAATAAGTGAGTTCATAAAATAATATTTTCAAATAAGTATTGAGAATAAAATATCAATCATAAATTGACGGATTGTCACAGCATTTACCCCTAAACAGGATCTTTGTCCTCAAAGATCATCTTACTACTCGCTTCTTATAGAGTTAAAGCGATGTGGGTATTTCCTCCACATTCGGTCTTTTCTCACAAGTGTAATCCGTTACAATACGAGAGTTTCCTCATACATAACTACAGGAATAAGATCATGTTAAATGTTGACTTACTTTCTCTATCCATGATGTTCACGGGTTTCTGATGAATGCAACTTTTCGCCGATCTAAGCTTCATTAAGGAATAGTCAGATTTTCACTTGATAGGCATTTTATCAAGTTCGATTTACGAAACATAATTCACGCAGCTCTTGAAGTCCTAGGGTAGATCCAGCTTATATGCCTTTTATACCAACTTTTACATCATCTCTATGGTCCCATACAACAGGGACTTATATCCCATGATCTTTCAGATCATCTATTCAATTTCTATGGTTAAACTTTTTGGCATAACTTCGCTACCCATCTGGCACTTCAAGATCTACATTTCATATTCACATAACTTCCTGCCTACTACAGGCAGTCAATATTCAGATCCTAATTTCAACAATCATTTCAGGTCTCGCGGGTCGTGTATTTTGTAAGGTTAGGTTCGCCATCATAGGAAACCTTAAACCTAAAAGGCATGTCCAACTCACAATGGGTGTATGTCGGGTGTCTTCATCTCAACTCCTGCTTACAGATGCTCTAATATTTAGATCCTAACAAGATTCGATCTTGATCCTAATACGATAATTATCAATGATAATATCTCCAAAGGAAAACGATTTTACAGTTTATTACCAAAGGTCAATCATTCAAACATAAAACAACACTTATAGTATTTTGTATCGCTACTTTACCTCGTCTCTTCGATTTGGGGTGGTAAACAGTACTCTCATCAAGGTTCGTTCCCATTGACTTCTGAGCAAATCTCTAAAAATTCGATGCGAAGCGAGGATCTTGATAAAGATGTTCGATACAGGCACAGTATGTTTGCATAACTCCTTTAAATACAAAAGAGTCAATTTCTTCATCAAGAATCTATCATTAACAGGAATGATATTTGCAGATTTGGTCAGTCTGTCGACGATGACCCAAATCGAATCAAATTCAGATGATGACCTTTGCAATAGCTAGACGTTTACTAATGTATGAGGCGGTGTCTGTAACACCCGTGAAAGTGCCGTAAGATGCTAAGTTATTGTCTCAAGAGTTGTTCAGTATGAGCATCTCTCTTAAGTTGTGGCTCACTTGTGGATGTGATATCCCGAGCCCAACGTCATTTATTTAATCCCATTTTACGAATATTTTTGAAATTTCTAAGAATTTTTATCGTGGATATATTTGACGGTTTAAGTTGAAACCAACGTTTACGGCCGTAATTTAACGTTTGACGATTTAAGAAGAACCGATAACGACTACGATACCGACGGATGCCCAAAATTTACATTTTATTATCGATTGGTCGATATTTGAGTTTTTCGATATTTTATTTTTATTACGTGTTAAGTCGAGTCGGAACCAAGTGTATATTCGTTTTGTGTGCGTTTTAACCTTTGGAAAGTAATTTTGTGGAACCTCGACTCCCGCAAATTTTCAAAATCAACTAGTAAGTCATTTTATGCCATTAAGTAGTGTCGTTTATATATGAGGCCAAAAGAAAACCAAAATGACCAAACAAGCCCCTCCCACTTTATTTTTTTTAATATACACAAACACATAAACACACACACAAACACACACACAAAAATCAAAACCCCCTCCCCCTCTCTTCTTGAAACCCACGGCCAAACATCACCCACCACCATCACCATCATTTTCTTGGGTTCTTGGACAAATTAAACAAAGACCCATCTCCCATATCATCTTGTAAATGAATCCCACAAACAAAAACACACATGCATCCATTTAATTTTTCCAAAAATTTAAGGTTTTTCAAAAATACGTTTTGATTTAATTAAATCATGAATTTGTTTAATTGGTGTATTGATAATGTTTATTCATTCATAAAACGAATTGGGGGCTGATTATTTTGGGTGTTTTGGTCACCAAAACCCACGAAATTTTTGGGGTTTTGGGTGTGTTCAAGGTGTTTGATGAAATGTGTTGTGGGGTTGTGTTTAAAATGGTGTTTTTAGTGTTTATAAATTGTTTAATTACATTGCATGTATGATTTAGGTTTTGGGTTTTGATTAGGATTCGACTTTCATAGTGTTAAGGGCTGTTTGGATTATTGGGAATGATTATAAGTGGTTAGGATAGGTCTAGGTGATGTTTGGATGGATTGAAAACAAGTAAAAGGGTGATTTTGAATGAGTCGTTCTCAAACAGATTGTTTAGGGCTATTTTCGTGGTTTTAAATTTTGGTCCAGGTTGTGATTGTAGGATATAGTTGTAGTGGTCGTCGAGACGCTCGTTTCGGTATAAGGTAGAGCTTTTAACTCCAAACGAGTCAAAAGTTATGTTATTTTGAAAATACGTGTACCGGGAGATGAGAATCAACACAATCCGAATTTGTGTTTGGTTTTGGGTCAAATCCCGGGGACCATAGATAGAGTTTGGTAAATGTTTCAAAGTTGATTTTTGGTCTCAAACCTGTGTATTTGAGTCTATTATTAGACTTAGGTGTCGTATAGGTCATTGGTATATTTTAAACGGGTCAAATGAGTCCGACTTGGTCAAAGTACAATTTCAGTCCGAAAAACGTAGTTTTTGGAAAACTGTTGAGTAATGAGTCGTAGAAGTAAAAACTTTTATTGGGATTAAATATGTGTTTTCTAAAGGTCTTATAGTAATTTTGAGAATTTTGTTAAATTTTATAAAAATGGTTAAGTATAGTAAAATAGTCCGTACTTTCGGTAAGTATCGGCGAAAATGAGTAAAAATGGATAACGTTAGTAATAAGGACAAATGGTATAAAACTAGTAACAACTACTTATTTGATTTTGGCGTGAGTTTTCATAAGCATTGAGTGTGTTTTCATTTGCGTGTGTTTAGTACAATAATGTACGCGGAGTATTGATTTGGTTTACGTACCTTGATTTTTAGGTCAAGTGTTTGATTTTCCCGGGCATCCACGTCGTCGGTGACATTTCTCGTTACGTCTTCGCTAGAACCACTACTACTACGCAAGGTGAGTCTATAGCCTCGCTCTTTACTTATTTCAAATGATTTTACCCGCGAGGGGGATACATGCTATTTAAATGAAAATGAACATAAGTCTTGAATGATTGTTGGACCCGAATGTTGCCTTAGAAATTGTGTTGAGTACCTAGTTGCAAAAGACCCTAATTTCATGAACTATTAACTATTGTCTTGCCCTTGCGAAGGGGGAAATAGCCGCTTATACAAAGTGATAGTACTATGGGGTTGACTACCCTATCCAAGACGAGGGCTAGTACGTTGATACCCCCTGCGGACGGATAATTTGTGATAAGAGATAAGGTATAATTGCAACTGATGCCTTATTAGGGGCCTTGGATTCATCTGAATCACGCCGGTAATTATTACGCGGGTGATTGAGTTAACGGTTTAGTGTCATGAGCTTAAAAACAATTGTCATATCCTTGAATAATAGATTGTATGGCCACAATGCTATTGAATGATCATGATTGGTTTTTAATACGTATGTTCGACTTATGATTTGATAAACCTATAGATTCGCTCAACCTTTGTGTTGACGATTTTAAGCATGTGTTTCAGGTAATCAAGGTTGATAGCAGTGGAGCATGCGAGGATGGAAGTTGTTGTGGCTTGGCGGCCTACTTTGTTTTCCTCCCTTTTTGCACTTAAAACTCTTTTATATTATGTCATGAGAATGAAAATGTACTTTTGGTTGAGATTCAGTGGGGACCTAAACGCAAACTCTGTTTTGTATTATCTTGGGATTTGGAAAACTGTAGACTTTGATGTTTTAATCAATCTTTAATTTATGTTTAAATTTTTACGTCTCTTTGAGTCGTTTAATATAGCTTATGTGTGATGATAATTGCGTAGCACCCAAATGTTGTAGTTCCGCTGCGCATAGCATTTGTGGGGGTGTTACAGATTGGTAATCAGAGCCATAAGTTATAGAGAACTAGGTCATTTTGAAAAATCCTAAACTATAACTTTTGGTGTCGTAAGAAATTGTCCAAGCACACAACTATCCTGCATGGCTCCGGTAAGAATTCTTTAGCATTGCTTTATATTTTAGATGTATCCCTCAAAATTGATATGAATTCCCTAAGTATTTAGTAAGTAAATACTTTGATATATATTGAGATATATTGTTGTGTACGTTGAGTACTTATTATCGTAATTTACAAATTCTTGTAAGATTATCGTATATGTTGCATGTAATTGGCATAACGGGCTACATTGCATTACATGGCAACACCATGTTGTAATCCTACGTGTATGTAGGAATGGTTGTATGTATAAGTATGTATATACTATGGTATTTAAAGGCATTGCACGCGAAGCAATGGTCCTTGGGTAATTATCGTACATTAAAATGCGGTTTTGTTGAGAATTCGGCCTTACCGCTAATTATCAATCTTGATAATTAATTTATTGTTCGGATAACCGAGTGTGAAGCTCGTTTGATACTCTATATACGTAAATAATTATTCTTAACATATTGTATATCGACTAGATTTATCTCGATTGTCGTTATCGCACCGTGATGTGTCATTTTGGACATTTTCTTTTGAAACGTAATTTACTTACGTATTACTTTATTTCCTTTATTCCTTATGGGTTTGATATGATAGTTGGCGTAACTATAATATAGACGAAGTATAATCAACGATGCGTACATCGTAGCGACGAATCACATTTGTGTGTGTTATAAAACGTGGTTGAGGCGTGTTGCCATTTAATCGTTGTTTACTATTCTACTTGAATTTTAAAATGCGTTTTAAAAATAGACTAGCGTTGTGATCAAGCGTGATAACTTGGAATTTGGTTGGTTTTTGTGTTAATCTTGTGGTGCGCGATTTCGAGACTCACCCGAGGCCGATAACAACATTTAGTTGACATACGTATTCTCGTTCCATTTATTTCATTTTGTTTTGTTGTTTCATTATTTTGAAGTTAATATTTTACATGACGAGGTCCGGCATTTGTGTGAGTTAAATAAGCATAAAACTTTGTTGATTGAATGATTTAAACATAAAGTGTTTTATATATTTAATATTTGGTGAATGAAACTTTTGGATAAAAATGACGTATGATGTGTCTTATAACAAGAAAAATTCGTGTAGAGAATACATGGACATTGTGAAATTATTTTTTTTTCCTTCAACCTTGGTGGGTAAATCATAATAAATAATTTGTATTACTCGTAAAATCCTTGTTTTTATATGTTAAAATTTGATACTAAAAGATTGTGATGGATTTGTTAAGAATTTATTTAATATAATTTTAAAAAGGAGTTTATAATAAAATTTACGATATGACTATTGAGTATATGTAACTTGGAATTAGTATGAATTAATTTTCGGGTCAATATAGTAAACTTTTGGCGTATCTTGTAATATAAAACATGAGTAGAAGAATTGGTCATGCATTTTGGAGATAAAAACTTTGTAAAACTTGTTTTATTTTAAACATAAGGTTATGTTTACGTATGCATTGGTGTAAACTAGAACACGTTACTTGTTGTAGTGAATAAACTGGGATAAAATCGGAATATACACTATAAGTAAGAAATTATAATGCTTGAAATAATTTTTTAAACATTGATGGAACGTCATTGGAAATCATTTGTTTATTTAATAGTCGTTATAGAGAATCAATATGTGTAATTTGATGATGCTTGTTTAAAATCATTTGAAAAATCTTTCATTTTATTCCGCTGTGAGATGTGTTAATTTTAAAATTGTTTGATAACGAGCTAAAGATTAAAGGTTGAATTTCTAAGAGTTAATTGGACTAGTTTGAGTCATGTTGGATACGTGTATCTTGGTGATAATATGAGTCGTAATAACAGTAATGAGAAACTTTGAAAACTCTTACTATGTACGTTTTTGGTACTTAAGATGTGAGCATTAATGATATTTTGACACAAGTATGGAGATTTTCAAACCTAATGATTTTATCAAATATGATGACCGAGTCACCGCCTTACTAATGTTAGTACTTTCCTCTTGAGATTGTAACTTTTCAGAAATTAAAACTTTGTAAGTTAAAAAATGAAAGGTGTAAATTCTTTAATGGTGTAACCCAAATTAAAAATGTGTGAATGCTCGCTTCTACAATGTGCAAGGTAACACAAATTATAATACGCTAATGGATTACCCAACAAACGAATATTTGTATTATTTTTTTTTAAGATGTATATATAATGTTTTGAGTCACGATGGTTCGATCGTACGACATCACTTCTTTGATTTTGTGAATCTATATCTGAACTTGGGTAGTAATGGGATTGTCCATTTAATATGGTCTATGGTATGAAACCATTATTGTTATATTTATTTTAAAACTACTATTTCGCTAGTACTTGAAAATGAGGGTAGGTCACCCGGTGTATTTTGTCATGTTCATGGACGCCGTAACTGTCTTCTTTCGGTTAACGGAACCTAAAATTCTGTAATTACTTGTATGATGCTATAAATCTCCATTAAAGTGGTTGTTTATTTATATTTAACAAAAGCGAGGAGGCGTAGCCGCTTTACCAAATTGTAGAAGTGAAAGAACTCGATCTTCCTGGTGAAATTGTTCCTATTTAACCAAGTGATTATTCTTCTCTCCCCGTATACCCTTGGTGGAATGGGTGTGCAACTCGAGACGATGGGAAGTGTGATCGTTGTTTTATTTTTGACGATTGTGTTGATATTCAACTTTTACTCCATGTATTTGTAGATCGCTGTTGTTATCCTGAGACTTTTGTCATATATTTGAAGTATTTTCATTTCTAATGTAGTTAATTTCCGTTGGCAATTATATTGCTCGTTTACCTCGTTCGATCTCATTGATCTTAATTTTATTACTTGTTGTGCTTGCAATGATCTTTAATCATGAACCACCTTACCATTATTTTGTGAATAGTCTATTGTGAAAATAGGTATGAGTGTGTCAAATGTTTTGGTGAACCAAATGCAAATGGTGTCGATTTCTTTATTTAATTATTTATTTATTTTCCTCACAAAAAGGCAAAGCAAAGGTATGTTTCCAAAGTGGACGAAAAATGTTTGATGTGTTTCTTAAAACGATAGTAACAATAATTTCCCATTTCAAATTTCATTTCAAATGGTTTAATTATTTTGAAGACTAGGTCGAAAACTTCCATAGTCGTGTTTGGTATGTAATAATAATGTTTGTGTCGTCACTCGATCCTTAATTATGCACAGCTTAGCTAACTATGCATAATTCGGGAAGAGTCCTGTTTTGTTGGTTGTTGTTGCTTGATCCTCAAAGTATGCATGATCTGGCTAATTATGCATAGTTTAGGAAGGGCACTACCGTGTCAAACAAATTGGTCATCTTGAAACTTGTAGTGTTTTGATAAATGTTTGGATGAGAACGTTTCTTTTTAAAATGGTGGATCATTTTTGCAAGTAGTCGTAATTTCTTTGATTCTTAAAGACAATTTTTGAATTTTCTTGTGTTCCTTGAAATATTTTCTTTTTGTTTGGCGTTGACTTAGTAAGTCACTGTGACCGAGTAATTTTGGAAATGTGTTGTGTGTAATGTGTGAATTTTATCGGAACCACGAGGGTGTTGATTTAAATACCTAAGGGGCTCATACCGACACTGAGAAGAAATTTAAACAAGAATAGAAGACTGCCAAAGTAGAGGAAGTCAGAGTTCAAGTGACTCTGAGGGGAAGGACGACGACTTCTCCTACATCGAATGTATCGTACCTTATATATTTTCTTTTCTCGTTCTTTTGATATGTTTAACGACACATGATAAACTGTTGAAGTTTACCAACTATGCATCGGTAGTTGGAAGACAATTCCATTGCCGTCTTCATTTATTTAAGTAAGGAATCCTCTTTGCTTGACTCAACCATCCTTGATTATCGATGGTTAAATGATAGATATCCATAGTTGATGTTTTTGTGGTAAACCCTTGCCTTTTATTTAATTATGTTGTATGTGATTTAGCCGAGTGATCGAAAGTTGTGAGAACTTGAGACGACATTGTCCAATGAAGTCCGATCATGGAGAACACGTGCCATGTAATATATTTCTTTTTATATTTAACTGTGAACGGTGATGCTTGTTGAGATTTTGACCACATTTGGGACGGAAGTGAGATGGTGTTCTTGTAATATCTTTTGGATATGGATCCGCGTGTGAGCACCCTACGATGACATATGTATCTATTTTATTTTATTTTATTTTCTTTTTGGATATGCATCCCTAGCTAGCAAGCTGGTGAGCCTTCTTTAACTTGCAATTTTCTTTTGACTGGACTCATCCGAGAAATATGTCGAATATTCTTATTTTATCATGGCTTGGCTGATTAGCAAGCATGAGTTAACTTGATTGAACTTATTTACTTGGCATGGGTTGGCTATTTCGCAAACATGTCGTGATACGACTTTATGTGCTTCATAGTGACTTTTGTGTTTGATTGGATTGTGACGTTTTCGAGAGAGTTATGTATACGTCGGATGATTACCGTATCGATGGATTCGTTTTTGATGAAATAGGTTTGTATGTACCTAATATTGCGACAAGGTGATTTTGTACGACTAGTAATAATTACTTCGTCTTTTATAATTTGAACGTGTTCCGATGGGGTTATGTGTGACCCGTGTGATTTTCTTTATGATTTATTTGTTTTTATGAGACGATGAACCAAGTGAAAGGACGATTCGAAAGTTGGAAGACGTGCTCCGAGCGTATGTGTTTGATTTTGGTGGAAGTTGAGATCGTGGAAGGGCGTGATTCGTTTTGGAGAATAAGAAAGGTGGGTCCAAAGGTATGTTGGACCAGTTGCCTACTAGTTGGAACTGCTGGATGAACTCCGTGGAAATGACAATACTCTTCATGTGTCGAATTTGAAGGATTATGGGATGAAAAGGTAGATCACCAGTTGGATAGAATGAAGCAGGAAAAAGTCAGTTGAATGGACTTGAAATGATTTGAGAGGCTACGGAAGAGATGGTGTAGATTAAGAATCACTTGCTAACCGCGAGAAGCTTTGAAAAGAGACGTGTTGATAACCGTAGGAAGAATTTGGGAAATTGAAGTGGAGATCATGGATCGAGATGGTAAGGGACTGAAGCAAGGTATAATACCCATGGTGAAAATGTGATAGAACCCGAAACGTGAACCGGAGCTCGAAACAGAACATGAAGACCTCTTTAGGAAGAAGTACCTTTACCTTCCTAGTAGTACAAAATGCGAGTACAAGAACCGGAGAGCGCCGGGACGTCGCTCCCTTAAGGAGGGGAGGATGTAACACCCGTGAAAGTGCCGTAAGATGCTAAGTTATTGTCTCAAGAGTTGTTCAGTATGAGCATCTCTCTTAAGTTGTGGCTCACTTGTGGATGTGATATCCCGAGCCCAATGTCATTTATTTAATCCCATTTTACGAATATTTTTGAAATTTCTAAGAATTTTTATCGTGGATATATTTGACGGTTTAAGTTGAAACCAACGTTTACGGCCGTAATTTAACGTTTGACGATTTAAGAAGAACCGATAACGACTACGATACCGACGGATGCCCAAAATTTACATTTTATTATCGATTGATCGATATTTGAGTTTTTCGAGATTTTATTTTTATTACGTGTTAAGTCGAGTCGGAACCAAGTGTATATTCGTTTTGTGTGCTTTTTAACCTTTGGAAAGTAATTTTGTGGAACCTCGACTCCCGCAAATTTTCAAAATCAACTAGTAAGTCATTTTATGCCATTAAGTAGTGTCGTTTATATATGAGGCCAAAAGAAAACCAAAATGACCAAACAAGCCCCTCCCACTTTATTTTTTTTTAATATACACAAACACATAAACACACACACAAACACACACACAAAAATCAAAACCCCCTCCCCCTCTCTTCTTGAAACCCACGGCCAAACATCACCCACCACCATCACCATCATTTTCTTGGGTTCTTGGACAAATTAAACAAAGACCCATCTCCCATATCATCTTGTAAGTGAATCCCACAAACAAAAACACACATGCATCCATTTAATTTTTCCAAAAATTTAAGGTTTTTCAAAAATACGTTTTGATTTAATTAAATCATGAATTTGTTTAATTGGTGTATTGATAATGTTTATTCATTCATAAAACGAATTGGGGGCTGATTATTTTGGGTGTTTTGGTCACCAAAACCCACGAAATTTTTGGGGTTTTGGGTGTGTTCAAGGTGTTTGATGAAATGTGTTGTGGGGTTGTGTTTAAAATGGTGTTTTTAGTGTTTATAAATTGTTTAATTACATTGCATGTATGATTTAGGTTTTGGGTTTTGATTAGGATTCTACTTTCATAGTGTTAAGGGCTGTTTGGATGATTGGGAATGATTATAAGTGGTTAGGATAGGTCTAGGTGATGTTTGGATGGATTGAAAACAAGTAGAAGGGTGATTTTGAATGAGTCGTTCTCAAACAGATTGTTTAGGGCTATTTTAGTGGTTTTAAATTTTGGTCCAGGTTTTGATTGTAGGATATAGTTGTAGTGGTCATCGAGACGCTCGTTTCGGTATAAGGTAGAGCTTTTAACTCCAAACGAGTCAAAAGTTATGTTATTTTGAAAATACCTGTACCGGGAGATGAGAATCAACACAATCCGAATTTGTGTTTGGTTTTGGGTCAAATCCCGGGGACCATAGATAGAGTTTGGTAAATGTTTGAAAGTTGATTTTTGGTCTCAAACCTGTGTATTTGAGTCTATTATTAGACTTAGGTGTCGTATAGGTCATTGATATATTTTAAACGGGTCAAATGAGTCCGACTTGGTCAAAGTACAATTTCAGTCCGAAAAACGTAGTTTTTAGAAAACTGTTGAGTAATGAGTCGTAGAAGTAAAACCTTTTATTGGGATTAAATATGTGTTTTCTACAGGTCTTATAGTATTTTTGAGAATTTTGTTAAATTTTATAAAAATGGTTAAGTATAGTAAAATAGTCCATACTTTCGGTAAGTATCGGCGAAAATGAGTAAAAATGGATAACGTTAGTAATAAGGACAAATGGTATAAAACTAGTAACAACTACTTATTTGATTTTGGCGTGAGTTTTCATAAGCATTGAGTGTGTTTGCATTTGCGTGTGTTTAGTACAATAATGTACGCGGAGTATTGATTTGGTTTATGTACCTTGATTTTTAGGTCAAGTGTTTGATTTTCCCGGGCATCCACGTCGTCGGTGACATTTCTCGTTACGTCTTCGCTAGAACCACTACTACTACGCAAGGTGAGTCTATAGCCTCGCTCTTTACTTATTTCAAATGATTTTACCCGCGAGGGGGATACATGCTATTTAAATGAAAATGAACATAAGTCTTGAATGATTGTTGGACCCGAATGTTGCCTTAGAAATTGTGTTGAGTACCTAGTTGCAAAAGACCCTAATTTCATGAACTATTAACTATTGTCTTGCCCTTGCGAAGGGGGAAATAGCCGCTTATACAAAGTGATAGTACTATGGGGTTGACTACCCTATCCGAGACGAGGGCTAGTACGTTGATACCCCCTGCGGACGGATAATTTGTGATAAGAGATAAGGTATAATTGCAACTGATGCCTTATTAGGGGCCTTGGATTCATCTGAATCACGCCGGTAATTATTACGCGGGTGATTGAGTTAACAGTTTAGTGTCATGAGCTTAAACACAATTGTCATATCCTTGAATAATAGATTGTATGGCCACAATGCTATTGAATGATCATGATTGGTTTTTAATACGTATGTTCGACTTATGATTTGATAAACCTATAGATTCGCTCAACCTTTGTGTTGACGATTTTAAGCATGTGTTTTAGGTAATCAAGGTTGATAGCAGTGGAGCATGCGAGGATGGAAGTTGTTGTGGCTTGGCGGCCTACTTTGTTTTCCTCCCTTTTTGCACTTAAAACTCTTTTATATTATGTCATGAGAATGAAAATGTACTTTTTGGTTGAGATTCAGTGGGGACCTAAACGCAAACTCTGTTTTGTATTATCTTGGGATTTGGAAAACTGTAGACTTTGATGTTTTACTCAATCTTTAATTTATGTTTAAATTTCTACGTCTCTTTGAGTCGTTTAATATAGCTTATGTGTGATGATAACTGCGTAGCACCCAAATGTTGTAGTTCCGCTGCGCATAGCATTTGTGGGGGTGTTACAGTGTCTGCCTTCATAATTTGTCATTAGTACAACTTCTTTAGATAAAGATACACTTGGTCAGAAATGACATGAATAGAATACTTATACTTACAAGATTCCAATATGACTACATTTCTAAATCTCCATATTCAGGCAATCACAAGTGGTCCTTTAAAACATTTAACGCTATCGGCTTCTCAATTCTAATGGTTCACATTAGCCGCTAACCACTTTTTATTATCTATATTATCCTTTTTACAATCATCGGCTATTTTTAAATTGTTCGGAAATTTATTTTGCACCTTCATTATTAAGGAACGTGTCCTAATTGGTTCTTTATCCTTTTCTACATAACGTGTCAGTATCTACATTCATCTTTCCTGATGGAATAATTATCATGTCTACAATTTACTCAGAAATTCTTTCTTCACATTTTCTAAGTTTTAGTTTCGTCTCAACTATCGTTTTTATCAATTTTGCTCAATTCGACGTTTTAAAGCGTCGATAATTATTACACGTAAATTAACAGTAAATATTAAGTTTTTATGAAACGTAAGCGTTAAAAGTTCAAATTTATTAGTTCGACCAATTATAAGAAAGTGTTCAAAACAAATTTGAATTTAGTTAACACTATTTTTGTTGATTTATCGAAAATAATTGATAAGATTCGTAAATGTTTGAAAAATCTTTGGTTATACTTTGGTCAAAATTTTCTTAGTTGAAAAGAAAAAATTATCGTTTCAAATTTTAAGTCACGGTTTAAATGGTTTCCTCAATCCTTCTTAGGTTGTCTTGAGGTATACACGAACATTTACCCCTAAACAGGAGTTTAGTTAAATGTTCTAGGTATAAGGGAATAATCCCTTAAAAATCCTTTGTTAAAACATTTGTCAAAACATATTTCCATTTTCTTTTTAGTAAAACCCAAAGTCTTAAATGACTTCTAATCTTTGAAAATTCATTATAGATTCCATTATCTTATTAATCACACGGTCAAATCATGTAAAGGATTAAGTCTTAAATCACATATTAATTAGTCAAGGTACAGGTTTCCACTACTCGGCCGACTCAGGGCATTCTAAAAATAATTATTAACTCATTCTTATTTTTATAAATAAACAAATGGTCCTTAATGATCACAAGCATGAATTTATCAAATTACAGCCTACACACGTGATTCACCAACTTTATTAATGCTACATGTGTTTTAGTCAATTCAAACGACATCACGCGAAACTCATAACGTTTATTACAAGTACCAGATGTAGTGATTGGAGTAGATAATCTTCTTCGCGGATGCGAAGTTGATGATAACCATGTTGTGGATCAAATTTTTAAAACATACGCTAGAACCTTGTAAATGATCGAACAAATCTTCCATTTTGAGTCATGGATATCGTTTTCGATTGTCAATTTACTCTGTTCACAGTAATCTATAAATATAAGGAATGATAACACCATAGCTCTTCATGATGACGAGCTTGGTAGAATAAAATCTTTCTCCGACAACTCTCTCAGTTGCATGGTAATTCCTTTAATTCAGATGGTGCTGACGTACAGTGCACATGCCACAGGTGCAGCACCAAGAATAGAATCAATACCAAATTCAACATGCCTTAATGGCGAAATTCTAGGTAATTCATCAACAAATACCTCCTAAAGTTTCAGATAACAGAAACATCTTTTGATAAATTCATATTAGGTTCTTTCTAGATTATAGTATTTATGACTACTTCATAACCATTCATGGTATAATTTCAAGTCTAAATGCAGGATATGGTCATTCATCACGAATTATTTAAATAACTTTTGATAATCAACATCTTATCTTTTAGGGGAATTCTACTCGAGTTCCCATCAATTAAGACAATGTCGTCAAGTCATAATCAATTAATCCATTCTACTGGCACTATTAACTTTCCAGTTTCATTGCCGTCGATAAGATGTGGACTTCTCAAAAGACTAATAATAACTCATAATCCTTCACAAATTCAAGGATATATGGAGACATAACTACCATAAAAGAGTAAGTTCAACGCATGATCTATGCGAGAGAATTTCAAATCAGATACACACGAAAACATTTAACGAATATGAGTATATCCCATGTTTTCAAAATTTGAGTACGCATTCGAAAGCTCCTCGGATCGTTACCCAGGTCATTCAAATGAAATCAAATACAAAGAAATGATAGGAACGTCGATACATCCCGTCGGGTATCAACACTCGGTAATCAGATACTTTTCCTAAGAATCTCACTATGGGAGAATTAGACAAGAAAGAATTGTCAATTGTCAAATAAGACAAATTCCACAGATAAGTAAATTCAATTTAGAAGAATAAATGGTACGGGCACATATGTAGGTGTCCCTAACAATATGTCCCTATTTTTTTTTGCACTTCTTGCAGATCTCATAAAATTTAATCTTTCACAATCTTCAAAGAAAATGTAGTGTTTATTCATTAGTTTTATGGTGACTACTAATTAGCCTTGCATGGTCCATTCCAAATTGTATGTAGGCGCGCAACTATATACAATTTCAAGATTAACGATGCAATACTCAGTTCGTCAAAATTTTATCATCATGTTTATAATAAAAACATTTTCATGCTTAATTCATAAATAAGAATCAAAAATAAATTTACAAAGATTTTCTTTGTTATGAAAACAATTAAGTTTTCTAAGGTGTTTTATAAACATCTTCATTTCGATTACAATCACTTATAAATCTCATTTTGAATAATCCTTATAGTGATGAAAATTCAATTTCCTCAAATGATACTGTTTTATCTTATAAAAATAATGAGTGATCTACAGAAGAGTGATGAAAAGTTGTTCACCAAGAACTAACTACAATATGATAGGAAATGAGCTTAGCCAAATAATCATGAGGTTCATGACCTCGATGGCGCTCAAAAAGAATAATCCACAACGTAACTCAAATCGAGATGAGTACTTGTTCCATGGTTGCATCACTAATGCGAGCATTAGGAAGAAGCAAGAAAAGATAGATATCATCGATACATGTAGAGTTTAGCAATCAAATGTAGTCTTTTCATTAATCACAAACAAGTCAAATTGTACCGTAACACATTACGTGTCACTATGTCATACAATTTCCAAAACTCATCCTACCAACTGATATCTCAGTTAAGTTAGGGATTTTTAAAATATACCACAATGAATACTAATCTACAAGAGTCATTAGGTGTTCCACATGTCCTAGAAGATCCATCGGTCCCAATTCAGAAGAAGATTTCTTCAATTTATTTCTTGGACACTGGGCATCCTCATTAGTGGACAATGGCCTAGGAACAACACTTAACACGAATCAACAATCAATTAAAACCTTATAATCCAATCACAGGGCTTAATGACTTCCTATTAACAATTTCATATTCCATATAAGTTAAATTTTTCTTTTATTCAAGTTTCAGCCAAATCATACTCAATTCGATATCCTACTTCATTCTCCAATACTTTCAATCTTTATTCTTAGGCCTTAATAGGCAATAAAAGCTCGATATGATCAACACTTAATTTCCAGTCCTATAGCTCTTTCATCAATAGTTATCAAATGAGTCACTAGTATGAGATGACTCATACATTCAATTAGACTTATCGGAAAGGTACTAGTGGCATGAGGCTTTTGGGTAATGGTTCCAATGACAGCCTTGATATGAGCTTAAACTCATATCCTTTTAATAACAAATAACCCTAAAACATGAAGCAAAATACCAATTTATTTGGCAAAAACAGTGTTATGTGGTATGTTTGTGTTTGTGTACACTTGTGTAGGTAAAAGGATACAATTTCAAGCAAACAAAGAAAAATCAAGCTCAAATGGATGAAAAAGACAAAGAAGGATCAAAAGTGACAAGACTTTGAAGTGCAAGGACCTATCTTGACAAGTTGTCAAAGTTAAAGGACTAAAGTGCAATTAATGTGAAAGTCAAGATTCAAGTCAAACTTGGTCAACTCTCAAGTCAACTCAGTCAAAGGACCATTTTGTTCAAGAATGAAAGTTGAAGGACCAAATATGTCAAAAGAATGAAGCTGCTAGCTTGAAAATACAATCTGCCAAGTATGAGGACTAATTCTGCCAATATTGGAAAGATATTCAAGTTTGATCCATGTGACAAATATTTCAGCCAATGAGAAGAGAGGAAATTGATCACACGGATTGAGCAATTAATATCCACTCAGCCGTTTTGCATTTAATATCCAATCTCAACAGTTGGATCCGTGTGATCAACTTTTACTCCAATCAAATTGTGACACGTGGCGTCTTCTTCATCCAAGATTTTCACCAGGATCGTATTTGAGCTACAAGCCATTTCATGGAAAGATTTCAACACCAAAGTTGATCATTTTGAAGAGACGAACACAATGGTGCAAATCAATTAACATATCATCCACTCAATCAAGAAACCCCAAATCCTTGTTCATACCTGCAAATGCAATTGTGTAGAATTGTACACGTGGCAAGCTGGGATTGGTCCTGACACGTCACCAACCCGAACAAAATCCTCCTTCATGCCTATAAATAGATGTTAGGACTTCATTTGTAACACGTAGCTTAATTTTGTAAAAACACATAGTTCTTAAATTTCTTTCCCTTCCCTTCATTTTTACCCTAGCTACTCAAGAGTCTGACAAACTCTTGAGTTAGTTAGTTAGTTAGTAGCTTCCTAACAACTTTGTAACCGTTTTCATTGAATAAAATTCAAATTCATCCTTTCCCGCCAAAATTGTTCTTCCTATTCCTGTTCATTTCCTGCTGCTATTGGTTACTAGAGTTGCTGTTTTGTGTTTGTTATGATCATTGTTTGATCATAACTGACATTGAAGGAGTTTGATAGCTGTTTGAGAAGAATTCAGTTCATTCCATGGTTTTTGAAGATTTTCAAGCATGATGATAGTTTCTGTTGATTGATTGTTGTTCTTGTTGATTGATTGGGTTCCTAGTGATAAGGTGGTGGTTATCACTAGGGTAAGAGAGCTCAGCGCTCCTCTTCTTCTCAGTGGTTAACTCCAATAGGTTCTAAAAGTTCTTGTTTCAATTCCTCTCAATAAGTCAAATGCATGCTACTTTTCCTAGAGTAATCTTGGTGTTTGTATGATAAAAGTTGTTTAGAATTGCTGATTGCTTGATCTTTGAGTGTTTGTAGCTTAATTCTGCTTACTTGTGCTTTGATTTGGGTCAAGTTCTAGTTTACTACATCATTTCAGTCATATTTGGCCTTGCATCTTGTTTGTAGTTCTAGTAGCGTTAATTGATTGCATTTAGCTCTTACACATATCATTTTGATCACTTAGTCTAGCTTGCTATAGATTTTCATTCAGTTCCATTTCTAAATCAAATTATCTTCACAAATTTTCATAAAAACCAGTTAAAGGAGTGTTTGGGATTAGCTTATAAAAAGTTTTCAATAATTGAATCCTGGTGTTTTTAAGTTCATTTGCAGTCATTTGGTGGTTATTAGGTGTTTTAAGTCATTTGCAAGTCAAAAATATAGTCAAACAGGCAAATGGCATGAAAAATATTTGGGTTGATTTCATTCAGATTTGGTCATTTAGAACTTGTGATTTTTATTTGATCAGTACTCACTCATTAATAGATGAAATTTTACCAAATTTGTTCTCACTTGTAGCTTATATCATATAGTTTCAGATTCCAAGAGGATTTTATACAGTATTCAATAATCAGTTAGGAATAAGCAAAAATCAGATAAGCAAACTTAAGTGAAGTTTCTGTAACTTGAAAACTGGAAATCTGTATCTCTTTATTCTCTTCATAAACATGGCCATTTTTCTTCACAAATCCTCTTAAGTCATTGAGTTACATGATTTTTGAGATTTTCAACTTTTTGAAAAATAAGCTGGTCAACGCTTGGTCAACATAAGCCCATTTTCAGCTTAATTCAAATTTAGAGCTTATTACTTGATGAAAATTGTTCTAGTTTGATTTCCCGTTCCTTAATTGAGTTGCTTAATCAGTTTCATTAAAAAAATCAAATTGTGACTGTTTAGATTTTGCTATAGCTTATTTTGTGCTTATTGATAAGCACTCATTTGCTTATTTTGAATCTTTAGCCAATTTCCTTTGACACACGTAGCTTATTTTGGATTTAAATCAGTTTGCAATTTGTCTCATTGAATTTGGTTGAGTATTAAGCTCAAACGAGCTTATTTTCAAGCTTATCCCGTTTTTGGTTAAATAATTTTCATAATTGCACTTTGGTCCCTATTGTTCTAAACAGTTTGTATTTTTGGCTAAATTTCCATGTTTTTAGGGTTTGCAAGTGTTTAGTCCTTGTAGTTTGAAAAGTTGTTATTTTCAGTTAACGAGTTGTTAGTTTGTTACACTTTTGGTTAGTTGGTTATAAAATTTGCATTTTTGATCCTTGTAGTTAACTGTTTTACACTTTTAGTCCCTAGAATTGTTAGAATTTACATTTCAAGCATTTATCTTTCATAGAATTTACAATTTCAGTCCTTTTAGTTTCATGTTTTACATTTTGAGATTTACTTGAATAAAAACTTGGTAATTGCAAATTGTTTTACATATAAGTAGGTAATATTTTTCTGTTTTGCAAGTCTTTGTTGAATTAGCTAATAGAATATCCAAGCAAGTTTAACAACCAAGAACAATTAAAAACCCGATATTGGTTGGACTTTCCATTAGCAAGAACTGAGAAAAAACGAACTGCATTATACACAATTTCAAATGGCGCCGCTGCCGGTTCTTTGACTACACGAGAGACTATCGATTGACGGTTTTCATTGGCTTTTGGGATCCGTTCACTTTGTGAACGTTATTTTTACGTATCATAAATCAAAAACAAATAAAAAATCAAAAATATAAAAATACATAAAAACTAAAAAATTAACAAAACAATTCTTTTCATAAAGAATTGACCAAAAAAATAAAAAATCCAAAAAGCAATCTTTTTCCTAAGAGATTGCACCCAAAAATATATATTATTGGATTCTCTCGGTTTTTATGTACATATAGTATTTTCCCTTAAAAAACTCATAAATACAAAAATATTTTCCATATATTATTATAAGTAAATACGTATACGTATAAGAACAATGAATCTACATATTCTCCATAAGTATTGCCGAGGCAATACACCGTGTTGAGGGGCGTTCTGGTCCTTGACACGTGTATCGATCAAACAAAATAAAGCAAGAATAGATAAATACTCTCGATAAGCAACAATTCGAAGAATACAAACATTTAAGTGAATAGAAAGGCGATGTGCTATAAAATGCCATCTAAGGGTCAATAGGTACTTAAGTGCTTCGCGCCACCTAACCCCCCGTTCACTTGGGAGTATTCTAAGAAGGAAGGCTTCATTGGGGGTCTTGCACCCAAAGTAGTACATACATATATTGTTATTTTCTTGTGGATATTTAATATTGAAACTCGAAGAGGATAATCCATTTCTCTTCAAAGTCACACGAGAGCTTTTCTCTCATTCCTCGTATTGAGTTGCATGCTCACTCGCGGGCGTGCACAAATACCGATTGGTGTACAACCTCTTCCTTCGAAAAGGAAGAAAAAGAGAAAGAGTAAGACCACCATCGTCCACCAAGCCGATCATGAGAATCGTGCTTTGACTCCACCACAAGAAGCCATGGCTATTGATAATCGCACTTTGTATGAACGTATGCAATCCAACATTCATGGATATTCTAGTGCCATTAAGATTCCCGACTTTCCCGCAAACACATTTGAGCTACATACATCTATGATTAATATGGTTTCATAATCACCTTTCTTTGGTAACAAGAATGAGGATCCTCATGCTCACCTTAAGAGATTCCTTTCTCTTTGCAATACCATTAAGCATAATGGGGTTCCACATGAGGTGATTAGGTTGATGTTAGTGTCATTTTCCTTAGAGGGAATTGCTAAGCATTGGTTAGACACCCAACCACCCGATAGTATCATCACATGGGATGGTTTCACCACTAAGTTTTTGAACAAGTTCTTTCCTCCACATAAGAATATGGCTTTGAGGACTTTAATTATGGGCTTTCAACAAAAACCTAGTCAATCCTTTAGTGATGCTTGGGAAGAGTATAGTGAGTTGTTGAGGCGATGCCCTAATCATGGATTGGATCAAGTTCACCAAATCAACCTCTTTTATGATGGACTTAAATCTCACCACCAAGATTCACTCAATGCTTCCGCGGGAGGGAATATTCTTCTTAAGACTTACCAAGAGGCTTTGGACATCATTGAGACTAAGGCAATGGTTCAAACAAACAATCCATTTGAAGAAAAGGTTCATGTTATCCAAAACAATTCTCAAATCCCTTGTGACAACCAACTCCTCAAGTTTCAAGAAGAGATTTTTCAAAGGATGGATAGAGATAGTGAGAAGAATTTGCAAGTACAACTAGAAATGCTTCAAGCTTTTAAGAACTTGTCATTGAACAATTCCTCAAATAATGTGAATGCCATCACCATTTCTTGTGTTACTTGTGGAGGCCCCCATTCTTATGAGCAATGTGATAAGGTGCAAGGGTATCAAGGGGAACGCTATGCTTACCAAGAGGAACATCGTGAACACTTCAAGCCTAATATCAATCCAAATAACCTTTCTTACAAGTCCCAAAACTACCTTACTCCACCCGGCTTCCTACCCCAACCACCCACCCAAATTCAACAAAATCCTCCTCAAATTTTACCAAGGAATCAAGGGCAAAGACCACCATACCAAGGAAATAACTACAAGGCACCCAATCAATTTCAACCTCAAGCAAATACCTTTTATCCACCAAATCAAGGATTTAACTCCCAACCTTTACCTTTCCAACCTCAAGGTTTTCAAGGTCATGTGCCACAAGAGTTTAACACAATGGATCTCTTGCAAAAAATGAATCAAGAGAATGAAAGGAAGTTCCAAGCTATGGAGAAGAAAATGAATGACCAATTCAATAAGGTTTTGGTGGTATTAAATCAAAGACCACAAGGGGCTTTACCTTCTAACACACAAACAAACCCTAGGGCCAATGTCAATGCTATTACAACAAGAAGTGGAACAACAACAAAGGATCCTTCACCTCCTAAACCTACTATTGTTCAAACCACTTGTGCTCCTACTTGTGACAAGCCTTCTACCTCTACTTCACCACCTCAAAATGCTCCCATTTCTCCAATTTCAAAGCCTATTCATGAAACACTCAATAAGGAAAATCCTTCATCCACAACTCAACCACAACCAAAACCAAGTCTTCCTTATCCTTCAAGATTGAGAAAAGAAAAGCTTAAGAACAAGGATGATATCCAAGTTTCTAACTTTTTGAGGATGTTCAAGCAACTTAACATCAATATCTCCTTTGCGGAAGCCTTAGCCAATATGCCTAAGTTTGCTAAGATGATTAAGGACTTGCTTTCTAACAAGGAAAGATTGGTGGATTTGCCTAATGCTTCTTTGAATGAAAATTGCTCCGCGGTTATGCTTAAGAAGTTTCCTACTAAGCTTGGAGATCCGGGGAGGTTTTTGATTCCTTGCAATTTCCCGGGGGTGGAAAATTGTATGGCTTTAGCGGATTTAGGAGCAAGTATAAATCTTATGCCATTATCGGTTTGGAAGAGACTTTCACTTCCCGAGCTCACTCCTACTAAGATGACTCTTGAGTTGGCCAACCGTACTATAGCTTATCCGGTGGGAATTGCGGAGGATGTTTTTGTTGGGGTTGATAGATTTACATTTCCCGCGGATTTTGTAGTGGTTGATTATGATGTGGATCCTAGAGTGCCTTTGATTGTTGGTAGGCCATTTTTGAGAACGGGTCGTACTTTAATCGATGTGGCGGAAGGAGAACTTACAATGCGGGTAGGAGATGAAAGAGTGGTGTTTAACATGGGGAAGTTGTCCAAAAAGTCTAATGAGCCCGAAGCGGTAAAACACATTGATGTTGTGCATGAGGAGGAAACACAAGATGATCTTCTTGATGA
The DNA here is from genome assembly GCA_025667525.1 of Glebionis coronaria. Taxonomy (NCBI): domain Eukaryota; kingdom Viridiplantae; phylum Streptophyta; class Magnoliopsida; order Asterales; family Asteraceae; genus Glebionis; species Glebionis coronaria. The sequence goes on along the minus strand of CM046877.1, from coordinate 319,967,217 downwards.
AGTTTGTGATGAGTACTTTTATGAAGCTTGCTCACGTGGAGATTATGATTTCTCTCATATTGAGACCATTGCTTCCATTACTTCCTCCTTGGATTTTCATGAACCTCAAGAGCTAAACTTTAGTGAAATTCCTTATGACACCCCACTTTTCCACAATACTAATCACTTTGATTAGGACTTAAGTAATGAGGAATCTTTTCTTTGTGATTCACCAACATATGATGACTATAGTGATGATGAGATTTCTACTTGTGACTCTCCATTTGTTGATGATCATACTTCCTTTGGTTTTGAGGGATCACCCATTTTTGATAGTCCAATCTATGATGTTTATGGTGATGAGGAGGATTCTATAATGGATGAGAGTGATGAGTTTTTAGTGGAGGATATATCTTTTGAGTATACTCTTGGTTACCTTGATGAGGAGGGGGACATACTCTATTTAGAATCCCTATTGGATGAAGATCCTTCACCTTTTTCCTTGCCCATTTCACCTTTTCAAAGTGATAAAGGAAAACAAGTCATGATAGTTCCTTCCAAGAGCTTGTTGTTACCCATGCCTTCACAACCTTTCTCTCACAATGTGATTTACAAAGAAGAGTCTTCTAAGGCAACCAAAACTTGTTGTTTTCCCATCAAGGAACGGATTTTTGATCCTGGCATAGAGCTTGCTAAATCATCTCAGTATCCATCTGATGCAACAAAAGGAAACCTTGTGAAAGATGTGAGAGCTTTACACTTTCATCTTGGGAAGAACATATGGGAAACCATTTTAGAGAACTACACCTCATTCTTTTCACCATTGATTGGGAAGCTAGTTGTTCGCTTGTGTTATAAGTGGGAGGGTAATTATGTATTTGATCCTGGGGGATATTTATGGAGTTTTGATAAATGAACACTTGTTTTACCTCATCATGGAGACTTTTCTTAAAAAGGGCAAAATTTTTCTTCTCCATGATAGGTTTTAGACACTTTTAAGTGTGGGACGAGTCGAGCTAGAGACTCATTAACTCAAGCATCGTATAACTAGGTTTAGAGTGTTGTAGGTTAGAAATAAAGGTATAGACTTGGAGATAAGTGTAGGGGAGACCTTCTTTTGTCTTCATGATTGTTTGTAGGGTTGCTCACTCATCTCATGCTTTGGAGCTTATGGAGGAGGCCCTTGTATCCGGTTCACTTCGTTACTTTAGTGATTTTTCATTGACACCTTGTGCTTAAACATGATTTCACTAATAGTTGACCTTTCCTTAACTTGGGTTAAGCAAAGTCTATTCATTGTCATAGGGAAAGGTTTTATACTTCCATGCTCTTAAACATTGAGGACAATGTTTAGCTTAAGTGTAGGGGGGTCTTCTATCGAAGTAACCTTACCTTGAAATTGTCATTGTCTTGCATGATAACATGGAAAAATTAAATTTTCAACATTTTTCAAATTTTTGATCTTCTTTGGCCACCAAAAATATGCATTCATAATTTTTGCATCAATCATTTTGCATAACACATTTGCATTGTATATATTTCTTCTTTTATCTTTCATCAAAAATATATGAAAAGAAAAAAAATATAATAAAACATGGTTTTAACAAGTTTAGACTTCTTTGACGTATTAGGCCCGCCATGGATATTTTGACTCAACCCGAGTTTGCTTATTTTAGCATTCTCTAGCTAGTATCCTTAACCATGTAGTCCTTCATTGGTCTATTAGGCTAAGCATCCACCAATTTCATTATTTGAAATTTTAAATTTGTGGAGAATGGGAAATGATAGAGTTGAAGCAAGTGTAAAAGGGCTAGATAGACTTCATGGCAATTACTTGTGGCTAAACCCTTCTCTTCTTGACCTCTATTTTTTTCGCATGTATATAATTGTTAACAAATAATCAAGTACGGTTTTAATTGGTTTGTAATCTCTTATGCATTTTTGTCTAATCATTTATGGTTGATATGAGTACGTCTTAAGATTCTAAGTTAGCACGTTTTATGTGTACTAGACTTATGTCATGCTCCATATTTAGCGGGTGTTTTTCCTTTTCTTCTTTTCAAATTTCTTTGTGAGGAATAAAGAAAAATAAGAGCGGCTTATGAAAAAAATGAGTGGCTAGAAAAAAAAAGAGAAAAAAAAGAAAAAGAAAAAAACATAATACAAGACTCCCAAGAGGGGCAGTGTGGTGTTAATTATAGTGACTATTGAGTTCCAATATTACCTTGACGGGTTGCGGGGATTCAATAGATTGCTCCAATCCAATATTACCTTGACGGGTTGCGGGGTTGAAGATCCAATGTCTCAAAAAGATGGCGGATGTAAATTATTGCGTGAGTTTTATTTTTCTTTCCTTAGCGAGTGTGTAGCTACTTATGAAAGCATGACATGAGGATTTTACACATAAGGCGAATGACTTATTACTCTTAAAACGGACTTATATTAATTGTGAGTGGTTTTTCAAGTAATGGATGAGAGGATTACTTAGGATTAAAACCGTGCTTCCTTATTTTTGGATTTTACATTTCTTATACTTCACGCTTTAAATAAATGACAAATTTGCCCACAAGTAATTTGCTCAAATAATAACCGGTTCCACATTTAATTGTCATGAATAAGTTGATGCACTTTTTACTTGTGAAAGCAATGATCCCATTTTTAAGCTTGGTATGGGGAAAGTGAAACTTGAGGGTGATAAATATCCATGGTACCCAAGCCCTAATCTAAGCCATTGAATTCTTTATGAGTTAATTCCATCAAAACCAATTCAAGAAAAATCAAAAAAAGATATAGATAGAATTGTATTTTGTTCATTGCATTATTAAAGTCAAAATCATGCATCATTTAGTTTAGAGTAGTGTAGATGCATCTCATATGGCCAAGGTGGATTAATTATGAGGGAAATGTAAATTTGAGCTTTAAAATATAATATTGCATGAGGACATGACAATGTTCAAGTGTAGGGGAATTTGATATGAGCTTAAACTCATATCCTTTTAATAACAAATAACCCTAAAACTTGAAGCAAAATACCAATTTATTTGGCAAAAACAGTGTTATGTGGTATGTTTGTGTTTGTGTACACTTGTGTAGGTAAAAGGATACAATTTCAAGCAAACAAAGAAAAATCAAGCTCAAATGGATGAAAAAGACAAAGAAGGATCAAAAGTGACAAGACTTTGAAGTGCAAGGACCTATCTTGACAAGTTGTCAAAGTTAAAGGACTAAAGTGCAATTAATGTGAAAGTCAAGATTCAAGTCAAACTTGGTCAACTCTCAAGTCAACTCAGTCAAAGGACCATTTTGTTCAAGAATGAAAGTTGAAGGACCAAATATGTCAAAAGAATGAAGCTGCTAGCTTGAAAATACAATCTGCCAAGTATGAGGACTAATTCTGCCAATATTGGAAAGATATTCAAGTTTGATCCATGTGACAAATATTTCAGCCAATGAGAAGAGAGGAAATTGATCACACGGATTGAGCAATTAATATCCACTCAGCCGTTTTGCATTTAATATCCAATCTCAACAGTTGGATCCGTGTGATCAACTTTTAGCCAATCAAATTGTGACACGTGGCGTCTTCTTCATCCAAAATTTTCACCAGGATCGTATTTGAGCTACAAGCCATTTCATGGAAAGATTTCAACACCAAAGTTGATCATTTTGAAGAGACGAACACAATGGTGCAAATCAATTAACATATCATCCACTCAATCAAGAAACCCCAAATCCTTGTTCATACCTGCAAATGCAATTGTGCAGAATTGTACACGTGGCAAGCTGGGATTGGTCCTGACACGTCACCAACCCCAACAAACTCCTCCTTCATGCCTATAAATAGATGTTAGGACTTCATTTGTAACACGTAGCTTAATTTTGTAAAAACACATAGTTCTTAAATTTCTTTCCCTTCCCTTCATTTTTACCCTAGCTACTCAAGAGTCTGACAAACTCTTGAGTTAGTTAGTTAGTTAGTAGCTTCCTAACAACTTTGTAACCGTTTTCATTGAATAAAATTCAAATTCATCCTTTCCCGCCAAAATTGTTCTTCCTATTCCTGTTCATTTCCTGCTGCTATTGGTTACTAGAGTTGCTGTTTTGTGTTTGTTATGATCATTGATTGATCATAACTGACATTGAAGGAGTTTGATAGCTGTTTGAGAAGAATTCAGTTCATTCCATGGTTTTTGAAGATTTTCAAGCATGATGATAGTTTCTGTTGATTGATTGTTGTTCTTGTTGATTGATTGGGTTCCTAGTGATAAGGTGGTGGTTATCACTAGGGTAAGAGAGCTCAGCGCTCCTCTTCTTCTCAATGGTTAACTCCAATAGGTTCTAAAAGTTCTTGTTTCAATTCCTCTCAATAAGTCAAATGCATGCTACTTTTCCTAGAGTAATCTTGGTGTTTGTATGATAAAAGTTGTTTAGAATTGCTGATTGCTTGATCTTTGAGTGTATGTAGCTTAATTCTGCTTACTTGTGCTTTGATTTGGGTCAAGTTCTAGTTTACTGCATCATTTCAGTCATATTTGGCCTTGCATCTTGTTTGTAGTTCTAGTAGTGTTAATTGATTGCATTTAGCTCTTACACATATCATTTTGATCACTTAGTCTAGCTTGCTATAGATTTTCACTCAGTTCCATTTCTAAATCAAATTGTCTTCACAAATTTTCATAAAAACCAGTTAAAGGAGTGTTTGGGATTAGCTTATAAAAAGTTTTCAATAATTGAATCCTGGTGTTTTTAAGTTCATTTGCAGTCATTTGGTGGTTATTAGGTGTTTTAAGTCATTTGCAAGTCAAAAATATAGTCAAACTGGCAAATGGCATGAAAAATATTTGGGTTGATTTCATTCAGATTTGGTCATTTAGAACTTGTGATTTTGATTTGATCAGTACTCACTCATTAATAGATGAAATTTTACCAAATTTGTTCTCACTTGTAGCTTATATCATATAGTTTCAGATTCCAAGAGGATTTTATACAGTATTCAATAATCAATTAGAAATAAGCAAAAATCAGATAAGCAAACTTAAGTGAAGTTTCTGTAACTTGAAAACTGGAAATCTGTATCTCTTTATTCTCTTCATAAACATGGCCATTTTTCTCTACAAATCCTCTTAAGTCATTGAGTTACATGATTTTTGAGATTTTCAGCTTTTTGAAAAATAAGCTGGTCAACGCTTGGTCAACATAAGCCCATTTTCAGCTTAATTCAAATTTAGAGCTTATTACTTGATGAAAATTGTTCTAGTTTGATTTCCCGTTCCTTAATTGAGTTGCTTAATCAGTTTCATTAAAAAATCAAATTGTGACTGTTTAGATTTTGCTATAGCTTATTTTGTGCTTATTGATAAGCACTCATTTGCTTATTTTGAATCTTTAGCCAATTTCCTTTGACAAACGTAGTTTATTTTGGATTTAAATCAGTTTGCAATTTGTCTCATTAAATTTGGTTGAGTATTAAGCTCAAACGAGCTTATTTTCAAGCTTATCCCGTTTTTGGTTAAATAATTTCCATAATTGCACTTTGGTCCCTATTGTTCTAAACAGTTTGTATTTTTGGCTAAATTTCCATGTTTTTAGGGTTTGCAAGTGTTTAGTCCTTGTAGTTTGAAAAGTTGTTATTTTCAGTTAACAAGTTGTTAGTTTGTTACACTTTTGGTTAGTTGGTTATAAAATTTGCATTTTTGATCCTTGTAGTTAACTGTTTTACACTTTTAGTCCCTAGAATTGTTAGAATTTACATTTAAAGCATTTATCTTTCATAGAATTTACAATTTCAGTCCTTTTAGTTTCATGTTTTACATTTTGAGATTTACTTGAATAAAAACTTGGTAATTGCAAATTGTTTTACATATAAGTAGGTAATATTTTTCTGTTTTGCAAGTCTTTGTTGAATTAGCAAATAGAATATCCAAGCAAGTTTAACAACCAAGAACAATTAAAAACCCGATATTGGTTGCACTTTCCATTAGCAAGAAATGAGAAAAAACGAACTGCATTATACACAATTTCAAGCCTCAAGTGCAACATTCACCCTTTTGATTTCAATTTAAGAATTGGGTGACAACGAATCAGATGACATCTTTCTAGGTGGTAACGTTTTGTCAAACTCCACTCTATAAGGAAAGATCGTCATGACATCGATATCAGTTTTAATCTTGCCAATTCTTCTTCAATTTCACAATCAACTAATATCTACATTTCTACGAATATCAACCATTTGTTGGGATCATAAATATCCACAACTTGGTTTAGATCTAGGATAGCTAAAATTCCTACGAGAATAGCTTCGATTAATTTACTAGGGTATTTAGGGTTCCTTGTGACAATCTACGTCGTATAAATACCTCGTATAAATATCAGAATAATCATCAAACAGTCATGTAATAAAACTACATCATATATATATATATATATAATCCAAGTTTTATATATATTAAAATAACACTTCTCAGTCTGGCCTTGTCGGTAACTCGGGAATTCTTCGGCACCGTTATAGTCAAAATATTTTTAGACATTTTTAGAAAAATGTTTATAGTTAAAAGATTTTGAAATGTTTTATTCAAAACCTTAGTTTTAAAAATCTTTCGTTCTCTATAACGAGAGCTCTGGTACCAAACTGTAACACCCCCAAATTTACACAATTTAATACAACGGAAGACTCGTTGGTGTTACGGGATAGCACATTACTCACATCATAGACAACACTTAAAAATCGCGTCGTTTAATAATAAAGCATTTCCATTCATAAATATCAAATTTACATAGGTCCCAAGTCATATTATTTCATACAGGTTTTACAAAGTATTTGAATGGAAATTATTGTTTAAGTGCGGGCCATGAATTCTTGTTGTTTTCCCGAGAATTACCTTCAAGTACCTGAGACAAAACATGTTAAAAGAAAAGGGTCAGCGATAACGCCGAGTGAATTCATAGAGTTTAATAAAATCCATCAATATAACATTGGTATAAACTTATTACTAAAAATCATTTTGTACAAATCATTGTAATAGGCCATAAAATAGCCAAAGTCATTTTATACAAATCCTTGTCAAAATCATAATATAGGCATTTGCCTTAAAAATCATTATACGAGCCAATGTCGTAAAAACATCATACAATACGTCTTATGACGTTGTATAAAGTTAAATAAAAACCGTTATATGAATATGGTTATATAAAACCAATACACGAACATAATATCAATAGTATGACCCCGTATTGCTAGTCAGGCAATACATCATAATTCGGTGCGTATAGTAGTATTTCGTTAATTGGATTATTATAAGCCGCATGACATTGTTACCTTACTACAACAAACAACGGGTAGCTATCCCGAAACTCATTTGCCCATCTAAATTAGCGTGTCGTCACAAATGTCACGCTATGTAAATCTTCTCATACATAAATTCGCGTACCAATCAACGTGGCACGACGGGGATCAACCGTCAAGGCGCGAACTGGGGTGATCGTCCCCAAATAGTACTATTATATGCATAAGCGTCTACCAAATCCCGGTAGTTTACAATTCATGCTAATGGTACTTTTAGTGACATAACCTAACTTTAATAATCCATTTAATTTCATCTTCGGGTCCTTTAATCATTTATCGGGTCATACAATCGGGTCATACAATCATTCGGGTCTAAATCAATAAACAAACAATCGGGACAAATGGTGTCCTATTTTATAAAAACTAACATGTTATCTCCCTCGCGAGTTTATAAAACATTTCATAAAAACATTTAAAAGAGTGCGAGGCTATGAACTCACGTGGATGTGGGAAGGCGGGTTATCGGTAATTCGGACGTACGGTACGTGCTTCAATCACGGAAACCTAGACAAATAATACTCGTCTTACACTCATATCCAATGACTTTATAAAAATAACAATTATGTATACATATGATGATTTTATATATATAATGATCAAGTGGGTTTACATATTCTCGTTTACTCGTTTTAGTGTTATGTGTCGATAACTTTTATACTAGTTTTCTAGTTTTACCTATTTACGTGTTTTAGGTCCAATAAGCCTATTATAAGTTTATTAACTTGTATTAATCTATTTCATACTTGTATTATCAGTATTTATACTTTACATTTTGGACCCAAATGGGTTAAGCCCAATAAATAAGTTTATAAGTGTTTTAGTCCATTTTATTGTATTATTAGTCCAATAACGTTAACTTAGCCCGTTAATGTCCGTATGTTATATAGTTCGGGTTTTATCGGTTTTTACTTGTTATATATGTTTATATATCAGTATATGAGTTTTATAAAGTTTACATTAGACGGGTCCAACCGTCTAAGTTTTATTTAACAAAAACGTTAATTTTACGGTAATAGCCGAAAAAGTCGTAAAAATCATGTTTATAGTTTTATAACTTATAAAACTTATCAAATTACAATTTTTATAAAATGTATCATTTATTTATCCTTATACATATTTATATAAATGTATTATATGAGTTAGTGGGTTTTAATTCACATTTTATACTATTTTTATTTGAGTGCTTATATAATAGTATTATACTTTAATTTCTAAAATCTGATTTTTATTTTCATGTTCACCAAAACTGCCATATCTAGAGTTCTATATGGAGATAGAAGCTCAAATGTTTATGACATAAACTACATGATATTTTATCCATTTAACTCTACTATAGATACTGTTGAATCATCCTCTAAGTATTTTCTAAAAATTGTCCAAAACAGTGAACTCAGATTTGTACTTTAAACTTGTTTTGATCATATCTCACTCATCCTAATGATTCCATTGCATGGCCAACTCTCACATGTGAACAAGACATATTACTTACTGTATATCCATTAATCTATGCAATTTTTATCCGTTCATCATATGATTCTTTACTGTTTTATATAGCCAACAATTTAAACAAGATTTTAGCCTTGTTTCTTATAGTTTTTCATCTTTTTAAGCATGTTTATTAACACCAAATCCCCACACAATATTTTTAATCATCATTCATCATCATATACATATACATAAGTAAAAGAAATACAAGATTACATAATCAAAAATAACAAGAGGATGAGGAGAACAATCTTTATACCACCATGATGATGTAGGTTGTGATCAAAACATGGATTTTGATGGAGAAACTTGTGAATAACCAAGACCATCTTCAAGACCACCATTCTTCATGAACACCTTGCGGAAAATCAGCCCCAATACTCCATAGCAACTCCTCTTTGGATGTTATAACTTGCACCAATCAATAGGGCTTCAAAAGGGCATCATCATATATGTAAATAACATATGATTTCATGGTTAAATTTGATCAAATGAGGGTTGTTCTTGATGAATATGGGACGAATTTAGAGAGAGAGGAGAGTGTTTATGGTGGTTTGCATGTGAAAATGGAAGGAAATGGTAATGTATAGTGGTTTTGTTAGTTTAGTGAGAAGAGTAATCTTCAAAATGAAGCTAAGTTACAAGTGTAACTTAGTTTAGTGTAAGGATGCCACATCTTTGATGTGGTGTCCCTAGTTAGTGAGGTGGGATAAACTAGTTTTGTCCCATCCCGCTAATTTACGGGTATTCCTCGATTCTAGTTTCCTCGATTTGCGTGTTCTCGTGTCGTTTTACGAAAAACGTTATTATAAATTATGAATCAACGGCACAAAACAAATCTAATAAAAATTGTCTCATCAAAAACGGAGTTCGAAAACGTAAATACGTAATCGTAAGGTTTCCGGTTTAGTCGTAAAGGACGTTAAATTAAAATCGTAAGTCCTAATCTCTTCTCGTAAATTTGTGAGATTATGAACCAACACAAATTTAAAATTCGAAAATAATATTCACGGATAAATTTATTTCCTGAAATGTCAGACTGTCACCAAAGACGGTGTATGTAAACGTAAGCACGTAACGTAGAATCCTTCGGTTTAGACGTAGTCGATGCTACTTGATAGTTGTAAAATTACCCCTTTAGGAAAAGGAAGGTAAAATAGGGCAAGTGAGCACGACGATTTAGGAAAACCGTGTGTGAATGACCCCAATTAAGTTCGTTCTCAAGGAGGCTAGTGTGTTATGTGTGTAATGATATGGATTAATTTGTGATTATATTTGAGAGAGAAAAATAGAAAAGGGATTAGAAGAGAATGACGGTTATGAAGACGGATTAAACTAAGTCTAAAAAGGCGTACACGTAAAGTCGTGAAAACCACAAAAATTAAAATTTAAACCTAAAAATTTCTAAAAATCACCCAAAATCCCTAATAATATTCTAAGAGTTTACAAAAAATTAAAACTTGCAAAAACCTTTTAATTAATTAGATAATGACTTTTTAATGCTAATTAAAGCCCTAAAAATCAAAATTAATTATTAAAAAGCCCTAAACAAGATTTTCAAGTTTGTAAACCTCAAATATACTCTAATTAAGCTAAAAACTATTTTTCAAAATTTTAAAACCAAATAAAACTATTTTTAAACAATTAAAAACTCCTAAAATCAATTAAATCTTAAATTAATTATAGAAAATAATTAAAAGACCTAAAAAAATAATTGGAAAGTTGAAAAAATCCTAATTAAGTGTTTAGAACCTAGGAAAAATATAAAAACCTAGAAAATCAGACTTTTAATTTTTAATAATAAAATAATATTAAAATAATATTAAAAATTCAAAAATTATAAAAAATACTAAAAACTTGCAAACTAGCTTAATTTAACCTAAATAACTCAGAAATGAAAGTGAAATTACCTAAATACCCCTATTGGGCCTATAAAATGGACCAAACCCAAAACAGTCCCTTATTGGGCTTAATTAAGGCCCAATAAGAAAAAGTGTTCAATTTAAGCTCAAAAAGCACAGGTTGACTCAAAATTTGATTTTAAACAACTTTTTCCAAAGGCCCAAAAGCTGAAAATGTGAAATAAGCCAACTTATAATAAGCAGGTTATTCTTAATGGGCTTTTTGGCCCATTAAGCCATAAGCTGATGCCATAAGCTAAAATTTAACACACAACCTTCTTTTGACCTAACAAAGACTTCTGCAAAAAGAATTTTCAAATAAGCCTACTTAATAAGCCAGAAACAAGTCACAAACTTATTCACAAAACGACAAAATAGTCGTTTTTATGATCTAGACCACCTCAGAAGCTGATTCAAGTTGCAAAATGTTTCTTATGACAAAACTAAGCTTAATAATCAAAAACCTTTCAAATAAGAACACTCAATAAGCTGGAAAGTCAATTAAGCACTTATGTTAAAACTCAAACAAGTTGGTTTTCTAGTAAAAAGTCAAAGTCAAAGTCTTATAAGCTCCAGTTCACTTAAATGGGTCAAATAATGAAGATCTATTACAAAAAATAAGTTGTTGCAAGTCAGAATAAGCTAGAATAGCTTAATGATAAGCTGATGACAAAATTGCACTAGCAGGGGCTAGTTTTGGATGTTGAGCAGTGGAAACGTTTTCCACTGCTTGACTAATTTGACTTTTTGTCTTTAGTGACTTTTTCTTGGATTCAGATTTCACAAAGGCACCCAGATGATCTTTGGATCAAAAGGAGTCAATCACAATCAAAATAACACAATCACTAACACCCAATTGATACAGTTTAATCAATCATTCATCAGACATTGCACAGACATGAACAATAAGCAGTTTAGCACTTAAGAGCAGTTTTAGCACAAATCAGCCAGCCAAATTCAACCAAATGCACACACAAGCTATAATAAACTCCAATAAGCAAGTCTAAACAGGTTTCATGCACTGGTTCAAAGAATTTAAGCAAGATTCAAGCAATGAAAGTTACTGATGAACACTAACACATGCAGTTTTCTACTTTTGCTGATGTATTTGACACACAAGCCAATTTCAACACCTCAAATCTTTCAAACAGGTTATATTAACTTTGTTTAAACCACTTTTATCCCTAAGCATGCATACACACTAAGTGTTCCCAAAATCCTAGGTCAAAACAAGCAGAAACAAGGTCTATATAGCAGATTGATTGATTCAAGTGTTTAAACCCAAAAACTTGCAGCAAAACACTCTCACACAAAGGTATAGCAGATACAAAGCATAAACAACACCTTCCCTTGACACAATAACAAGTTGCAAGAATAAACCAGTAGACCCAAACACCCCTTTAACTTTTTCAAATCAAAATTTTCAAAAGCACAATGAGATTTCAGGCCAACCAAGCATCAATTAACACTCAAACAAGTATAATAAACAGATTCAAGCAAGAACAAGCCACAAAATTCACAAGAACAACAGTTTCATAAAAATATCACCAAAAATCACAATTTAAGCAGATTTGGAGATTAAGTATGCAAACCTCATGGATGTACATCCACACCCACAAATTTTGAGCTTATGTGCTAGCAAGAACAAGCACAAGCTTCCACAATAAGCCTGCTAAGATTGAACAAGGGTTAAGCACAATATCATAAAAATCAGAAATTTTGGAAAACTTGATTAATGCAAACTTGTTACCCCACACTTGATTATCCCCAAGTTATAAGCCTCACCACACCTTAACCAACTCAGTTAGGATGCTATGATCAGCCCTATAGCCCAAGAATTCCAAGATTGGAACAAGACTTAGCAAAATATCAAGAAAATGAGGAAATATGCAAACTTTTGCACACTCATCTTTTGAAAACAGGTTTTGAACTTCAAGAACTAACAAGCATATAACAAATGAAAGCAGTAAATAAGATTGGTCAATGACTTTTCTTCAAGATTTCAAACTCAATTTCATTAACTTAGAAATAGGATTTACAGAAACTTGAACCAAGGAAAAATCAAGAGCAAACTGAAATTTGAAGGCCTAAGTGACTTTATATAGCCTTACAAGTGAACTATGAAAGCTGAAAAACGTGTAACCCTAGCTACTTGATCTTCCAAAAATGCCCTTGAGGTTTTGGCATCTTCTTGAATCATGTGACTGAATTTGGAGCCTTGTGAAGTAGATAGCTGTTGTAATTTGATCTAAGGGCTCAAACAAAGCTTAAAATGTAAGCTTGTATCTGGATGGTTGATTCTCTGGCTGGTTTTGGCAGTATCCCCAAAAGTGTGTAGAAAGGGTTTATCATGTGAGCATATGAGTGACGTGGCAAGGGTTTTTGAAGTGGGGATATGTTTATGTTGAGGTTAATCACAAAACTGGACAAGATCATGGTCTAATTCATAGTAATTAGTAAATCCCCAATTCGGATTATGAACTCTAAGAACAAGGTTTTGATCTTGTTTTAAGTTTATAAACATGTTAACCGCCATTTTTAAACTTAATTAATTAATTGTTAAATCCGGTTGTGAGTGGAAAGTGACATGGCAAAATGGTGGAGTATGATTGGTGGAGAATGTGAGTGGGACACATGGCAGCTTGGGAGTGGTCTATGTATCTTCTTTGTCTGCCAGCTTAACACCCCCATGTTTCAGAAACTTGTCAAATTCCTTCCAAACTTCTATCAACGCCTTAATAAGCTTTGTCAACTTTTGCCCTTTTACATTTTTGGACCAAAAACTTTTACAAAGTGAAATCAGGGGTATTTCTTGCCATATTTGAATTCTTCAAGGGCTGGTTTGGTATTTTCTTCAATGATAATGGTCTAGACTTGTATGGTTGACATTTTGGAGGACTGAAATTGCCATGTCTTGATAATTGAGGGACCATTTTTGCCAAATGTTGAAAGTTGAGAGTCCTTTGTGTAATTTTGAATTTTTCAAAGGACCAAACATGTCATTTCTTGTACTTTGAAGGACTTCATGATGTATTTGTCTTTGTGGATGATATTTGTTGACAATTTAGCTTTGTTGAGGGGCTAAACTTGCCAAATCTTCAAAGTGGAGGGCCCTTTTTGTAATTTTGACAAACTTTAGGGACCAAACTTGTAATTATGAGGATACAAGGGTATAAAGTGTCAATTATCCATAATTGAAGGACCCTTCTTCATAATTCTTCAAATCTTCAAGGGTTGATCTTGGGAAAGTCTTCACTAGGGCTTAGTTCATTGTGCGGCTTCGTTTCCCGTGTTCGTTTTTGCATGATTCTTGTGATCTTTTGTCATTTTCTCAATATCTGTACCTAAAATACACAAGCAACAAACACAAGCATATATTTGGGTATTTTGATGATATTTAATGCATTTTAAGCCCTTTTTGGAAGATGAGACTATGTATAAAAGCAGTCTCATCACTCCCCCATACTAAACCATTGCCGTGCCCTCACGCAATGCTAGAATAAAGTATCAAAGCATCTCCAAAATTCATTTTATTCACTTTATTGAATGATAAACTAGCTACACTACTACTTTTACTACTACTTGTGTTATAGACATAATGTATGATTTTCATCGCAAAATGGGACGTTTAGGTTCATAGAATAAGAACACGTGAATGCTTCGTTAGAAATAATTTCATCGTCCTCGATTTTCACCCTAATTCCATGCCAAGCGTGCAACGAGATCATTGTTATTATAAGTTAGTAATGCTAACACTACTCATATGCCCTAATCACGTACTTATTCTCCCATTATTCCTAAGTTGTATCTCTTATATTTTATTTTGTCTTGAATGTTTCACGAGGATACATTGTTTGACTTACGCGATAATAGAGATTTAGGACTAAAAATAGAGTCCTAACGGTGTAACTAAGACCATCAAATAAATAACCCCTCCTAATAGACAACGATGTTAAAAAATTAAGTTGACAAGAAGAATCGATAAACACGGTTTTATAACGGTTTTGAACATGAGACTTATTACCAAGACTTTTATACGCCCCCTAACGGAAGGGCCTTATTATCTTTGGTTTACCTCCATCTTTTATTCAACTTCGCCATGAAGCTTTTATTATGACTTCGGTCTTGCCTTGCCTTTTATTATCCGCCTCATCGGTGGTTTTATTAGCCAAAGACGTATATCCTCACGCAAAGGCGAATTTTGGATCTTTAAAGCTTCGAAGATTAAGGCTTGATTCACTTTCAATTTTGCATAGATTTTAGGCCTTGTGGGGCTTCAAATTGTTTGCTTGATTTAGGTGAGCACTTGAAATCTTATTATTGGGTGAAGCTTTTGATTATTCGGGTTGCCAATACTTCAAAACCGTGACGCTGGCGATACCTTAATGTCTTCCCAATTTGATTACACGGAAGCTACTAGAAAAGACTAGAAACCCAACAATCCTAACTAAACCGCTAAGTCAATATTTATTAAGCAAAAAATATTTACATGCGAAGGGAGAATAAGCAAACAACGAGAACACATGAGTTTTTGAAAGAATACGAGTACTCTACGTTTAGCATGGTAACTTATAATTAACCCTATCATTTATCGTCCTCATTTAAGAGACTTAGCCTAATGTGTAGTTAAGGAATCGAAGCTAAGTGCTCAACACGCACGGTCGAGTCAAAAATTACTCTTATTCTCGCCATCGGAAAACCTACATTTGTGTCTTCAAACACTTATAAAACATGAGAAAAATTTTTAAAATTTGGCCATTTTTAGCCTTATTTAGAAACAAAACGATAAACAAAACGATAAACTTTGGAAAGCGTGAAGGTTTGGCAAGGCAAGTATCTATTCCCCCCCCATACTAAAGTTAAACATTGTCCTCAATGTTTCGAGTCTAGGGGTGCAAACACCCCCATACTAGAGACGTAGTCGAATGCCTAATCTAGCATGGAAAGGGTGTAACCGTTAAATCAATAGCCGTTTATGAAGTGTGCTATAAACCTAAGGTTAGAACATCAAAAGGATATATCATGGATATTGAGAAATGTCTCCAAAGCAAACGATCGAGTGCTCCCATAAAACGAACACGAGAGGCTCCAATCGTGAAGATCATGATCTAAAAACCACATATCACAAACAACCACGGAACAAAGGTTGGAAGGGCACAAATCCCCACACGTAAGCTACATTAGAAAGCGATAATATGTACATAGGATAAGCATGGGACACCCCCACGAGGCACCTCGTTTTTGATTACCGAGTCATGAGCTCGACTCGATCCCCTCAATACTAATTATCATTGGGGAAGGTGACTTGGTCGAGGTAGTTCAAGGATGGAACTTCCCCGCCAAAGTAGTGCTTCAACCTATGTTCATTCACCTTCAAGTTAGGACCATCATCTTGAGCTAGCTCGATGGTCCCATAAGGAAACACTTGAGTCACGGTGAATGGACCGGACCAACGGGATTTCAACTTGCCGGAAAAGATTTTCAATCTTGAATTAAAAAGCAAAACTTGATCCCCAATGTTAAAAACCCGGTTTTTAATTTTAGAATCATGCAACTTTTTAGTTTTCTCTTTATAAATCAATGACTTTTCATAAGCAATATCCCTCAATTCATCCAATTCATTTAATTGCATTTTCCGGTGTTTTCCCGCGGTCTCCATATCATCATTACAATGCTTTAGGGCCCAATAAGCCTTGTGTTCTAACTCGATAGGCAAATGATAATTCTTTCCATACACAAGCTTATAGGGAGTGCACCCAATGGGCGTCTTATGAGCGGTCCTAAAGGCCCATAAAGCATCGTCCAACTTATCCGACCAAGATTGTCGGTTTTCTCCTACGGACCTCTCCAAGATCCTCTTCAAAGCTCGGTTTGAAACCTCGACTTGCCAACTCGTTTGTGGGTGATAAGCCGTAGAAAGACGATGTGTAACCCAATATTTCCTTAAGACTCTTTCGAATTGGTCATTACAAAAATGGGTTCCACGATCGCTTATGATCGCACGAGGGGTTCCAAACCGAGCAAACAAGCTTTTCAAGAACTTAACTACCACACGAGCATCATTAGTGGGCAAGGCCTTCGCCTCCACCCACTTAGATAGGTAGTCAACCGCAACGAGAATGTACTTATTACCACGAGATGATGGGAACGGCCCCATAAAGTCTATAACCCAAACGTCAAAGATCTCACATACTTGAATGATATTTTGTGGCATTTCATCTTTTTGTGAGGCTTTTCCTTGTCGTTGGCATGCATCACAAGACTTCACAAGAATTTGTGCATCTCGGTAAATAGTAGGCCAAAAGAAGCCGGCATCAAACACCTTCTTAGCCGTGAAATTAGCACCGTGGTGACCACCCGTGGGTCCCTCATGGCAAGCTCTAAGGATGTTAGAAGCTTCGGTGCCAAAAACACAACGTCGGATGATTTGATCCGCACAAGTTCGAAACAAGTAAGGGTCGTTCCAAAAGTAGAACTTGACGTCACGAAGGAATTTTCGTTTTTGTTGAGTCGTCATACCCTTAACGATGAAGTTACCCGCATGGTAATTTGCAAAGTCCGCAAACCATGGGGTGGAAGAATCAAGTTGGGAATTCACTACACCAAGTGTCTCGAGTGGAAACGTTTCGGTGATTTCCTTAGGCTCGTAAACACTTTGGTGAGGATCTTCCAAACGAGAGAGATGATCGGCCGCTAGATTCTCGGCTCCTTTTTTGTCAACAATGTTGTGATCAAATTCTTGAAGGAGGAGAATCCAACGAAGTAATCTCGGCTTAGCATCTTGCTTTGCCATGAGATACTTAATAGACGAATGGTCCGTATACACTATGCATTTCGTCAAGACGAGATTAGGTCGAAATTTCTCAAATGCATACACCACGGCAAGGAATTCCTTTTCTGTTGTAGTGTATTTAAGTTGAGCCTCGGTCATCGTCTAGCTAGCATAGTGAATAGGCAAGAAGTGCTTATCATGACGTTGCCCCAAAACGGCCCCAATAGCGTAATCACTAGCATCACACATAAGCTCAAAGGGGAGGTTCCAATTGGGAGCAACAAGAATGGGAGCTTCGGTAAGTTTCCTCTTAAGGATCTCAAAGGCTCGTACACAATCTTCGTCAAAGACAAAACGTGCCTCTTTTTCAAGAAGATGTGTAATGGGTCGAGAAATCCTTGATGAATCGACGCTAAAAGCCCGCGTGGCCTAGGAAACTCCTAACTCCCTTAACGGTTTTGGGATGAGGTAATTTGGCGATGACGTCTACCTTAGCTTGATCTACCTCAATCCCCGCTTTCGAGACCTTGTGCCCTAAGACGATTCCACTATTAACCATAAAATGACATTTTTCCCAATTGAGCACAAGGTTGGTTTCCTCACAACGTTTTAACATTCTCTCTAGGTTCGACAAACACGAAGTGAAAGAATCACCAAACACGAAAAAGTCATCCATGAAGACTTCCATCGTCTTCTCGATCATATCATGAAAAATAGCCATCATGCATCGTTGAAAAGTTCCCGGTGCATTACAAAGTCCGAATGGCATTCTACGATAGGCAAATGTTCCATATGGACACATAAACGTAGTTTTTTCTTGATCACGAGGATCGATGGGAATTTGGAAGTAACCGGAAAAACCATCTAAAAAGCAATAGAAATCGTTTCCCGCAAGACTCTCCAACATTTGGTCCATGAAGGGCAAGGGAAAATGGTCTTTTCGAGTGGCTTCATTCAACTTTCGATAGTCAATGCACACTCTCCATCCGGTCACGAGTCTAGTGGGAATCAACTCGTTGGCATCGTTTGGCACAACGGTCATCCCTCCCTTTTTAGGGACACAATGAATAGGACTCACCCAAGGGCTATCGGAAATAGGGTAAATCATTCCCGCGTCAAGGAGTTTAAGGACCTCCTTTTTGATGACGTCGTGAATTTTGGGGTTCACCCTCCTTTGACTTTGGATTGTTGGCTTGAAATCTTCCTCCATTAAGATATTGTGGGTACAAAACTTGGGATCGATCCCCTTAATGTCGGATAACTTCCACGCAATCGCCCCTTTGTGAGCCTTTAGAACATCGATAAGTGCGGTTTTTTTATCATTCGAAAGATCCTTCGCAATAATAACCGGCAACTTGTCGTCCTCCTCCAAATAGACATATTCGAGGTGAGGAGGTAAATCTTTCAACTCGAGGATAGGTGGTTCCTCAAGTGAAGATTTGGGCTCGATACTCATAACCTCCTCGGGTGGAGGAAATGGGAAATCGTTAAGAAAATCCTTGATAATTGAGAAGTCCTCATCGTTGTCGAGGTCTTCGTCACAAGTACGTGGAACATTGCATTCTTCCAACATAAAACCACCACCTTCAAAAGGAGTGAAGGTTGGTGTCGAATTATCAAGAATTGGATCCAACATAGTGGGATTGCCACTAGTTTCTTCATCACCAAAACCTAGAACTTCTTGTGAAAATTCCTCGTAAACCACGTCAATCATATCAACGAGGTTTATGGTTGCAACGGAATAAACATGAGAAATTTGAGAGTTTTGAGTTGCGTTTATAACAAGTTCCTCGTCGTTGAAACGTAAGGTGATCTTTCTAGCATGCACATCGATCAAAGCCATAGACGTATCTAAAAACGAACGACCTAAAATGAGAGGAACTTGAGGATCCGTGGGGATATCAACAACAATGAAGTCTACGGGATAGTAGAACTTCCCCACTTTCACAAAAGCGTCTTCCGCCAAACCACATGCGGGAATTGTGGAATGGTCGGCCAACTCGATAGACATTAGTAAAGGAGTAAGATTAGGAAGATTGAGCGACTTGAAGATTGCAAGTGGCATCAAGTTAATGCTAGCGCCAAGATCGGCCAAGGCGAAGCATTCTTCCATGTCTTGGATGGCACAAGGGATCAAAAATTTACCGGGATCACCGACTTTTTGAGGTATGCGATTAAGATAAACCGACGAACAACTAGACAATTGGTGCAATTTCTCCTTGTTGTTCAACATACTCTTAAAGTTAGCGGTAAATCGAGGCATCATGACCAAAGCATCGGCGAAACTCACATTAAGGTGCAAATCACGAAACATTTTCATAAAAAGCTCAAATTGGTAATTGTCGCGCTCTTGACGTTTCTCCTTCCTAAGTCTTGATGGGTAGGGCAAAGGTGGTGTGGGTTGAGGCATAGTAGGCATAGCCTTTGGAATCTCGGGTTCCAATGATGGTAATGGGTCAACCGTAGGTGTTGCATGAGCGGTACTTCGTGGGATTGGGACATGCTCCTTTTGGACCACCACCTCGGGTTCTTCCTCAATTGCTTCCTCCGTAGGAGCAATTGGTTGAGGAATCGGCTCCTTAAGTGTCTTACCACTACGTGTGGTAATCACTTTCATCTCACCCTTAGGGTTAGATATGGTGTTGCTAGGAAGACCACTTGACGACGGTTTACACATTATTGCCTCAAACATAGACGAGATTTTATCTTCAAAATTAGATTGCCTTAATACGGCTTCGGTTTGCCTTTTCTCGGCCTTAAGCATCTCTTGTTTAATCTCATGTTGCCCTTGTTCCATCTTTTGTTGGTTTTGTTGCAACCTAGTGACATTTCCTTCCATCTTGTTGGTGTGGATTTTAAGTTCATTAGCTAACTCATTTTTCAACTCTTTCTTCAAGTCGTTTTTAAACTCGGATCTTAGGCTAATGATTTCTCTTTGAATGTTGTCAAACCTAGCATCATTCCCACTAGCATATTCAACAAACTCACTTGGAAGATCTTTCAATGTTTGCAAACTTTTGTTGTTATTTTGAAAATCATTTTTGTTTGAAACTTGATTATTAGCCCTTTGATTCCCATAGTTTCCCTTGTTGTAATTGTTCTTAAAACCAACTTGATTGTTGCGATAGTTGTTGTTAGCATTTTGATTTGAACCAAAACCCGGTGGAGTCATTTGATTAGAGCGGGAAACTTGACCGTTTTGGTTGTAATTTCCCGTGGCCGCGAAGGCACTCGAAGTGTTACCACCGTTGGTAATGCACTCGGAGAAATCATGACCTCCACCACAATACATGCAAGAAACCTCAACCGCTTTAACCGTAGCGGGAGCACTTGGTTCACCAACTTTAAACTCAATCAAAAGTCCTTTCAACTTATCAAAAATCTTGTTTTCCAAGTTCGCCTCAATTTGGCAAGCATCGATGGTATTAGACAAAGAAGGTGAAGCCGAAGACGAAGCCTTACGAACACTAGACGTGCTACGAGGACTATACACCTTAGATCTATTTTCAATTATCACCAAAGCTTCCTCAACCGTTTTACACTAAAAATTACCACCCGCGGCTTCATTCAAATAGTCCCTTTCATGATCATTAAGTCCATTGTAAAACGTGTCAATTTGATGCAAATCGGAAAAACCGTGATGAGGACATTCATGTAACATTTCCTTAAACCTATTCCAAGCCGTTGAAAAACTTTCATTAAATTCTTGTGAAAACTTTGAAATCTCGTTTATCAAGTGCGTAGTCTTAGAGGGCGGAAAAAATTGGTTCACAAACTTAGACACGAGATCCTTCCACGTCAATATAGAATTGGGTGGCTCTTTCTCTAACCAAATTTTTGCGGGCCCCGCTAAGGAATACGGAAAAAGCATCATCTTAATCGAGTCGTTAGAGACATCCTTAAACTTGCAAGTAGCGGTAAGACGATTGAATTGGCGGATATGGTTGTGTGGATTGTCCTTCTCATCACCACGTAATTTGTTGTTTTGAATCATGGACAACAAACCCGTTTTCACCTCAAAATTCTCTGCAAGGATTGCGGGAATCACAATAGCCTCTCCATAACCCTCGGTGGGTGCTTGAAGTAACTCCATCATAGTTCGATTCGCCATGGTTGGTGCTTTTCTTACAATGGGTTCGTCAATAGGAGACTCCTCACTAGAATTGTTGGGAGTGGGAGTTTTGTTCTTTCGTTTACGTGCACGTCTTGCTTGATTTCGAGTTAGCATAAACGTCACGTACAACGAGGGGACGAGCAAAGAAGATTCTTTTTGGTGTTTTGTATTTTTCAATTTTTTTGTGGTTTTGGATTGTATTAACCTTTTTGGAACTTGGTGAAATGTATTAAGTAGACACAAATCTACAAATCTCCTCCTTAATCAAATCTATCGATTAAAGAAGCCTCAAGGAATGAAAACGATCACGTGGAGTGAACGCCTTCGATGACTTTAGAACGATGGTGGAACACCAAATCGTTCAAGAGGGTTTAATCAATGGAAACCAAGAAAATATATATGATACTTAGTAATACTTTGGGCGGCAAAACCCTCGATTCACTCTCACAATCAAATACTCACAAGCAAGCGGGGAAACGAGGCGGCGCGAAGCACTTAAGAGCCTTTTTCCTTAGGATATATTTTATAATATCCGCCTTATACCCACCTTATAGTTTGTATTTTCAAGATTAAGCTTCACGAAAGTATTTATCTATTTTTGCCTTTTTCTTTGGTTTGAGATTCGAATACAATGATTGGGTAATGACCTCCCAAGTCAAGGTTGTGATTTCGCACGTATTTGGAGTACTTGTGTATTTATTGTTCTACGTATACAATATAGTAATAATATTCACAAAAAAACCGAAAAACGATAATACGTATTAGTAGAGTGCTACTAATACAAATACTAATTATGGTTAGTATAAAAACAACAATGCCAAATCAAAACACAACACGCCTCCCCGGCAGCGGCGCCAAAATGATAGTTGTAAAATTACCCCTTTAGGAAAAGGAAGGTAAAATAGGGCAAGTGAGCACGACGATTTAGGAAAACCGTGTGTGAATGACCCCAATTAAGTTCGTTCTCAAGTAGGCTAGTGTGTTATGTGTGTAATGATATGGATTAATTTGTGATTATATTTGAGAGAGAAAAATAGAAATGGGATTAGAAGAGAATGACGGTTATGAAGACGGATTAAACTAAGTCTAAAAAGGCGTACACGTAAAGTCGTGAAAACCACCAAAATTAAAATTTAAACCTAAAAATTTCTAAAAATCACCAAAAATCCCTAATAATATTCTAAGAGTTTACAAAAAATTAAAACTTACAAAAACCTTTTAATTAATTAGATAATGACTTTTTAATGCTAATTAAAGCCCTAAAAATCAAAATTAATTATTAAAAAGCCCTAAACAAGATTTTCAAGTTTGTAAACCTCAAATATACTCTAATTAAGCTAAAAAATATTTTTCAAAATTTTAAAACCAATTAAAACTATTTTTAAACAATTAAAAACTCCTAAAATCAATTAAATCTTAAATTAATTATAGAAAATAATTAAAAGACCTAAAAAAATAATTGGAAAGTTGCAAAAATCCTAATTAAGTGTTTAGAACCTAGGAAAAATATAAAAACCTAGAAAATCAGACTTTTAATTTTTAATAATAAAATAATATTAAAATAATATTAAAAATCCAAAAATTATAAAAAATTCTAAAAACTTGCAAGCTAGCTTAATTTAACCTAAATAACTCAGAAATGAAAGTGAAATTACCTAAATACCCTTATTGGGCCTAGAAAATGGACCAAACCCAAAACAGTCCCTTATTGGGCTTAATTAAGGCCCAATAAGAAAAAGTGTTCAAATTAAGCTCAAAAAGCACAGGCTGACTCAAAATTTGATTTTAAACAACTTTTTCCAAAGGCCCAAAAGCTGAAAATGTGAAATAAGCCAACTTATAATAAGCAGCTTATTCTTAATGGGCTTTTTGGCCCATTAAGCCATAAGCTGATGCCATAAGCTAAAATTTAACACACAACCTTCTTTTGACCTAACAAAGACTTCTGCTAAAAGAATTTTCAAATAAGCCCACTTAATAAGCCAGAAACAAGTCACAAACTTATTCACAAAACGACAAAATAGTCGTTTTTATGATCTAGACCACCTCAGAAGCTGATTCAAGTTGCAAAATGTTTCTTATGACAAAACTAAGCTTAATAATCAAAAACCTTTCAAATAAGAACACTCAATAAGCTGGAAAGTCAATTAAGAACTTATGTTAAAAGTCAAACAAGTTGGTTTTCTAGTAAAAAGTCAAAGTCAAAGTCTTATAAGCTCCAGTTCACTTAAATGGGTCAAATAATGAAGATCTATTACAAAAAATAAGTTGTTGCAAGTCAGAATAAGCTAGAATAGCTTAATGATAAGCTGATGACAAAATTGCACTAGCAGGGGCTAGTTTTGGATGTTGAGCAGTGGAAACTTTTTCCACTGCTTGACTAATTTGACTTTTTGTCTTTAGTGACTATTTCTTGGATTCAGATTTCACAAAGGCACCCAAATGATCTTTGGATCAAAAGTAGTCAATCACAATCAAAATAACACAATCACTAACACCCAATTGTTACAGTTTAATCAATCATTCATCAGACATTGCACAGACATGAACAATAAGCAGTTTAGCACTTAAGAGCAGTTTTAGCACAAATCAGCCAGCCAAATTCAACCAAATGCACACACAAGCTATAATAAACTCCAATAAGCAAGTCTAAACAGGTTTCATGCACTGGTTCAAATAATTTAAGCAAGATTCAAGCAATGAAAGTTACTGATGAACACTAACACATGCAGTTTTCTACTTTTGCTGATGTATTTGACACACAAGCCAATTTCAACACCTCAAATCTTTCAAACAGGTTATATTAACTTTGTTTAAACCACTTTTATCCCTAAGCATGCATACACACTAAGTGTTCCCAAAATCCTAGGTCAAAACAAGCAGAAACAAGGTCTATATAGCAGATTGATTGATTCAAGTGTTCAAACCCAAAAACTTGCAGCAAAACACTCTCAAACAAAGGTATAGCAGATACAAAGCATAAACAACACCTTCCCTTGACACAATAACAAGTTGCAAGCATAAACCAGTAGACCCAAACACCCCTTTAAGTTTTTCAAATCAAAAGTTTCAAAAGCACAATGAGATTTCAGGCCAACCAAGCATCAATTAACACTCAAACAAGTATAATAAACAGATTCAAGCAAGAATAAGCCACAAAATTCACAAGAACAACAGTTTCATACAAATATCACCAAAAATCACAATTTAAGCAGATTTGGAGATTAAGTATGCAAACCTCATGGATGTACATCCACACCCACGAATTTGGAGCTTATGTGCTAGCAAGAACAAGCACAAGCTTCCACAATAAGCCTGCTAAGATTGAACAAGGGTTAAGCACAATATCATAAAAATCAGAAATTTTGGAAAACTTGATTAATGCAAACTTGTTACCCCACACTTGATTATCCCCAAGTTATAAGCCTCACCACACCTTAACCAACTCAGTTAGGATGCTATGATCAGCCCTATAGCCCAAGAATTCCAAGATTGGAACAAGACTTAGCAAAATATCAAGAAAATGAGGAAATATGCAAACTTTTGCACACTCCTCTTTTGAAAACAGGTTTTGAACTTCAAGAACTAACAAGCATATAACAAATGAAAGCAGTAAATAAGATTGGCCAATGACTTTTCTTCATGATTTCAAACTCAATTTCATTAACTTAGAAATAGGATTTACAGAAACTTGAACCAAGGAAAAATCAAGAGCAAACTGAAATGTGAAGGCCTAAGTGGCTTTATATAGCCTTACAAGTGAACTATGAAAGCTGAAAAACGTGTAACCCTAGCTACTTGATCTTCCAAAAATGCCCTTGAGGTTTTGGCATCTTCTTGAATCATGTGACTGAATTTGGAGCCTTGTGAAGTAGATAGCTGTTGTAATTTGATCTAAGGGCTCAAACAAAGCTTAAAATGTAAGCTTGTATCTGGATGGTTGATTCTCTGGCTGGTTTTGGCAGTATCCCCAAAACTGTGTAGCAAGGGTTTATCATGTGAGCATATGAGTGACGTGGCAAGGGTTTTTGAAGTGGGGATATGTTTATGTTGAGGTTAATCACAAAACTGGACAAGATCATGGTCTAGTTCATAGTAATTAGTAAATCCCCAATTCGGATTATGAACTCTAAGAACAAGGTTTTGATCTTGTTTTAAGTTTAAAAACATGTTAACCGCCATTTTTAAACTTAATTAATTAAGTTGTTAAATCCGGTTGTGAGTGGAAAGTGACATGGCAAAATGGTGGAGTATGATAGGTGGAGAATGTGAGTGGGACACATGGCAGCTTGGGAGTGGTCTATGAATCTTCTTTGTCTGCCAGCTTAACACCCTCATGTTTCAGAAACTTGTCAAATTCCTTCGAAACTTCTATCAACGCCTTAATAAGCTTTGTCATCTTTTGCCCTTTTACATTTTTGGCCCAAAAACTTTTACAAAGTGAAATCAGGGGTATTTCTTGCCATATTTGAATTCTTCAAGGGCTGGTTTGGTATTTTCTTCAATGATAATGGTCTAGACTTGTATGGTTGACATTTTGGAGGACTGAAATTGCCAAGTCTTGATAATTGAGGGACCATTTTTGCCAAATGTTGAAAGTTGAGGGTCCTTTGTGTAATTTTGAATTTTTCAAAGGACCAAACTTGTCATTTCTTGTACTTTGAAGGACTTCATGATGTATTTATCTTTTTGGATGATATTGGTTGACAATTTAGCTTTGTTGAGGGGCTAAACTTGCCAAATCTTCAAAGTGGATGGCCCTTTTTGTAATTTTGACAAACTTTAGGGACCAAACTTGTAATTATGAGGATACAAGGGTATAAAGTGTCAATTATTCATAATTGAAGGACCCTTCTTCATAATTCTTCAAATCTTCAAGGGTTGATCTTGGGAAAGTCTTCACTAGGGCTTGGTTCATTGTGCGGCTTCGTTTCCCGTGTTCGTTTTTGCATGATTCTTGTGATCTTTTGTCATTTTCTCAATATCCGTACCTAAAATACACAAGCAACAAACACAAGCATATATTTGGGTATTTTGATGATATTTAATGCATTTTAAGCCCTTTTTGGAAGATGAGACTATGTATAAAAGCAGTCTCATCACTACTTCAAGACGTAAATCCAAATTTCTTCCCAAAAATAAGTGAGTTCATAAAATAATATTTTCAAATAAGTATTGAGAATAAAATATCAATCATAAATTGACGGATTGTCACACTATTAGTTAACCAAAATCCCAAAAGTGAGGTTTGTAACCCACGGCTACATTTAAATACATAAAATGAGTTATATGATTTATAATCAAGTTTAAACATAGAATAATAGTCATAGGTTTCTTTATCAAAAGTTTTTAACCATGTCTAATGGTATTCCAAAATATGTCGTGACCTTAGATGGCCATGGTTTTATCAAATCTTGAGTTTTAACAAGTTTGTTACATGTGTTTATAGGCGGATGTTAATGCATGCAAGTAAAATGAAGAAAGCATAATGAGTAATACCTTTCTTGCTAAAGTTACCAAGGGAGATCTAAAGAACAAGGGAGATTAGGGATCTAATCTTGATGAAGATGAAAACACTAACTATAAACCAACCCATGACCCTTAAGGATTTGGCTAGGGCTTGCTATAATGACTCCAAAGGTGGAGATACTACTAAATGATTAGTAGTTAAGATGAAGACAAAGATCTAGTGAAGTTAATGTATATTCTTGGATGTATATGGCTTAAGCCGTATGATTTGAGAGAGAAAAGATATGAGAGCAATGAGATTTGATTTGCATGTGTGAGAGTGAAGAGTGTGTGTGTGTTTTAGGCTTAAAGAGGAGAGAGAAGGGTAAGGCAAAAGGCATGATTGCCTTGGTAAGAGATAGCATGCCAAGTGTTGGCTTTCCCAAAACCAAGACAACTCTTCTTCTTCCAAATAGTGGATGTGTGTGTCGTGTATGGCTAACCAAAAGAAAAGGTGGGCTTGTTGTGGGCTTGTGTTGGGCTAGAACACAAAGGGAAAGGATCTTGGGATAGTCCAAGAAAGTGTAAGTATGCTTATAGTATGCATACATACATACACGGCTACATATACATTATGTATCATGTTTTCCAAATTTGTTAAGTGTTGTATACTCAAATGTTGGTTATACATTTTATTACTTGTTCTTCTAGTTTTTAAGTACATGATTTAAGTTATGTAACTTATTACAATAGAGATGGTTTGCAAAATTATAAGTACTCAATGGCCTCACAGACATCTTAAAGAAATAAAACATATGAGAGAGTGTTCTAGAATTATTGGGTGGAATTTAATTACATTAAATCATGGTAAAATCATGGATTTTACAACCGGTTCTAACCGGCCACTAAACCGTACCAACCCAAGGGAAATGATCAGACTCAGGACCGTTCTGCATGTGATAGGCGTGGCGGTAGTGATAACTACCATAACAACGCCAACAACTCCAGCAACAGCAGGTCCTTAAAAGTTATTCATTTCTATGTTATGCTGCTGTATGATTCATAAATCCTGACACTTCAGCATTTATTACCAGGAACACTGGAAAGGGACGGGATCAGAACCCAGAGTATCACAACCCAACCGTGCAGCTTCATCTGGTATTACAATCTAAACCTTCTGTGTAGTCATGTTTGTGCCCCAATAATCATGTCTCACGCATACTTTATAAAACAGGATCCCAACTAGCTAGAGTACCCGTAGGAGGGTACACTCACCCCATTTGCACCTCATGTGGGCGCATGCACCCAGGGCCATGTTGCCGTCCTAGTGGTGGCTGATTCAAATGTGGCCAACCAGGCCACTAGATGAAAGATTGCAGG
The DNA here is from genome assembly GCA_025667525.1 of Glebionis coronaria. Taxonomy (NCBI): domain Eukaryota; kingdom Viridiplantae; phylum Streptophyta; class Magnoliopsida; order Asterales; family Asteraceae; genus Glebionis; species Glebionis coronaria. Next base: position 319,938,796 of record CM046877.1, on the reverse strand, counting down.
AACGGTGAGATTGAGGGTATTTCAGCATATGCTGATTCCAAACCACCTCCGACGACCGGATGTGTGTATACTACCACGAGGGAACAAGAAAACAAGTCATTAGGTACCATCACTTGAATCTTGTTTATGTATGGTCAAGATGCTTGCATTTTGTTTGATACGGGTGCGACTCATTCAGTCATATCCACTGCTTATGCTACTCGTGTTAGGATATCCCCTATGCCACTTGATAATGTCTTAAGCATATCCACGCCCTTGAGAGACTCTGTGCACATCACACATGGGTACAAAGATCTTCCACTAGAGTTTGATGATAGGATTCACAAAGTTGACGCGCTTCCGTTGGACATGTACGAATTTAACACGATATTAGGCATAGACTGGTCTAAGCACCACGCCACCATAGAATGACATTCATATCGGGTTAATTTCGGTGATGTCAATGCACCAAAGTAAATTCATAATGGTTTCATACCAAGAAAGTCTATACAAATCATTTCAGCCTTACAAGCATGTGCCTTACTATCACATGCTTGCGAGAGTTTCTTAGCTGTTGTTCATGATGTTGCTGCTGAAACTCCATCTATTTAGGATCAGCCTATCGTGTCAGAATTTCCTGATGTATTTCTTGAAGAGCTTTCGGGCATACCACTTGTTCGTGAAGTAGAGTTTAGTATTGAGCTCATCCCAGGACCTGAACCAATCCCCAAGGCTCTTTACCGCATTGCTCCCATTGAGCTCAAGGAGTTAAAGGAACAGTTGTAGAAACTTTGGGAGCGAGGTTTCATCCGTCCTAGTGTATCTCTATGGGTGCACCGGTGTTGTTCGTAAAGAAGAAGGATGGCAGCATGCGTTTATGCATTGATTACCGTGAGCTGAATAAGGTCACAACGAGAAACTGATATCCTTTTCCTCGTATAGATGATCTGTCTGATCAACTGCAAGGCGCCAAACATTTCTCTTAGATCGATCTGAGGTCTGGCGACCATCAGCGACGGGTGAAATAGCAGGATATCTCCAAGAATGCTTTCAGTACACGCTATGGTCACTACGAGTTTGTAGTCATGCCTATTGGACCCACCAATGCTCAAGCAGTCTTCATGGATCTGATGAATCGCGTCTTCCATGAGTTTTTCGACAATTTTGTTATTGTCTTCATTGATGATATTCTAATTTTCTCAAAATCCAAGGAGGAACATGAAGAGCATCTTCGTACAGTACTAAAGATACTTCGCAAGAAGCAACTGTATGCCAAGTTCTCTAAGTGTGGATTTTGGTTAAGAAAAGTGGCATTTCTAGGCCACATTGTATCTGTAGAAGGGATAACCAAGGATCCTAGAAAGGTTGAGGCTATCACAAAATGGCCAAGACCGACGTTGGTGATAGAGGTTTGTAGTTTTCTAGGCTTAGCTGGTTATTATCACAGGTTTGATAGGTGTGTAAACACCCATCCTTTTTACCACTTAATTACAATAGTAACCGAGCCAAAATGTGTATTTTATGTCATTTATGTCGGAATTATGCGTGGTTTGTGTTTTTGTTGTAATTTAGGACGAAAAGGTGAAAAGTGGAGAAAACACGGGCATTCACGGGCTTTTATCGAAGAAAAGGACGAAAGACGAAGTCAAGATGTCAAGAGTGCAAAAAGAACGGAAGTCCAAGCCCAATTCTGAAGATTTATCGAAGAAAAAGTCAAAAGACGAAAGTTTACTAATGCCGAAGAACACAAGTCTAATTTATTGAAGAATTACAAGACGAGTTTAAAAAGAAATCCCGAGACAAAGTCATTAAGTCCAAGATTTAAGAAGATTAATGAAAGAAAGGACTTAAGCATGCAATTAAGAAAAGATGAAAGAGGGAGGAAGCTTCCTAAGCACTCCTTAATCTCCTTTATAAATAGATTAGGATTTATTCATTTTCATTTTGTTGGATAGCTTGACAAACTATTTCTTCCATTTTCATTACCTTGCGCATTTAAATACATGTCATTTAATTTCTTGTCCAATTTAAATACTTGTCTTGCACCTTAAATTCCTTTAATTTCAAGTAAGTTTCCTTTTAATTTTTGTCAATCTTTATTTTTATTGTTTGATCTCCTATCTACCTTTCTTTAATCTTTTTGTTTATGTTCATGTTCATGTTCTTATTTTTATTGATTTGATCGAAGTGGGTTTTGATTATTTTGGTTATATTTGTTACTTTGATTGTTTTGGATTGTTTGTTTATGATTAGTATATGTTATTTGATTAGTTTGATTTAATCTTGTGGTTGATTTTGTTTAGTTTTGATTAGATCCGTATATCTTTGTTCTTCCTTGTTCTTCGCGTTTTCTGTTACTGATATTTCCCACGTAGTATTTCGGATCAACAGCGCATTCCGGATCAAGGTTGTGTGGAAAGTTATTCCGAATCAAGGCTTCATCCGGAATAAGTGACATATTCCGGATCAACCAAACATTCTGGATCAACAGAACATTCCTGATCAACCAAATATTCCGAGTGAAGGCTTTGTGAAGAAATATTCCGGATCAAGGGAGATATTCCAGATCAAGAGGTTTTATTCGGAATAATTAATTATTCCGGATCAACTTATTCATCCGGAATCTTTAACATTCTGAACCAAAGAAATTATTCCGGATCAACTTGTTCATTTGGAATATCTTAAATATTCCGGATCAAGGTTCATTCGGAATATATTTCGAACGAAAGGCTTTATTCCGGATCAAGAAGAACATTCCGAATCAATACTTTATTCCGGATAAGTGACATATTCCGGATAAAGGATTTATTCTGGATCAAGGTTTTAGGTGAATATTCCGAGTGAAGAAGAACATTCCGAACGAAGGTGACATTCCGGATGAATGTTTATTCCGAACGAAGGATTATTCCGGATGAATTGTTTTCAGGTTATTTTTAATTTCAGTTTTCTTATCTTTCTGTTTTTAATTTTCAAGCTTAATTTTTCCCGCCTTTTTCCTTAGTCGCACTTTAAGATTACTGATACAAGGCTTTTGACACCCCGTATAAAAATTATAAAGTTCGTTGTGTGGTCTAATCGAATTGATCTAGGTTCTATGTGTGACTCAGCTGTTCTTTGGTGAAACAAAAATGTCTCGTTGTAGTATTAAAAATAAAGGTGCGAAACAATTAAAGTAAAAATGCAATTAAAGTAAATCTAAGTCTAATTAAAGTATAGGTGCAAGTATTTAAAACGTTACTGAAATTAAAAGGCACTAATGTAAATAACGCAACTTAAATCTACCTAAGGCAATCTTAAAACGCAACTAAATCTTAAACTAAGGCAAGGATAAAATAAAGCTAAGGCAAATAAACTTAAAGTGCAACTAAAATAAAAGGTGGGAAAAATAAAGCTTGAAAATTAAAAATTAAAATCAAATATTAAAAAGAACCTGAAAGAAATCCTTGATTCGGAAGTTTCTGATTATCCCTTGGTTCAGAAGATCTTGAGTTCCGAATGAACACTTTTGAGTCGGACCTCCTTGATTCGGAAGACTTCCGGATGAAGCCTTCTTGATCCGGAACTTTTAGACTTCCAAATGAAACCTTCTTGATCCGGAACTTTTAATTGTTCCGAATGAGCAATGCTTGAGTCAGAAGTATTGATCCGGAAGTTTTCCGGTTGAACTTGATTCGGAAGTTTTCGTTCGGAACTTCTAAAGTTCCGAATGAATTTGCTGATCCGGAACTTTCCCTTGGTCCGAAAGTTTTCGTCCGGAAGTTATCCGGATGAAGCTTGACTCGGAACTTTTAAAGTTCCGAGTGAAAGCCTTTCTTCTCTTGATCTGGAACTTCCTGGGAATCTCAGACACAGAAACAAACACCCCAGAAGAACAAGGGGTTACAGTAACAACAAATCTACCACAAATTAATCAAAATCAAACAAAAGATTTAACCAAAATGATAACGAAACATTCAATAATCATAAACAAACAATCTATATCAATAAAACTAACAAATTTAACCACAATAATCAAAAACCCACTTGATCAAAATAAGAACATTAACATGAACATAAACATAAACATAAAAATCAAAGATTAAGAAAGGTAGATGAGAGATTAACAAGATAAAATAAAGATTGACAATAATTAAATGGAAACTTACTTGAAATTAAAGGAATTTAAGGTGCAAGACAAGGTATTTAAATTTGACAAGTATTTAAATTGAAATGAATTAAAGGTGCAAGGAAAATAAATGGAAGACTAATTGTCACACTTAGCCAACAAAGAAAATAATTATCTAGCCTAAACTATATATAGGGGAGGATTAGGAAGCTTCCTCCCCTTCTTCCTTTTCTCTTAATTGCAAGATTAAGTCCTTCCTTCTTTAATCTTCTTTTAATTGCACCATTAGTCCTTTTTCTTCTTATCTTCTTTAATCTTGAACTTTTAATGACTTTTCGCTCGGGATTTCTTTGAACTCGTCTTTTAATTCTTCAATAAAGTAGACTTGAGTTCCTCGGCTTTAAGTAAACTTCCGTCTTTTGACTTTTTCTTCGATAAACCTTCAGAATTGGTCTTGGACTTCCGTTCTTTTTGCACTCTTGACTTCTTGACTTCGTCTATCATCTTTTTCTTCAATAAAAGCCCGTAAATGCCCGTGTTTTCTCCACTTTTCACCTTTTCGTCCTAAATCACAACAAAAACACAAACCACGCATAATTCTGACATAAAAGACATAAAATACACGTTTTGGCTCGGTTATTATTGTAATTAAGTGGTAGAAAAGATGGGTGTTTACACACCTATAAATTACTTGCCTTAGATTTATTTTTAGCCCTGCCTTAGTTTTAAGTTTTAGTTGCGTTTTAAGTTTGCCTTAGTTTTTGGAAATGTCATGAATAATCATCATCCTCAAGTTTTCACTTTCTCCAAACCAAGCTTAAAAACGAGATCATTGTTATTATAAGTTAGTAGACTAACACGAACTCATGTGGGCCAATTATTCACTTAGACTCCCTTATTCCAAGGTGTATCTCTTATATTTTATTGTTGTCTTGAATGATCACGAGGATGCATTGTTGACTTATTTCGATAGTTTATTAGGCTGAAAATAAAGTGAACGATTTAATCAATAGTTAGCTAAAGGAAAAAATCTTTTAAAACTGCTTCTCGGGACCTCATAAAGTTCATATCTTGGCATTACTCGCTTCGCGATTTGAGACCTTTCTTGGACCGATATTTGGCAGCGACTTCATACTTCAAACCTTGAGAGACGTTCATGAAATTATGGTCTTCTCTTCATAATGGAATTTCTTCACTTGAAGTTTTGAGAGATTCATACTTGGACCATGACTTCTTCATTTTTCTCCAATCATTATTTTGGACTTTGATATACAACGATCCGCCTTCTTTTATGACTTGGATCTATTTATCCTCATACCTTGTTAGGGTCTTTTCGGATACACTTCTCCATGACTTTTGGGGATTTTTTGCTTTTCGTCGTGTGTCTCGATCCTTCATATTGATTTTCGATAAATGATTCTTCACATCACTTTGGATCTTTAGCAACAAAATATAGCCCTCATGCCTTGTTAGGGCCTTTTCGGACTCGCCAATCTTCGCATCCCGCTTCAATAAGTTATGCCTTGGCTATGAACTCTAATCCATACCGAGCAACTTTTAAATGATCTTGGGCTAGAAGCTAAGTAACTTTTCAAATCGTACAACCTTATTCATTGCAGATAAATTTATTAGCAAGCGATGTGAGAATAGGCTTATAATTAACTCACATAAATTCACGAAAGAATACCAAACTTATAATTGACTCTATCATCTCTCGTTCTCCACAGTTTAAAATCTCAAGTAATGAGACTCGTGGATGCTTAGCCTATTAAATCAAAGTTTTGGGTTTTCGAGTCGCCTATAGGATCTTGCAAGCTCTTAGACTTTTTCAAGTTTAGAAATCGCGTTTTAAAGTTCCCTTGATAAACGACTCTCTAGGATCAATTATAGGAACTTGCGAAAAGTTCTTGTTCTTAACCCGTGAGAGTTAAGACTTTCGCGTTTTATAGCTCCCTATATAAAAGCCTAGCAAAACTTGACTTAAACACGTTAAGGATACTAGCTAGAGTAAACTCGTGTTGAGTCAAAAGATTCACAACGTTCGAAAATTAAAACCACTTTATTAAAGATTTATTCTAATAAGGAAAGAAAATAACTATACAAAGGGAAAAACTAATAGGCCAAAATAGATCAAAAATTTTGAAAAATGTCGAAAAATTGATTTTCCGGTTAAAATGAGGACAAATACAAGGAAAAGGTCACTTAACTTCGATAGAAGTCCCCCCTACACTTAAGAGATTCCTATTTTAATGTTTAAGCATGTGGGAGTAAACTCCCCTACACTTAGGACATTGTGCACGTTGTTTAAATCTCGCTAAGGAAGAGACAAATAAAGAGATTCCTATTTTAATATTGAGAAAATATAAAATAGTGAATCGAAAAGAGTTTTGGATAGAACCGGGAAGAAGTAGAACACGGAATCACGGGTCGTCAAGAATCATCAAGAGTGGCTCATGGAAGCTCGAATCCCTGATTAAAAGAGGAGAGGAGAGGAAATAGCAAACCAACGGGTCTCCCCTACACTTATGATAAAGAAAGCGAAAAGATAGATGCATGGGTTGCCTCTCAAGAAGCGCTTGATTTTTGTTAACCGAGTCGTGAGCCTCACTCGACCTTGATCATCATAGGAAGAAGCATGAAACATATCCACCGAGATCAAAGACATAGTTTTCGTCCATCATATAGCACAAGCTTAAGGCGAACAAGGCAAGCCAAATAAGAAGTGGCAAGGTTCCCTTAAGCAAAGATGGAGCACGGTGGAAGCAAGGGTGAAGTGGTGCAAGCAGATTTCCATAAGTTCCAAAGATATTTCCTTTTATTTCATCAGGTGGATACTGAGATGGCTGCAGAATGTCGATACCGGGGTCGAACACTTTTTCCTTTAGGGGAAAATAGCACTCAGGCTCAGCAGACTGTGAAGAAGATCCGCGAAGAAGCAAAACCTCGTCCTCAGAAGCGGGACAAAGAGGTGTTAACTCATACGTGCTGCGGATTTTGGTGTCGACCGGTTTCTTCTCCTTAGAAAGAATGTGCTTCAAATCCAAAGTAGGATCAAGGCGATAATCTTCAAAGTCATAAGGAGGAGCATCACTCTCATGAGGGAAGTAAGTGTTGAGAAATTCAGAGAAGTCTTCCTCAAATGAGTAATCGTCCAAAGTAGGATCGAGTGATGGCGGAGGATCTTCATCATGTGAAGAATCGCTCGAATGAGTATCAGCCTCATCGAAATCATCATACGTGGGCAGCTCGGGATACTCAGAAGTAAGGTCATCATAATCATCCGAATCTGAGCTAGAATCATTATCATCATAAGCGTCAAAGACCGGTGGAGAATCATAAATGGGAGAAGCTTCCAAGGTGGAGCGAGAATCATCCATATCATCTTGAAAAAGTGGATTATCAATAGAAGAGTCGAATAGAGGATTGTTGTAGACGACAAAATCATCATGCACATTAATCATATTCACTGATTCTCGGCCTCCAAAGGATTTGTCTGTAAGCTTCCCCATTTTAAAAACTTTTGAATCATTCCCGACTCTTAAGATTAACTCACCTTCGGCAACATCAACTAAAGCTCGTCCGGTTCTCAAGAATGGTCGACCAAGTATTAAAGGGATACGAGGGTCCATTTCATAATCAACTACGACAAAATCGACCGGGAAAGTAAATGTGCCAACTTTAATAAACACGTCTTCGGCTATACCAACAGGGTAAGCGAGAGTGCGATTTGCAAGTTCGAGAGTCATCTTCGTTGGAGTGAGGTCGGGCAATGATAGTGTTTTCCAAACACTCAGTGGCATCAAATTAATACTGGCCCCGAGATCAGCAAGGGCAGTAAATTCTTCAGTTTTGTTGAACACGCAAGGTACACAAAAAGACCGGGATCTCCAAGCTTTTCTGGAAGTTCTTTGAGAATGACTGCAGAGCAGTTCTCATTTAAGCGTGTGTTGGCGAGTTCAATCAGCTTCTCCTTCTTGTTAAGCAATTCCTTAAATGCTTTAACAAATTTGGGCATGTGGACAAGTGCTTCTAGAAAACTAATGTTGAAGTTCATTTGAGAAATCATCTTGATATAGTTTGTTATTTGAGAGTCCTCCTTTGTTAGCAAGTTAGGCTTGTTCAAGCGAGAAGGATATGGGATGTTGGGTTTATAGGTGGAAGGTGTAGTTGGTGAAGGTTGAGATGTTGAAGGGTCCTTCCTGGGGACATCGTCATGACGAGGCGGAGACGGTAATGGTGCACTAATACTAGGTGTAGGAGGAGTAGGGATACATGGTGGTGGAGGAGGTGTAGATGATGAGGGTGGGATTGGTGGTCCTACGATGGTAACTCCACTACGAGTAGTAATAGCACTCACATTAGCTCGCGGATTAGTGACGGTGTTTGAAGGTAGAGAACTTGAAGTAGAAGGTTGAGTGGAGGGCAAGAAACTAGCCAACATATTCTTTAATTCATTCGTTTGAGTGCTGAAGGAGGATTGAATATTATCGCGAACCTCGGATCTTATCTCATTTCCTTGCTTCGTGATATCTCCTTTCAAATTGATTATTTGGCTCTGTAGATTCTTGATTTTCTCACCTTGAGTTCTCATGATGGCTTCAACATCGGGATTAATGGGTGGGGTTTGTTGGGCGGGAGGGTTATAAGGATTAGAAGCTCTTGGTGGGATTTGGTTGCTTCTATTGTAGTTGTTGGCGGGGTTTTGGTTTTGAGGAGAAAAACCGGGTGAAAGGTAATTGTTTGATCGGTAGCTCAGCAAATTTCTATCCCCTTGAGGTCGAGCTTGGTAATTTTCCGATGAATAATTACCATAAGCTGCATACACATTTTCCGGATTTCCTTGAGTAGAAGGACAATCAGTGTATGAGTGAGGACCGCCGCATGTTTCACAAGGAGCAGCAACAGCTTTAACTTGTTGTTGTTGTTGGTTTGAAGCCAAGAGTTGCATACTTCTGTTCATTTCAGTCAGCACACGGGTGAGTTCGGTCATATCAGGGTTTGCTGAGGTGGAGGAAACATTGGCTCTCGGGTTGTTCCTTGAAGAAGCAGAGGAATCCCAGTCTTTGTGGTGAGTAGTCATGTTCTCAATTAGCTCTTTACACTCCTCGGGTCTCCTTTTCATGAATGTGCCACCGGCGGCTGCATTAATCGTATCACGATCGCGAAAAGTCAAACCGTTGTAGAAAGTATCAATTAAGGTCACAGGTAGCATGTTGTGGTTTGGACATCTATCGATCAAGACATTATATCTCTCCCAAGCATCAAAAAGAGATTCATCAGGGTCTTGCATGAAACCGCTGATTTGATTGCGAAGGCTCGTGACCATGGATGGTGGAAAGTAGCGCGATAAAAAGCGTTGAGTCATGTCATCCCAAGTGTGAATTGAATTCTTCGGGAGACGATCAAACCATTTCTCGGCATGATGCGATAAAGTATGTGGGAAGAGTTGTAGGCGAAGAACATCCATTGTGGCACCAGGCAACTTCATGCTTTGGGTGATTGTAATGAACTTGTCGAGGTGTTTGTTGGCATCATCATCAGGCAATCCACGGAATGGGTTTGTTTGCACTTGCTGAATCATGTGGTGCTTCAACGAAAACTCAGGAGCGTTGATTTGCATCGGCGCAATCGGTCCTCCTCGTCCAAACATGGTTGGTTGACAAAGTTCTTCCATTGTTTGAAGATCGGGCTGTGGAAGAACATTGTTGTTATTGTTGAGGTGCGGTGGAATATTATTGTTGTTAACACCTGACATACTTAAATCTTCGTGAGTCTCGGGCTCTTGATAATTAGAAGATCTAGTACGCATACACCTGAAAATGCAAAAGAAAAAGAAACCAAACACAAAGACAATATATATACACAATAAAGATAAAATCTTTTTGGATTTTTGAAATTTTTAATTTTTATGGATTTTTATCAATTTTTAATTTTTATGATTTTTCTGAAATTTTTATGCAAGAAAAATAACGCTCACAAGTGAAAGGATCCCAAAAAGCAACGCGTCTCTCACAGAAAACCGTTAATCTTTACGAAAAGAGCCGGCAGCGGCGCCATTTGATACAAGGCTTTTGACACCCCGTATAAAAGCTATAAAGTTCGTTGTGTGGTCTAATCGAATTGATCTAGGTTCTATGTGTGACTCAGCTGTTCTTTGGTGAAACAAAAATGTGTCGTTGTAGTATTAAAAATAAAGGTGCGAAACAATTAAAGTAAAAATGCAATTAAAGTAAATCTAAGTCTAATTAAAGTAAAGGTGCAAGTATTTAAAACGTTACTGAAATTAAAAGGCAATAATGTAAATAACGCAACTTAAATCTACCTAAGGCAATCTTAAAATGCAACTAAATCTTAAACTAAGGCAAAGATAAAATAAAGCTAAGGCAAATAAACTTAAAGTGCAACTAAAATAAAAGGTGGGAAAAATAAAGCTTGAAAATTAAAAATTAAAATCAAATATTAAAAAGAACCTGAAAGAAATCCTTGATTCGGAAGTTTCTGATTATCCCTTGGTTCGGAAGATCTTGAGTTCCGAATGAACACTTTTGAGTCGGACCTCCTTGATTCGGAAGACTTCCAGATGAAGCCTTCTTGATCCGGAACTTTTAGACTTACGAATGAAACCTTCTTGATCCGGAACTTTTAATTGTTCCGAATGAGCAATGCTTGAGTCGGAAGTATTGATCCGGAAGTTTTCCGGATGAACTTGATTCGGAAGTTTTCGTTCGGAACTTCTAAAGTTCCGAATGAATTTGCTGATCCGGAACTTTCCCTTGGTCCGAAAGTTTTCGTCCGGAAGTTATCCGGATGAAGCTTGACTCGGAACTTTTAAAGTTCCGAGTGAAAGCCTTTCTTCTCTTGATCTGGAACTTCCTGGGAATCTCAGACACAGAAACAAACACCCCCGAAGAACAAGGGGTTACAGTAACAACAAATCTACCACAAATTAATCAAAATCAAACAAAAGATTTAACCAAAATGATAACGAAACATTCAATAATCATAAACAAACAATCTATATCAATAAAACTAACAAATTTAACCAAAATAATTAAAAACCCACTTGATCAAAATAAGAACATTAACATGAACACAAACATAAACATAAAAATCAAAGATTAAGAAAGGTAGATGAGAGATTAACAAGATAAAATAAAGATTGACAATAATTAAATGGAAACTTACTTGAAATTAAAGGAATTTAAGGTGCAAGACAAGGTATTTAAATTTGACAAGTATTTAAATTGACATGAATTAAAGGTGCAAGGAAAATAAATGGAAGACTAATTGTCACACTTAGCCAACAAAGAAAATAATTATCTAGCCTAAACTATATATAGGGGAGGATTAGGAAGCTTCCTCCCCTTCTTCCTTTTCTCTTAATTGCAAGATTAAGTCCTTCCTTCTTTAATCTTCTTTTAATTGCACCATTAGTCCTTTTTCTTCTTATCTTCTTTAATCTTGAACTTTTAATGACTTTTGGCTCGGGATTTCTTTGAACTCGTCTTTTAATTCTTCATTAAAGTAGACTTGAGTTCCTCGGCTTTAAGTAAACTTCCGTCTTTTGATTTTTTCTTCGATAAACCTTCAGAATTGGTCTTGGACTTCCGTTCTTTTTGCACTCTTGACTTCTTGACTTCGTCTTTCATCTTTTTCTTCAATAAAAGCCCGTAAATGCCCGTGTTTTCTCCACTTTTTACCTTTTTGTCCTAAATCACAACAAAAACACAAACCACACATAATTCTGACATAAAAGACATAAAATACACGTTTTGGCTCGGTTATTATTGTAATTAAGTGGTAGAAAAGATGGGTGTTTACACACCTATCAATTACTTGCCTTAGATTTATTTTTAGCTCTGCCTTAGTTTTAAGTTTTAGTTGCGTTTTAAGTTTGCCTTAGTTAGTTTTAAGTTTGCGTTATTTACTTTTAGTACCTTTTAATTTTAGTCACGTTTTTAAATACTCGCCATTTACTTTAAGTTAGAGTTAGATTTATTTTACTTGCCTTTTACTTTAAAGTTTTGCACTTTTATTTTAAAAAACAACCAAAAACATTCTTTTTCACCAAAAACAATTGAGTCGTACTTTGAACCAGAAATCAATTCGTTAAGATACCGAAAATTGAACCTAGCAAAATCTTAGTTATCAAATGGCTTCGGAATCAATACTTTATTCCAGATAAGTGACATATTCCGGATAAAGGATTTATTCCGGGTCAAGGTTTTTGGTGAATATTCCGAGTGAAGAAGAACATTCCGAACGAAGGTGACATTCCGGATGAATGTTTATTCCGGACGAAGGATTATTCCGGATGAGCTGTTTTCAAGTTATTTTTAATATCAGTTTTCTTAACTTTCTGTTTTTAATTTTCAAGCTTAATTTTTCCCGCCTTTTTCCTTAGTCGCACTTTAAGATTACTTGCCTTAGATTTATTTTTAGCCCTGCCTTAGTTTTAAGTTTTAGTTGCGTTTTAAGTTTGCCTTAGTTAGTTTTAAGTTTGCGTTATTTACTTTTAGTGCCTTTTAATTTTAGTCACGTTTTTAAATACTCGCCATTTACTTTAAGTTAGAGTCAGATTTATTTTACTTGCCTTTTACTTTAAAGTTTTGCACTTTTATTTTAAAAAACAACCAAAAACATTCTTTTTCACCAAAAACAATTGAGTCGTACTTTGAACCGGAAATCTATTCGTTAAGATACCGAATTAAATTGAACCTAGCAAAATCTTAGTTATCAAATGGCGCCGCTGCTGGCTCTTCTCGTAAAGATTAATGGTTTTATGTGAGAGACGCGTTGCTTTTTGGGATCCGTTCACTTGTGAGCGTTATTTTTCTTGCGTAAAAATTTCAAAAAAAAAATCATAAAAATTAAAAATTCCAAAAATCCAAAAAGATTTTATTTTTATTGTGTATATATATTGTCTTTTGTGTTTGGTATTGTTTTCTTTTGCCTTTGTAGGTGTATGCGTACTAGATCTTCTACTTATCAAGAGCCCGAGACTTGAGAAGATTTAGGTATGGCAGGTGTCAACAACAATAATAATCCACTACACCTCAACAATAACAACAATGTTCATCCACAGCCCGATCTTCAGACAATGGAGGAGCTTTGTCAACCTACCATGTTTCGACGAGGAGGACCGATTGCGCCGATTCAAATCACGGCTCCGGAGTTTTCGTTGAAGCACCACACGATTCAGCAAGTGCAAACTAATCCATTCGCCGGAATGCCTGATGATGATGCCAACAAACACCTCGACAAGTTCATTACAATCACCCAAAGCATGAAGTTGCCCGGTCCCACAATGGATGTTCTTCTCCTTCAACTCTTTCCACATACTTTATCACACCACGCCGAGAAATGGTTTGATCGTCTTCCAAAGAATTCTATTCATACATGGGATGACATGACTCAACGCTTTTTGTCGCGCTACTTTCCACCATCCATGGTCACGAGCCTTCGCAATCAAATCAGCGGTTTCATGCAAGACCCTAATGAAACTCTTTTTGATGCTTGGGAAAGATATAATGTCTTGATCGATAGATGTCCAAACCACAACATGCTCCCTGTAACCTTAATTGATACTTTCTACAACGGATTGACTTTTCGTGATCGTGATACGATTAATGCAGCTGCCGGTGGCACATTTATGAAAAGGAGACCCGAGGAGTGTAGAGAGCTTATTGAGAACATGACTACTCACCACAAAAACTGGGCTTCTTCAAGGAACAACCCGAGAGTTAATGTTTCTTCTACTTCAGCAAATCCCGACATGACCGAATTCACCCGCATGATGACTGAAATGAACAAAAATATCTTGCTTCTCGCTATAAACCAACAACAACAAGTTAAAGCGGTTGCCAATCCTTGTGAAACATGCGGCGGTCCACACTCATACACTGATTGTCCTTCTACAGAAGGAAATCCGGAAAATGTGTATGCAACTTATGGTAATTATTCACCGGAAAATTACCAAGCTCGACCTCAAGGGGATAGAAATTTGCTGAGTTACCGATCAAACAACTACCTTTCCCCCGGTTTTTCTCCTCAAAACCAAAACCCCGCCAACAACTACAATAGAAGCAACCAAATCCCACCAAGAGCTTCTAATCCTTATCACCCACCCGCCCAACAAGCCCCACCCATCAATCAAGATGTTGAAGCCATAATGAGAACCCAAGGTGAGCAAATCAAGAATCTGTAGAGCCAAATTATCAATTTGAAAGGAGATATCACCAAGCAAGGGAATGACATTAGATCCGAGCTTCGAGATAATATCCAATCCTCCTTCAGCAATCAAACGAATGATTTAAAGAATATGCTTGCTAGTTTCTTGCCCATAACTCCACCTTCTTCTTCGAGTTCTCTACCTTCTAACACCGTCACCAATCCGCGAGCAAATGTGAGTGCTATTACTACCCGTAGTGGAGTTACCATAGTAGGACCACCTATCCCGCCCCCATCATCTACACCTCCTCCACCACAATTTATCCCTACTCCTCCTACACCGAGTATTAGTACACCATTACCGTCTCCGCCTCGTCATGACGATGTTCCCAAGAAGAACCCTTCAACATCTCAACCTTCACCTGTTACACCTTCACCACCCAACCCCAGCATCCCATATCCTTCTCGCTTAGGCAAGACCAAAATGCACACAACGGATGACATTCAAGTGTCGAATTATTTGAAGATGATCTCTCAAATGACTTTCAACATTAGCCTTGTTGAAGCACTTGTCCACATGCCGAAATTTGTCAAAGCATTCAAGGAATTGCTTAACAAGAAGGAGAAGTTGATTGAGCTCGCCAACACACGCTTAAATGAAAACTGTTCTGCAGTTATTCTTAAAGAACTTCCGGAAAAACTTGGAGATCCCGGTCGTTTTGTGTTGCCTTGCATTTTCAACAAAACTGAAGAATTTACTAACCTTGCTGATCTCGGGGCTAGTATTAATCTGATGCCATTAAGTGTTTGGAAAACACAATCATTACCTGACCTTACTCCAACAAGGATGACTCTTGAGCTCGCAAATCGCACTCTCGCTTACCCCGTTGGTATTGCCGAAGATGTGTTCATTAAAGTTGGCACATTTACTTTCCCGGTCGACTTTGTCGTTGTTGATTATGAAATGGACCCTCGTATTCCTTTAATACTTGGTCAGCCATTCTTGAGAACCGGACGAGGTCTAGTTGATGTTTCCGAAGGTGAGTTAATCTTAAGAGTCGGGGATGATGCACAAGTTTTCAAAATGGGGAAGCTTACAAGCAAATCCTATGGACGAGAATCTACGAATATGATTAATGTGCTCGATGATTTTGTCATCTACAACAATCTTTTATTCGAGTCTTGCATTGATAATCCACTTTTTCAAGATGATGTGGATGATTCTCTATCCAATTTGGAACCTTCTCCCATTTATGATTCTCCACCGATCTTTGATGCTTATGATGATGATTCTAGCTCAGATTCGGATGATTATGATGACCTTACTTCTGAGTATCCCGACCTGCCCATTTATGATGATTTTGATGAGGCCGATACTCTTTCGAGTGATTCTTCACATGATGGAGATCCTTCGTCATCCATGCTTAATCCTACTTTGGATGATTACTCTTTTGAGGAAGACTTCTTTACTTTTCTCAATACTTACTTCCCTCATGAGAGTGATGCTCCTCCTTTGGACTTTGAAGATTATCGTCTTGATCCTACTTTGTATTTGAAGAAAATTCTTTCAAAGGAGAAGCAACCGGTCGACACCAACACCCGCAACACTTATGATTTACCACCTCTTTGTCCACCTTCTGAGGACGAGGTTGTGCATCTTCTTCGCGGATCATCTTCAAATTCTGCTGAGCCTGAGTGCTATTTTCCCTTAAAGGAAAAGGTGTTCGACCCCGGTATCAATATTCTTCAGCCATCTCAGTATCCACCTGATGAAATAAAAGGAACGATTTTTGGCACTACTGAAGATATGCTTGCACCACTTCACCCATGCTTCCACCGTGCTCCATCTTTGCTTAAAGGAACCTTGCCTACTCTTCTTTGGCTTGCCTTGTTCGCCTTAAGCTTGTGCTATTTGATGGACGAAAACTATGTCTTTGATCCCGATGGATATGTTTCATGCTTCTTCCTATGATAATCAAGGTCGAGTCAGGCTCACGACTCGCTAAACAAAAATCAAGCGCTTCTTGGAAGGCAAACCATGTATCTATCTTTTAGCTTTCTGATGACGTATAGTCCCCAGCCGGGTCAGGAACCCGGCCCACGGGTACTACCCGTATCCGGTCCATCACAGATGGGTGGGATAATGTCATTCAGGCTTATGGGCTTGGATGAACAGTGACCGCACACATGTGTGCGGCCCACGGCCCGGTGCGGCCGACATAGGGTTAGACAGAATCATATTCTGTCTAGGAATAGGTTTACCCCAAAAGGGAAGGATATTCACTACTATAATTAGAAGATAACAATCATTCTAATTCTGATAGTTATCCTTTCCTTGGGTCCAAAGTATCAGTGGCAGCCCACTAGGGTTCCACTGCCTATAAAAGGAACCCCCAAGGGTTCCACAAAGGGATTACGCTCTATACTTTCAACTCACATAAACCCTAATCGATTACTTACTCTCACGTCGGAGTCTAATCGTGGGAAACATTCCCACGGTAAGCCTAACGCGTGCTATTTAGTGTGCAGGATCCCAACCAAACGATTCACTTGGTGCAGGAGCCGGAGCCCAGCCAACCCGAATTAAGCCTAATTCGGGTCTAGCAAGGATCACCCAACTTTTGCATCTACAAGTTGGCGCCATCCGTGGGACCCATTACACTAAGCTAGAACAAAAACTCATTCTGAATTTCCAATGACGAAGGGGCATCAGCAAGCCAATCACAGGAATACGAATCCTGGAAATCGGAAGTCCCAAGGGGAAGGATACTCATCCCTAATAAATCACCTATCCGCCTCGAAGGCGGACCTGGTAACCGTGGCGGCTTCCAGCCCTTGGGGGTGACGAGCACGATCTCCATGACACCCCCACCTACTTCAACCCTGGACAATCTGGACCCAAGGAGTGCGCCCAACCCTCCTAACAAGGAGCCGCGCAGACCATCGGTAGAGGAAGAGGTAGAGGTCCTACCACTCAGCGAGGAGGATCTTACTCGAGTTCTCACGCAGAACTTCGATAGGATCGTCCCGGGGATCGCGTCAAGGTTGAATCTGGGGAGGAACCTCCAATCCAGACTCAACTTTGGTGACACCGGACCAATCACCTCTTCCCAAAATCAGAGGAAAAGGAGAGCTCGGCCTCAGGAGCAGAGCATCTTTGAGGAAACCCCTCAACCCAGGAATGTGTTTGAGCGCATAGGAGATCGCCTCATACAGGAACTAATGCAGTCTCGAGAAGGAGGAGATAAGTCTGATGGTTCACCCGAGCGGCCAGATCGAGAGTTGGCCAGAACCGCTCGTCGCACGAGCGTGTGGGACAGGATGAACACTGGGAAGAAGGCTTCCGGTTCATCCCAAAAAAGTGGTCCCTACCCAAAAGATGGGGCACCACCACCGTCTCAAGACCCGTCAGGAGAGGACTCAGATGATCATCCGCCTAAGCGTCGCCGACCTAGGCGCACCCCTCCACTACCACCAAACAATGATGAGTATTATGGTGGCCCTTATTATCGAGATGTAGAAGCGGAGGATCTTTCGCGTCCATGGTGTGAACCATGGGATGACCCTAGGCTCACCCGGCCATGGGCGGATCCCAGGGAAGACCCGTTCACCCTCCGCATACGGAACTATTCTGAGGACACCAAACGTCGCATGCCGGCGTGTGTCAAGACCTATGATGGGACTAGTGATCCGGTTGATCACCTCAAAATATTTGATACGCAGGCTAAAATTGAGCGATGGCCCATGCTTATATGGTGCCAAATGTTCAATTCAACTTTGATCGGAAATGCCCGTGACTGGTTTGAGGCACTCCCTCCACGGAGCATTGATAGTTTCACGGAACTACGCACTGCGTTCGAGAACAATTATACTCAGAGGAAGAAGTATAATAGGGATCCGGTCTCATTGGAAACTGTCAAACAAAGGCAGGGGGACTCCAAAGAAGCCTTCACTGAACGCTTCAATGATGAGTGCACGCGCACCAAAACAATGCCGGAGCTCCTGAAAATCTCTGACTACATGCACGCCATAACAGACAGAGAGTTGATCAGGCGCCTCAATGACAAGCATCCAGAGAGATATGATGACCTCATGGAAAGGGTCAGAAATTTCATAGAAGGAGAAACAGCTGTTGCCGCGGCCTACCCATCCAGAGGAAATGGGTACCGGTCAAATGACCAGTCTCGGAGACAGTCGGGCGGTCAGGGCAATCAGAACAATAGCAAGGGCTCAGACTATAAGAGCCAGAGCAAAGGAGGACGGCCGGACGATAAGTTCACCCCCTAAAGATGTCCTACCGGGAGATCTTGTTGACGGAAGGGGCGAACTTCCCAAGGCCTCCCCCAATGACCACTCCGCCGGAACGTCGGCAAGGAAATCACTTCTGCGAGTTCCATAATGACAAAGGCCACGGTATAGAGGAGTGTATCCAGCTCAAGAAGCATATTGAGTCGCTGATCAAATCAGGTAAACTCAAGCACCTAGTTAAGGATTGGAAGGAAGGAAAAGACAACAACAAGAAGTACGATAAGAAGGATCCCCAAAAGGACAAACCTTCGACCATATACATGATCCAATCCAGACAACGCCGCACGAGGCAGAAAGTTGGCCAAAAAATTTCACGCGGCAGGGAAATCTCGTTCCCTCCCATCACAGCAAGCGATGTGACCGATGCGCCTCTCACTATTGAGATAAGCATTGGAACACACAACGTTCGTCGCATGTACGTGGATGGAGGGTCGTCAGCAGAGGTACTGTATGAACACTGTTTTGTGCAGTTATGCCCAGAAATAAGAAACCAATTAGTACCGGCCACGGCGCCGCTCACCGGCTTTAGTGGAGACACTATCTGGCCGATAGGGCAACTATGGCTGCTTGTAACCATTGGGAATGAGGAACACTCCACTACGGCGTGGATGAACTTCATGGTGATACGCTCAAATTCTCCGTAAAATAGGATCATAGGCAAACCAGGTATTTTGGCTATACGGGCGGTACCCTCCACGGTGCACGGAATGATCAAATTCCCCGTTGAGGGAGGAATTGTTACCATTTACAACACAATCGTACCGGCATCCGAGTGTCACACTGTGACAATACTGGCTCCACCTGTTCCACCCAAGGATGGATCACCACCTCCCAATTGGAAGGTAGCAATTCACCCTGACTATCCGGTACAGGAGGTATCCATAGGAGGGGCGCTCTCGGATAGCGGCAAAAGGGCCATGTGCTCTCTTTTAAGTGCAAACTTAGATATATTCGCATGGGAGCCAAAGCATATGACAGGCGTGCCACGTGCGATAGCAGAGCATAAGCTCCAGATCCGCCAAGGGTACCAACCCGTCAAGCAAAAGAAGCACGGCCAGGCGCCTGAGCGCAGCCAAGTGATATTGGAGGAAGTACGGAAACTAGTGGACGCAGGTATTATGCGCGAGGTATACTACCACGAGTGGTTATCCAATCCGGTCATGGTCAAAAAACATGACGGAAGTTGGCGCATGTGTGTGGATTTTACGGATCTAAACAAGGCCTGCCCACAGGATTGTTACCCGTTACCGGAAATCGACTGGAAGGTGGAATCCCTATGTGGGTATCCTTTTAAATGCTTCTTGGACGCATATAAAGGATATCAACAGATCCAGATGGCGGAGGAGGATGCAGAAAAAACGGCGTTCCATACAAGCCAGGGCGTATATTGCTATACGAAGATGTCGTTCGGACTGAAGAACTGATGAGATGGCATTTATACATGATCTCATCGTTCTTTTCGGGCTTTAAATGCATAAAAATGTCATAAAATACCATATATATGCTTGTGTTTGTTTACTTGTGTATTTTAGGTATGGATATCGTGAAAAAGACAAAAGATCACAAGATACAAGGAAAAACGGACACGAGAAACGAAGCCGTACAAAGAACCGGGCCCTAATCATGGAATTTTCAACAAATACCCTTGAAGACTTGAAGACAAACAAGATTGATCCTCCATTAATGAAGAAATGACACTTAAAACCCTTGTATATTGATAATTACAAGTTTGGTCCCTTAAGTTTGTCAAAATTGCAAAAAGGTCCTTCAACTTTGAAGAAATGGCAAGATTAGTCCCTCAACAAATCAAAATTGCCAATTATGGTCCCTCATGAAGTGAAAGACACATTGAAGATCTTTGAAGATCAACATTGTCCAAAATCAGCCCTTGAATTATTCAAACATGTCAATTATAACCCTTGAAACACTTTTTTCCAAAGTTTGTGCCAAAAATGTAAAAGGGTGAAAGTTATTTGCAAAGGGATTACGTTTTTAGGGCTGGAAAACATTGTTTGCCAAAAATCTCAAAAGAAAAGGACCAAAGTTGCCATACTCAAACATTCAAACACAAAAAACGCGCCTAACACATTTCTTCCCCCAAAATCGGATCAAAGGAGTTACTGTGCTCCTTTTACACCTCCAGTTTTCACCTCAACTTAAACAAGGGTAAAATGCAATTAATCTTGCACACACTTGATTCACACCCACTGAAACCCATCCCACGCACAAAAACCCCAATCCCACGCGTGTGGACCCTACCCCCAATTCTCCTCTCAGCCAATAAGAAAGCAACTTGGTCCCCAAGGCGATTGACGTGTCCCAAATCAACAGTGGAGGTTTATTACTTCCTCCCAAAGCAAAAATGAACGAAGGAGATCAAAATTTGACACCTCAATCTTCAAAATCGTCTAGAAGAATACAAGGGCATTTTAGAGATTTGTAGTGATTAGGGTTTGTATTTTTTTCATTCTAGATTATTCTATAGGTAGTATAAAAGGAGGTCCAGTATGTGGTAACCCCTTTGTTCCAGTTTTTTTAGCTTCTCACTTGTAATTCCTTTTTAATAAAATAAAAGTTTGGTGTTTGTTTTAAACAAGTATAATTCCTTTTTAAGTTTGTTAAAAGTTGTGTATTGTATTGAAGCTAAGGATTCTGAGTTCCATTGTTATTTAACTTGTGTTTTAAGGATTTCAGATTTTCATAAAAGGTTTTGAAAATCTGAATTTCTTGGTAAGGATTGTTTCAGGTTTTGATGTTAAGAGGTCTCATTTGTTAGTGATATAGGGTTATAAAAACGTGTTAAGAAGGTTTAAAAGTTTTTGGAAAAGTTTTAAGAAAGAAAGAAAAGAAACAGAATATATAGTTTGTGCTTGTATTTGTGTGTTCTTTTTGTTTTGTCTTAAGCAGGTGGTTGATTGCTGTTGATCATTGATCAGCGCAGGCCTCCAGCCTGTGGGAGGTGGATTTGCATCCACTAGGGCCTTGGATGTAAGGCCCTAAGGTATCTTCTTGTTTCCTTTTGAAAAATTTCAGAAATATTGAGTTTATGTGATGTTCATGATTATTTGATGATTGTTATTAATAGCTGTTTGATTTATGTTCTTTTGTGTTTGTTTGCATGCTAGATGCTACTAAAGACAGTTTGATTAGTTTTAAGAGTGTGTTGATTTGAAAAAGCTTGGTTTTCAAAATATAAAAGGGTGTTTGGAAACGTGTTTAAGCAGGGTAGTAATCTTGGAATGTGTTTGAAAAGGGTGTTAGAAAGTTGTTAAAGGTTGTCATATGTTACATGCTAGTTAGTAAGTAAGATTGGGACAAGTTTGAAAGCAAGTTTAAGTGTAAAAAGGAAAAGTGAGCTTGAAAATCTGCTTTTGCCAAATTTTGCTTGTGTTCATAAATTTGAGTGCTAAGATCTTTAAAATCTGTTAAGATATAGGGTTATTGAGTTATTGAAGTTGATTGTGTGCCATTGGGTGCTATTGTGTGCAAAATTTGGTCAGCTAAAGTTCACTAGGGAGCAAGTAATCAGCCAATAAGTCCACCAGACCTGCTTATTTGTCACAGAAACTTAAATATGGCCTGTGTGTGCTTTGGATTGTGATCTTTGTGTGCTTAAGTGTTAGTTTGTTGCTAGTCTTGACTCCTTGTGCTTAAATAAGCACAAGGGTGCCCCCTGTCCAACAATATCCATCAAACAAGCAAGGCATCCAAGCTCCTCTTGGTGTTTTTGCCACTAGCAAAGAACAAGCTAACTGCTTGTGTTCAAACTCAAGAACAGGCAAAGTTTTTGATTCCAATCCAGTTTAAGTTTATTAAAAAAGTGAATTGGGTTGTGTTATTAAGCATTAAGGGTCACTGATTTGGTTGGAAGAAAAAAAAAAAAAAATTGTAAAAACTCACCCGTAGCAGGACTCGAACCCCAGACCTCTCGAAGGAGGGTTAGAGCTCTACCGCTAATCTAGATGGTTTTTTACGTTTAAGGTTGTTTTCAAAAGTGATTTAACACGTTCTTGGTTTGTTGGCTTATTAAAAAGCCGTAGCTTCTTTTTCCCTTTTCTAGCTTATTTAGTAAGCTAATCTGGTTCTTCTTATTTTTCTTAGGAATATATTAGGCTTAGGGATTTTTCTAGCTTAATTTTGAAATTTTCCTTTTATTTATTTATTTTCTAGAATTTATTTACTAGCCGTATTTTATAAAGTCATTAAAAAATAGAAAAAAGAGTTTTTATTTTTAGGAAAAATAATTTTTAGTTTTCAAAATAATATTTTGAGGTTTACATTAGGTTTTGGTTTTAAAATCTTTAATTTTTAATTTTATATTATTTTAAGGTTTTTTATAAACTTTAAACATTTCTATAAAATTATTAAAAAGGTTTTAGGAGCTCTAATTTGTGTTTTTCTCTTAGTTAGAATATTTAGGATTTTTGAGATTTTTTTAGAATATACTTGAGAACTTTTTATTTTTAGTATTATTTTAATATTATTTTATTATTAAAAATCAAAACTTCATTTTTATTTATTTTTCATTTTTCTTAAGTTCTTTAGCATTAATTAGGACCTTTTCCATTTTTAGAATATTTTTATAACTTTTAGATTTATTTTTATAATTATTTTAAGTTTAATTAGTTTTTAATCATTTTAGATCATTTTTAGAGTTTTAAAAATAGTTTTAATAGCTTTTAATTTTTAGAAAATTACTTTTTAGTCTTCTAATAATATAAGTTAAGTAATAGTTCAATAAAATCATATTTTGGACATTTTTATTAGTTGTGTTTAATTTTAGGGCTTTAATTAGCATTTAAAATTAAATATTTAATTAATAAAAGGTTTTAAAATATCTTTGTTGGATTTTTATCTTTATTTATATTATTTTAGACTTCTTTTTAGTCTTTTTAATTCTTGATTTTGTTTTTGGTCTTAGTATAATTTTTTTTAATTTGGGTAGTTTTTCACGACTTTACGTCTTTTACGTCGTAGTTTAATTTTAACGTAGCCGTCTTTTCATCCTTTCATCCCCATTCTTCTCAATATTAATCTCAAATAATTACAAGTTAGAACACACACATATACCTCCTTGGGAAACGAACTTTCTATCTTTTTAAGTGATTAAGGGTCATTTGTGCACGGTTTTCCTAAACCGTCGTACTTAATACTTTCCACTATTTTTTGTTGCTTTGTTTTTCCTAAAATAAAGTATACATAAAAGGACTACAATCATTTTTGGCGCCGCTGCCGGGGAGGTGTGTTGTGCTTTAATTTGGAAGCTTTTGTTTTTGATATTATCCATAATAAGTATTTGTGTTAAGTGGAACTCCCTTAACACGTATTATCGGTTTTCTTGGTTTTTCTTGTATAAATATTATTAATATATTATATTAAGTATCACAATCAATATACAATATCTCCAAAAGTGTGAAAACACAACCTTAATTGGGATTTGATCTCCTAATTATTGTATTCGAATCTCAAACAAAAAGAAAAGGCAAAAATAGATAAATACTTTCGTGAAGCTCGATTTTGAAAAATACAAACTATAAGGTGGGTATAAGGCGGGTATTATAAAATATACCCTAAGGAAAAAGGCTCTTAAGTGCTTCGCGCCGCCTCGTTTCCCCGCTTGCTTGTGAGTATTTTGAGATTGAAGGCTAATCGAGGGTTTTGCCGCCCAAAGTATTAATACGTAT
This sequence comes from Glebionis coronaria, assembly GCA_025667525.1. NCBI lineage: Eukaryota > Viridiplantae > Streptophyta > Magnoliopsida > Asterales > Asteraceae > Glebionis > Glebionis coronaria. Next base: position 319,914,550 of record CM046877.1, on the reverse strand, counting down.
ACTATATTTGCTTGGTTTCTTTGTGATTAAACCCTCTTGAACAATTTGGTTTTCACCAAAGTTCTAAATTCATTCGAAGGCGTTCACTCCACGTGATCGTTTTCATTCCTTGAGGCTTCTTTAATCAAGAGTTTGATTCGAGGAGAGATTTTGTAGATTGTTGTCTACGAAGATACACCAAAATCCAAAAAAATTAAATATCATCAAAAACACAAAAAAATTGAAAATTCACAAAACAACCAAAAAGAATCTTCTTTGCTCACCTCCCATTCTTCGTGAAGTTTATGATCACTCGTAATCAAGCAAAACGAGCTCGTAAACGTCTTCAAAAGCAAGCAAATCAAGGATCGTTGATTGTTGAAGAACCTCCAATTGTTGAACCTATTGTAGAACAAGAAGTCGTCATGGCTAATCGTACTATGATGGAGTTGCTACAAGCACCCACCGAGGGTTTTGGAGAGGCTATTGTTATTCCCGCCATCCTTGCGGAGAATTTCGAGATTAAGACGGGTTTAATGTCTATGTTGCAAGCAAACAAGTTTAGAGGTCACGAGAAAGACAACCCGCATTACCACATTAGGAATTTCAACCGTCTCACCGCCACTAGCAAATTTAAGGATGTTCCACATGACGCCATTAAGATGATGTTGTTTCCATATTCGTTGGATGGATCCGCAAAAATTTGGCTCGAGAAAGAACCGCCAAATTCGATTTTGACATGGGCCGATCTCGTTTCTAAGTTTGTGAACAAGTTTTTTCCACCATCTAAAACAACACACTTAAAAAATGGGATTTCACGATTTGTGCAACGTAATAATGAAAGTTTTTCAATGGCATGGGAACGATTTAAAGAGATGTTACATGAATGTCCTCACCATGATTTTTCGGAATTGCATCAAATTGATACTTTTTATAATGGGCTTAATGATCATGAACGAGATTATTTGAATGCCGCCGCGGGTGGTAATTTTTTGTGCAAGACGACAAATGAGGCTTTACAAATCATTGAAAATCGATCTAAGGTTTATAGCCCTCGTAACACACCGAGTGTTGCCAATATGGGTTCGTCATCTTCGTCACAATCGTCTCGTAGCATTAACGCCTTACATGATGAAGCTAATGAGGAAAATCGGTTTTTTGATAGATTTGCTAATCTAATGTCCCATTGGAAGGCTCAAGAAGCTTCCAATTCCGCTTCGGTTAAAGCGGTTGCTAAGAGTTGTTTATCTTGTGGGGGAGCTCATGATCTTTCCGAGTGCATTACCGCGGATGGTAACACTTCGAGTGCTTATGTAGCAACGGGAACTTATAACCAAAACGGCCAAGGTTCCCGCCAAAATCAAGCTCCACCAAACCAAAATGCTAACAATTATCGAAACAACAACCAAGGTAATTACCAAGGCAACACACGCAATTACAACAAAGGGAATTATCAAAGTGGGAATGGACAAATCTCTAATCAAAACCAAAACCGTGATTTTCAAAACACTACACAAGGTTTTCAAAATGCTCACACGAAAAATTTGCAAGGAGAATTTTTGGATTATGCAAAAGCAAATGATGCTAAATTTGATAATATGCAACGTGAGATGATTAGCTTAAGGTCCGAGTTGAAAAACGAGCTTAAAAATGAACTTGCTAATGAACTTAAAACTCATGCAAATAAAATGGAAGGAAATGTCCAACGTCTTCAACAAAACCAACAAAAGATGGAATTAGGACAACATGAGATTAAGCAAGAGTTATTAAAAGCGGATGCTAGGCAATCAAAATTTGAGGACCGAATGGCTAAGATGTTTGAAGCAATCATGTGTAAGCCCTCTTCTTCGGGTGGTCTTCCTAGTGATACCATTAACAACCCGAGGGGAGAATTGAAGGTTGTTGCTACACGAAGTGGTAAAACTTTCAAGGAACCAATCTCTCGTCCAAGTACTTCTACGGAGAAGGAAATCGAGAAATAACCCGAGGTGATGGTCGAAAAGGAGCATATTACAATCCCACGAAGTACCGCTCAAACCACACCTACGGTTGAACCAATACCAATTGTGGAACCCGAGTTTCCAAGGCCGTTGCCTAATGACCAACCCACACCACCTTTACCTTACCCTTCGAGACGAAACAAAGAAAAAGCACAAGAACGGAACAATTATCAATTTGAGCTATTTATGAAAATGTTTCGTGATCTACATTTTAACATAAGTTTTGCCGACGCTCTTATCATGATGCCTCGATTCGCCGCAAACTTCAAAAGTATGCTAAACAACAAAGAGAAGTTACAACAATCGTCTAGTTGTTCATCGGTTTTTCTAAGCCGCATACCACAAAAAGTCGGTGATCCCGGTAAATTTTTGATTACGTGTGCTATACAAGATATGGAGGAATGCTACGCCTTGGCCGATCTTGGCGCTAGTATTAATTTGATGCCTCTCGAGATTTTCAAATCGCTTTCGCTTCCGGCTCTTACTCCTTCGAACATGTCCATCGAGATGGCCGATCATTCTACGATCATGGCATGTGGAGTAGCCGAGGACGTTTTCGTTAAAGTCGGAAAGTTTTACTATCCCGTTGACTTTATCGTTGTAGACATTCCCATCGATCGAAAAGTTCCTCTCATTTTGGGTCGTTCATTTTTGGATACTTCAAGAGCACTTATCGATGTTCATGCTCGAAAAATCACCCTTCGTTTCAATGAGGAAGAACTTGTCATCAATGCAACACAAAACTCCAATCTTTCTCATGTCTATTCTATTGCAACTTTAAACCATGGTGACTCGACCAATGTCGTTTGCAAAGAATTTTCACCAAGAGTTTTAGGGAATGTCACCAAAAACAATTTACCATTTCCTCCGCCGGTGGAGGTTATGAGTGTTAAGTGATATGAGCTTAAACTCATATCCTTTTATCAACAAATAACCCTAAAACATGAAGCAAAATACCCATTTATCTTGTAAAAAGCAGTGTTATGTGGTATGTTTGTGTTTGTGTGATCTTATGTAGGTAAAAGGATACAATTTCAAGAAAACAAGGAAAAACCAAGCTCAAATGGATGAAAAAGACAAAAGAGGATCAAAAGTGACAAGACTTTGGAGTTCAAGGACCTATCTTGACAATTTGTGAAAGTTGAAGGACTTAAAGTGCAAATTATGGAAAGTCAAGATTAAAGTCAAATCTGGTCAAACTATCAAGTCAACTCAGTCAAAGGGCAATTTTGTACAAGTTATCAAAGTTAAAGGACCAAAAATGACAAAGGAATGAAGATTCTGGCCTTAAATAGCAAACTGCCAAGAAGAGGGACTTGTTTTGCCAAGTTTGGAAAGTTTTGTAATGTTTAATCCAAGTGAAAAGTTCTAAACCAATCAGAAACAAGGAAGGAGTAAACATGGATCAAGTAATAAATTCCCACTTACAGCCGCCACAATTAATATAAAATCACAACAGTTCCAATCCGCAACTCTCTCTCTCTACCAATAAGAAGGCGCCACGTGTCCATCTTCTTTAACAAAAATATTGCCAGGAACGGGATTTTGATTGAAGCTGTTTCAAGAGAAGATCAAAACACCAAAGTTACTCAATTTTAAAAGACGAATTCAATGGTGCAATCCATTTAACATATCATCCATTGAATCAAAAACCCCCAATTCAAGTTCATCACCTTCAAAGTGGATTTGCAGAATTCCTCCACGTGTCAAGCCATGATTGGCCCGAACACGTCACAAACTCCAACAGAATCTCCTATCTTGCCTATAAATACCTAGCTAGTACTTCATTTGTGATTGGTAGCTTAATTTTGTAAACACATAGTTCTTAAATTTCCCTTTTCACTTTTCCCTCATTCTACCCTAACTACTCAAGAGTCTGACAAACTCTTGAGTCAGTTAGTTAGTTAGAAGCTTGTAACTACCATTTGTAACTGAATTCATCAAATAAATTTCAAATTCAAGTTTCCCGCCAAATTCTGTTCTTCAATTCCTGCTACTTTCCTGCTATTGTGTGATTCCATTGTTGCTGTTAGATGTTTGTTATGATCAACCAAAGATCATAACTGACATTGTTGAAGTATTGTGGCTGTTTGATCAGAATTCCAACATTTCCATTGTTCTTGAAGAATTCATGGCATTTTGATGATTTGTAGCTGATTTGATGATTGATTTGAGTTGATTACTAGTGATAGGTGGTGGTATCACTAGGGCAAGAGAGCTCAACGCTCCTCTTCTTCCCAAAGGACCTCTACATTAGGTTTCAAAGCTCTTGTTTTATGTTCCTCTAAACAGTTAAACTGCATTCTCAATTCTCTAGTGTAATGTTGATGGCTGCCTGATTTTACTTGTTAAGAAGTTGTTGATTGATTGATTCTAGTGTTTTGCAGTTTGATCTTGTACATTTGTGTTAAGCTTTCTAGTTTCTAGCTGATTTTCAGTAACTTTTTAGCCTCATAGCTACTTACTGCTCTAGCCTTTGTTATTGCTTGTTCTTAGCTTGTATACACTTCATTTTGTCCCTTGAATCTAATCTGTTAAAGCTTTTGTATCAGTCTTAACCATTACTCAATAAGTCTTTGTAAAAGTTTGATTAAACCAGATAAAGGTGTGTTTGGGACTAGTTTTCAAGTGATCTTCAAGTGTTAGAAATTGGTGTTTAGTAGTTTGTTTCCAGTCTTTAGTTGATATCAGTTGGTTTTAAGTCATTTACAAGTCATAATAACAGTCAAACAGGCAATTGGCATAGAAATAGTTTGGGTCATACTTGTTATCAGCTTTTATTTCAAAACTTGCCAATTTCAATTGATTGTTTCTCCTTCATTACTTGATGAAATTTGCTCAAACCAGTTTCTAGTTATAGCTTATAACATAAACTTTTAGACTTTAAGAGGAAAATCTACAGTATTCAGGATTAAGCTAGAAAACAGCTTATTAGTTAAGGTTTGAGCATTTTCAATTCTCTGATATAAGAAGCTTACTGTTTTGCTAGTTCTCTTAATCCTTTTCATAAAACTTGTAATTTTCTTTCACAAATCCATTCAGAAAGTATTGAATATGAGTTTTTGAGATTTTGAGCTTTTTCCAAAAATTGGTCAACGTTTGGTCAACATAAGCTCATTTTAGCTTATTTCAGATATCTAGCTTATTACTGGATGAAATTTGTTCTAATTTGATTTCCCCTTCTTTAAATCAAGTGCTTAATCAGCTTTGATAATAAAATCAGGTTGTGACTGATTGAAATAAGCTGTAGCTTATTTTGTGCTTATTGATAAGCACTCAATTGCTTATTTTGGACTTTTAGCTTATTTCCTTGAACACACGTAGCTATAATTGGATTTTAAGAGTTTTGCAACTTGTTTCAGCTTATTTGGTTGAGTATTAAGCTCAAACGAGCTTAATCTTTCCTTAGTCCCGTTTTTAGTTAAATCTTTAGTTTTATTGCATTTTAGTCCCTAGAATTTTAATCAGTTTTAATACTTGGCTAATCTTGCTAGATTTTAGGGTTTGCATAAGCTCAGTCCCTGGACTTTGAAGTTTGTTAAAATTCAGTTTATAAGTTTGTTAGTTTGTTGAAATTTAGTTAGTTTGTTAAAGTTTTTACAAGTTTGGTCCTTTTAGTTAACTGTTTTGCATTTATAGTCCTTATAACTTTTAGAATTTACATTTCAAGCATTTTCATTTCATAGAAATTACATTTTCAGTCCTTATAGTTTTAAATTTTGCATTTTTATATTTTACTTGAATAAAATTTGGAATTTGCAATTTGTTTTACGTATAAGTAGGTTTATATTTTTCATTTTTAGATAGTTTTGTTTGAATTAGCAATAGATTACCAAGCAAGCTTGAACAACCAAAAACAATTATAAATTTGAAATTGATTGGACTTTCTATTAGTTAAGAACTGAGAAAACGAACTTGCATTATACACATTTCAAATGGCGCCGCTGCCGGTTCTTTGACTACACGAGAGACTATCGATTGACGGTTTTCATTGGCTTTTGGGATCCGTTCATTTGGTGAACGTTATTTTTACGTATCATAAATCAAAAACAAATAAAAAATCAAAAATATAAAAATATATAAAAACTAAAAAATTAACAAAACAATTCTTTTCCTAAAGAATTGACCAAAAAAATTAAAAAATTCAAAAAGCAATCTTTTTCCTAAGAGATTGCACCCAAAAATATATATTATTGGATTCTCTCGGTTTTTATGTACATATAGTATTTTCCTTTAAAAACTCATAAATACAAAAATATTTTCCATATATTATTATAAGTAAATACGTATACGTATAAGAACAATCAATCTACATATCTTCCATAAGTATTGCCGAGGCAATACACCGTGTTGAGGGGCGTTCCGGTCCTTGACACGCGTATCGATCAAACAAAATAAAGCAAGAATAGATAAATACTCTCAATAAGCAATAATTCAAAGAATACGAACATTTAAGTGAATAGAAAGGCGATGTGCTATAAAATGCCATCTAAGGGTCAATAGGTACTTAAGTGCTTCGCGCCACCTAACCCCCCGTTCACTTGGGAGTATTCTAAGAAGGAAAGCTTCATTGAGGGTCTTGCACCCAAAGTAGTATTACATATATTGTTACTTTCTTGTGGATATTTAATATTGAAACTCGAAGAGGATAATCTTATTCTTTTCAAAGTCACACGAGAGCTTCTCTCTCATTCCTCGTATTGAGTTGCATGCTCACTCGCGGGCGTGCACAAATACCGATTGGTGTACAACCTCTTCCTCCGAAAAGGAAGAAAAAGAGAAAGAGTAAGACCACCACCGTCCACCAAGCCGATCACGAGAATCGTGCTTTGTCATCACCACAAGAAGCCATGGCTGTTGATAATCGTACTTTGTATGAACGTATGCAATCCAACGTTCATGGATATGTTAGTGCCATTAAGATTCCCGACTTTCCCGCTAACACATTTGAGCTACATACATCTATGATCAATATGGTTTCTGCATCACCTTTCTATGGAAAACAAAATGAGGATCCCCATGCTCACCTTAAGAGATTCCTTTCACTTTGCAACACCATTAAGCATAATGGGGTTCCACCTGATGTCATTAGATTGATGTTAGTGTCATTTTCATTAGATGGGAGTGCTAAGCATTGGTTAGACACCCAACGACCCGATAGTATCACCACATGGGATGATTTTACCACTAAGTTTTTGAACAAATTCTTTCCTCCACAAAAGACTATGGCTTTGAGAAATTTGATTATGGGCTTTACACAAAAACCTAGTCAATCCTTTGGTGATGCTTGGGAAGAGTATAGTGAGTTGTTGAGGCGATGCCCTAATCATGGAATGGATGATCTAACCCAAATCAATACTTTCTATAATGGCCTTAAACCTCACCACCAAGATTCACTCAATGCTTCCGCGGGAGGGAGTATTCATTTCAAGACATACCATGAGGCTTTGAGCATTATTGAGACTAAGGCAATGGTTCAAACAAACGATCCATTTGAAGAAAGAGTTCATGTTATTCAAAACACTTCTCAAACACCTTGTGATAACCAATTCCTTAAATATCACCAAGAGATCCTTCAACAAGTCAAACAAGGACAACAAGAAATGACTCAAGAGCTAGTTCAAGCCTTTAAGAGCATGACATTGAACAATTCCTCAAACAATGTGAATGCCATCACCATTTCTTGTGTTACTTGTGGAGGTCCTCACTCTTATGAACAATGTGACAAGGTGCAAGGTTATCAAGGGGAATGCTATGCTTACCAAGAGGAACACCGTGAACACTTCAAGCCTAACATCAATCCAAATAACCTTTCTTACAAATCCCAAAATTACCTTACTCCACCCGGCTTTCCACCCCAACCACCCACCCAAATTCCACAAAATCCTCCTCAAATTTTAGCAAGGAATCAAGGGCAAAGACAACCATACCAAGGAAATAACTACAAGGCACCAAATCAATTTCAACCTCAAGCAAGTACCTTTTATCCACCAAATCAAGGATTTAACTCTCAACCTTTACCTTTCCAACCTCAAGGTTTTCAAGGTTATGTGCCACAAGAGTTAAACACAATGGATTTTTTGCAAAAGATGAATCAAGAGAATGAAAAGAAATTCCAAGCTATGGACAAGAAAATGAATGACCAATTCAATAAGCTTTTCATGGCATTAAATCAAAGACCACAAGGAGCTTTACCTTCCAACACACAAAAAAATCCTAGGGCCAATGTCAATGCCATTACAACAAGGAGTGGTACAACAACAAAGGATCCTTCACCTCCTAAACCTACTATTGTTCAACCTACTTGTGCTCCTACTTGTGATAAGCCTTCTACTTCTACTCCACCTCCTCAAAGTGCTCCTATTCACTCAAACACACCTTCTCAACCACTTCATACTTCTCCTTCACCTTCCACACTTCCCAATGAAGAGGCTAACAAAGACAAATCTTCCACTACAACACCTATTCCACCTACACCCAAACCTACTCTTCCATACCCTTCAAGGTTGACAAAGGACAAGTTAAAAAACAAAGATGACATTCAAGTCTCCAATTTCTTAAGGATGTTTAAGCAACTCAATATCAACATATCCTTTGCAGAAGCTCTTGCTTATATGCCAAAGTTTGCTAAGATGTTCAAGGATTTGCTCTCAAACAAAGAAAAATTGGTTGATTTGCCCAACACATCACTTAATGAAAATTGTTCCGCGGTGTTACTTAAAACCTTACCAACAAAACTTGGAGATCCGGGGCGCTTCTTGATACCTTGTAATTTTCCCGGTGTTGAAAATTGCATGGCTTTGGCGGATTTAGGGGCAAGCATAAATCTCATGCCTTTATCGGTTTGGAAACAACTCTCTCTTCCCGAGCTCACCCCCACTAGGATGACTCTTGAACTAGCCAACCGAACCATAGCTCACCCCGTAGGTATAGCGGAAGATGTGTTTGTAGGTGTGGATAAGTTTACCTTTCCGGCCGACTTTGTAGTGGTCGATTATGACATGGATCCTAGAGTGCCTTTGATTGTTGGTAGACCGTTTTTGAGAACGGGTCGTACCTTGATAGATGTGGCGGAAGGAGAATTAATTATGAGAGTAGAGGATGAGAAAGTGGTGTTTAAGTTAGGGAAAGTTTGTGATAGAAAAGAGGTTAAGGAGTCTAGACCTTGTGAGACGATTAACATTGTGGATGTGCTAGATGAAGTGTGTAATGAACACTTTCATGATGCTTGTAAGAATGCTAGTGATGAGATTCCACATGTTGAAACCGTGGCCTCAATTGCTCCCTCTTTAACACCTTTTGGAGAGAGTGATTTCCTCTTGGAGGAATTTGAGTCTAACTTTCTTGGTGATGATGATTCTCCCATTAATTGGGAAGAAGATATTCTTACAATCCAAAAGTTGCTCAATGAGGACCCTATTCCTTCTCCTATTCCACAAGAGATTACCATTGAGGAACCTTCCATAGTAAAACCTTCCATAGAGAGTCCACCTCCCATTGAACTTAAGGAACTTCCATCCCACTTAGAATATGCTTTCTTAGAAGGAAAAGACCAATTACCGGTGATTATTGCTAAGGAATTGAACGAGGATGAGAAGGAGCAACTTATTGAAGTCCTTAAGAAACATAAGAAAGCTTTAGCATGGAAAATATCCGACATAAGGGGAATTGATCCACATTTTTGTACTCACAAAATCCTTATGGAGGATGATTATAAACCCGCCATTCAAAACCAAAGGAGAGTTAACCCAAAAATTCATGAGGTTATTAAGAAAGAAGTGATTAAACTCTTAGATGCGGGTATGATTTACCCCATTTCCGATTCTCCATGGGTTAGCCCGGTTCATTGTGTTCCAAAGAAGGGTGGAATCACCGTGGTGCCTAATGAGAACAATGAGCTTATTCCCACGAGACTTGTAACCGGTTGGAGAGTTTGCATTGATTATAGAAAACTCAATGAGGCAACTAGGAAAGACCATTTTCCGCTTCCTTTTATGGATCAAATGCTTGAACGCTTAGCGGGAAATGAGTACTATTGTTTTCTTGATGGCTTTTCGGGTTATTTTCAAATCCCAATTGACCCTAAGGATCAAGAAAAGACCACATTCACTTGTCCATACGGTACATTTGCTTACAAGAGGATGCCTTTTGGCCTATGTAATGCACCGGGGACGTTTCAAAGGTGCATGATGGCGATTTTCCATGACATGATAGAGCAAACCATGGAGGTTTTTATGGATGACTTTTCCGTATTTGGGAACTCCTTTAGCTCTTGTCTCACCAATCTTGAGAGAATGCTTAAGCGTTGTGAGGAAACACGTTTGGTGCTTAATTGGGAGAAATGTCACTTTATGGTAAAAGAGGGGATTGTTTTAGGACACAAGATATCCAATAAGGGATTAGAAGTTGATCGAGCCAAAATTGATGTGATTGCTAAGCTTCCCCCACCCACCTCGGTTAAAGGTGTGAGGAGTTTCTTAGGTCATGCGGGTTTTTATAGGCGCTTTATACAAGATTTTTCTAAGATAGCTAGACCGATGACTCATCTCTTGGAGAAAGAGGCTCTTTTCATTTTTGATCAAGCTTGTTTAGAATCTTTTGAGACACTTAAGGAAAAATTGACAAAGGCTCCCGTTTTGGTTTCTCCAAATTGGGAATTACCTTTTGAGCTTATGTGTGACGCTAGTGATTATGCGGTGGGGGCCGTCTTAGGACAACTAGTTAATAAGCATTTCCAACCTATACACTATGCGAGTAAAACCATGACCGGTGCACAACTTCATTACACTACCACGGAAAAAGAGTTGCTTGCTATAGTATATGCTTTTGAGAAGTTTAGACCATACCTTGTGCTTTCCAAGACCATAGTGTATACGGATCATTCCGCTCTCAAGTATCTTATGACAAAACAAGATGCTAAGCCTAGGCTTTTGAGATGGGTTTTGTTGCTTCAAGAGTTTAAGATAGAGATTCGTGATAAAAAAGGGGCCGAGAATTTAGCGGCGGATCATTTGAGTAGACTTGAGCATCCTTTTCAAGGAGATTCCCCACATCAAGAAATCAATGAATCCTTTCCACTAGAGGAGCTCATGTCTATCTCTTCCCAAGAGGATGCCACACCTTGGTTTGCGGATATTGCAAACTATCTTGTGGGCAATGTGCTTATTGAGGGTCTTACTTACCAACAAAAGAAAAAGTTTCTTAAGGAAGTTAAGTATTACTTTTGGGATGATCCATATCTTTTTAGGCAATGTGCGGACCAAATCATTAGACGGTGTGTAGATGGGCCCGAGGCATTTAAAATCTTAGAAGCATGTCATAAAGGACCTACGGGTGGACATTTTGGGCCTAACTACACCGCCAAGAAAGTCTTTGATTCGGGTTACTATTGGCCTTCCATTTACAAGGATGCCCAAGAGATGGTGAAATTTTGTGATGTTTGTCAAAGACAAGGAAAAATTACACAACGTGATGAGATGCCACAAAATTTTATCCAAGAGTGTGAGATATTTGATGTATGGGGAATAGATTTCATGGGACCTTTTCCATCCTCTAAGGGAAACAAGTATATACTTGTGGCGGTGGATTATGTGTCCAAGTGGGTGGAGGCTAAAGCCTTACCTACTAATGATGCTAGAGTGGTTGTGAAGTTTTTGAAACAATTGTTTGCTAGATTTGGTGTACCTCGGGCCATCATAAGTGATCGTGGTACGCACTTTTGTAATGATCAATTCACGAGAGTTATGAAGAAATATAGAGTGAATCATAGACTTTCTACCGCGTATCACCCTCAAACAAATGGTCAAACCGAGGTCACAAATCGTGGTTTAAAGAGAATTTTAGAGAGAACGGTGGGAGAGCATAGAGCTTCTTGGTCGGATAAGCTTGATGATGCTTTGTGGGCGTTTAGGACGGCCTTTAAGACACCAATTGGTTGTACTCCTTATAGGCTTGTCTATGGAAAAGCGTGCCACCTCCCATTTGAGTTAGAACATAAGGCATCTTGGGCTCTCAAGTGGGCTAACTTTGATTTAAACCAAGACGGTTCACATAGGAAAGATCAAATCAATGAGATGGATGAGTTGAGAGCCAATGCCTATGAGAATTCTTTGCTATACAAGGAAAAGACTAAGAAATTGCATGATGCTAAGATCAAGAATCGTGAGTTCAAAGTTGGAGAGCCGGTTCTCCTCTTTAACTCAAGATTGAAGCTTTTTGCGGGCAAGCTTAAGTCGAGATGGTCCGGTCTATTCACTATTGCTCAAGTGTTTCCATATGGCACTCTTGAGTTGTCCCAAACCGATGGTCCAAATTTCAAAGTGAATGGTCACCGTGTTAAGCACTACTTTGGGGAGGACATTTCCGTTGAAATGGTCCAAGAGGTCCCCATTTTCCCCATGAATTAATTCATTGAGGGACGAGTCGAGCTAGAGACTCATTAACTCAAGCATCGTATAACTAGGTTAGAGTGTTGTAGGTTAGAAATAAAGGCATAGATTTGGAGATAAGTGTAGGGGAGACCTTCTTTTGTCTTCATGCTTGTTTGTAGGGTTGTCACTCATCTCATGCTTTGGAGCTTATGGAGGAGGCCCTTGTATCCGGTTCACTTCGTTACTTTAGTGATTTTTCATTGACAATTTGTGCTTAAACATGATTTCACTAATAGTAGTCCTTTCCTTAACTTGGGTTAAGCAAAGTCTATTCATTGTCATAAGTGTAGGGGAAGTTTTTATACTTCCATGCTCTTAAACATTGAGGACAATGTTTAGCTTAAGTGTAGGGGGGTCTTCTATCGAAGTGACCTTACCTAGAACTTGTCATTGTCTTTCATGATAACTTGAAAATTGATTTTTCAAACATTTTTCAAATTTTTGATCTACTTTGGCCAACAAAAATATGCATTCATGATTTTTGTATCAATCATTTTTCATTTGCATAACACATTTGCATTGTATATATTTCTTCTTTTAGTTTTCATCAAAAATATATAAAAAGGAAAAAATATAATAAAACATGGTTTTAACAAGTTTGGATTTCTTTGACATATTAGGCCCGCCATGGATATTTTGACTCAACCCGAGTTTGCTTATTTTAGCACTCTCTAGCTAGTATCCTTAACCATGTAGTCCTTCATTGGTCTATTAGGCTAAGCTTCCACCAATTTCATTCTTTGAAATTTTAAATTTGTGGAGAATGGGAAATGATAGAGTTGAAGCAAGTGTAAAAGGGCTAGATAGACTTCATGGCAATTACTTGTGGCTAAACCCTTCTCTTCTCTACCTCTATTTTCTTCGCTTGTATATAATTGTTAATAAATAATCAAGTACGGTTTTAATTGGTTTGTAATCTCTTATGCATTTTTGGCTAATCATTTATGGTTGATATGAGTACGTCTTAAGATTCTAAGTTAGCACGTTTTATGTGTACTAGACTTATGTCATGCTCCATATTTAGCGGGTGTTTTTCCTTTTCTTCTTTTCAAATTTCTTTGTGAGGAATAAAGAAAAATAAGAGCGGCTTATGAAAAAAATGAGTGGCTAGAGAAAAAAAAAAAAAAAAAAAAGAAAAAGAAAAAAATAATGCAAGACTCCCAAGAGGGGCAGTGTGGTGTTAATTATAGTGACTATTGAGTTCCAATATTACCTTGACGGGTTGCGGGGATTCAATAGATTGCTCCAATCCAATATTACCTTGACGGGTTGCGGGGTTGAAGATCCAAAATCTCAAAAAGATGCGGATGTAAATTATTGCGTGAGTTTTATTTTTCTTTCCTTAGCGAGTGTGTAGTTACTTATGAAAGCATGACATGAGGATTTTACACATAAGGCGAATGACTTATTACTCTTAATACGGACTTATATTAATTGTGAGCGGTTTTTCAAGTAATGGATGAGAAGATTACTTAGGATTAAAACCGTGCTTCCTTATTTTTGGATTTTACACTTCTTATATTTCACACTTGAATAATGACAAATTTGCCCACAAGCAATTTGCTCAAATAATAACCGGTTCCACATTTAATTGTCATAAATAAGTTGATGCACTTTTTACTTGTGAATGCAATGATCCCATTTACTAGCTTGGTATGGGGAAAGTGAAACTTGAGGGTGATAAGTGTCCATGGTACCCAAGCCCTAATCCAAGTCATTGAATTCTTTATGAGTTATTTCCATCAAAACCATTTTAAGAAAAATCAAAAAAATATAGATAGAATTGTATTTTGATTCATTGCATTATTAAAAGTCAAAATCATGCATCATCTAGTTTAGAGTAGTGTAGATGCATCTCATATGGCCAAGGTGGATTAATTATGAGGGAAATGTAAATTTTTAAGCCTTGAAATATAATATTGCATGAGGACATGGCAATGCTCAAGTGTAGGGGAATTTGATATGAGCTTAAACTCATATCCTTTTATCAACAAATAACCCTAAAACATGAAGCAAAATACCCATTTATCTTGTAAAAAGCAGTGTTATGTGGTATGTTTGTGTTTGTGTGATCTTATGTAGGTAAAAGGATACAATTTCAAGCAAACAAGGAAAAACCAAGCTCAAATGGATGAAAAAGACAAAAGAGGATCAAAAGTGACAAGACTTTGGAGTTCAAGGACCTATCTTGACAATTTGTGAAAGTTGAAGGACTTAAAGTGCAAATTATGGAAAGTCAAGATTAAAGTCAAATCTGGTCAAACTATCAAGTCAACTCAGTCAAAGGGCAATTTTGTACAAGTTATCAAAGTTAAAGGACCAAAAATGACAAAGGAATGAAGATTCTGGCCTTAAATAGCAAACTGCCAAGAAGAGGGACTTGTTTTGCCAAGTTTGGAAAGTTTTGTAATGTTTAATCCAAGTGAAAAGTTCTAAACCAATCAGAAACAAGGAAGGAGTAAACATGGATCAAGTAATAAATTCCCACTTACAGCCGCCACAATTAATATAAAATCACAACAGTTCCAATCCGCAACTCTCTCTCTCTACCAATAAGAAGGCGCCACGTGTCCATCTTCTTTAACAAAAATATTGCCAGGAACGGGATTTTGATTGAAGCTGTTTCAAGAGAAGATCAAAACACCAAAGTTACTCAATTTTAAAAGACGAATTCAATGGTGCAATCCATTTAACATATCATCCATTGAATCAAAAACCCCCAATTCAAGTTCATCACCTTCAAAGTGGATTTGCAGAATTCCTCCACGTGTCAAGCCATGATTGGCCCGAACACGTCACAAACTCCAACAGAATCTCCTATCTTGCCTATAAATACCTAGCTAGTACTTCATTTGTGATTGGTAGCTTAATTTTGTAAACACATAGTTCTTAAATTTCCCTTTTCACTTTTCCCTCATTCTACCCTAACTACTCAAGAGTCTGACAAACTCTTGAGTCAGTTAGTTAGTTAGAAGCTTGTAACTACCATTTGTAACTGAATTCATCAAATAAATTTCAAATTCAAGTTTCCCGCCAAATTCTGTTCTTCAATTCCTACTACTTTCCTGCTATTGTGTGATTCCATTGTTGCTGTTAGATGTTTGTTATGATCAACCAAAGATCATAACTGACATTGTTGAAGTATTGTGGTTGTTTGATCAGAATTCCAACATTTCCATTGTTCTTGAAGAATTCATGGCATTTTGATGATTTGTAGCTGATTTGATGATTGATTTGAGTTGATTACTAGTGATAGGTGGTGGTATCACTAGGGCAAGAGAGCTCAGCGCTCCTCTTCTTCCCAAAGGACCTCTACATTAGGTTTCAAAGCTCTTGTTTTATGTTCCTCTAAACAGTTAAACTGCATTCTCAATTCTCTAGTGTAATGTTGATGGCTGCCTGATTTTACTTGTTAAGAAGTTGTTGATTGATTGATTCTAGTGTTTTGCAGTTTGATCTTGTACATTTGTGTTAAGCTTTCTAGTTTCTAGCTGATTTTCAGTAACTTTTTAGCCTCATAGCTACTTACTGCTCTAGCCTTTGTTATTGCTTGTTCTTAGCTTGTATACACTTCATTTTGTCCCTTGAATCTAATCTGTTAAAGCTTTTGTATCAGTCTTAACCATTACTCAATAAGTCTTTGTAAAAGTTTGATTAAACCAGATAAAGGTGTGTTTGGGACTAGTTTTCAAGTGATCTTCAAGTGTTAGAAATTGGTGTTTAGTAGTTTGTTTCCAGTCTTTAGTTGATATCAGTTGGTTTTAAGTCATTTACAAGTCATAATAACAGTCAAACAGGCAATTGGCATAGAAATAGTTTGGGTCATACTTGTTATCAGCTTTTATTTCAAAACTTGCCAATTTCAATTGATTGTTTCTCCTTCATTACTTGATGAAATTTGCTCAAACCAGTTTCTAGTTATAGCTTATAACATAAACTTTTAGACTTTAAGAGGAAAATCTACAGTATTCAGGATTAAGCTAGAAAACAGCTTATTAGTTAAGGTTTGAGCATTTTCAATTCTCTGATATAAGAAGCTTACTGTTTTGCTAGTTCTCTTAATCCTTTTCATAAAACTTGTAATTTTCTTTCACAAATCCATTCAGAAAGTATTGAATATGATTTTTTGAGATTTTGAGCTTTTTCCAAAAATTGGTCAACGTTTGGTCAACATAAGCTCATTTTAGCTTATTTCAGATATCTAGCTTATTACTGGATGAAATTTGTTCTAATTTGATTTCCCCTTCTTTAAATCAAGTGCTTAATCAGCTTTGATAATAAAATCAGGTTGTGACTGATTGAAATAAGCTGTAGCTTATTTTGTGCTTATTGATAAGCACTCAATTGCTTATTTTGGACTTTTAGCTTATTTCCTTGAACACAAGTAGCTATAATTGGATTTTAAGAGTTTTGCAACTTGTTTCAGCTTATTTGGTTGAGTATTAAGCTCAAACGAGCTTAATCTTTCCTTAGTCCCGTTTTTAGTTAAATCTTTAGTTTTATTGCATTTTAGTCCCTAGAATTTTAATCAGTTTTAATACTTGGCTAATCTTGCTAGATTTTAGGGTTTGCATAAGCTCAGTCCCTGGACTTTGAAGTTTGTTAAAATTCAGTTTATAAGTTTGTTAGTTTGTTGAAATTTAGTTAGTTTGTTAAAGTTTTTACAAGTTTGGTCCTTTTAGTTAACTGTTTTGCATTTATAGTCCTTATAACTTTTAGAATTTACATTTCAAGCATTTTCATTTCATAGAAATTACATTTTCAGTCCTTATAGTTTTAAATTTTGCATTTTTATATTTTACTTGAATAAAATTTGGAATTTGCAATTTGTTTTACGTATAAGTAGGTTTATATTTTTCATTTTTAGATAGTTTTGTTTGAATTAGCAATAGATTACCAAGCAAGCTTGAACAACCAAAAACAATTATAAATTTGAAATTGATTGGACTTTCTATTAGTTAAGAACTGAGAAAACGAACTTGCATTATACACATTTCATTAAGCCTACAAAGAAGAAACCATCAATACTTGAATCGAAAAATCCTTCACCTCACCTCGAACATTCATTCTTGAAAAGTGTTGATAAGTTGCCGGTTTCTACGAAAGATCTTTCGGATGATGAATATGTTGACCCCGATGGGGAGGTTTTCTTCGTCGATAAACGTTTTGAGAACTTGCCACCACCAAAACCAAAACGGTTTCAAAATGTGAGAATTTTTAGTGTAACTAACATCGTCTTAGAAACACCGAATATTTTCGACATAATCAAAAAGGGTTTTCATAAGGAGAGTTTAAAAGATAACAAAGGAAAAGATCTTAAATGTGATTTAATTGATTTTTCTACAAATCTAACTCCGTCATCACCGCGTGCTTTGAGTGCTACAAACTCGTCTACTCCTTTTGACGATGTTTTGTGTGGTTTTAGTATGGGGGAAGCCCCTTATGTTCCCTCATCCTTGTCCTCCGAGGACGAGATATTCGATCCCGGAATTTCATATAAAGGGAAATCTCGGTCTTCCACCGATGCAATAAATGGAAACTATATCTATTTGCTTGGTGCGAGTCTACCTCGAGTAGCTCAAACGTTTGTCTTACTAATTGTCCCACCCTTCTACTTCTCATCTCTTTTCTTCAAACTCTTTGAGTTTATGGCACATATTGAAGTGACGTTGATTTGTTTTTCCAATGGAAACGAGAACGCCATCTTCGACCCCGGTATTTTGCATCATTTAAGGACTTAGTCCTTTATACCGGTTGCTTTTTGGGCCTTGTTAATCATGTAAGCCCCATCAAAAATTGACCATACCATGATTTTCCCTAAATGTTCACATTTTGAGGGGATCGAGTCAAGCTCATGACTCGGTAATCAAAAACGAGGTGCCTCGTGGGGGAAATCCCATGCTTATCTTTTATATTCACTAATAAGGGGACTTGTACCCTTCCAACTCGTTATCTCGTGGTTGTTTATGATTGTGTTATCTAGATCATCATCATCATTTACGATTGAAGACTCTCGTGTTCGTTTACGTGAGCCTCCATCGTTCGTTTGAAGAAGTTATTCACGATTCCATGACATATCCTTTATTGTTCTAACAATTATCTTTTAGCATACTTAATAAACGGCTTTAGATATATTGTTGATCACCCTTTCCATGCTAGATCCTAAGCATTCGACTCTTCGTCTCTAGTATGGGGGTGCTCCACCTTTAGACTCGAAACATTGAGGACAATGTTTACTTTTAGTATGGGGGGGTGAATAGATACTTGCTTTGCTACGCCCTCACGCTTTCCAACTTTCAATGTTTTGTTTTGCTAATAAGGCTAAAAATGGCCAAATTTTAAAATTTTTCTTAGTTTTCATAAGTGTTTTTAAGACACGAATGTATATTTTCC
This sequence comes from Glebionis coronaria, assembly GCA_025667525.1. Lineage (NCBI taxonomy): Eukaryota > Viridiplantae > Streptophyta > Magnoliopsida > Asterales > Asteraceae > Glebionis > Glebionis coronaria. The sequence goes on along the minus strand of CM046877.1, from coordinate 319,895,748 downwards.
GATGGGTAGAATAAGAGTTAATTTTTGACTTGATGGGCATTTGGAGCCATTTACATTCCTTAACCCGCTCAATTCAAGTTTTGCTAGACTTTTATATAGGGAGCTTTAAAACGCGAAAGTCTTAATTCATACGGGTTAAGAACAAGAACTTTTCGCAAGTTCCTATAATTGATTCTAGAAAGTCACTTATCAAGGGAACTTTAAAACGCATTCTCTAAACTTGAAAAAGTCCAAGAAAGTGCAAGATCCTATAGGTGGCTTGAAAACCCAAAACTTTGATTTGATTTAGTCTTAATGAAAGCTAATCCAAATTTGGCTTAATTTTGACTTGCATGGCTAAGTATTCACGAGTCTCTTTAATTAGAGGTCTTTATATAGTGAAGAACAAGAAATGATAGAGTTAGACAAGTGATCATGCTAAACGTTGAACATGAAAGTGTTCTTTCAAAAACTCATATGTTTTTTATTGTGGCTTTTTCTTCCCATAAGATCAATGCATTAGGAATAAATCATAATTGCAATAAGTAAGGTCGTACGATTTGAAAGGTTACTTAGCCTCTAGCGCAAGATCGTTTAAAAGTTGCTCGGGGTTGAATAGAGTTCATAGCCAAGGCATAACTTATTGAAGCGGGACGCGAAGATTGGCGATTATCCAAAAAGGCCCTAACAAGGCATGAGGAGCTCTATTTTTGCTAAAGATCCAAAGATGATGTGAAGTATCATTATTCCTAAATCAATATGAAGGATCGAGACACACGACGAGAAGCAATTACTCCCCTAAAGAATGGAGAAAGTCTATCCAAAAAGACCCTAACAAGGTATGAGGATAAATATATCCAAGTCCGAAAAGGAGGCGGATCGTTGTATATCAAAATCCAAAGTAAAGATTGAAGAAAAATGATGAAGTCGTGGTCCTATATGAAGAATCTCTCAAAAACGTCAAGTGAAGAAATTCCAAAATATGAAGAGAAGACCATAATTTTAAGATCGTCTTCCCAAGATTTGAAGTATGAAGTACATGCCAAATATCGGTCCGAGAAAGGTCTCAAATCGTGAAACGAGTTATGCCAAGATATGAACTTAAGGAGATACACGAGAAGCCGTTTTAAAAGATTTTGTCCTTCGGCTAACTATTGATCAAATCGTGCTACTTTGCTTTCGGACTAATAACTACTCAAATAAGTCAATATGTATCACTTGTGATCCATGACAAATAGATAAAAAATGCTAGTAACCCATTTCCTTTTATAATAACTAGGATTGCGGGGAGAAAAAGTATTACACAATTTGGACGTATGAGTAGTGTTAGCATTGTGACTTGTACCAACAATGATCTTGTTTTTGCACTTAGCATGGAATGTATGACAATCAAGGATGACGAAGTTTACTCTAAGGGACATTAACTTGTTTCTATTCTTTGACCCTAAAAGTCACATTTTGGTGATGAAAATCATACATTATGTCTTTACACATTCTCGTAGTTTGTTGCAAGTCTTTTACTCTTCAAATAAAGGTTAATAAAATTGAACTTTGGTGATGCTTAGATACTTTATTCTAGCATTGCGTGAGGGCACGGCAATGGCTTAGTATGGGGGAGTGATGAGATGGCATTTATACATGATCTCATCGTTCTTTTCGGGCTTTAAATGCATAAAAATGTCATAAAATACCATATATATGCTTGTGTTTGTTTACTTGTGTATTTTAGGTATGGATATCGTGAAAAAGACAAAAGATCACAAGATACAAGGAAAAACGGACACGAGAAACGAAGTCGTACAAAGAACCGGGCCCTAATCATGGAATTTTCAACAAATACCCTTGAAGACTTGAAGACAAACAAGATTGATCCTCCATTAATGAAGAAATGACACTTAAAACCCTTGTATATTGATAATTACAAGTTTGGTCCCTTAAGTTTGTCAAAATTGCAAAAAGGTCCTTCAACTTTGAAGAAATGGCAAGATTAGTCCCTCAACAAATCAAAATTGCCAATTATGGTCCCTCATGAAGTGAAAGACACATTGAAGATCTTTGAAGATCAACATTGTCCAAAATCAGCCCTTGAATTATTCAAACATGTCAATTATAACCCTTGAAACACTTTTTTCCAAAGTTTGTGCCAAAAATGTAAAAGAGTGAAAGTTATTTGCAAAGGGATTACGTTTTTAGGGCTGGAAAACATTGTTTGCCAAAAATCTCAAAAGAAAAGGACCAAAGTTGCCATACTCAAACATTCAAACAAAAAAAACGCGCCTAACACATTTCTTCCCCCAAAATCGGATCAAAGGAGTTACTGTGCTCCTTTTACACCTCCAGTTTTCACCTCAACTTAAACAAGGGTAAAATGCAATTAATCTTGCACACACTTGATTCACACCCACTGAAACCCATCCCACGCACAAAAACCCCAATCCCACGCGTGTGGACCCTACCCCCAATTCTCCTCTCAGCCAATAAGAAAGCAACTTGGTCCCCAAGGCGATTGACGTGTCCCAAATCAACAGTGGAGGTTTATTACTTCCTCCCAAAGCAAAAATGAACGAAGGAGATCAAAATTTGACACCTCAATCTTCAAAATCGTCTAGAAGAATACAAGGGCATTTTAGAGATTTGTAGTGATTAGGGTTTGTATTTTTTTCATTCTAGATTATTCTATAGGTAGTATAAAAGGAGGTCCAGTATGTGGTAACCCCTTTGTTCCAGTTTTTTTAGCTTCTCACTTGTAATTCCTTTTTAATAAAATAAAAGTTTGGTGTTTGTTTTAAACAAGTATAATTCCTTTTTAAGTTTGTTAAAAGTTGTGTATTGTGTTGAAGCTAAGGATTCTGAGTTCCATTGTTATTTAACTTGTGTTTTAAGGATTTCAGATTTTCATAAAAGGTTTTGAAAATCTGAATTTCTTGGTAAGGATTGTTTCAGGTTTTGATGTTAAGAGGTCTCATTTGTTAGTGATATAGGGTTATAAAAACGTGTTAAGAAGGTTTAAAAGTTTTTGGAAAAGTTTTAAGAAAGAAAGAAAAGAAACAGAATATATAGTTTGTGCTTGTATTTGTGTGTTCTTTTTGTTTTGTCTTAAGCAGGTGGTTGATTGCTGTTGATCATTGATCAGCGCAGGCCTCCAGCCTGTGGGAGGTGGATTTGCATCCACTAGGGCCTTGGATGTAAGGCCCTAAGGTATCTTCTTGTTTCCTTTTGAAAAATTTCAGAAATATTGAGTTTATGTGATGTTCATGATTATTTGATGATTGTTATTAATAGCTGTTTGATTTATGTTCTTTTGTGTTTGTTTGCATGCTAGATGCTACTAAAGACAGTTTGATTAGTTTTAAGAGTGTGTTGATTTGAAAAAGCTTGGTTTTCAAAATATAAAAGGGTGTTTGGAAACGTGTTTAAGCAGGGTAGTAATCTTGGAATGTGTTTGAAAAGGGTGTTAGAAAGTTGTTAAAGGTTGTCATATGTTACATGCTAGTTAGTAAGTAAGATTGGGACAAGTTTGAAAGCAAGTTTAAGTGTAAAAAGGAAAAGTGAGCTTGAAAATCTGCTTTTGCCAAATTTTGCTTGTGTTCATAAATTTGAGTGCTAAGATCTTTAAAATCTGTTAAGATATAGGGTTATTGAGTTATTGAAGTTGATTGTGTGCCATTGGGTGCTATTGTGTGCAAAATTTGGTCAGCTAAAGTTCACTAGGGAGCAAGTAATCAGCCAATAAGTCCACCAGACCTGCTTATTTGTCACAGAAACTTAAATATGGCCTGTGTGTGCTTTGGATTGTGATCTTTGTGTGCTTAAGTGTTAGTTTGTTGCTAGTCTTGACTCCTTGTGCTTAAATAAGCACAAGGGTGCCCCCTGTCCAACAATATCCATCAAACAAGCAAGGCATCCAAGCTCCTCTTGGTGTTTTTGCCACTAGCAAAGAACAAGCTAACTGCTTATGTTCAAACTCAAGAACAGGCAAAGTTTTTGATTCCAATCTAGTTTAAGTTTATTAAAAAAGTGAATTGGGTTGTGTTATTAAGCATTAAGGGTCACTGATTTGGTTGGAAGAAAAAAAAAAAAAAGAAAAAAATTGTAAGAACTCACCCGTAGCAGGACTCGAACCCCAGACCTCTCGAAGGAGGGTTAGGAGCTCTACCGCTAATCTAGATGGTTTTTTACGTTTAAGGTTGTTTTCAAAAGTGATTTAACACGTTCTTGGTTTGTTGGCTTATTAAAAAGCCGTAGCTTCTTTTTCCCTTTTCTAGCTTATTTAGTAAGCTAATCTGGTTCTTCTTATTTTTCTTAGGAATATATTAGGCTTAGGGATTTTTCTAGCTTAATTTTGAAATTTTCCTTTTATTTATTTATTTTCTAGAATTTATTTACTAGCCGTATTTTATAAAGTCATTAAAAAATAGAAAAAAGAGTTTTTATTTTTAGGAAAAATAATTTTTAGTTTTCAAAATAATATTTTGAGGTTTACATTAGGTTTTGGTTTTAAAATCTTTAATTTTTAATTTTATATTATTTTAAGGTTTTTTATAAACTTTAAACATTTCTATAAAATTATTAAAAAGGTTTTAGGAGCTCTAATTTGTGTTTTTCTCTTAGTTAGAATATTTAGGATTTTTGAGATTTTTTTAGAATATACTTGAGAACTTTTTATTTTTAGTATTATTTTAATATTATTTTATTATTAAAAATCAAAATTTCATTTTTATTTCTTTTTCATTTCTCTTAAGTTCTTTAGCATTAATTAGGACCTTTTCCATTTTTAGAATATTTTTATAACTTTTAGATTTATTTTTATAATTATTTTAAGTTTAATTAGTTTTTAATCATTTTAGATCATTTTTAGAGTTTTAAAAATAGTTTTAATAGCTTTTATTTTTTAGAAAATTACTTTTTAGTCTTCTAATAATATAAGTTAAGTAATTGTTCAATAAAATCATATTTTGGACATTTTTATTAGTTGTGTTTAATTTTAGGGCTTTAATTAGCATTTAAAATTAAATATTTAATTAATAAAAGGTTTTAAAATATCTTTGTTGGATTTTTATCTTTATTTATATTATTTTAGACTTCTTTTTAGTCTTTTTAATTCTTGATTTTGTTTTTGGTCTTAGTATAATTTTTTTTAATTTGGGTAGTTTTTCACGACTTTACGTCTTTTACGTCGTAGTTTAATTTTAACGTAGCCGTCTTTTCATCCTTTCATCCCCATTCTTCTCAATATTAATCTCAAATAATTACAAGTTAGAACACACACATATACCTCCTTGGGAAACGAACTTTCTATCTTTTTAAGTGATTAAGGGTCATTTGTGCACGGTTTTCCTAAACCGTCGTACTTAATACTTTCCACTATTTTTTGTTGCTTTGTTTTTCCTAAAATAAAGTATACATAAAAGGACTACAATCAAGAACGCCAGTGCTACATATCAACGGCTGGTGGACAAAGCTTTTGAATCACAGATAGGCCGCAACTTGGAAGTCTATGTGGATGACTTGGTTATAAAAAGTCACACGGAGGAGGCACTTCTCCGGGATGTCCAAGAGACATTCGACACACTGAAGGATTAACATGAAGTTAAATCCAAAGAAATGTACGTTTGGGGAAACGGAGGGAATGTTCCTTGGATATTTGATTGATCCAAACGGCATCAAACCTTGCCCAGAGAAGACGGACGCAGTGATACAACTGTCGTCCCCTCAGACACGGAAGGAGGTGCAATCCTTAAATGAGAAACTAGCCGGGCTGAATAGGTTCCTATCTAAATCCGCAGAGAAGTCATTAACCCTATTTAAGACGCTCAAGAAGTGCATTAGTAAGGGAGACTTCCGATGGACAAAGGAAGCCGAGGAAGCTTTCGGCCAACTCAAACAGCATCTTGCATCCCTCCCTATTCTAGTAGCTCCCCGGCCAAAGGAGGAACTAATTATGTACCTCTCAGCCACTCATGGCGCAATAAGCGCGGTACTTATGAAAGATAGAGACACAGTGCAAACTCCGGTCTACTTTATAAGTAGAACACTACAAGGGCCGGAGCTGAATTACTCCTCTATGGAAAAGTTGGTGTTAGCACTAGTGTTTGCTACAAAGCGGCTGCGCCGGTACTTTCAGGCGCACCCAATTGTAGTCATTACGGATCAGCCAATCAAGCAGGTTATTTCTAGACCGGACGTGGCAGGGAGGCTACAGAAATGGAGCATCTTATTGGGGGAGCACAATATATCTTATAGGCCAAGGACGGCTGTGAAAGGCCAGATCTTGGCAGATTTCCTGATCGAGAAGCCGGATGAGGAAGGGCCAATCGTAAGCAAGACGAGACTCCAACAGAACCATGGGTGTTGTTCACGGACGGAACTTCGTGTACGGATGGGTCCGGAGCTGGTCTCATCCTCACAAATCCGGAAGGAATGGAATTCACATACGCCCTCCGTTTTGAGTTCACGGCCACCAATAACGAAGCGGAATATGAAGCATTAATTGCGGGTTTGAAAATCGCCGCTAGAATGGGAGTCCGCAACCTTGAGGCCTACGTGGACTCACGGCTTGTCGCGAACCATATTCTAGGTGGATATGTGGCTAAGGAGGACAACATGGTCAGGTACTTGGAAAAAGTCAAGTCGCTAATTGCGGTTTTCAGTAAGTTTTCCATCAAGCAGGTGCCAAGGGGCAAGAACAAAAAGGCGGACGCTCTTAGTAAGATCGCATCCACAAGCTTCGCTCACTTGTCTAAACAAGTCTTGGTGGAAATACTCAAGGAGAAATCTATTACAGAAGGGGAGGTCGCTACTATAGTTGAGGAGGACGGACCTACATGGATGACCCCGATCATCAACTATTTGACTAGTGAGACCCTTCCAGACGAGGAAAAAGCAGCACGGCGCATCAAGAGGAAGTCGCAACACTTCGAACTTCGAGAAGGCATCCTTTACAAGCGCTCTTTTTTGCAGTCGTGGATGCGGTGTGTCGAACCACGTCAGGCCGCTTACGTAATCAGTGACATACATGAAGGGTTGTGCGGCATGCATGCAGGCCCACGATCCGTGGTAGCTAGAGCCTTACGGACAGGATATCATTGGCCTACCATGCACAGAGACGCGCGCGACATGATTCGCAAGTGTAGTGATTGCCAATTGCATAGGCCGGTGCCGCGGCACCCGCAGCAGGAGCTTACACCTATCACATCCCCATGGCCATTCTATAAGTGGGGAATCGACATTGCAGGACCATTTCCTGTAGCTGCGAGGGGAGTTAAATTCTTGATTGTCGCGATGGACTACTTCACACGATGGACAGAGGCCAAGGCAGTCAAGTCTATCACAGGCAAACAAGTTAAAAAGTTCGTTTGGGAACATATTGTGTGCCGTTTTGGCCTACCAGGAGAAATCATATCGGACAATGGTAAACAGTTCACGGACAATCCATTCAAAGACTAGTGCGCATCATTGAACATCAAGCGGCGCTTCGCATCTGTTAAGCATCCGCAGACAAATGGCCTCGTCGAACGGGCAAATAGAAGCTTGGGAAATGGCATCAAGGCACGTCTGGATGAACGAAGTGGCAAATGGGTTGATGAGTTATCACATGTGCTATGGGCGCATAGAACTATGATCAAAACAGCCAACGGTGATACTCCATTTGCATTGGCTTACGGCACTGAAGCTGTTATACCAGCAGAAATAGGAATGCCTACCATCCGCACGACGGAAGTTAATGTCGTCACGAACGACGAGCAGCTGCGAATCAACCTAGATCTGTTGGAAGAAAAGAGGTAGATAGTAGCCATCAATGAGGCTAAGTCCAAGGCTAAGATGAAGGCTTATTATGACGCCAAGGTCAAGGGTGTTTCTTTTCGTCCGGGAGATTACGTCTATCGTGCTAACGAAGCAAGTCGAGCGGAGAATACAGGAAAGCTAGGCCCTAAGTAGGAAGGACCGTATGAAGTCACTGAAGCCTTAGGGCGAGGCGCGTACAAGTTATGTGACATGGATGGCCGCGACCTAGAGCGCACATGGAACATCTCCAATCTCAAAAGGTGCTATCTTATAAAAGCTACGGCTTCCGCATGGGTGCTTCGCTATATGTGGCCTTAATAAAGAACCATGCGGTTTTATCTGTTTTCTTTTTCTTATGTTTTGTTTAGTTTCATTTCTTGTTTTTAGGACTTGTCATTATTATTCAAACAAAAATGTAAGCGTTCTAATAAAATGCCGTGGTGCCTAGCTAGCTCCACGGATTGTTTCGTGCAAATCATTTTTTAGATTTTTTAGTCGTATGAATTCTACTTGTATTTTAATATGCCATGTTTCATTCATATGCATTCATTCAAACTACTGTACATGTACTATACGCCTCCAGGCGGGGTAAGAGGATTAAGTGAACCTACTAATTCAACTTGCCGCGTAAGAGGGATGCAACCCCAGCCGCACGGATCATGTATCCTTACTAGACACCTTACTCGCAAGACGTTGTGGTAAGTTTCCTATGCCGTACTCACACAGTACTCTGCATAGTAAAGACGCACGTCGCATGTCTAGTAAATTATAGGCTTGTAGGTATTTTCCTTTCCTACATAAGACGTGCCAGATCATGCGGTATTGGAATACAATGTTCAAAACAAAATGAAAATACACAAGTTTCAAAAATAAAATAACAAAATGGTCGTGGTCATCACGGACTTCTAAATAAAAGACAGTCATTTCACATATGTCTTAAGCCGTGTACATACACGGGCGAATAAAATTACAAGTGTTTACAAATGATAAGTTACAAGCGGGGTAGGAATTCCCCTATGTCCTTCTTCCCTTCCTCAATTAGAGCACGGAGGACCTCCCCACGAGCATCCTTCCCATCCCGGGCTTTGGCCGCAATAGCATCCAGTGCTTCTACAAGCAGTTTCTCGCCTTTCATTGTTTTGGACGCGGAATCATAAGTGGCCAAGGACAAAGGAATGGGATCAGCGCTCAGCCGGGACATTATTGCCTCATTTGGAGCGTCCTTAAGTGTCTCAAGCTCGTCCAGGAGAGGGTGTTGGATTTCCGCTAAGGCATTCATGGACGCGGTCATGTTATCCGCGGCGGAGGGGTTGTGATAGGGATGTTGTGTGATGTCTTCATTTTTTCCTATCAGTTCCGCAGCTTTGACCAAGCCCTCATATCTACCACGGTCGATTCCATCGGATACGACCCCGGCAAATTCCTGCAATAGGTGTGGAGCTTCCAGTGCCCTGCTCACAGCAAGTCGCAGTCCTTGCCCAATAATCCACCTGCGTCCGGCTGTAGCGGATAGCAGGGGAGGACATATTCTCTCAGCACAACTTACAGCCATCTTACATAGCTCCTCATCAGCTGAGACAGCCTGCTCTTCAAGGATGGTCTGGGTCCGTGTCAACTCATCCTTCAGCGGATCACGCTCCTGGGCGATGTTGAAGGATTGCACGGTCACGGCCTTGGTAGCAGCTTCGGCCGTAGACACCTGCATATGAAATTTGGAGTTATTACAAGGATATATACTTTTCTTGGGTTACATGCATACCCAAAATTTGAGTGTATGTACAAAATTTTGGGAGTTTACCTTCTCCTTTGATGCGGCTACAAGGGCTTCAAGCTCAGCAATGCGCTTCTCTCGGGTGTCGGCGTGATGAGCCTGCTCTTTCACCGTCGCCTCGGTTGTCAACAGCGCCGCCTGCAATGATGCGATGGTCTTCTCATTCTTCACGACCATCGCCTCACGATGGGCTATCTTCTTATCTGCCCGATTCACATTTGTGAGGGCCTTGATTAGACGGCGTCTCAACGCGGCTCCCACCGTCACCTGGTGTGCGGATGACACGTCAAACTGCTCAAGGAGGACCTCATGATCCAACTCATCTAGATCTTGTGCGAGGACGGGCGGGGTGATGTGTTCAATGAATTCTGAACACTCGGATTCTGCCTCCAGCCTTGTCAAACTTGACAGGTTCCATGCTAGGCGCAGGTTTTCTTCTGGCCCCTCGGGGTGTGGCTCCTTGGCATGTGTAGCAGCGGGGGATGGGGGCTTGTTGGTTGGTGCGGGGGATGGATTCCTCCTCACTTCTTCCTCCTGCGCTACGGCCGCCGGATTAGCCCTGTTATTTGACATAACAATATTAGTCTACGCATCATATAAAAACACGAATCATGCTGAAAAGGGTACTTACGAGGTGTCCATGGCAGGGTCTGGGCCGGTAGGAGCTACGGCGCTCACGGGGGTGACTCGCAAGACTGGCCCTCCCATGTTCGGGGTGGGGTCAGCCTGAGCGGTCGCGGTACCACTCCCCTCTTGGTATTGCGGATGATCCTTTCTCAGCTTCTTTGGAGGAGCATTCGCGGCTCCGGCCTCGTCCCCTATCTTCTTTGCCACCCTTCTGGTGGTCTTTCTCTTCCTAGAGGTGAGCGGGGCGGACCCGGATGCCTGAGTAGTGTCTTCGTTGGGGTCATTCTCTTCTTCCTGGTTGGTGGTACCCCCCTCTAGCAATGGTTCTTCACCATCTTCATTGAGGAAATCCAATGCGGATTTCTCGATGGCGGGCTCTTCTTCATTTGATCTAGGCTCGGATGTTTCTTCGAGCGGCATAGTGCGGTCAGCTAACGCTTCCAGTAAGGGGAGCTCGTTCGGCTTCAAAGGCCGGAATCCTTCCGCTACCTTCATTGGGTCGCCCTGGCGGATTAGTCCGTGAAGGTTCATCTCTGCGGACATTTTACAAGTATATGGGTTAGTATAAGTTCTACAAATATGCATGATAATTCAAATCTACAACATATAAATTAGACCTACCCTCTCCCTGTTCCGTAAGGAAGCACGGGTATAAGTCATCCCTCCCAAAGTAGCGGCGGCTTATCCCTACTAAGCACAGAAAGTGTTCCGGCAACCCTCTATGGAATTCTGTGCGGTGGGTATCTAGTATTTTTAGGTCCCCGCTGCTATAATCTTTGGCTTTGGGCGGATAGTCTTTGGGGGCTTTGGTTTTGAGTACGAAGGGAGTAGGGAACACCTTCTCATCTACAAAGAAGTAATGGTCGTACCAGTTCTTAAGGGAGTCTAGAGGCTTCCTATACGTCATAGGGGCATTCCCGGGTCGTTTTTTAAACGACAGCCACCCATTCACTAGCTGAGGAAAATAAAAAGCCCTAAAAAGGTTCACGGTTGGGGTTACTCCGCAGGTATGGCATGTATTTTCAAACTGGTTGATTTTACACGCCCCTATGCAGTGAAGGTGGGTTATGTGGAAGTCATAATATAATAAAAGGTCTACCAAGAACTTGGATAAGGGGATACGGTAGTTGGCCGAGTCAAACAGGCGTGTGTATATGCCTATTTTCCCCGCCGGTGCATCTGTAATCGCTTCACCCTCACCTGGATAGGTGTGGTGTACGCTTTCGCGTACATAATACTTCGACAGGAAGTCGAGGTATTTTTTCACAGACATCACGTTAAGGACATCCGTGATAAGGGGGTTGTCCTTTACCATGTTTTATAAAAAGGTTTTTAAAGGCGTGATGATCTAACCTGCGGCAAAGGAAGTCCGTGGAAAAGAAGGCAAAGTTTTGGAGATAAAAGCTTGAGAATAACAATGGCGGAAGAAGGGTGAGTTGTGTGTGTAACAAACACGCAAACCAGCTCTTATATAGGGTTGCCTCGGTTTCCGAGGTACCATGGATATTCGACACGTGTAAGCCACCTCGCCTATCCAACAAATAGGATTTCTGACATTTCTGCAAAATCAGAGGGGGACCCCACGGGTCACTTCTTAGCAGTTTTACGTGGCTCAAGGGTGGACATTAATGGTGCACTTTTGCAGGCATGCGACTGGAATGTTGACTATCATTAATGTTTTTATTCTGGTGTCGGGATATGCGGCTCTTACCTAAGACCGTATTTAATGATACATTTAAATTGTCTCGGCTGTTACGTGCGGCTGGGGTGTTCTTCAAAATATATTCCTACGACGGGTCGCCACGTGCGGCCAGAACAAAATTTTCAATGTTTCTCATTTCATAGGTCTTCCTTGGTATGTCCGGGGAGCACCTTGATAGTCTAGAGGTTACGCCTACGGCTGTAACAACTAGACTGGGGGACATGATGACATATAGTCCCCAGCCGGGTCATGAACCCGGCCCACGGGTACTACCCGTATCTGGCCCATCACAGATGGGTGGGATAATGTCATTTAGGCTTATGGGCTTGGATGAACAGTGACCGCACACATGTGTGTGGCCCACGGCCCGGTGCGGCCGACATAGGGTTAGACAGAATCATATTCTGTCTAGGAATAGGTTTACCCCAAAAGGGAAGGATATTCACTACTATAATTAGAAGATAACAATCATTCTAATTCTGATAGTTATCCTTTCCTTGGGGCCGAAGTATCAGTGGCAGCCCACTAGGGTTCCACTGCCTATAAAAGGAACCCCAAGGGTTCCACAAAGGGATTACGCTCTATACTTTCAACTCACATAAACCCTAACCGATTACTTACTCTCACGCCGGAGTGGGAAACATTCCCACGGTAAGCCTAACGCGTGCTGTTTAGTATGCAGGATCCCAACCAAACGATTCACTTGGTGTAGGAGCCGGAGCCCAGCCAACCCGAATTAAGCCTAATTCGGGTCTAGCAAGGATCACCCAACTTTTGCATCAACACTTTCTTTATCCTAAGTGTAGGGGAGACCCGTTGGTGTTTGTTATTTCCTCTCTTCTTCTAATCAGGGATTCGAGCGCTCAATGATCCACTCTTGATGATTTTTGACGACTCGCGATTCCGTGTTTCCCGTCTTCCCGGTTCTATCCTAAACTCTTTTCGATTCACTATTTTATATTTCTCAATATTAAAATAGGAATTTCGTTAGTTGTCTCTTCCTTAGCAAGATTTAAACAAAGTGCACAATGTACTAAGTGTAGGGGAGTTTACTCCCACATGCTTAAACATTGAGGACAATGTTTATATTAAGTGTAGGGGGGACTTCTATCGAAGTTAAGTGGCCTTTTCCTTGTATTTGTCCTCATTTTAACCGGAAAATTAATTTTTCGACATTTTTCAAAATTTTTGATCTATTTTGGCCCATTAGTTTTTCCCTTTGTATAGTTATTTTCTTTCCTTATTAGAATAAATTTTAATAAAGTGGTTTTAATTTTCAAACGTTGTGAATCTTTTTACTCAACCCGAGTTTACTTATCTTAGTTTACTCTAGCTAGTATCCTTAACGTGTTTAAGTCAAGTTTTGCTAGGCTTTTATATAGGGAGCTATAAAACGCGAAAGTCTTAACTCTCACGGGTTAAGAACAAGAACTTTTCGCAAGTTCCTATAATTGATCCTAGAGAGTCGTTTATCAAGGGAACTTTAAAAAGCGATTTCTAAACTTGAAAGAGTCTAAGTATTTGCAAGATCCTATAGGCGACTCGAAAACCCAAAACTTTGATTTAATAGGCTAAGCATCCACGAGTCTCATTCCTTGAGATTTTAAACTGTGGAGAACGAAAGATGATAGAGCCAATTATAAGTTTGGTATTCTTTCATGAATTTATGTTAGTTAATTATAAGCCTATTCTCCCATCGCTTGCTAATAAATTTATCTACAATAAATAAGGTTGTACGATTTGAAAAGTTACTTAGCTTCTAGCCCAAGATCGTTTAAAAGTTGCTCGGTATGGATTAGAGTTCATAGCCAAGGCATAACTTATTGAAGCGGGACGCGAAGATTGGCGAGTCCGAAAAGGCCCTAACAAGGCATGAGGGCTACATTTTATTGCTAAAGATCCAAAGTGATGTGAAGAATCATTTATCAAAAATCAATATGAAGGATCGAGACACACGACGAAAAGTAAAAACTCCCCAAAAGTCATGGAGAAGTCTATCCGAAAAGGCCCTAACAACGTATGAGGATAAATAGATCCAAGTCCAAAAAGGAGGCGGATCGTTGTATATCAAAATCCCAAATAAAGATTGGAAAAAATGAAGAAGTCGTGGTCCAAGTACGAATCTCTCAAAACTTCAAGTGAAGAAATTCCTATATGAAGAGAAGACCATTATTTCATGAACGTCTCTCAAGATTTGAAGTATGAAGTCGCTGCCAAATATCGGTCCGAGAAAGGTCTCAAATCGCGAAGCGAGTTATGCCAAAATATGAACTTTATGAGGTCCCGAGAAGCAGTTTTAAAAGATTTTGTCCTTTAGCTAACTATTGATTAAATCGTCCCACTTTATTTTCAGCCTAATAAACTATCGAAATAAGTCAACAATGCATCCTCGTGATCATTCAAGACAATAATAAAATATAATAGATACACCTAGGAATAAGGGGGTCTAAGTGAATAATTGGCCCACATGAGTTCGTGTTAGTTTACTAACTTATAATAACAATGATCTCGTTTTTAAGCTTGGTTTGGAGAAAGTGAAAACTTAAGGATGATGATCATTCACAACATTTCCAAAACCCAAGGTGTGTTTTCGAGTTCTTTACTTTGAATGTTTATAGTTTTCTATCTCTTTAATAAAGGCCAATGTGGATTGATTAGGATGAAAAATGTAATCCTGCTTTGTAACTAATGCATTGTATGAGGACATTGCAATGGTCAAGTGTCGGGGATTTTATAGGTGTGTAAACACCCATCCTTTTTACCACTTAATTACAATAATAACCGAGCCAAAACGTGTATTTTATGTCATTTATGTCGGAATTATGCGTGGTTTCTGTTTTTGTTGTGATTTAGGACGAAAAGGTGAAAAGTGGAGAAAACACGGGCATTCACTGGCTTTTATCGAAGAAAAAGACGAAAGACGAAGTCGAGATGTCAAGAGTGCAAAAAGAACGGAAGTCCATGACCAATTCTGAAGATTTATCGAAGAAAAAGTCAAAAGACGGAAGTTTACTAAAAGCCGAAGAACTCAAGTCTAATTTATTGAAGAATTACAAGACGAGTTTAAAAAGAAATCCCGAGACAAAGTCATTAAGTTCAAGATTTAAGAAGATTTAAGAAGATTAAAGAAAGCAAGGACTTAAGCATGCAATTAAGAAAAGATGAAAGAGGGAGGAAGCTTCCTAAGCACTACTTAATCTCCCCTATAAATAGATTAGGATTTATTCATTTTCATTTTGGTGGCTAGTTTGACAAACTATGCTCTTCCACTTTAATTTTTGCACATTTAAATTCATGTCATTTACTTTATTGTCAAATTTAAATACATATCTTGCACCTTAAATACCTTTAATTTCAAGTAAGTTTCCTTTTAATTCTTGTCAATCTTTATCTTTATTGTTTGATCTCCTATCTACCTTTCTTAATCTTTGATTTCTATGTTTATTTGTTCATGTTCATGTTCTTATTTTTATTGCTTTGATTAAAGTGGGTTTTGATTATTTTGATCATTATTGTTAGTTTTGTTGATTTGGATTGTTAGTTTATGATTAGTAGATGTTTTGTGGTTTGTTTGATTTAATCTTTTGGTTGATTTTGATTAGTTTTATCTAGATTCGTGTATATTGTTCTTCCTTGTTCTTCGGTTTCTGTTATTGATCTTTCCCAGGTAGTATTCCGGATCAACAGCGCATTCTGGATCAAGGTTGTGTGGAAAGTTATTCCGAATCAAGGCTTCATCCGGAATAAGTGACATATTCCGGATCAACCAAACATTCCGGATCAACAGAACATTCCAGATCAACCAAACATTCCGAGTGAAGGCTTTGTGAAGAAATATTCCGGATCAAAGGAGATATTCCGGATCAAGAGGGTTTATTCGGAATAATTAATTATTCCAGATCAACTTGTTCATCCGGAATCTTTAACATTCCGAACCAAAGAAATTATTCTGGATCAACTTGTTCATTCAGAATAGCTTAAATATTCTGGATCAAGGTTCATTCGGAATATATTCCGAACGAAGGGCTTTATTCCAGATCAAGCAGAACATTCCGAATCAAGGATTTTATTCCAAATCAATACTTTATTCCGGATAAGTGACATATTCCGGATAAAGGATTTATTCTGGATCAAGGTTTTTGGTGAATATTCCGAGTGAAGAAGAACATTCCGGATGAATGTTTATTCCGAACGAAGGATTATTCTGGGTGAGCTGTTTTCAGGTTATTTTTAATTTCAGTTTTCTTAACTTTCTGTTTTTAATTTTTAAGCTTAATTTTTCCCGCCTTTTTCCTTAGTCGCACTTTAAGATTATTTGCCTTAGATTTATTTTTAGCCCTGCCTTAGTTTTAAGTTTTAGTTGCGTTTTAAGTTTGCCTTAGTTAGTTTTAAGTTTGCGTTATTTATTTTAGTGCCTTTTAATTTTAGTCACGTTTTTAAAAACTCGCCATTTACTTTAAGTTAGAGTTAGATTTATTTTACTTGCCTTTTACTTTAAAGTTTTGCACTTTTATTTTAAAAGACAACCAAAAACATTCTTTTTCACCAAAAACAATTGAGTCGTACTTTGAACCGGAAATCAATTCGTTAACATACCGAATTAAATTGAACCTAGCAAAATATTAGTTATCAAGGTTCGTGGAGAATTTTTCACGTTTAGCCTTGTCCTTGACTAAGCTGATATGAAAAGGGGAGAAATTCTTCTAGAGTGATGAGCGGGAGAAAAGCTTTGAAGAACTTAAGCAGAGGTTGGTATATGCACCTATTCTTACTCTCCCATCTGGCACATGTGGATTTTAGATCTATAGTGATGCTTCAGGGAAAGGTCTTGGCTGTGTTCTCTTGCAGCATGGGAAAGTGATTTCTTACGCATCACGAAATCTTAAGACTTATGAGGAAAACTATCCTACCCATGACTTGGAGCTTGCAGCAGTTGTCTTTGCACTAAAGATTTGGAGTTATTACTTGTATGGTAAATCATGTGATATCTTCATGGATCACAAGAGCCTAAAATATATCTTCACTCAACGAGAACTGAACACGAGGCAAAGAAGGTAGTTAGAGCTGCTAAAGACTACGACATCAATCTTCAGTACTATCTTGGAAAGGCGAATGTAGTGACAGATGCTCTCAGCAAGAAGTCGGGCATGATTAACGACAGTAAGATAGAAGAAGAAATCATACATAACCTAGAACGACTTGACATCGAGTTTATGGTACGTGGACATCATGGCTACTGAGCTAATCTTAGAGTTAAGCCAGACTTACTCTCTAGGATCGAGGAAGCTCAGAAAGATGACGGTGAAATCTGGCCGATTATTCAGAACATCGACCAGCAAACAGAGTTTTGGGCAGATGGTGATGGTATCTTATGGCAGGGCACTAGATTATGTGTTCATGTTGACATTACACTAAGGGAGGCGTTGCTGACTGAAGCTCACGGCTCTCCATTCTCCATTTATCCTGGTTCCACCAAGATGTACCATGACATCAAGCAACATTTCTGGTGGAGTGGTATGAAGCAGGATGTTGCTACCTTTGTATCTAAATGTCTTACCTGCCAGCAGGTTAAGATTGAACATCAACGAGCTAGTGGTTTACTACAACCATTAGATATTCCAGAGTGGAAGTGGGACAAGATCTCCAAGGAATTTGTCACCGGACTTCCGTAGACCCAAAGGAAGCATGACGCCATTTGGGTTATTATTGGTCGACTGACCAAATCAGCATAATTTCTACCAATCCGCAAGGATTATCCCGTTAGCAGATTGGAAGATATATATCAAAAGAAGATCATGAGACTATATGGTATTCCATCTTGTATCATATCGGACAAAGATCTCGTTTTACATCCCGGTTCTGGAGGAGTCTACAGAAAGCTTGGGGCACCAGACTTAAGCTTAGCACAGCTTTTCATCCTCAAATAGACGGACAGTCGGAGCGTACCATACAGATACTAGAGGACATGTTGCGAGCTTGTGCTTTAGAATGGACAAGAATTTGGGACGACTATATATGCTTGGTAGAGTTTGCATACAACAATAGTTGGCACACCAGTATCAAGTGTGAAACATTTGAGATGTTGTATGACAGGAAATGTCGCGCCCCGATCTGTTGGGATCAGGTTGGCAAGCGAATTCTTGAGGGTCCGGATATGATAGAGGTGACCAATAAGAAGTTTGCTATCGCCAAGGCAAAGCTGCAGGAAGCTCGTGCTCGTCAAAAGAGCTAGGCTGACACGCACCGTAAAGATTTGTACTTCAACATGGGTGATCATGTCTTTCTCAAGGTATCACCGGCACGTGGAGTCAATTGTTTTGGAATCAATGGAAAACTCAGTCCTCGTTTCATCGGACCGTTTGATATCCTCGAACATGTCGGTGACGTATCGTATGATCTGACGCTACTGTCTCAGGTGTCTCACGTCCACAACGTGTTCCATGTGTCCTTACTCAGAGGGTAAAATTATCATCCCCTACATATGGTTCATTATCCACTCGAGTAGACTAGTGAGGATCTTTCATATGTCGAGGAACCCAAAAGGGTTCTTGAGCGTCAAGAGCGAGTCATGAAGAGGAAGACGATTCCATTCATCAAAATCTGTTGGAGGGACCATCCTGAGCGGGAAGCCACTTGGGAGACAGAGGAGTCTATCCGAACTTCTTACCCTCAATTCTAGTTTTGATTCGGGTATGTTTCCTTTCGGCTTATGTTATCTCTAATTCGGGGACGAATTATTCTTTTTAGAGGGGAAGAGTTGTAAAACCCGCATAAAATACCATGAACAGTAAACACATGAAAACATGACTAATTTAAAACTTTCCATTAATAATATACGACACATGTCATGAACATTAAATTACAAGTATTATGTATATTATTAATGCATGATAAACATTACGTATAATAACTATTACACGACAATTAAAAACACGAACACACTTAGCAAATAATAAAACATGAAAAACGCATGCATTTGCTTTGGGATTGTGTTTAGACACGGAAAGAGAAAGGAGCAAGGGCTTTGGCCCGACCCATTAATAGTCTAAGCCTTAAACAATTAACCTCCAGGGAATTATCTTAATTTCACATTTTGAAAAACACAAGGAAACCCTAGTTGGCCTCCTCCTAGCCACGACACACCAAGGGAAAAACAAGGGAAGATTTTTGGTTTTGATCTTGAGAATTTACGTGTTAATGTTCGTGTTTCACTCCCCAATCCATTCACGTTTTCGGTATTAATCATAACCTTTATCTTTTTAATTTAATTATGATCATGTGTGTTTGAATCATTAAAAAAATGAATTAAAATATGTTACGAAAAGATTACAAGAATAAGGGTTGGTTTGGTTTGTTTTTGTTCGGCAACACGCAAACCAAGACCAAGATTGGTCTCGGTGGTCTTTTTTCTCCACCAACAGCCGCAACCCATATTGGGTCTGCGTGTGGTTTCGTTGGTCAGCCGCAAGCCACGGGTCCCCAAACAGGGGGAAAGGAAAAAAAACAATGGGAACCAAGACCCTCCATGATCTCGGTGGGTATGTTTGTCGTAGTCGAGGGACACGACCTCGGCTAGTAGAAACCATACGAAGACAATGGAAACCGGCAGCAAGGTTTTAACCTTGGCTGCCAGTAGTAACCACCCAACCGCCGGCGGTGGTGGTGTATTTGGGTGTTTGGTTTTTGTCTCAGGTTTTGGGCGCAGGTACAATTTAATTTAGGCATTTATTTTGTTAATTAATTAATTAATTACATGCACTATTAATTAATTAATTAAAAATCATGACTTAGGTAAATTATTAAAATTAATAATTCATGTTATAACCTAAGTATTATTTAGCATAGTTAAATTAAAAACCATGCTGTAATTTAATTAAATGTATAAGGTAAAGTTTTATTAAATTACCATGACATATTATTAATTAATAAAACCATGCATATCCTTATTAATTAATAATCATTTTAGCCTAAGTATTTAATTTAATAAACTTTACTTATATATCATCATGACTTATGAATTAAGATTATTAAGCTCTAGCTTATATTTAGACTTATAAATCTAGCTTATTTCTATTTTTGGAAACTTTCTATTTTTGGAAACTTTCTATTTTTAGAAATTTACTATTTTTGGAAACCTGCTATTTTTAGAAAGTTACTTTATATGACACTACGAGTATAGTAATACAAGAATAACTTAAATACATAATCAGAATATATGTAAAACATGAATAAATACAAGATAACACTTAAAATCAGTAAATCATGACAAGAACATATAAAATATTCTATGAACACAGAACCAGTAACACACACAGTAATCAGACAACTCTTACACGTCCCTTATTTATGTAGTATCCGTGAAGTCAGATTTGATCGTTTAGCTTCCATTCTAGCTTCACTACTGTACATAAGGTACGGATATTCCGTCCTTCAGTATAGACATTCCTTCGTATGTTTGATTAGAATTCCCCGTTTGCGGCCATCTATTTTCCCCAGTTATTTTATATGTTTGTGCTTAGGTTATATTTTAAATGCCTGAGCTATATACATGCATGACCACATCATCTAGTTACGAAGGTACCGTAACCATAACACTTGAGGCACCGGTGTTATGACTTCCCCACGACAGAGTGATTGCTCGTGGTGTCCCTTTAGTTTGGTCATTTATTTATATTATCATGTAGGGTGTATAGGTGCATCCTAGTTACATGTTTCAGTCAGGATTTTCATGATGAATGTGGTGTGTGCCTTGCATCCTTCACATTAGAGTTGATCCCTCCTCCTAGACCAGTATAATTAGAGGTAACCACTCTAATTGCATGATGAGGTCACCCCTCTAAGTATTCATGCACGTTCATACCTCATGACCTATATGGGCTCTTGGCTAAATTTAAAATACAGTTTTCATAAGTTAATCATAAGCTTTTCAAAATATAATACTAGTTTTATAAACATGTTCTAGGTTTTCCCGGACTTATGCATTTCTGCTTCTAATCAGTATTTATTATGCTCATGTCATTCATACTATGTTATATCCGTTCACTGGACGTCTTGCTCAACGGTTTCCTTTCCATGTTCCCGAACGGTAGTGAAAGTCCGTAAACCAAGCTTGAAACAATAAATTTAACTAATCAACACACTTAATTACTTTTCAAACGTAATACTTATTATTGTATATTAAAGAATTACAAGTGTTATGGATAACACGGTGATTAGAATGTGTTGTGCACACTTTCGACAAACTAAAACCTAACTTATGAACACAGTTGCAGCTGTTTGGTTCAATAAGTTCTAAGAGTTAATGTGTGAAATGTGGCAAAGTGTTGAACATTAACTCTAGGCTACATAACCTATTTATAGTAGTACGAGGTTGACTCCAAGTACTGGTTGATTGTGACTACACTAGACAGACACTTGTCAGACCTCTGTCACAAGATGCTCTTCTATTCTTGGTAGTCTGCCACAATGCTTTAGGGAACCAGAGCTGACAAAGTTTCCCTTTTCTTCATAGTCTCGTACACACTAAGGTATGTCCAAAGTGTACTGAGTGTTAACATGGTATTTTCACCCCTGTTAACCCTCAACCCCTCAGAGTCCCTGATACATATTGGCTGTTATCCATCACAGCCAATGAGCATGTCTTCAAGTAATCTTCGACTTCCTTGACAATGTCTCTGACATGGACTCCTCTGAGGTTGCTCACAAATACTAAGATCTCCGTGAGTCTTGCGATACTTGCCTGCCTCCTAGGCACAGGCAAGTTAATATCAAACAGCTTGATTTGTGTTTAAATCTATGATACAAGGAATCTAATAAACTTAGGTTCCCAACAATCTCCCCCTATTTAAACATAAATACAGCTAGATCTACATAAGTTAAGGTAAGTGAGATGAAAACTTCTTCTTACTTAAAACAGATCTAAACAAACATACCTCATGATTTATTTAGACTTAAAAGAAATTACAAGTACATAACATAAGTGAAACAAAATATGAAAGTAAAGTTCAGCTATGAAACACTTCAAGAGTCATCATTCTTGATTCTTTCTTCAGCTTCAGCTAAGTCTGTCCTGGTATCCAATTCGGCCTGCAAAGCTTGTGCAAATACCTTGGAATACTCTGTGTTGATTTTAAGTGCATTTTTAAGACAAATAAGTTGAATGGTTGATCCTAACCCCAGCTCTTCTTCCCTTTGAAACGCATATTGACATGCCCTGTTCATGAAGGACATACCTTTCTCAGGCTCAGTATATGTCTGACCATCTATAGGGCCTACAATCCCATTTGGTAAAACCAAATCCCTGTGCATTCCATCCACTTGAACATCATCTGTAACGAAGGTTTCCTTAATAAATTGAGTCATCCTTCTTCTTTTCTTTCCATACTTTGGAAGATCTTGTTCAAATAGCTATGGTGGGGGATCTATCTTAAGTTTGGCTACAGTTTCTTTAACCCAATTAAACTTAGCTTTGAGGGTCTTAAGAAGAGTAAAATTTTCCTGTCCAGTTCTTTTTGCAGCTAAAGACTCAAGTTCAAACCATTCAGTCAGGCCAAGTTTCTTTAACTAAAAGTCTTCAAAGAGATCCATATTGTCATGTTGGTTATCTCTCCACAAAATCATTTGTGGTGTATTAGTAGACTTGTGAATAGTATACTTGAACTTGGTGATTTTTCCAGGTGCAAACCTGTTGTTAACGCAGGCATCATAATTAGCTTTTACCTTTTTCAGTGCCTCTTTCCGTTTTACTTCCATTTCTTTCAACCTTTGTCTTTGCTTCTCCTTTTGAAGTGGAGTCATTTTTCTTAGAGTTGTCTCATTAAGCTCCTTGGCTTTCTTGATTTTATTCAACCTCTTGAAATCAATAGCCTGTTTCTTAATTTCTTCAGCTGTTAGAGGGTTCTCATTTGATGCTATGAAGGTTGTGAATTGGGATAGTTCAGTATTAGATCCTCCTGTCTCTAGCATCGCAGCTATTTTCTTTAGCTTGGCGTCTGAGTCTACCACAGCTAATTCCTTTCCTTTCTTCGAGACAGAGGATACCACACTTGCGTTTTTCAACACTTATGCTTGTTTGAGGAAAGCCATCCGAGCTTGGTTTTGTACAGCTTTGGGTAGGGAGCTAACAGTGAACTTAAGTTTCTTGGAAGCTGGTTCACCATCATCCACAGCCTCGCTGGTGTTAACCAGAGTCAAGGATTTTGATGAATCAACTCCATCCTTTGTCTGTTGCTCCCCCTTTATTTCATGCTCATCATCAGGTATGATTACTGGAGTGATGACTTGGAGAGGGATAGGTGAAGGGATAGTGTTGTCAGCTGATTCTGAGCCTTGTTTAGCCATTTGAAGGTTAAGTACTTTTTCCTTCTCCCCCTCACGTTCAGTCTGTCTTTTCAGACGTTTGGATGAATGTGCCTGAAAGTGTTTAGCAATCTGCTCAATAGAGGCAGCCATTTCTCTTTGCCTGATTCTTGAAGCTATGGAAATTTTCAGTAGTTGGTTGCAATTACCATTTGTGTTGCGATGAACACGATGAACTATGAAGTAGGTGTGACAAATTTGCATGTCTCGCACAGCTTCAAACTCTCTATGCATATGAAGGTCTACGTGATCTTTGGCCTATTCTAAGATGATTGATTGGATGGATTTAATGTATGGATGATTAATAAAATAAAGAAGATGAGAAGGGAGATGAGGGTGTAGAGAGAGAAAGGAAAGAAGGGAGAAAAGTAGAGAGAGAAAGTAAAGATTGAATTGTGATTAATGAAAAATGACCAACCCCTCCTAACATGCTAGAAGGGGATATATATATAGCCCACCCTACATGTGGGCTATATGGACTATACATATACTAAGTGGATCACGAGCCCATTACATAATTATCGTTGGAGTGACCGATCCTTCATAAATACGTAAAACGTATTTCCAACAATCTCCCCCTAAGGGAGGTCGCTCCAAGAGACAAAGTTCTAAATAGTCTATATCTCGTGATCTATGCTAATTAAGATGTGACCGAGACTTTATTGGGAAAAACGTATTTCCAACAATCTCCCCCTAAGGGAGGTCACATCTTTTTACAAAATCTTAAACCTAGCATCTATGCTTGAGTCTTCGATCTTGTTCTTGTGAATATGCTTGATGTGATCTTTAACTTTAGTCTTGGGCATGTTTCCTTGACTTGACCTTGTGCATTCTTCACTTGTGATATTTGCCTCTTCGTGACTTCATGTTCCACATACTTGTACTTTTAAATTCTTGAAAGCTTCAGAGTTTGATACAGCGGAAGACTTGACCTTCAGGCTTTCTTGAATTTGTTGAAGTACTAATTGTATGTAGTATAAGCATGTGGTGACGACTTCTTCTGGATTGTACACCGCAATGCCACCTTCTTGTTACGCTGCATAAGACAGTTAGCAACAAACAATATACACGGATGAAATGGCCTTGAACATTTCATTCTAATTCGGTAGCATTTTACCTCTGGTCGGTGAAGACCGTTGGACGATATTAAATATCGTACTTGTGGCAGGTAGTTTCACTAAAGAACCTCCTTGACAAGATTTCGCGGGTAAACCCGTTCTCTTTACTCGACCGTCCAAAGCTGACTGCGAACGTAAAGAGTGAATCATTTGGATAATCTTATCCGCATGATTTGAAGCCGTCAATTCATATTCCTGGAACAAGTGAAGTTCAATTAAGAACCGCACCATCATTGCTTTCCAGTTCTCACTAGCTTGATTCATATAGAATCTTGCAAGTTACCTACCAAGTGCTGTTTGATGTTAACACTAGAAGGATTTCCATTCGTCACTGTAAATACTTAATAGTATTACTCTGAATGTTCTGGCAAGATCACTAAGATATTGCGTAGAGGCCAGGAACGTGTTTAAATTCATTTAAGAATTAAACCACTGTTGCTTTCCAGTTATCACAAGTTTGATTCATAAAGAATCGCACAAGTCACCTACCATGAGCTTTTTGATATTCGCTCAAGAAGGATTTCCATCTTCATTGTAAATACTTTCGTATTACTCGGATGTTCAGGCAAGATCATGAAGATTTTGCGTAGGACTATTAAGATCTTTCTTACTTTTCACAGTGTGTGAAGAAGCAAGGAAATATGAAAGTGTGTCCTAATGAGATATTTGATGATCTCAAATGGCTCTAGACTCGATCGTGCATTTTGGATTTTAGTGATCGGAGGCTGGAGAGGAGTGCCACCTTTTCAATACCAATTTATTCGGAGTGAATAAACCAATAGATAATGTGTTGATCTCCGTGTGATTAAAACAAATACCTTTTGAGAGATATTTGAGTTAGCTGGGAAGGGTTGTGCATTGCATCACTGGGTCCATGATGTCTTTCTTCAATATCAAGAATCATTAAAAATGATCTCAATAGCATATGAGTTGACCCGGTTTCTGCCTAAGGTTGCAAGGAGGGCTTCTTTCTTTACACCCTTTATCTTTACAATTCTTTTTCATTCTTCAACCCCTTCAATGCTTACCAATACGTCATCACTAGCACCTTGTTGTGATTTTTCCAGTGCTAACTTAAGTACTTGGTCGGCATTCAGCTACGTTCACAATCTTTCTCCATCTGTCCTAGCTATGGAATGTCCTTGGGAAGATTCCTCCGGTTCTAGAGGAATCATTGGACTTTAACCTATCCTACCATCCTTATGTCACCACAATCTTCATCATCGTGAATAGAGATGTTTTGGGTAAGTGTATGTCACCATGAAATCCATTTTGAAGTGCAAATCCATTTTGCTCCCCCTTAACATATGCCACAATATCCGAAAACATTTCGCACATGTCGAGATGAGCTAGCACGTTAAGTCAAACCATTTTTTGATTAATCATTTCCCATATTAAATCACATTTTCTCCACCATATTAAAAATATTAACCCAATCAATGTTTTTAATATCAATTGATTTAATAGCATTTTAAGAAAATTTAAGAAGAAAAATGCAAATCCAATTATCTTCATGAATTACACAAGCTCCCCCTCAAATTAATGAGGGTGTACTTGAAACGTAAATAAAATACCTTTTAAACACAAGTGTAAGGTTTTTATCACGTGCAAAGATCATATATGATAATTAATTCACAATATTAGCAATTTACGAGGTTGGACTTGAATGATGGAGAACATCATATGAAAGAAGCACATGGTTCTTGTTCACGAATGTTGGTCTTCCTCGTAACTTCTGAAGTTATCTCTTGACTCCATGTGTATGATTGATATCGTTGTCTTGACACCAATATGTGAACTTGGCACTCTCGGCATCAAGGATTATGAATGCTGGACAATTGCTCCCCCTCAATTGTTGACCCGTGTTCTATTGAAAGAGCTGTAGTCACCGTTTGAGTAGTCGCATCGTCGAGTATGTAGATATAAATTGTAAGTTGCTACGGTTGGTGGAGATGATAACTTCGGATTGTGAAGTCAAAGCTTTCCGGTGAAATGCTTGACTTCAAAGTGAAAAGCGGGTTACTATCGGAAATAATAGCAAACCATAATTGAGCATGTTTAAAATTTTTTAACTTCTGCTCGAACTTTATTTACAATCCCGTGTCATTATTGAATGACATTTCTAGGTTCGTAAATATTATCGATTCCAGAAGACATGCTCTTTTTATCAAAACATTTTTGAACACACAATTTTGAAAGATTTAGAAAAAACCTTTTGAGAAATTCTTGAAAAATTGTGTTCAAAGTTTTGAAAACCAATTACTTGAGCTTAAGATTTGGAATATCTTGGGAAAGCTCAAGTCTGAGAAGTTGTAAACTTCTCGTTGTAAGGATAAGTTACCATCGGCGATAACCTTTCCTTTTATCTGAAGAACGAGTCCTAAGCTGACATTTACTTAGAAGTCATTTTTCATGAGCTTGAAAACTTTGACTGTTTTAACGGAAAGCTCATGACCGAGAAAGGTTAATTTCTCGTTATGAGGAAAAGTTCTCTTATTTAAAAAATACACTTTCCTTTCTGAGCTTAAAACTTCGAATGTTTTAATACAAGATCATGACCGAGAAAGGTGAATTTCTCGTTAAGAGGATAAGTTATCATAAAAGATAAACTTTCCTTTATTTTAAGTTCGAGTTATAGTCTGACATTTAACTGTAAGTCATTGTGCATGAGCTTAAAAACTTCGAATGTTTTTATTATTAGCTCATGCCCGAGAAAAATTAATTTCTCGTTGTAAGGATAAGTTTATCATCGGCGATAAACTTACCTTTCTTTGATGCACGGGTTATCGTCTGATATTTAACGATAAGCCATATACACGAGCTTAAAACCTTTGAATGGTTTTAGGATAAGCTCGTGTCCAAGAAAACTTAATTTCTTGTTAAGAGGGTAAGTTATCGTTGCGAAGATAAACTTCCCTGTCTCTGAAGTCCGGGTCATCGTCTGTCATTTAACGAGGAGCCATTGTGCATGAGCTTAAAAACTTGGAATGTTTTTGATATAAGCTCATGCCCGAGAAAAATTATTTTCTCGTTGTTAGGATAAGTTTACCATCGGCGATAAACTTTCCTTTCTTTGAAGATCGAGTTATAGTCTGTGATGTGACTATAAGTCCTAGTAAGCTTAGCCATGAATCCCCTGAGACACTTGTTTCTCCGATATCTGCTTCTTCAGCAACCAAACTCTAAGAGTGTCCTTAGTTGAACGGTATACAACGATTGGACCGCTTCGTTCTTTTGGACCATCAACTTTGGTACCTGCATTCTCATTAGGAGTTTGTATACTTTGACATGGGTTAGCGATATCTATTTTAGAAGCACGTGGGGGTTCACGGTTTTCTTTTCTTGTGTCAGAGGTGGCCTGAGGGGATGATTCACTTGTCTTAGTTGGCAAACGTTTCCTTTTATAGAAAACCTTAAGTTCAGGCTTAAGTGATGTATCATCCTTTGCAATTTCCTCCCTGGTAGTCTTCGTAGAATCAGAGACTATCCTAGTTAAAAGGCACTCGTTTCCTACAAGAATGAAAGTTCTACCAGTGGGGCGCCACATTTTACCAATGGGTTTGATTTTAGCAACCCACTGGGATTTAAGTCTAGCACGGGAGTTCACCTCATTAAGCAATTTTTTGATACAAGAATCATGATTTGCCGTAAAGACACATTTTCTACATGTTTTACAAGTAGCATATTTAATGTCCGAGTAAGATCTAGAATTCCTAGATGATTGATTGATGCTCCTAGGATGTGACATGCTACGGTTAGTAGTGTTGGGTAATCTAGAAGGCATCTGACTAGGTTGGACATTACTATCTCTTACATGTGTCTTTTGAATAGCTTCCCTTTGACCAAAATCATGGCGCACATCAGTTGAACTAGTTCTAGACGTGTTCATTGAGCTATTCTTAGAGAAACTAGGGGCAATCATCTGATTAGATCTTGCTAACGTTGTTTTGATCACATTGGGCCTAGTTGCTGGAGTGACTGGTCTAGAAAACTGAACCAAATCAACTTGGGAGGCAAACCGCGGTCTCGAGGATTGTGGTCGCTCGGATCTAAATGCAGTAGGTTGTCTGACGAACTGATTTGTAGGCGGTTTCCCCAAGATTGATGGTTTTTCAAGCTTAGTGTCCACACTAGGTCCTCTATTTTTCCTTAACTCGTTTTTCAATGCGGCTATAGCAAAGACTTTTCCTGTACTTGAGCCTTTAATGTCTCATTCTATTTAAGCACTTTATCTTGGGATGCCAATTTAGACTCAAGCAGTTGAATCTGTTTCAAAAGATTATCCTTTTCATCTTTAGAATCTAACACTTTTTGATCCAATTTTCTTTCAAGAACAACATTTGATTTTTCAAGTTTTTCAAAATATGTTTCAAATTTGTTCGTTTTCTTTGAAAATTCAATTTTGGCATCCTCAAGATCTTTTGATTGTTGAGCTACAATCGTTGGAGCTCTCTAATCTTGGAATCAGAAGCAGTCAATGAAGCAGTTATAATACAATTATCATGATGTACTATAGCATTCTGAACAATCTCTCCCCCATTATGACTTACATCGGATGAATCCGAAGTGGTATTTCTATCACTCTTTTCCATCCCGTGTGTGTCATAATTAGGTTCAGAACGCTAAATATGCGGCATGTCATCAGCATATACATAATAGACAACATTACATTGTACCTTGTTTGCAGGCTCTGCATCGTAAATGGGTAAGGTGTCATCAAGAGAAATCTCGTGAACATTCCCTGACGTGCCACTGGTATCATGTTGTCCTCCTGATTCCGTGCTCTTGCCATCGTTAGGCTCTAACTTGTCAACCGTATGACGATTCTCCTCTTGCATCTGCGTCATTGATGCTTGCACTCCATTATCATACCCTTGCTGAAATCGAGATCTTTCATAAATCGAAGACGAGACCGATGTCATGAGTTTCAAAATTGTATCACGGAAAACTCGAAGCTCGGTATGTGTATCTCGAAGAAATGATTGGCAAATCACTGAACTTCCAGGCTTGATGATATTGAATTGGAGGAAAGGCGTGAGTTGTGTCACAAGAGCCTTATATGCAAGTGCCGATGCAGAGTGATTAAAGTTTCCATGGTTGAGTTGCTCGGCGAGTTGGGTCAAAGTGGTAAAGATAGAGTCGATGAATATATGACGATCTTGACCAAAGATTGTCACAAATTCGCTCCCTCCTTGAATCCTCGAAAGAGTGACAAGATGAGACTGAAGCATTTGAAATGA
The DNA here is from genome assembly GCA_025667525.1 of Glebionis coronaria. Classification (NCBI taxonomy): domain Eukaryota; kingdom Viridiplantae; phylum Streptophyta; class Magnoliopsida; order Asterales; family Asteraceae; genus Glebionis; species Glebionis coronaria. The sequence goes on along the minus strand of CM046877.1, from coordinate 319,866,168 downwards.
AGTTATACCACTTTCTCTAGCGTTGGCTTGCACTTGATGCAATTCTCCCTTGTTCGATGTCGAATTCAAGAAATCCATTGAAAATCAATGAACAATAACGTTAAGAGTTACTGATTGATGAAAAATCCGTTGTCAATTGCAAATAATAATACCCGATGAAAAATCCTTCAGCAAAATAAACCTTGGCACTTTATCACGTTGTCACGACTATAACTTAATATCATAAATTTTTTTCAAAATAAAAATTTGAATAAAAATAAAAATATCAATTGATTATCAAAATTAAAAAATTAATATCCAAAATAAAAATTAATATCCAAAATAACTTAACTAAAATGTTTAAATATATAAAAAAGTAATTTAACTAAAAAAAAATCTAAAAAACGTTTTCTTTGAACAAAAAAATTGAAATAAAAAAAAATTTGATTTAGTATATGAAACTTGCCAAAAAGACGTGGCAAAAATATGAGGATAGGAAAAAGAAACGTGGCTAAGTAACACCCACTCACCCTAGCATAGAAACTTCCGCCAGATATATAATATCACTTCCTAAATTATTTGTAACCTCCGCCCTCACAATAATCTATCTCTCATATCCCAGTTTATCTTTATCTCTCTCGCTCCCAAAATCACTTATCAGAACCTAATTAATTCTCTCTCAAATCTCAAAACAAAAAAAAAAAACTGATCTCTCAATCTTCTCTCATAAACCGACGCCAACCATTAAAACAGATTCATCCATTCTCATCTAATTCCCAACCTTATATCAAGGATCTTCAGTAATTTCGAGGTGTAAAGGCTAACTGATTTTCAAGGTCTCTAAAAGAGAGGTCTCGGGTAGGTTTGTTTATCTTGATTTGTTGAGTCTTTCTATCATCTGTAGAGTCCTTCTTGGGATTTTTTGTCTAGGTGAAGTATGAGGGAGTCGAGGTTTTTGTGAGTCTGTGTGTCGGTTTGTGTTTGAATGAATGGGTATCGTTTTTGAGTCAAAATTTTTGTTGAAAAATCTAAGGTTTTGGTGTTGGGTCTGTGATAAAAGTGGTCGAGGGTGGGTTAGGTGTTGTAAGTTTGAGTGGTTCGAGAGTCGAGAGAGAGTTGTGGTGTTTTGTAACAGTCGAATCTTGAGTCTTGAGTGTTGATTGTGATGAGTCGAGGTTCGAGTTGAGTTTTTAGAGTCGAAGGTGGGTGGGTGATGTTTGTTTTAGACGAGAGTGTGAGGGGTGTAAGGTTGTTTGGGTCGAGAGTATTGTGAGGGTGTGAGGGTCGAGAGTGGTTGTCGAGGTTTTTGTTGGACGAGAGGTTGAGGTCGAGAGATGTGAGGGAGTTCGAGAGTATTGTGAGATTTGGTTTTGAGTCGGGTGTTGAGTGAGTCGAGGGTGTTAAAGTCTAGCGTCTGGTGAGGGAGTCGTGGGTGAGGGGCGAGATGAGAGTTGTGGTCGAGTCCTGAGAGAGGTGTGTTTGTGTTTGTGTGAGGCTGAGAGGTGTTAGAGTCGAGGGTCTTGAGTCGAGAGGGTTGTAGGTTGGAGTCCGAGTGTCGAGGGTTTGAGGGAGGGTCGAGGGTGAGTCGTGTGAGGTGAGGAGTAAAAAATTGGTGTCGAGTCAAAAAGGTTTCCGTTATGTTAGAATTGTGTTCATTCGGAAGATTTCGTTCATTCGGAAGATTTCGTTCATTCGGAAGATTTTAGTCATTCGGAAGTTTCGTTCATTCGGAAGATTTCGTTCATTCGGAAGATTTCATTCATTCGGAAGATTCGTTCATCCGGAAGATTTCGTTCATCCGGAACTTTTGTTCATCCGGAAGATTTCGTTCATCCGGAACTTTTGTTCGTCCGGAACTTTTTTTTTTGTTCGTCCGGAACTTTAAGAATGGAAGAACAGTTGTTGGGACAGATTTGGACAGAAAGATTATACAACAGAAAGATTTGGAACTTTATGAATGTTGGACAGAAAGATTTGGACAGAAAAATAGAAAACTAATAAAAATTGAGAAACTGATTATATAAAAAAATTTATAAAAACTGATTATATAAAAAAAATAAAAAGGTTATATAAAAAACTGATAACAGAAAAACCCAGATAGGATAAAACTGATAAACTGATAAACGAAAATCAATAATAAAAAATTAAAGTGGAAACTGATTATAAAAAAAATAAAAAAGGATAAAATTAAAAGTTCAATTTAAAGAATTCAAACAAAATGCAATCAAAATAGAAAGGGTTTTATCAATAAAAATACAAAATTAAAAAGAGAAAAACACAAACTTTTTATAAAAACAAAAACTTTTTAAGATTTGATAATAAAAGTTTTTTATTTTTGTATAAAAATTTGTGATTTTTATCTAAAAAGTAAGTAAATATAAAGATTTGACATGATTTAAAGCATAAAAATACAAACTTTTTAAGATAAAAGCTTGATTAAATCAAAACCCATCAAAATCAAACAAAATAAAAACAAGAATAAACCAATCTAACCATGCTCTGATACCAATTGAAGGTCTACGTGATCTGTGGCCTATTCTAAGATGATTGATTGGATGGATTTAATGTATGGATGATTAATAAAATAAAGAAGATGAGAAGGGAGATGAGGGTGTAGAGAGAGAAAGGAGAGAAGGGAGAAAAGTAGAGAGAGAAAGTAAAGATTGAATTGTGATTAATGAAAAATGACCAACCCCTCCTAACATGCTAGGAGGGGATATATATAGCCCACCCTACATGTGGGCTATATGGACTATACATATACTAAGTGGATCACGAGCCCATTACATAATTATCGTTGGAGCGACCGATCCTTCATAAATACGTAAAACGTATTTCCAACAGCATAGTCAACTCATGAGAAGAGAAAAGTGCAGGTACCTCTGTGACGATGGCATATTTGATAAGTGTGGACAAATGAATAAGTCCTTGGGACACTCCTTTTCTTGTACCATCCTTAATTGGTTCATTGACGGCATCCCTAACCGCCTGTGTGATGATCTGAGGAAAGTTGACAGTGAAAGAATGCATTTTAGATTTTATGATGTCCAGCTTTCTTGACAGGCGTTCCATGTCTGATTTATGATGTTCAGGCTTAAGATCATGGATGTTCAGACTTTGGCGTGCATAATCATCCTCTCTTGGCAATATGTCGAAGTTGGTTTGTGTAGGATGATCAAACAACAAGAATTCAGCTGTCGGATCATATGCAGGCCTTTGGAACACTATAGTAACTAAGGTAGCATAAGTGGGAGTTACTACAGCTTCCTTGGGAGGAGGAGTGGGGTCAACAGCTGGTGTGGACATAGCGATATCCTTTGGAGGATACAGAGATTGCTGGTCATCATCTTCTTCATCATCCTCCTCCTCAATCATCCCCTCAGGGAGAATCTCATCATCTGGAATGGATTCAGGTTCAGAGAATTGTAAATTTAGGAGATCACATCCTCCTCAACATCAGGCATGGACTCTTCCTCATTTTGTTGATCCTTAATCAATGTATCAGCTCCTTTATCTAGCTGCTCTAGAGATTCTATGTTTGGCTGTATAACATCAGCCTGTAAGTTGTATTAAGTTAGTAACAGTGAAATAAATGAAGGGAATGGTCGCCAGTTCGCTGTCCCAGAGAGGCTGAGGATGATTATTCAGCCACTCCAAAGGATAAATCCTTGGGATTCTTTTAAGAGTGAAAAGTATAAGGTTAATGGTCACCATTCGCTGCCCCTAGGAAAGTTGAGTGTGATTATTCAGCCCCCCCAAAAGGTTGAAACCTTTGGGACTCTTTTATTTGTGAAACATATGTTGTTAATGATCGCCTGTTGCGCTGCCCCTATGAAAGCTGAGGGTGATGATTCAGCTCCCCCTTAAAGGATAAATCCTTTGGGATTCTTTTAAGTGTGAAAAGATGTAGGGTAAGGTCGCCTTGTAACGCTGTCCCTAGGAGAGCTGAGGATGATTATTCAGCTCCCCTAAAAGTAAAACTTTTGGGATTCTTTTTCTGAAGGAACCAAGAGGCTGTATGAAGTACAACTACTCTAGTTTGAGACATATATGTATTCAGGTTGTTGTTTGCCTGAATACTGTCTAGAGGGTGCAGGGTCATCAGGGTGCTTTATAAACACAAATGAATCACTCCCTGGTGTAGAGACAGGGTGTATAAAAGTCTTAAAGGATTTCTAAGTTCATACAAAGACTCCTATGGGTCGAGGATAAACCTAACTTCACCACTCTCACCTATAGACATTTGAGAGTGGCTGCTTGTGGACCTCTAAAAATGATAAGACTGATTACCTGTGTGATATCAGCAGAATTTGGTTGGTTCCCAGTTTTGTCAGCTGACATCGAGATGCTAGACTCCTATTGTTGGTCAGCTGAAGTCTCTGTGTCAACAGACATCTCTGGAACAGTGGAGGATGAGAGGTTCACGTTCTTCTTTACCCTGGCCTTAGAAACAGTTTTGGTTTGGGAAGAAGATGGGTTTTTCTTCTTCTTTGGTTGTTGGCCAGTTGTTGCCTTGGACGACATGGTCTGCTGCCCAGAGGTCAAAGACGCTGACTTGCCAGCCACACCAGATGTATTCACCTTCTCATAGGAAGGGAGCAAGGACTTCACAACAGAAGGTTGTTTATTGGCAATGTTCAGCATATGAGAAGTAGCAGCCACATCCTCAGGTCCAATCTCCTTGTAGATAGCTCCAGTAATATGATACGGCTTCAGGGTTGTGAGTGTAGAGTTGTGTTAGTTCTCACCTAATAGGCTTTGAAAGAGAAGAGACAGAAAGCGAACATAGCAAATATTTTTCTCCCTGACTTGATTTGTAATAAGTGTGAAAACACTTATCCTTTTACCACTTATTTCCAATAATAACAAGACCAAAACGTGTATTTTTGTCGTAAAATTCGGAATTATGCGTGGTTTGTGTTTTTATTGTGTTTTAGGACCAAAAGATGAAAAAAGAAGAAAACAAGGGCTTTCACGGGCTTTTATCGAAGAAAACGAGAAAAGACGAAGTCAAAAGATCAAGAGTGCTTAAAGAACTGATGTCCAAGACCTATTCTGAAGATTTATCGAAGAACAAGTCTAAAGACGGAAGTTTAATGAAGTCGAAGAACTTAAGTCTAAATTAAAGAAGAAAATTATTAAGACAAGTTCGAATCCCGAGACGACGTCGAGAAAAGACAAAGAATTAAATCGAGTCGAGAAGAAAAGAAAGAAGGAAGCACCACACATGCACTTCCCACTTCCCTATAAATACCCTCTTAATCACATTAGGAGGGTGGTTAGCTAGTTGCACTTTTAATTTTTCTTTTCTAGTTTTTAGAGAGAGAAAGTTCTAAACTTTCTCTCACTAAGTTTTTCATTCTTCCTTTCTTTTAAGCTTTCATTAATCTTTGTATTTGAGTTTCTTGAATCAAAAGTTTAAGTTTAATCTTTGTGTTCTTTAATCTCCTTCTACATTTCTTGAATTTTACTTATTTCTTAATCCGAAACTTTGCTTTTGATCCGAAAACTTCATGATCCGTGATTGAATTTGAGGTTGTGTGGTTAGAAAGTTCATTTCTTTTATTCCTACGTAAGCTCACTCACGTATAAGCTATAAGCTCTTTATGCTTATTGGCTTATTTCAAGTTTTAGCTTATTGATTTTCGGATTTCTCAAAGGTTTTAGTCACTTTAAAGTTCCTTTAATAAAGTTTATGATCTTTTATGTTTAATAAGTTGTCAAATTTTAGCTTTTTGAGTTTTTTATGTTTCGGATGAGTTAGCTTATTGTACGTGCTTATTGAGTTTTAAGCTTACCACTAATTTCGGATTAAGTTTTGCTTCCATCGCAATCTTGGGGATTCTACACATTCCGACGGATTACTTGGTTTCTATCGCAATAACCCATCAAGGGTTCTACTTTGCGATAACTTGGTCATTCACACTTATTCCGATCTGGATTGCGATCGCTCATTGCGATCGCATATTCCGACGGGACTAAGGTCCATGTTAAGACGAAACTCTGCCCAAATTTACTTTACAACATTCCGATCAGAACCACTTTGCGACAAAGGTATTTGGGTTATTCTGATCTGAAACATTGCGATCTAGGACATTCCGATAAGCATCATTCCGACAGAATTGTATTTGACATTCCGATGGGTATTCAGCTTAATATTCCGATGGTTCACATGAATTATTCCGATGACTTGTTTTAATTATATTCCGATGGTATTAACTTTGGTGCATTCCGATAGAAAGGACTTGTTATATTCCGATAGTTTAAGTTTTTTAAGTTTTAAAGTTTTTACAAAGTTTTATGTTTTAAGTGTTTTTCTAAATAATTTTTAAACGTTTTAATTTCACTCAACGACATTTTCATACTTGCTTTTAGTTCAAATTAGAAAACCAAACCCAAACATTCTCTTGTTCACCAAAAGACAATTGAGTCATACTTTAGACTGGAAATCAATTCGAGGAGATCGGACGATAACTTTTCATACTTGGTGTAAAAGCCGAGTATTAAATGGCGCCGCTGTCGGCTCTTTTCGTTAAGATTAACGGTTTCTAGTGAGAGACGCATTGAATTTTGGGATCCGTTCTTTGGACGTTATTTTCCTTGCTTTAAAATTTTTACAAAAATCCTAAAAACTATAAAAAAATTTTAAAAATACAAAAACATTGAAAAATCATAAAAAGCAATTCTTTTCCAAAGGTTTTGCATCAAAAAGATTATATATATATTCTCTCTATGTATATTTTTCTTCTGTAGGTGTATGCGTACTAGATCTTCAAATTATTCTAAGCCCGAGACTCGTGAAGATTTAGATATGGCTGGTGTTCATAACAACAATAATAACCCACCTCTACCCAATTTGAATAACAATAACAACAACAATGTCCCCCTACCCGATTTACGAACAATGGAGGAATTGTGTCAACCCACCATGAACGGACACGGAGGCCCGATTGCGCCGATGCACATCACGGCTCAGGAGTTTTCTTTTTGAAGCATCACATGATCCAACAAGTGCAAACTAATCCATTTCGCGGAATTCCGGATGATGATGCCAACAAACACCTCGACAAATTCATTACCATCACCCAAAGCATGAAGTCACCCGGTGTTTCTATGGATGACCTTCGCCTCCAACTATTTCCCCACTCGCTTTCTCACCATGCTGAAAAATGGTTTGACCGTCTCCCAAAGAATTCTATTCACACTTGGGACGACATGACTCAACGCTTTTTGTCGCGCTACTTCCCACCATCCATGGTCACGAGCCTTCGTAACCAAATTAGTGGATTCATGCAAGACAATGATGAATCGCTCTTTGATGCTTGGGAATGATACAATGATTTGATCGACAGTTGTCCAAATCACAACATGCTCCCCGTCACTCTCAATGATACTTTCTACAATGGTCTCACTTTTAGTGATCGTGACACGATCAACGCCGCCGCCGGTGGTACTTTTATGAAAAGGAGACCGGAGGAGTGTAGAGAGTTGATTGAAAACATGACTACTCACCACAAGAATTGGGATTCATCCGCATCCTCAAGATCTAATCCGAGAGTCAATGTTTCTTCTACTACTTCCAATCCCGAGATAACCGAACTTACCCGACAAATCGTGGAGATGAACAAGAATTACATGACCATGGCCACAAACCACTTTCAACAAGCTAAAGCCGTTGCTATTTCTTGTGCACATGTGGTGGACCTCACTCTTACAATGATTGTCCTTCCACTCAAGGCAATTTTTGTGAAAACGTTAACGCGGCTTACGGTACTTATCCCACAGAAGGCTATCAAGCTCGTCCTCAAGGAGACTGTAGTTTTCTAATTTATCGTTCAAACAACTATCTTGCTCCACCCGGTTTTCCTCCTCCAAACCAAAACCAACAACAAAGCTATAACCGAAACAACCAATCCCGACCTCGTGCTAACAATCAATATCAATCCCAAAGAAACCCATACCCACCTCAAGGAAATTCTCAAGCTTACCAAGCTCCACCTCTTATTCAACCGATGGCATTAAATCAAGACGTCGAGACGTTCATGAGGACTAATAGAGAGATGGTGACGAATCCGTAGAGTCAATTCGTCAACTTGAAGGGAGAAATGGCGGAGCAAGGGAACGATATTCGAGCCGAGCTAAGGAATGACATGGTGAAACAAAGCAATTATATTCGTGCCGACATGAGAGACTCTTTCAGCACCCAAGCAGATAATTTACGTGATATGTTAGGTTCGCTCTTCCAAGGTAATCAACCCTCTTCTTCGGGTACTCCTCCGAGTAACACCATTGCGAATCCAAGATGGGAGATGAAAGCAATCACCACTCGTAGTGGAAAAGGTTATACGGAACCCGAGCTTCCTACACCTCCACCTGTGATTGTGAACAAGGAAAAAGAGCAAATTTCCTCACCTCCTTTTCCTTCTACCCCCATCCCCCCACCACCCGCGGTTGTGAGTGATCCTACCCCCCGAAAGCCTTCCTCTTCATCCGATATACCTTATCCTTCAAGGTTGAGGAAAGAGAAGCAAAAGAGCAAGGATGATATTCAGGTTTCAAACTTTCTCAAAATGTTAAAACAATTGAATTTTAACATCTCCTTTGCCGAGGCTCTCGCTCATATGCCTAAATACGTGAAGATGTTTAAAGATCTTCTTAGTCACAAGGAGAAGCTTCTTGACATTGCTCAGACCCAACTTAATGAGAATTGCTCCGCCGTTCTCTTAAGGAAATTGCCCACCAAACTTGGTGATCCGGGTCGCTTTTTGATTCCTTGCAACTTCCCGGGAGTAGAGAATTGCATGGCCCTAGCCGATCTAGGTGCCAGTATAAACTTAATGCCTTTAAGTGTTTGGAAGCAATTATCTCTCCCCGAGCTAGTCCCACCAAAATGACTTTGGAATTAGCTAACCGTGCGGTTGCTTATCCAGTGGGGATAGCCGAAGACGTCTTCGTTGGCGTTGACAAATTCACCTTCCCGGCGGATTTTTTTGTCGTTGACTGCGAGATGGATCCTCGTGTTCCATTAATCGTTGGACGTCCATTCTTGAGGACCGGTCGCACTCTCATTGGTGTAGCCGCGGGCGAAATAATCATGAGAGTTGGTGACGATAAAATTGTCTTCAACATGGGTAAGATTTCTAAGCAACCTTCTTCATATGAGAGTGTTAATGCTATTGATGTTCTCGATGAGGCTTGTGAAGAACACTTTCATGATGCTTGCAAAAGTAATCTCTCTTCTCTACCCACTGTTGAGACCGTTGCCTCAATTGCTCCGTCATTAACTCCATTTGGAGAAAGTGACTTGGATGATTTTGAAGCTAGCTTGGGTCCTCTCGATCTTAAGTATGATGATTCTCCCACCGATTGGGATGAAGACATTCGTACAATTGAGAAACTTCTCAATGAAGACCCGTTTTCTCCTCCTCCTCCTAAAGAGGTGATTAATGATGATCCATCGTTAGTTACACCATCTATTGAGGATCCTCATACTCTTGAGCTTAAGGACCTACCTCCTCATCTCGAGTACGTTTTCCTTGAAGACAACAAGAAGTTACCGGTCATCATCGGAAAGGACCTGAAAGAAGAAGAAAAATCCCGACTTATCGCCGTGTTGAAGAATCATAAGAAAGCGATTGCGTGGAAGATCTCCGATATTCGTGGAATTGATCTTGCACACATAAAATTCTCATGGAGGACGACTTTAAACCCACAATTCAAAGCCAACGAAGGGTGAATCCTAAGATCCATGACGTTATCAAAAAAGAGGTTATCAAACTTCTTGATGTGGGCATAATCTATCCTATCTCGGATTCACCGTGGGTTAGTCCAGTCCATTGTGTGCCTAAGAAAGGCGGAATCACCGTTGTTCCCAACGAAAACAACGAGTTGATTCCTACTCGTCTCGTTACAGGGTGGAGAGTTTGTATAAACTATCACAAAGTCAATGATGCTACGAGAAAGGATCACTTCCCCCTTCCTTTCATGGACCAAATGCTTGAACGTCTAGCGGGTAATGATTATTACTACTTCTTAGACGGTTTCTCGGGTTATTTTCAAATACCCATCGATCCCCAAGGCCAAGAGAAAACCACATTCACTTGTCCTTATGGAACATTTGCTTACAAAAGAATGCCTTTTGGATTGTGCAATGCTCCTGGGACATTCCAAAGGTGTATGATGGCTATCTTCCATGACATGGTTGAAGAAACTATGGAAGTCTTCATGGATGATTTATCGGTCTATGGTGATTCATTCTCTTCCTGCCTTGCCAATTTAGAACGTATGCTTAAGCGGTGCGAAGACACTCGCCTTGTTCTAAATTAGGAAAAATGCCATTTTATGGTAAAAGAAGGCATTGTGCTAGGACACAAAATCTCTAAAGCCGGTCTCGAAGTGGACCGTGCTAAAGTGGATGTCATAGCCAAATTACCTCCACCTTTAACCGTGAAGGGTGTGAGAAGTTTTCTGGGTCATGCGGGCTTCTATCGTCGTTTCATTCAGGATTTTTCTAAAATCGCTCGCCCGATGACCCACCTCTTGGAAAAAGATACCCTTTTTATCTTTTACAAAGAGTGTATCGAAGCCTTCAATCTTCTCAAGGATAAGCTAACTAAGGCACCGGTCTTGGTTACCCCTAATTGGGAGCTACCTTTTGAATTGATGTGCGATGCTAGCGACTTTGCTATTGGAGCGGTTTTGGGCCAAAGAGTGAATAAAAATTTCCAACCAATCCATTACGCTAGCAAGACAATGACGGGGGCTCAATTGCATTATACGACAACCGTAAAAGAGCTTTTAGCTGTTGTCTATGCTTTTGAAAAATTTCGCCTCTATCTTGTCCTTTCCACCACCATCGTGTATACTGACCATTTCGCGTTGAAGTACTTGTTAACTAAGCAAGATTCTAAGCCAAGACTTCTTCGTTGGGTTTTGCTCCTTCAAGAATTCAACATTGAAATTCGTGACAAAAAGGGAGCCGAAAACATAGCAGCGGATCATCTGAGTAGACTTGAGGATCCGTATCAAGGGGATCATCCAAACCAAGAGATCAATGACTCTTTTCCCCTTGAGACCTTAATGTCTATTCAGTCCAATCTTGATGACACCCCGTGGTTTGCGGACATTGCAAACTACTTAGCGGGTGGTATTCTCATCAAAGGGTTAACATCCCAAGAAAAGAAGAAGTTCTTTAAAGATGTTAAGAGTTACTTCTGGGATGACCCTTATCTATTCAAACAATGTGCTGATCTGATCATTCGTCGATGTGTTGATGGACCGACAGCTTTGCAAATCCTTGATGCTTGCCATAAAGGACCCACTGGTGGTCACTTTGGTCCCAACTACACTTCTAAGAAAGTGTTTGACTCAGTATTATATTGGCCCACCATTTATCGTGACGCTCACGAAATGGTTATGCATTGTGATGCTTGCCAACGCCAAGGCACGATCACACATAAAGATGAGATGCCTCAAAATTTCATACAAGAATGTGAAATCTTTGACGTATGGGGCATCGACTTTATGGGGCCATTTCCATCCTCCAAAGGGAACAAGTACATCCTCGTAGCCGTTGACTACGTATCCAAATGGGTTGAAGCTAAGGCTCTTCCTACGAACGATGCGAGGGTGGTTGTGAACTTTTTGAAACAGCTTTTCGCTCGATTCGGTGTTCCTCGTGCTATAATCAGTGACCGCGGGACTCATTTTTGCAATGATCAATTTGCAAGAGTCATGGCTAAGTATGGTGTTAATCATCTTCTTTCCACCGCCTATCATCCTCAAACCAATGGTCAAGCCGAGATTTCCAACCGTGGATTGAAGCGAATTCTGGAACGTACTCTGGGAGAGCATCGTGCCGTGTGGGCCGATAAGTTAGATGATGCTCTGTGGGCTTTCCGTACTGCTTATAAGACCCCGATCGGTTGTACACCTTATCGTCTTGTGTACGGGAAAGCATGCCACCTCCCCATCGAGCTGGAACATAAGGCATACTAGGCCTTGAAGTGGGCTAACTTCGACATCAACAAAGCCGGTGATCTCCGCAAGATTCAACTCAACGAGCTTAATGAACTGAGGAATGAAGCTTACGAGAACTCACTGATCTACAAAGAGAAGACCAAGATCATCCATGATGCAAGAATTAAGAACCGAGAGTTCCACGTTGGTGATCAAGTTTTACTCTTTAACTCTCGGTTAAAGATCTTCTCTGGCAAGTTGAAGAGCCGCTGGTCTGGTCCATTCACCGTCGCCAAAGTATTTCCATATGGGACCATTGAGCTTTCTCAGCCAAATGGGCCTAATTTCAAGGTGAATGGCCAGCGTTTGAAGTTGTAATTTGGTGAGGACATCTCTCATGAGATGATTCCATCCCTCACCACGTTTCCCATGAACTAAATTTGGGTCGAGTCAGGCTCGTGACTTGGTTATCAAAAACAAGCGCTTCTCGAACCCGTGATCTATCCTTTACTGCTTTCATAATAAGTGTAGGGGGAGCCCCGTATGTGTTGGTTGTCTTGTTTCTTATTTTGTGCAGGGATTCAAGCTTCAAAGAGCACCTCGATGAATTTTGACGAACCGTGATCCCGTGTTCCCATCTTCCCGGTTCTATCCTAAACTCTCGTGATTCAGTATTTCATATCTTATATGTTCACATTGAAATCACTATAGTTGTCCTTTCCTTAGCAATATTTAAACAAAGTGCACAATGTCATAAGTGTAGGGGAGTTTACTCGCACATGCTTAAACATTGAGGACAATGTTTATCTCAAGTGTAGGGGGGCCTTCTATCGAAGTAAGTGGTCTTTTCTATGAATTTGTCCTCATTTTAACCGGAATATTTGATTTTTTGACATTTTTCAAAATTCTTAATCTATTTTGGCCTAGTTTTATAGTTGTATTTTCCTTTGTTATGATTATTTTCTTTCCTTGCTAGAATAAATTTTAATAAAGTGGTTTAATTTTTTAAAGTCGTGAATATTTTGACTCAACCCGAGTTTACTTATCTAAGTTTACTCTAGCTAGTATCCTTAACGTGTTTAAGTCAAGTTTTGCTAGGCTTTTATATAGGGAACTTTAAAACGCGAAAGTCTTAACTCTCACGGGTTAAGAACAAGAACTTTTCGCAAGTTCCTATAATTGATCCTAGAGAGTCGTTTATCAAGGGAATTTTAAAATGCGAATTCTAAACTTGAAAGAGTATAAGAAGATGCAAGATCCTATAGGCGACTCGAAAACCCAAAACTTTGATTTAATAGGCTAAGCATCCACGAGTCTCATTCCTTGAGATTTTAAACTGTGGAGGACGAGAGATGATAGAGTCAATTATAAGTTTGATATTCTTTCGTGAATTTATGTGAGCTAATTATGAGCCTATTCTCCCATCGCTTGTTAATAAATTTATCTGCAATAAATAAGGTTGTACGATTTGAAAAGTTACTTAGCTTCTAGCCCAAGATCGTTTAAAAGTTGCTCGGTATTAATTAGAGTTCATAGCCAAGGCATATCTTATTGAAGCGGGATGCGAAGATTGGCGAGTCCGAAAAGGCCCTAACAAGGTATGAGGGCTACATTTTGTTGCTAAAGATCCAAAAGTGATGTGAAGAATCATTTATCGAAAATCAATATGAAGGATCGAGACACACGACGAAAAGCAAATACTCCCCTAAAGATCATGGAGAAGTCTATCTGAAAAGACCCTAGCAAGGTATGAGGATAAATAGATCCAAGTCCTAAAAGGAGGCGGATCGTTGTATATCAAAGTCCAAAATAAAGATTGGAGAAAAATGAAGAAGTCGTGGTCCAAAGATGAAGAATCTCTCAAAACTTCAAATGAAGAAATTCCTATTATGAAGAGAAGACCATAATTTCAAGAACGTCTCTCAAAGATTCGAAGTATGAAGTCGCTGCCAAATATCGGTCCGAGAAAGGTCTCAAATCGCGAAGCGAGTTATGCCACGATATGAACTTTATGAGGTCCCGAGAAGCAGTTTTAAAAGATTTTGTCCTTTAGCTAACTATTGATTAAATCGTCCACTTTATTTTCGGCCTAAATAACTATCGAAATAAGTCAAACAATGCATCCTCGTGATCATTCAAGACAAAAATAAAATATAAGAGATACACCTAGGAATAAGGGAGTCTAATTAAATAATTGGCCCACATGAATTCGTGTTAGTTTGCTAACTTATAATAGCGATGATCTCGTTTTTAAGCTTGGTATGGGGAACGTGAAACTTGAGGATGATAAACATTCATGGCAGCCAAAACCCAATGTAAGTCTTTAATTTCTTAACTTGTTTTTATCTTTTTATTTAGTGTTGAATAAAGGCCAAGGTAGGTTATTTATGATGGAAAATGTAAACCGTGCTTTAAAATTAATGCATTGCATGAGGACATTGCAATGGTCAAGTGTAGGGGATTTAATAAGCGTGAAAACACTTATCCTTTTACCACTTATTTCCAATAATAACAAGACCAAAACGTGTATTTTATGTCGTAAAAGTCGGAATTATGCGTGGTTTGTGTTTTTATTGTGTTTTAGGACCAAATGATGAAAAAGGAAGAAAACACGGGCTTTCACGGGCTTTTATCGAAGAAAACGAGAAAAGACGAAGTCAAAAGATCAAGAGTGCTTAAAGAACGGATGTCCAAGACCTATTCTGAAGATTTATCGAAGAAAAAGTCTAAAGACGAAAGTTTAATGAAGTCGAAGAACTTAAGTCTAAATTAAAGAAGAAAATTATTAAGACAAGTTCGAATCCCGAGACGACGTCGAGAAAAGACAAAGAATTAAATCGAGTCGAGAAGAAAAGAAAGAAGGAAGCACCACACATGCACTTCCCACTTCCCTATAAATACCCTCCTAATCACATTAGGAGGGTGGTTAGCTAGTTGCACTTTTAATTTTTCTTTTCTAGTTTTTAGAGAGAGAAAGTTCTAAACTTTCTCTCACTAAGTTTTTCATTCTTCCTTTCTTTTAAGCTTTCATTAATCTTTGTAACTGAGTTTCTTTAATCAAAAGTTTAAGTTTAAGCTTTGTGTTCTTTAATCTCCTTCTACCTTTCTTGAATTTTGCTTATTTCTTAATCTGAAACTTTGCTTTTGATCCGAATCCTTCATGATCCGTGATTGAATTTGAGGTGTGGTTAGAAAGTTCATTTCTTTTATTCCTACGTAAGCTCACACACGTATAAGCTATAAGCTCTTTATGCTTATTGGCTTATTTCAAGTTTTAGCTTATTGATTTTTGGATTTCTCAAAGGTTTTAGTCACTTTAAAGTTCCTTTCATAAAGTTTATGATCTTTTATGTTTAAGAAGTTGTCAAATTTAAGCTTTTTGAGTTGTTTAAGTTTCGGATGAGTTAGCTTATTGTACGTGCTTATTGAGTTTTAAGCTTACCACTAATTTCGGATTAAGTTTTGCTTCCATCGCAATCTTGGGGATTCTACACATTCCGACGGATTACTTGGTTTCTATCGCAATAACCCATCAAGGGTTCTACTTTGCGATAACTTGGTCATTCCCCCTTATTCCGATCTGGATTGCGATCGCTCATTGCGATCGCATATTCCGACGGGACTAAGGTCCATGTTAAGACGAAACTCTGCCCAAATTTACTTTACAACATTCCGATCAGAACCACTTTGCGACAAAGGTATTTGGGTTATTCCGATCTGAAACATTGCGATCTAGGACATTCCGATAAGCATCATTCCGAAAGAGTTGTATTTGACATTCCGATGGGTATTCAGCTTAATATTCTGATGGTTCACATGAATTATTCCGATGACTTGTTTTAATTATATTCCGATGGTATTAACTTTGGTGCATTCTGATAGAAAGGACTTGTTATATTCCGATAGCTTAAGTTTCTTAAGTTTTAAAGTTTTTACAAAGTTTTATGTTTTAAGTGTTTTTCTAAATAATTTTTAAACGCTTTAATTTCACTCAACGATATTTTCATACTTGCTTTTAGTTCAAATTAGAAAACCAAACCCAAACATTCTCTTGTTCACCAAAAGACAATTGAGTCACACTTTAGACTGGAAATCAATTCGAGGAGATCGGACGATAACTTTTCATACTTGGTGTAAAAGCCGAGTATTAATTTGCTCCCTTAAGCTTCTCCACAAGGTTCGAGAAGAGTATGCTTCCAACATCTACGTCTGTGCCCCAGATCAGCCCAAAAGCAATGGTTTGGTGATTGAATGACATTTGGTCTTGAGATCCCTGCATACCACCTAGGGATTTGACTATGTGTGTGAAGAGGACACGCCACATAGGGGAAAAGTATTTGATCTTCAGAGGAGACTTGGCAAGGACTTCAGCAGGAGTAAGGGCTGGGTTTACATCATGTATGGGTTTAAGAGTGGCAAGGGAGTCCTTTATAGCCTTTTTGTCTACAACCTTCAGGCATTCATCGCCATGTCTTAGCCCAGCCACATCAAACAAATCTTTGAGAGAGAAGGCGAAGGGGTGTTCATTGCATGAGAGGCTAAAGGTGATGTTGTCGTCAATGACTTCAGTAGAATACCAGAATTCCCTAAGGTATTCTTGGTAGAAAATGGATGGGGATTTTGTGAGTGCTTCATTTACATCACAATTCTTCATAAAATTCACCAGATCTGTGTAGGAGTCGTTAGGAGCCTTGAGCCATACAATCGAGTTGTTAGAAGAAAGGATGCTCTCATTAAGTTTGAAGGTGACATTGGAAGCCATAGGAACTGGGAACGCCATGGATTCAAGGTTGATGAATACGAAAAAGGTGAGAGGGTTTAGAGAGAGAAAGTTTAGAGAGAGACGAGATTGTGAGAAATGAGAATAGTGGTAAGTGAGAAAGAACGTGAGACAATACTTATATTCAAAAATTTAAAATAGTTATTCAAACGCATTTAATGCGTAGTGGGAAAAAGATTACACATAAGTGGGTCCCTTGACCTTTCAAAACCATTTGTCTCCTCGTTATTCGGAAAAGAAGTAATTAAATATAAGGAATGTTTTTAGCATTTACTTGGAAAGTAACTACCTAATTTTATGTGAAAAACATTTAATATTTAATCAGACATTAATGAACACATTAAATATCAAGCTACAGGCTTTGAGGTATTAAGCATCCCTAGCTCAGCAACTAGCCAATTGAACGAAGGTTCAGCCAAAGGCTTTGTGAAGATGTCAGCTAGTTGCAGCTCAGTGGGAACGAAATGCAACTCAATATCTCCCTTCATTATATGATCCCTGATAAAATGATACCTGATATCAATGTGTTTGGTTCGAGAGTGAAGAACAGGGTTGTTGGAAATGACAATGGCGCTGGTGTTGTCATAGAAGATTGGCACATTGTCATATAGGATCTCATAGTCAGCCAATTGACTCTTCATTCAGAGCACCTGAGCACAACAGTTGGCAGCAGCAACATATTCAGCTTCAGCTGATAACATGGCCACAGAGTTTTGTTTCTTAGCACTCCATCTAACCAATTTTCCTCCTAGGATTTGACAGCTACCTCAGGTACTTTTCCTGTCAATACAGCATCCAGCATAGTCTGAATTTGAATAGGCCTTGAGATCAAAGCCTGATTCCTTGGGATACCATAGACCTAGGAGGTTGTGCCTTTGAGATACATGAAAGTTTTCTTAACAGCCACTAGATGGGATTCTTTTGGGTTAGCTTGGTACCTTTCACAGAGACAGGTGGAGAATTGCATATCAGGACGACTGGTTGTTGAATACATGAGTGACCTAGTCATGCCTCTTTATAAAGTCTCATTAACATAGACCACTGACTCATCAGGACCCAAGTTGTTGGGTGGAAGCATGGGGCATTTCACTGATGCACAATCAGCTAAGTCATATTTTTTAAGTAAATCATTAACATACTTTTCTTGAAAAATTGAAATTCCCTTAGGGCACTGTTTAATTTGAAAACCCGAAAAGTAAGTTAATTCACCCATCATACTCATCTCATATTTCTTGGTCATTAATTTAGAGAAGGTTTACTAAGATTAACATTAGTTGACCCAAAGATGATATCATCCACATAAATCTGCACAATGATGAAATCACTCTTATCCTTAAAGGTAAAGAGTGTTTTATCAATGGAACACCTGGAAAATTTATTTTCAGTTAAAAAATTAGATAAAGTTTCATTACATGCTCTTAGAGCTTGTTTCAGCCCCCATACATGGCTTTGTGTAGTCTGTACACATGATTAGGAAACTCGCTGTCCTCAAATCCTTTAGGCTGTTCAACATATACTTCCTCAACCAAATCTCCATTGAGGAAGGCACTCTTAACATCCATCTGATACACAGTGAAGTTCATATATGCAGCATAAGAAAGGAAGATTCTAATAGCTTCAAATCTTGCCACAAGTGCAAAAGTTTCATCATAATCAATCCATTCAGTCTGTGTATACCCCTGTGCAACCAGCCTAGCCTTGTTTCGATGATGTTTCCTATTTCATCCATCTTATTTCTATAAATCCATCTTGTGTCTATGATATTCTTACCAGGTGGAGTTGGCACTAGAGTCCATACCTTGTTCCTTTTGAACTAATTAATTTCTTCCTGCATAGCAGCTACCCACCCATCTTTCATAAGAGCCTCAACTACTCTTTTAGGTTCACTTTGAGAGAGAAATTCAGCAAAGAGACATTCGTTGGTGATAGGTGTGAAAACACCCATCATTTTTACCACTTAATTACAATAATAACTGAGCCAAAACGTGTATTTTATGTCATTTATGTCGGAATTATGTGTGGTTTGTCTTTTTGTTGTGATTTAGGACGAAAAGGTGAAAAGTGGAGAAAACACGGGCATTCACGGGCTTTTATCGAAGAAAAAGACGAAAGACGAAGTCGAAAGATCAAGAGTGCAAAAAGAACGGAAGTCCAAGACCAATTCTGAAGATTTATCGAAGAAAAAGTCAAAAGATGGAAGTTTACCAAAAGCCGAAGAACTCAAGTCTAATTTATTGAAGAATTACAAGACGAGTTCAAAGAAATCCCGAGCCAAAGTCATTAAAGTCCAAGATTTAAGAAGATTAAAGAAAGCAAGGACCTAAGGACGCAATTAAAGAAAAGAAGAAAGAGGGAGGAAGCTTCCTAAGCTCCTCCCTAATCTCCCTATATATTTCCATTTCATTTTCATTTTGTAGTTGTTGGTGGCTTGACAACCCACTCTTCCACCATTTTCATTTCCCTGCATTTTAATTTCTTGCACCTTAATCTTCATGTAATGCACCTTTAAATTCCTTTTAATTCCAAGTAAGTTTACCTTTGATTGTTGTTAATCTTCATCTTTTATTGTTAATCTCCTTCTACCTTTCTTGTTTGATTTGTTCTTCATCTTCATTGTTCATGTTCTTGAGTTTTTATGGTTTTGATCAAGTGGGTTTTGATTGATTTGGCTTGGTTTGTTAGTTTTGATGATTTGTTTTGATTAATTATTGTTAGTAGATCATTTGTGGTTGTTTTGGATTAATCTTTTGGTGTGTTTTGGTTAGATTTGATTAAATTCGTGTTTGGTTTTCATCCTACTGTTCTTATGTTCCTGGTTACTGTATCTTGCCCAGATATTCTGGATCGTTTGCTTACTTTGTCTTCTATTCGGAATATCTGTTTATTCCGGATCGTCTGCTTACTTTGTCTTCTATTCGGAATATCTGTTTATTCCGGATAGAGTCCCTTATTCGGAATACTTTTAATTCCGGATAGAGTCCTTTATTCGGAATACTTGTTATTCCGGATAGAGTCCTTTCGGAATGTTAGGTTATTCCGGATAGGGTGTTTAATTCGGAATGTTCAAGTATTCCGGATAGAACCTTTATTCCGAGTAGAACCATTATTCCGGATAGCCATTTATTCTGAATGAGTTTTTCAGTTTTTTGTTTTAAACTTTATTTTTCCCGCCTTTTTCTTTATTTGCACTTTTACTTGCTTTCCTTTTAGTTTAAGTTTAAGTTTGAGTTATTTAACTTTATTGCTTTTAAATTTCTCGTCATTTACTCTTCGTCAATTTTTTATCTTTCATCATTTCTTTTTACCGTCTTTACTTTATTCTTCTTTGTTTCAAGTCTTTATTTTCAATTAGTTTTAGACAACGACAACTCTTTTATTTGATTCACCAAGAACAACTGAGTCACACAATTAACTAGAGATCAATTAGAAGAGATTCCGAGAAACGAACAATTGAACCTAGTAAAATCTTTGTATTAAAATGGCGGCACTGCCGGCTCTTTTCGTGAGGATTAACGGTTTTTTGTGAGAGACGCGTTGGCTTTTGGGATCCGTTCACTTGTGAACGTTATTTTTCGTGTCAACAATTTTCAAAAATCCCAAAAACATTTGAAAAATCATAAAAAGCATTTCTTTTTCAAAGTTTTGCACCAAAAATATTCTTCTTGCTCATCTATTTTTCTTTATGGATTCTTATGTCCATTGCGTCGGGTGTGGGAGACGGTTATACGGGAATGACTCTTGTCAATGGTGTACATGTGAGCGGTGCGGAAACGATATCGACAACACACAATTCGGATTTTGTCCCTTGTGCAACTCGACTAATTCGTCCTTTTTGAATCCACCTCCTGTTCCCTCGTGCATCTATTGTGGAAGCGATTCTCATTGGCATGTTTCGTGCCCGGTTCGATACCCGTATGGTCACGGGCAAGAACCGGGGTACAATTATGACAATGATAATAGCTATCCACAAGACGCACCCAGTCTTTCTCCTTACCCGTTTTGCAACAACTGTGGGGGTCCTCACGATACCTCTTATTGTCAACCAATGAATTATTATGAGCCAGATCCGTGTCCTCTATTTTCTTCACCGATGGATTATTATGAACCAAATCCGTGTTATAATTCTTCTCAACCGATGACTGACTATGAGCCACATCCGTGCTATAATTCTGGTTTTCATAACTATGAGCCCCCACATCACACCCTCAATCATCAATCCTCTCAGGGAATTCGTATTGATCAACAACTCACTACTCTGAATGAAGAAAGGCACGCCATTATTTTGGAAATTCAAGAAGCCTTTGTTCAGTTTTGTAACACCCCCACATTTACAACGCAACGGAATACAACATTGGGGTGCTACTTCAAAATACAAGCTCACGAGTCATAGTAAACGTATTTTAATATAAACGTTTACCAACGACGATTTCATCGAAATATCAGAGTTACAAGGTCCCAATAAATTAAGAAAACTTATTTTCAAATATGTTGCAATATACAAGTTTTTGTTTTATCTTTTTAAAAGAAAGGATTTTTATCCAATGTACAAAGTTCACCAAGTCCACTTCCTTCGATATCCGCATCCAATCCTATCCGAGCATGCCAATATAAACCTGAGATAAACATGCTTAAAGTCAACAAAATGTTGAGTGAATTCATAGAGTTTATAAATAATAACTTTGAACACAAGCTTAATAAATATTTTATTCATAGAAAAATCAAACGATGCTAGAGCCACGAACCGAACCTTAACCATGTGCCCAACCTGGAGTGAGACACTCCCAATACTAAATACAATATATCCTCGTATGCTTCTCGCAAGATAACATACTCCGGATAGGTCGTTAGGCCAAAATAGATCTATTATTATTGCACTAGCGTTTACCGGTTATCGGTAATTAACGGTTCATGAAGGAAAGGCCACTACATAACACTCATTGCAACGTTCACATAAAAGCTACTTGTGTTCGATTTTCCAAAACAAGCATGTATCCCCCTCGCGGGTTTAAAAATCATTCAAAACAATTATAAAAGCGAGGCTATGAACTCACCTTAGATGCAGACAATGAGCAAAATATAAGTATCAATACCACACGGCATATCATAACCTAATACTGCTTCATATAATTATCAACACAACATCATAATCTATACGGCTTGATTCCAATAGTCGTAATACACCATAAATAGCTAATAATCATGTAGCGTCAACTGTATCCTTTCGCGGTTGTAATTAATTCCACAGCTATGCTCCAATCGTTTTGTGAGGTTTAGGTTTTAGTGTTTTTCCCGATGGATGGTTACATCAACTCGACACAAAATAAATTAATAAAATTCAATATCGTAAAATCTTTGGTGGTTGGCCAAGTAAAATAATAAAACAAATTATATAATATATATATCCAGTATATATTTTATAAGTGAAAATGACGCAAATGATTCATGTCATAAGTTACTATTTAGAACAAACATTCAAAAATGTATTTCTTAAATTATATACATAATCCTTCAGAATTAATAGTGTATACAAAGTTATTTTTTTTTATATAATTCGACACTCGTTCGAAAATTATTATGTAACTCATTAGAATTTATTTACCATAATTATACGTTAAATGTCATCTTAACTGAAATTATACTTTTCGAAAGTTATTATATAACGTAGTTATTCATTATCAATTTCTTCTATAAAAGTATATATATTTTTAGAAAATTTCGGCATGACCATGGCGTTTTTATAACGTTTCCATGTATATAAAATACATAATTTTTCCCACATTTCTCAATCAATACCCAATTAATACTTTTGTCAATCAATAGTCTAATTAAGGTATTCTTAATCAATATAATTATTATATTAATTATATATTCTCACCGTTAATATTTTAATTACTTTCCATATTTCCTTAATTAATTTCTTTCCGTATTTCAATTAATATCATAATTAATATATTAATTATCCACCATCAATATTTTAATTACTTTCCATATTTCATTAAATAATTTTATATTTTAATATACCATTTATTAAAATAGTATTAATAACAATATTCTTTAAATATGTATTTACTTATTTATTTCTTATAGGTCCTCAAATAATTACATATCTCATTTTATCAAATAATAATAATTATTCTTATATTATTCTTAAAATACATGTACTTCATATATTTCAATTCTATTATACCTTTTTAATTTATTTATATAGTCCATATTTCCTCAATTAATAATTATATAACCAAAAATAATTATATTTATTCATTATAATCCAACTCTTTTACTCTTATTGTATCCTTTATTTATTTATTTTATCTCTTTTATAAATCACCCTTTTTATATAATAATAACAATAATAAAAATAACTTATTAAATAATTGATTATGATTTTATTTATTTCTTTTTATATCTCCTCAAATAATTTTATATTTTATTACATCATTTATTAATAATTATAACAATATCCTATTATATCAAATAATAATATTATTATTATAATATTTTCAGAATGCTTACATTCTATATTTTATTATACCCTAACAATAATTATTATTGTATCCTTTATTTATTTATTTTACCCATTTTATATATCACTTATATTTATCATATCATTAAATAAATAATAAAAACAAATAAAAATATACAATATCATTATACATCTAGATCTACACCCAAATTAGTAATCGAAAATAAAAACAAGTCCAGAAACATCACCACCACAAGCCCGACACCAAAAAGGTGCGGCTGTGGTTGCTGTTAAGAGTCGGCCGCCACCACAACGGTGGTCAAAGACGACGGTTCACGAAGAGAGTACACCGGGGTCACACCATCACGACCCGACACCATATGGTGCGTCGGAGGTGGTTGTCCCGACGTTCAGCCGCCACCACAGTGGTGGTTTGGCGGCGGACAGCCCCTTTTTGGTCAAGACTATAGTCAAAAACCACCATAAAGTAAAATAAAAATAAATTTAATAAACCATTTAAAAAAAATCTTGATGTAACCATCTTGCATGGGTAGATCTAGACTAGATCTAGAGGTTTTAAGGGTTTTTAAGGTATACCTATATGTTTAAATGGTGAATCCGTCACCCACACACCACCATATGGCGGCGGCGGCCGGAAAACACCACCACAGTAGGGTGGCCGCGGCTTGGAGATAAAAGGGAGGAGGAGGAGAGGCGGTTTTTAGGGGTTTTGGACAAGGGTGGCTCGGATTTATTCAAACTCGCCGGAAAAAATGGAGGTTTCGCCGGAAAAAGTTTTCCGGCGGCGGTGCAATGGCCGGCAGCAGCGCCTGCAGGGGTGAGAGGGGAGAGAGAGATTAGAGAGAACTTGTGTGTGTGTTTTTAGTTTTAGGTTAAAATGAAATAATGAAGTGAATTTTATATATATACTATAACTTAAAATATAAATAGAAAATAGATAATAGTTTAGGGTGAAATATGTAAATGTTTTATTTACTTTTGTAAAGTAAGCGTTCGAGGCTCGTTTGGGCGACTTAACGGACGATTCAAGACACGAGACTTGCGCCATCGTTTTTAAAATCTTTTTTCCAATAAATATGAGTCCTTACTTCGTCGAGTTTCGAAAACATTTGCTATTATTTATTTAAATGCTCGTTTAATCATTTTTGGTTATTTCGGTTAAATTTCGCCGTAAAAATAAAACGTAAATTATTTTACTCACGAAATTAGCAACGTTTTAGGATATAATGAAAAACACTATTTCTTCATATTTCCAAAGTTTTAGTTTTAAATCGTTCCAACTATTATTTTTATTAGTTTCGATCAGTTCGACACTAAAACGTCGAAAAATACTACAAGTAATTAAATAATAATTATTTAATTTATATGACGTAAACGTAAAAATTAAGAAATATCAAATATCGAAATAGTCGAATTAAAAATATAATATTTAGGCATCCATTGGCATCGCGATCACTAGTAGTCCTCGTTACTCGTCAGAACAAAAAACTAAAACGTTCAATATTGGTTTCAACTTAAATCGTTAAACGTCATAATAATTAACGTTATCATATACTTCAAAAATATCCGAAAAATAGAATTATATTATGATCTTAATTTTACGGAGTTTACATCCTCACCACCTTAAGGGAGCACCGTCCCGGGGCTCGTTAAAAGATATCACGTCATAGAAAATATTCTCGAGAGTACATAACTTCATCGAATGCGTTACAAAATTACTTAAAACAAGGTAATCGTCAGTAATCATACGAAATCACCTAATCACATGATCGCTAGGGAAACCTTCCATCAAAGGAGATTTCTTCGAAGCAGAAATCATTCGGAGTATACATTACTCCATCGAACGCACTACGACGTAAATTAAAACATTGAATGCTACTATTAAGCACATATAATCACATTACGACATGCTTGCATACCAACCAAGCCATGTCGAATCAATTAGTTCAATCGAGTTAACTCATGCTTGCTAAATAATCAAGCCATGATAATTATGAATATTTGACAGGATTTTTGGATATGTCCAGTCAAAAGAAAGTTTACATAATAAAGGATGTCCACGGGCCTGATGGCCATGGATGCACATCCAAAACGACTTTTGTCAAAGGAGGGTGCTCACACATGGATCCATACCCAAAATTTATTACGGGGTGTTCACATACGGATGCATACCCAAAATGATATTACGGGGTGTTCACAAACGGATGCATACCCAAAATGATATTACGGGGTGTTCACAAACGGATGCATACCCAAGGTAATATAGGTACGCGTTACCTTCCGATCGGGCAGCATTTCACAATGCCACCTCGAGCTCGCACCATGTACGATCACTCGACTAAGTCACATATCACATAAACACATAACAAGCAAAGTTTTGCACATAATTTCAACTATGGCTATCCGCCGTTCGATCATCGACGATCAAAGGGGATCGAGTCAAGCACAAGGATTCCTCAACTGAATAAACGAAGACGGCAACCCGGATTGTCTTTCATCTACCGATGTGCGGTCGGCAAACTTCACCAATCCATCGCATACCATTTTATTCCCTACAGATAATGATGACGGACGTCCCCACTGGATCTAGTAGGATCCGAACATTGTGCTTGGCTCTCGCGCCGAAGGCTCTCCTTTTTGAACCATCCTTGTGTGACCCTACGTTGGTATACGAGTCAGCACTCTACGTTGGTATACGAGTTCACAAGGCAGAATAGGAACAAATCAAACACTTCGAATTCAAAACTCGAGTCTATGTATATTCGCCCGTGACATAAGCTGACCGAACACATACGTTTCGGGGGAAGATGTCTTCTTCAATGGCCTTGAAGTTACTCAAACTCGACTTTCCTCCAGTTTGGCAGTCTGCTGATCTTGTTAAAATTTCTTCTTAGTTTCGGTACGAGGTTCCTTGGTAATTCGTCGCCAACATGGTGATTTAGACGGGATTAATACGTTGTACATGACACCATAAAAATGTTTTACGAAAATATTCGGTCAAGGTGACTTTCTAAGATAACACTAGTCGAAAGAGAATATATCAAATGATACAAGGAAATTTGGGACATGTTCTTACGGAATAGAATCGAACATGATTACTTGCATAACGATCCACCATTTGGAAGTGTTCTCACCCAAACGTTTATTCAACCCACAATTTTAGAAGGCAATGGCTGACCTGACACGACGTGGCTCTTCCTGCATTATGCATAGTTAGCTAGGCTATGTATAATTAAGGACCAAGCAACGACACATCTAATACGTCACGACTCTTCCTGAATTATGCATAGTTAGCTAGGCTATGCATAACTGAGGACCGAGTAACGACATATTCGACGCTACAAAAGAAACTTTATAATTATTGCACAATCGTACAAGATTATGAACATTTTTGACTTATTCTCGAAAATAAGTAAATCACGTGACATAGAAATCAGAAATTATTTTTAACCTGTTTCTAGAAATACATCAACTATTTGTATATTCGTTCTTGGGAAACATATTTTTCCTTCGCCTTCTTGTAAAATAAAAAAAATATATATTTATCAACACAATTTGGTATTTGGTTCGATAAAATACTTTATATATTAATATATTCTCGAAAAATTTTACATCATAAAATGACGCTAAGGTGGTTTGAAATCAAGGATCGATGCAAGTATAAATAGCAGGAACCAAGAATCAATGAGACTGAATGAGGTGAACGAGCAATATATTTGCTACTGAAATTGCTTATACTATGAGTCAAGATACACCTATGATATGTCAAGATTTTCTAGGTAACAACGGCCTTTCGAACAAGAATCGTGTTTTGCCGGATGGCTAAAACTGACTCTAAAATGCTCGATCGCTCTTCCAAAATTTATGTCAACTTTTAGTTAATAACTTTCAAGTATTTAAATTTACACTTAAAGTGTATATTTTTATTTTCCTCTAGTTTATTTATTATAACAAAATACAAGCTTTGTCTTATGTTAAAATATTCATAAAAATAAATTTTATCTTATTTAAAATTTAACAATAAGTTTTTACAAAATCTCAAACCTCCAAATACGTGACAAAGTATCCATTCACAAGCGTATATTATGAAGCGTGCCAAAGTTTATATCTGAAACAAAAACCATTTTATATCATGTTTAGACCCATGTATACACGCGTTTCAAATCGTGAAAATTTCTCAACCATTCTTTCAACTAATCTAAGCAAGTTTTCGACGGATCTCATCACAGACATTTATCAACAACAAGTTATGTCGTAAAACAAATGATTACATTAGTAATAGAGATTACTTTTAATGATTCACTAAAAAGACCAGAGAGTAAATAGTTTCACCTCCTTTATGCGTTCCTTAGTCGCGGCGCAAAAGAGAAAGCCAAACCAGAACACAAACAAAATCTAACCATGTTACATATATATAGATGTATGTATAATACCGTAACGTATATATATATTACATATGTACGAGATTTACCATATCGGATGATAATGGAAACACTATTATTTAGTATAAATAGTACAATCGAAAGTGCGTCCAATAGGATGATCGTAAGGTGTAAATAGCGATCTAATAGTTTGTCAAAGAACGGTATCGTAAGTATATAATTACAATTTATACCACGCACGCATATGGTATAAAATATACAATTAAAGACCTAGCACCAAGCACATAAAGAAGCGGGAAGGATTGCAC
This sequence comes from Glebionis coronaria, assembly GCA_025667525.1. Classification (NCBI taxonomy): domain Eukaryota; kingdom Viridiplantae; phylum Streptophyta; class Magnoliopsida; order Asterales; family Asteraceae; genus Glebionis; species Glebionis coronaria. The sequence continues at coordinate 319,838,277 of CM046877.1, read as the reverse complement.
GCGCGGATATCGGACATCGGTGAACGACTCGTGAAATTTTTTAGAAAACAGTCATAGTCCAGGTTTTGAAAAACGACCTAGTTCGCTATGACTCGTGCTCTGATACCAATCTGTAACACCCCCACATTTACAACGCAGCGGAATACAACATTGGGGTGCTACTTCAAAATACAAGCTCACGAGTCATATTAAACGTATTTTAATATAAACGTTTACCAACGATGATTTCATCGAAAGATCAGAGTTACAAGGTCCCAATAAATTAAGAAAACTTATTTTCAAATATGTTGCAATATACAAGTTTTTATTTTATCTTTTTAAAAGAAAGGATTTTTATCCAATGTACAAAGTTCACCAAGTCCACTTCCTTCGATATCCGCATCCAATCCTATCCGAGCATGCCAATATAAACCTGAGATAAACATGCTTAAAGTCAACAAAATGTTGAGTGAATTCATAGAGTTTATAAATAATAACTTTGAACACAAGCTTAATAAATATTTTGTTCATAGAACAATCAAACGATGCTAGAGCCACGAACCGAACCTTAACCATGTGCCCAACCTGGAGTGAGACACTCCCCATACTAAATACAATATATCCTCGTATGCTTCTCGCAAGACAACATACTCCGGATAGGTCGTTAGGCCAAAATAGATCTATTATTATTGCACTAGCGTTTACCGGTTATCGGTAATTAACGGTTCATGAAGGAAAGGCCACTACATAACACTCATTGCAACGTTCACATAAAAGCTACTTGTGTTCGATTTTCCAAAACAAGCATGTATCCCCCTCGCGGGTTTAAAAATCATTCAAAACACTTATAAAAGCGAGGCTATGAACTCACCTTAGATGCAGACAATGAGCAGAATATAAGTATCAATACCACACGGCATATCATAACCCAATACTGCTTCATATAATTATCAACACAGCATCATAATCTATACGGCTTGATTCCAATAGTCGTAATACACCATAAATAGCGAATAATCATGTAGCGTCAACTGTATCCTTTCGCGGTTGTAATTAATTCCACAGCTATGCTCCAATCGTTTTGTGAGGTTTAGGTTTTGGTGTTTTTCCCGATGGATGGTTACATCAACTCGATACAAAATAAATTAATAAAATTCAATATCGTAAAATCTTTGGTGGTTGGCCAAGTAAAATAATAAAACAAATTATATAATATATATATATCCAGTATATATTTTATAAGTGAAAATGACGCAAATGATTCATGTCATAAGTTACTATTTAGAACAAACATTCAAAAATGTATTTCTTAAATTATATACATAATCCTTCAGAATTAATAGTGTATACAAAGTTATTTTTTTTATATAATTCGACACTCGTTCGAAAATTATTATGTAACTCATTAGAATTTATTTACCATAATTATACGTTAAATGTCATCTTAACTGAAATTTTACTTTTCGAAAGTTATTATATAACGTAGTTATTCATTATCAATTTCTTCTATAAAAGTATATATATTTTTAGAAAATTTCGGCATGACCATGGCGTTTTTATAACGTTTCCATGTATATAAAATACATAATTTTTCCCACATTTCTCAATCAATACCCAATTAATACTTTTGTCAATCAATAGTCTAATTAAGGTATTCTTAATCAATATAATTATTATATTAATTATATATTCTCACCGTTAATATTTTAATTACTTTCCATATTTCCTTAATTAATTTCTTTCCGTATATCAATTAATACCATAATTAATATATTAATTATCCACCATCAATTTTTTAATTACTTTCCATATATCATTAAATAGTTTTATATTTTAATATACCATTTATTAAAATAGTATTAATAATAATATTCTTTAAATATGTATTTACTTATTTATTTCTTATAGGTCCTCAAATAATTAAATATCTCGTTTTATCAAATAATAATAATTATTCTTATAGTATTCTTAAAATACATGTACTTCATATATTTCAATTCTATTATACCTTTTTAATTTATTTATATAGTCCATATTTCCTCAATTAATAATTATATAACCAAAAATAATTATATTTATTCATTATAATCCAACTCTTTTACTCTTATTGTATCCTTTATTTATTTATTTTATCTCTTTTATAAATCACTCTTTTTATATAATAATAACAATAATAAAAATAACTTATTAAATAATTGATTATGATTTTATTTATTTCTTTTTATATCTCCCTAAATAAGTTTAGATTTTATTACATCATTTATTAATAATTATAACAATATCCTATTATATCAAATAATAATATTATTATTATAATATTTTCAGAATGCTTACATTCTATATTTTATTATACCCTAACAATAATTATTATTGTATCCTTTATTTATTTTACCCATTTTATATATCACTTATATTTATCATATCATTAAATAAATAATAAAAAGAAATAAAAATATACAATATCATTATACATCTAGATCTACACCCAAATTAGTAATCAAAAATAAAAACAAGTCGAGAAACATCACCACCACAAGCCCGACACCGAAAAGGTGCGGCTGTGGTTGCTGTTAAGAGTCGGCCGCCACCACAACGGTGGTCCAAGGTGGCGGTTCACGAAGAGAGTACACTGGGGTCACACCATCACGACCCGACACCATATGGTGCGTCGGAGGTGGCTGTCCTGACGTCCGGCCGCCACCACAGTGGTGGTTTGGTGGCGGGCAGCCCCTTTTTGGTTAAGACTATAGTCAAAAACCACCATAAAGTAAAATAAAAATAAATTTAATAAACCATTTAAAAAAATCTTGATGTAACCATCTTGCATGGGAAGATCTAGACTAGATCTAAAGGTTTTAAGGGTTTTTAAGGTATACCCATATGTTTAAATGGTGAATCTGTCACCCACACACCACCATATGGCGGCGGCAGCCGGAAAACACCACCACAGTAGGGTGGCCGCGGCTTGGAGATAAAAGGGAGGAGGAGGAGAGGCGGTTTTTAGGGGTTTTGGACAAGGGTGGCTCGGATTTATTCAAACTCGCCGGAAAAAATGGAGGTTTCGCCGGAAAACGTTTTCCGGCGGCGGTGCAATGGCCGGCAGCGACGGCTGCAGGGGTGAGAGGGGAGAGAGAGATTAGAGAGAACTTGTGTGTGTGTTTTTAGTTTTCGGTTAAAATGAAATAATGAAGTGAATTTTATATATATACTATAACTTAAAATATAAATAGAAAATAGATAATAGTTTAGGGTGAAATATGTAAATGTTTTATTTACTTTTGTAAAGTAAGCGTTCGAGGCTCGTTTGGGCGACTTAACGGACGATTCAAGACATGAGACTTGCGCCACGTTTTTAAAATCGTTTTTCCAATAAATATCAGTCCTTACTTCGTCGAGTTTCGAAAACATTTGCTATTATTTATTTAAATGCTCGTTTAATCATTTTTGGCTATTTCGGTTAAATTTCGCCGTAAAAATAAAACGTAAATTCTTTTACTCACGAAATTAGCAACGTTTTAGGATATAATGAAAAACACTATTTCTTCATATTTCCAAAGTTTTAGTTTTAAATCGTTCCAACTATTATTTTTATTAGTTTCGATCAGTTCGACACTAAAACGTCGAAAAATACTACAAGTAATTAAATAATAATTATTTAATTTATAAGACGTAAACGTAAAAATTAAGAAATATCAAATATCGAAATAATCGAATTAAAAATATAATATTTAGGCATCCATTGGCATCGCGATCACTAGTAGTCCTCGTTACTCGTCAGAACGAAAAACTAAAACGTTCAATATTGGTTTCAACTTAAATCGTTAAACGTCATAATAATTAACGTTATCATATACTTCAAAAATATCCGAAAAATAGAATTATATTATGATCTTATTTTTACGGAGTTTACAAGTTTAAAGAAGCATGGGCGGAGGAAAAGCGACTGCAACAAGAGCAAGTATCAAATCTTAGCAATTCTACCCCTCCTCTTGTGCGTCAATACTATTATGATGATGATGACGACAATGTTGTATGCACTTTCAACACATCTTCTGAAGTTGCTGCTCCTACTCTCGATGTTCCTACTGCGTCTAAGGATCTTGATTCGTTGAATGAGCTTAGTGATGTTGGTCTCGACAAAGGATTGGATGATGAGGTTTGTGACTTACCTGCTATGGAGCTTCAGGACGACATTACTCTTACAGAAGAGGTCGATCCTAGTGATGACGATTCTTCTCTCTGCTATGAGAATTTCACTTTTGAAGTTTCTCAATCTCCACCGGGAGATGCGGGCGATGACGATTTATTCTCTCCGGCTTACGAGAAGTTCACCGATGAACTTGATCTTGTGAATGAGGTAGAAGACGTGCTTTTTCGCGATAGATTATGGAAAGTGCACCTTCTTATTGCTCAAATCGAAGAGTTGACTTCTCCTCCTATCTCCGAGTCTTTGCCTCCATCTATTACTCCCGTTGAAGATAATGACCCATTGCTGGAAGAAATCGACATTCACTCCATGCCTCCAGGTATTGATGATAATGATACGGAGGGGGATATTATTTTTGATAATTTGCTGCAGGAAGGTATTGTCCCAAATCCCCCTCCCGAGCACCTTTCATCCTCCCCTTTAGCCACTCTTACGGAGGATGAGTGCTTTGACCCGGTAGGTGACATTGATTTTATTATCATTGATAACATTACGGCTTTGCCGAATGCTCAGCCTCCATTGTCTTTGTGGGATGACAATGTGCTTACTTTACCCACCCCACCTCCCGTGGATCTTGATTTCACATACTTTTCATATGTTGAAAGGACCTTTCTCCCATAAGACTTATCCCCCCGCCTCTCCTTTGTTGATGTCAACCGGGAACGAGGACAAGGTCTTTGATCCCGTATCACATTCGAGTCTTCCCCATGGACCATTTAATTCGGGGACGAGTCAGGCTCGTGACTCGGTTAACAAACACAAGCGCTTTTTGGGAGGCAACCCAATTATCTATCTATTTTCACCATAAGTGTAGGGGGAGCCCCGTGGTGTTTCTTGCTTTCTTTCTTATCATGTGCAGGGATTAGAGCTTCAAAGACACACTCTTGATGACTTTTGACGAACCGTGATTCCGTGTTCCCTTCTTCCCGGTTCTATCATGAACTCTTTTCGATTCACTATTTTATATTTCCCAATATTAAAATAGGAATCTCTTTAGTTATCTCTTCCTTAGCGAGATTTAAACAAAGTTCACAATGGCCTATTAGTTTTTACCTTTGTATAGTTATTTGATTTCCTTCCTAAAATAAATTTTTAAATAAAGTGGTTTTAATTTTAAAACGTTGTGAATCTTTTGACTCAACCCGAGTTTACTTATATAAGTTACTCTAGCTAGTATCCTTAACGTGTTTAAGTCAAGTTTTTCTAGGCTTTATATAGGGAGCTATAAAACGTGAAAGTCTTAACTCTCACGGGTTAAGAACAAGAACTTTTCGCAAGTTCCTATAATTGATCCTAGAGAGTTGTTTATCAAGGGAACTTTAAAATGCGATTTCTAAACTTGAAAAAGTCTAAGAGTTTACAAGATCCTATAGGCGACTCGAAAACCCAAAACTTTGATTTAATAGGCTAAGTATCCACGAGTCTCATTCCTTTAGATTTTAAACTGTGAAGAACGAGAGATGATAGAGTCAATTATAAGTTTGGTATTAGTTGGCGCCATCCGTGGGACCCATAACACTAAGCTAGAACAAAACCTCATCTCGAAATTCCAATGACGAAGGGGCATCCGCCAACTAACCCCAGGAATGTGAATCCTGGGAACCGGAAGTCCCAAGGGGAAGGGATTCTCATCCCCAACCAATCACCTAGCCGCCTCGCAGGCGGGCTGGGTAACTGTAGCGGTTTTCAGCCCGCGGGGGTGACGAGCACGATCTCGGTGACACCCCCGCCTACTTCAACCCTGGACAACCCTGATCCGGGGAGTGCGCCAGACCCTCCTAACAAGGAACCGCGCAGACCCTCGATGGAGGAAGAAGTGGAAGCCCTACCACTCAGTGAGGAGGATCTTACTCGAGTTCTCACTCAGAACTTCGAAAGGATCGTCCCAGGGATCGCATCAAGATTGAATCTGGGGAGGAACCTCCAAGCCAGACTCAACTTTGGTGACAGTGGACCAACCACCCCCTCCCAAAACCGGAGGAAAAGTAGAGCTCGGCCTCAGGAGCAGGGGACCTTTGAGGAAACCCCTCAACCCCGGAATGTGTTTGAGCGCATAGGAGATCGCCTTATACAGGAATTAACGCAGTCTCAAGAAGGAGAAAGTTCGGATGGCTCACCCGAGCGACTAGATCGAGAGCTGACCAGAACCACACGCCGCCCGAGTGTGTGGGACAGAATGAACACTGGGAGAAAGGCTCCTGGTTCGTCTCAGAAAAGTGGTCTCTATTCGAAAAATGGGGCACCACCGCCGTCCCCAGATCCGTCTGGGGAGGACTCAGATGACCATCCGCCTAAGCACCGCCGGCCTAGGCGCACCCCTCCACCACCAAACAATGAGGAGTATTATGGTGGCCCTTACTATCGAGATACGGAAGCAGAGGATCTCTCGCGTCCATGGTGTGAACCATGGGATGACCCTAGGCTCACCCGACCATTGGCGGATCACAGGGAAGACTCGTTCACCCTCCGTATACGGAACTATTCTGAGGACACCAAACGTCGCATGCCGGCGTGTATCAAGACCTATGATGGGTCCGGTGATCCTATGGATCACCTCAAAATATTTGATACGCAGGCTAAAATTGAGCGATGGCCCATGCCCATATGGTGCCAAATGTTCAATTCGACCTTGATTGGAAACGCCCGTGACTGGTTCGAGGCACTCCCTCCACGGAGCATTGATAGTTTCACGGAACTACGCATTGCGTTTGAGAACAATTATACTCAAAGGAAGAAGTATAATAGAGATCCGGTCTCATTGGCAACCGTCAAGCAACGGCCGGGGGAGTCCACAGAAGCCTTCACTGAGCGCTTCAATGATGAGTGCACACGCACAAGAACCATGCCAGAGCTCCTGAAAATCTCTGACTACATGCACGCCATAACAGACAGAGAACTGATCAGGCGCCTCAATGACAAGCGTCCAGAGAGATATGATGACCTCATGGAAAGGGTCAGAAATTTCATAGAGGGAGAAACAGCTGTTGCCGCGGCCTACCCATCCCGAGGAAATGGGTACCGGTCAAATGACCAGTCCCGGAGACAGTCGTGCGGTCAAGGTAATCAGAACAATAACAACGGCTCAGACTATAAGATCCAAAGCAAAGGCGGACGGTCGGACGATAAGTTCACCCCCTAAAGATGTCCTACCGGGAGATCTTGCTGACTGAAGGGGCGAACTTTCCAAGGCCTCCCCCAATGACCACTCCCCCGGAACGTCGGTAGGGAAGTCGCTTCTGCGAGTTCCATAATGACAAAGGACACGGCACGGAGGAGTGTATCCAGCTCAAGAAGCATATTGAGTCGCTGATCAAATCAGGCAAACTCAAGCACCTAGTTAAGGATTGGAAGGACGGAAAAGATAACAACAAGAAGTATGATAAGAAGGATCCCCAAAAGGACAAGCCTTCGACCATATACATGATCCAATCCAGACAGCGCCGCACGAGGCAGAAAGTTGGCCAAAAATTTTCACGCGGCAGGGAAATCTCATTCCCTCCCATCACAGCAAGCGATGTGATTGATGCGCCTCTCACTATTGAGATAAGCATTGGAACACACAACGTTCGTCGCATGTATGTGGATGGAGGATCGTCAGCAGAGGTACTATATGAACACTGTTTTGTGCAGTTATGCCCAGAAATAAGAAGCCAATTAGTACCGGCCACGTCGCCGCTTACTGGCTTTAGTGGAGACACTATCTGGCGAATAGGGCAATTGCGATTGCTTGTTACCATTGGGAACGAGGAGCATTCCACTATGACATGGATGAACTTCATGGTGATACGCTCACACTCTCCCTATAATGGGATCATAGGCAGACCAGGCATTTTGGCTATCCGGGCAGTGCCCTCTACGGCGCATGGAATGATCAAATTCCCCGTTGAGGGGGGAATCGTGACTATTTACAACACAGTCATACCAACATCCGAGTTTCACACCGTGACAACACCGGCTCCACCTGTCCCACCCAAGGATGGATCACCACCTCCCAATTGGAAGGTAGCAATTCACCCTGACTATCCGGAACAGGAGGTATCCATAGGAGGGGCGCTCTCGGATAGCGGCAAAAGGGGCATGTGCTCTCTCTTGAGTGCAAACCTAGACATATTCGCATGGGAGCCAAAGCATATGACAAGCGTCCCACGCGCGATAGCAGAGCATAAGCTCCAGATCCGCCAAGGGTACCAACCCGTTAAACAAAAGAAGCGCGGCCAGGCGCCCGAGCGTAGCCAAGTGATACTGGAGGAAGTACGAAAGCTAGTGGACGCAGGCATCATGCGCGAGGTATACTACCACGAGTGGTTATCTAATCCGGTCATGGTCAAGAAACATGACGGAAGTTGGCGCATGTGTGTGGATTTCACGGATCTAAATAAGGCCTGCCCACAGGACTGTTACCCGTTACCAGAAATCGACTGGAAGGTGGAGTCCTTGTGTGGATACCCTTTCAAATGCTTCTTGGATGCATATAAAGGGTATCACCAAATCCAGATGGCGGAGGAGGATGCAGAAAAAACGGCGTTCCACACGAGCCAGGGCGTATATTGCTATACGAAAATGCCGTTTGGATTGAAGAACGTCGACGCTACATATCAGCGGTTGGTGGATAAAGCTTTTGAATCACAAATAGGACGCAACCTGGAAGTATATGTTGATGACTTGGTGATAAAAAGCCACATGGAGGAGGCACTTCTCCGGGATGTCCAGGAGACATTTGACACGCTGAGAAGGATTAACATGAAGTTAAATCCAAAGAAATGTACGTTTGGAGCAACGGAGGGAATGTTCCTGGGATATTTGATTGACCCAAACGGCATCAAACCGTGTCCAGAGAAGACGGACGCAGTGATACGACTACCGTCCCCTCAGACACGGAAGGAGGTGCAGTCCCTGAATGGGAAGTTAGCCGGGCTGAATAGATTCCTATCTAAATCCGCAGAGAAGTCATTGCCTCTATTTAAGACACTCAAGAAGTGTATTAGAAAGGGAGACTTCCGCTGGACGAAGGAAGCCGAGGAAGCTTTCGGCCAACTCAAGCAGCATCTCGCATCTCTCCCTATGCTAGTAGCCCCACGGCCAAAGGAGGAACTCATTATATATCTCTCAGCTACTCATGGCGCAATAAGCGCGGTACTTATGACGGACAGAGATACAATACAAACTCCGGTCTACTTTATAAGTAGAACACTACAAGGGGCGGAGCTGAATTATTCCTCCATGGAAAAATTGGTGTTAGCACTAGTATTTGCTACAAAGCGGTTGCGCCGGTACTTTCAGGCGCACCCAATTGTGGTGATTACGGATCAGCCAATCAAGCAGGTTATCTCTAGACCAGACGTGGCAGGGAGGCTAGAGAAATGGAGCATCTTATTGGGGGGGGGGGGGGGGGGGCACAATATATCTTACAGACCAAGGACGGCTGTTAAAGGCCAGATCTTGGCAGATTTCCTGATCGAGAAGCCGGATGAGGAAGAACCAATTACTAAGCAAGACGATATCCCGACGGAACCTTGGGTGCTATTCACGGACGTATCCTCATGTACCGACGGGTCCGGGGCAGGTCTCATCCTCACGAATCCAGAAGGAATGGAATTCACATACGCCCTCCGTTTTGAGTTCACGGCCACCAACAACGAAGCGGAGTATGAAGCATTAATTGCGGGTTTAAAAATCGCCGCTAGAATGGGAGTCCGCAACCTTGAGGCCTACGTGGACTCACGGCTTGTCGCGAACCACATTCTAGGTGGGTATGTGGCTAAGGAGGACAACATGGTCAGGTACTTGGAAAAAGTCAAGTCGTTAATCGCGACTTTCAGTAAGTTTTCCATCAAGCAGGTGCCAAGGGGCGAGAACAAGAAAGTGGACGCTCTTAGCAAGATCGCATCCACGAGCTTCGCTCACTTGTCTAAACAGGTTTTGGTGGAAATACTCAAGGAGAAATCTATCACGGAAGGGGAGGTAGCCGCTATAGTTGAGGAGGAGGAGGGACCTACGTGGATGACCCCAATCATCAACTATTTGACTAATGAAACCCTTCCAGACGAGGAAAAAGCAGCAAGGTGCATTAAAAGGAAGTCACAACATTTTGAACTCCGAGAAGGCATCCTTTACAAGCGCTCTTTCTTGCAGCCGTGGTTGCGGTGTGTTGGACCACGCCAGGCGGCTTACGTCATCAGTGACATACATGAAGGGTTGTGTGGCATGCATGCAGGCCCACGATCCGTGGTAGCTAGAGCCTTACGAATAGGTTATTATTGGCCCACCATGCATAGAGACGCGCGCGACCTGATTCGCAAGTGCAACGATTGCCAAGTGCATAGGCCAGTACCGCGGCACCCGTAGCAGGAGCTTACACCTATCACGTCCCTATGGCCATTTTACAAGTGGGGAATTGACATTGCAGGACCATTTCCTGTAGCTGCGGGGGGGGGGGGGGTTAAATTCTTGATTGTTGCAATGGACTACTTCACACGATGGATAGAAGCCAAGGCAGTCAAGTCTATCATAGGTAAGCAGGTCAAGAAGTTTGTGTGGGAACACATTGTGTGCCGTTTTGGTCTACCAGGAGAAATAATCTCGGACAACGGCAAGCAGTTCACGGACAACCCATTCAAAGATTGGTGTGCATCATTGAACATCAAACGGCGCTTCACGTCCGTTAAGTATCCACAAACGAACGGCCTTGTCGAACGAGCAAATAGGAGCTTGGGGAATGGAATCAAGGCGCGTCTGGATGAACGAAACGGCAAATGGGTCGATGAGTTATCACACGTGCTATGGGCGCATAGAACCATGATCAAAACAGCCAACAGAGATACTCCATTTGCATTGGCTTACGGCACTGAAGCCGTTATACCAGCAGAAATAGGGATGCCTACCATCCGCACGGCGGAGGTTAATGTCGTCACAAACGATGAACAACTGCGAATCAACCTGGATCTGTTGGAAGAAAAAAGGGACATAGCAGCCATCAATGAGGCTAAGTCCAAGGCTAAGATGAAGGCTTATTATGACGCCAAGGTCAAGGGTGTTTCTTTTCGACCGGGAGACTACGTCTATCGTGCTAACGAAGCGAGTCGAGTGGAGAATACAGGAAAACTGGGCCCTAAATGGGAAGGACCATATGAAGTCACTGAAACCTTGGGACGAGGCGCGTACAAGTTACGTGACATGGATGGCCGCGACCTAGAGCGCACATGGAACATCTCCAATCTCAAAAGGTGCTATCTTTGAAAGCTACGGCTTCCGCATGGGTACTTCGCTATAGGAGGTCTTAATAAAGAACCATGCGGGTTATTTGTTTTGTTTGTGTTTCTTATGTTTGTTTAGTTTCCTTTCTTGTTTTTTAGGACTTGTCGTCCTTCTCCAAACAAAATTGTAAACGTTCTAATAAAATGTCGTGGTGCCTAGCTAGCTCCACGGCCTGTTTCGTGCAAATCATTTTCCTTTCTTTGTTAGATTCTTTGTTAGTCGTATGAATTTTACTTGTATTATAATATGCCATGTTTCATTCGTATGCATTCTTTCACATTACTGTACATGTACTATACGCCTCCAGGCGGGGTAAGAGGATTAAGTGAACCTACTAATTCAACTTGCCGCGTAAGAGGGATGCAACCCCAGCCGCACGGATCATGTATCCTTACTAGACGCCTTACTCACAAGACGTTGTGATAAGTTTTTTTTGTGCACCGTATCCACACGGTACTCTGCATAGTAAAGACACACGTCGCATGTCTAGTAAATTATAGACTTGTATGTATTTTCATTTTTTCTTTATGTGTAAGACGTGATACGTCATGCGGCATTGAAATACAATGAAATACACAAGTTTCAAAATTAACAATAAACAAAATGGTCGTGGGTGTCACGGACTTCTAAATAAAAGGACAAGTTATTACATATATGTCTTAGCCGTGTACATACACGGACGAATATAATCACAAGTGTTTACAACATATCAGTTACAAGGGGGAAGTAATTCTCCTAGATCCTTCTTCCCTTCCTCAATTAAAGCACGAAGGGCCTCCCCACGAGCATCTTTCCCGTCCTGAACTTTGACTGCAAGAGCATCTAGAGCTTCTCCAAGCAGCTTCTCACCTGACATGGCTTTGGATGCAGAATCATAAGTAGCCAGCGTCAAGGGGATTGGATCAGCACTCAGCCGGGACATTATTGCTTCGTTTGGAGCATCTTTCATGGCTTTAAGCTCGTCCAGGAGGGGGTGTTGAAGGTCTGCCAAGGCATCCATGGACGCAGTCATCTTACCCGCTGCGGAGGGGTTGTGATACGGATGCTGTGTGATATCCTCACCTTTTGCGATCATCTCCGCAGCTTGGACCAGGCCTTCATGCCTACCACGGTCGATCCCATCAGATACAACCCCAGCAAATGCCTGCAGTAGGTGTGGAGCGTTCAGGGCCCCACTTACGGCAAGCCGCAGCCCTTGCCCGATAATCCACCTACGACCTGCTGTCGTGGTTAGTAGGGGGGGGCATACTCTCTCCGCACAGCTGACAACCACCTTGCTTAAATCTTCATCAGCTAAGGCAACTTGATTTTCAAGGTTGGTTTGAGCCTGTGTTAATTCCTCCTTCAGTGCGTCACGCTCCTGGGCAATGCTGAATGATTGCACGGTCACCGCCTTAGTAGCAGCCTCAGCCACAGACACCTGTGAATGAAAATTAGAGTTACTACAAGAATACATACTTTTTGGGCTACATGCATACAAGAAGTAGGAATGTATGTACAATATTTCTGAAAATTTAACTTCTCATTTGATGCGGCTACGAGGGCCTCCAATTCAGCAATACGCCTCTCTCTGGTATCGGCGTGAAGTGCCTGCTCCTTCACCGTCGCCTCGGCGGTCAGTAATGCCGCCTGCAAGGATGCGAGGGTCTTCTCGTTCTTCACGACCATTGCCTCACGGCAGGCTATCCTTTTGTCGGCACGGCTCACATTAGTGAGGGCCTTGATCAGACGGCGTCTCAACGCGACGCCCACCGTCACCTGATGTGCGGATGATACATCAAATTGTTCAATCAGGGCCTCATGATCTAGTTCATCTAAATCCTGTGCGAGGGCAGGCGGGGTGATGTGTTCGATGAATTCTGAACACTCGGATTCGGCCTCCAGCCGTGTCAAGCTCGATAAGTTCCATGCTAAGCGCAAGCTCTCTTCTGGCCCCTCGGGGTGCGGCTCCTTGGCACGTGTGGTGACAGGTGATGGGGGATTGTTGGTAGCCGCGGGGGATGGATTTCTCCCTTCTTCTTGTGCTCCGGCTGTCGGATTCACCCTGTAGTTCAAAAATTAGTCTATATATATCATACGAAGGTAAAAATCATAATCACAAGGGGTACTTACGAGGTGCCAATATCAGGGTCTGGGCCGGTAGGAGCTACGGCGCTGACATGTGCGACTCGCAGAACTGGCCCTTCCATGGTCGGGGGGGGGGGGGGGGGGGTCGGCTTGACCAGTCATGGTGCTGCTTCCTTCTTGATATTGTGGATGGTCTTTCCGCAACTTCTTGGGAGGAGCATTTGCAACTCCGGCATCCTCCCCAGTCTTCTTCGCCACACGCCTGGTTGTTTTTCTCTTTTTAGAAGTAAGTATGGTGGATCCGGAAGCTTGCGTAGTGTCTTCATTAGGATCACGCTCTTCCTCCTGGTTGATGGTGCCTCCCTCCAGCAATGGGTCGTCGCCATCTTCATTATGAAAGTCCAATGGGGACTTCTCTATAACAGGCTCTTCTTCGTCCGACCTGGGCTCGGTTGTCTCTTCCAGCGGAATCGTAAGGTCGGCTAAAGCTTCTAGCAAGGGGAGCTCATTCGGCTTTAACGGCCGGAATCCTTCCGCCACCTTCATGGGGTCGCCTTGACGAAGTAATCCGTGGAGGTTCATCTCTGCAAATGATTGTAGAAGTATATGGGTTAGTAACATTTTACACATATGTGATAGATCAAATTTACAAGATATATATGACCTACCCTCGTCCTGTTCCGTTAAGAAGCACGGATATAAGTCATCCCTCCCAAAGTAACGGCGGCTTATCCCTACTAAGCACAGAAAGTGTTCCGGCAACCCTCTATGAAATTCCGTGCGATGGGTATCTAGTATTTTCAGGTCCCGGCTACTATAATCTTTGGATTTGGGCGGATAGTCTTTTGGGGCTTTGGTTTTAAGTACGAAGGGGGTGGGGAATACTTTCTCATCTACAAAGAAGTAATGGTCGTACCAATTCTTAAGGGAGTCAAGAGGTTTCCTATATGTCATCGGGGCATTCCTGGGTCGTTTCTTGAACGACAACCACCCGTTCACTAATTGGGGAAAGTAGAAAGCCCTAAAAAGGTTCACGGTGGGGGTTACTCTGCAGGTATGGCATGTAATCTCAAACTGGTTGATTTTACACGCCCCTATACAGTGGAGCTGGGTGATATGAAAGTCATAATACAAAAGAAGGTCTACCAAGAACTTGGACAACGGAATACGGTAGTTGGCTGAGTCAAATAGGCGTGTGTATATGCCTATTTTCCCCGCCGGTGCATCCGTAATAGCCTCACCATCACCCGGATAGGTGGGTTGCACACTTTCGGGCACATAATACTTCGACAGGAAGTCGAGGTATTTCTCCGCAGACATCACGTTCAGGACGTCCGTGATGAGGGGGTTATCCTTGACCATATTTTATGAAAAGGTTTTTGAAGGCGTGGTAATCTAACCTGCGGTGACGGATATCCGTGGAAAAGAAGACAAAAACTTTGGAGATAAAAGCTTGAAGTTAACAATGGCGGAAGAATGAGTGAGTTGTGTGTGTAACATACACATATACCCACTCTTATATAGGGTGGCCTCGGTTTCCGAGGTGCCATGGATCTTTGACACGTGTCAGTCACATTTCCTATCCAATGGATAGGGTTTCTGACATTTCTGCAACAAACAGTGGGGGACCCACGGGTCACTTCTTAAACAGTTTTGCGTGGCTCGAGGATGGGCAGTAATCATGCACTTTTTGCAGACATGCGACTGGATTATTGATTATCATTAATGCGACTGGATTCCTGTCGGGTTATGCGGCTCTTACGTAAGACCGTATTTAATGTTACATTTAAGTTGTCTCGGCCGATACGTGCGGCTGAGGTAGTATTCATTACAAAATCCTACGAAGGGGTGTCACGTGCGGCCAAAACAACAAAAATTTAAATGTCTCATTTCTTGTCTTCCCTTGGTATGTCCGGAGAGCATCTTGATAGTCTAGAGGTTACGTCTACGACTGTAACAACTAGACTGGGGGGACATGATGACGTATAGTCCCCAACCGGGTCATGAGCCCGGCCCACGGGTACTACCCGTATCCGGCCCATCACAGATGGGTGGATAAATGTCATTCAGGCTTATGGGTTTGAGTGAATAGTAACCGCACATGTGTGCGGCCCACGGCCCAAGGCGGCCGACGGCCCAAGGCGGCCGACATAAGATTAGACAGAATCATATTCTGTCTAGGAATATCTTTATCCCAATAAGAGAGGATATTCACTACCAGAAATAGAAGATAACAATCATTCTAATTCTGGTGCTTATCGCTTCCTTGGGGCCGACGCATCAGTGAAAGCCCACTAGGGTTTCACTGCCTATAAAAGGAACCCCCAAGGGTTCCACAAAGGTATTACAACTTGTACTCTAAACTCACATAAACCTTAAACCGATTACTTACTCTCACGCCGGAGTCTAATCGTGGGAAACATTCCCACGGTAAGCCTAACGCGTGCTGTTTAGTGTGCAGGATCCCAACCAAACGATTCACTTGGTGCAGGAGCCGGAGCCCAGCCAACCCGAATTAAGCCTAATTCAGGTCTAGCAAGGATCAACCAACTTTTGCATCAACAGTATTCTTTCGTGAATTTATGTGAGTTAATTATGAGCCTATTCTCCCATTGCTTGCTAATAAATTTATCTGCAATAAATAAGGTTGTACGATTTGAAAAGTTACTTAGCTTCTAGCCCAAGATCGTTTAAAAGTTGCTCGGTATGGATTAGAGTTCATAGCCAAGGCATAACTTATTGAAGCGGGATGCGAAGATTGGCGAGTCCAAAAAGGTCCTAACAAGACACGAGGGCTACATTTTGTTGCTAAAGAGCCAAAAGTGATGTGAAGAATCATTTATCGAAAATCAATATGAAGGATCGAGACACACGACGATAAGAAAAACTCCCCAAAAGTCATGGAGAAGTCTATCCAAAAAGGCCCTAACAAGGTATGAGGATAAATAGATCCGAGTCCAAAAAGGAGGCGGATCGTTGTATATCAAAATCCAAAATAAAGATTGGAGAATATGAAGAAGTCTTGGTCCATGTATGAATCTCTCAAAACTTCAAGTGAAGAAATTCCTATATGAAGAGAAGACCATTATTTCATGAACGTCTCTCAAGGTGTGAAGTATGAAGTCGCTGCCAAATATCGGTCCGAGAAAGGTCTCAAATCGCGAAGCGAGTTATGCCAAGATATGAACTTTATGAGGTCCCGAGATGCATTTTAAAAGATTTTGTCCTTTAGCTAACTATTGATTAAATCGTTCACTTTATTTTCAGCCTAAATAACTATCGAAATAAGTCAACATGCATCCTCGTGATCATTCAAGACAATAATAAAATATAAGAGATACACCTAGGAATAAGGGGGTCTAAGTGAATAATTGGCCCACATGAGTTCATGTTAGTTTGCTAACATATAATAACAATGATCTCGTTTTTAAGCTTGGTTTGGAGAAAGTGAAAATTTGAGGATGATGATCATTCACAACATTTCCAAAACCCTAAGGTATGATTTTTATTTCTTTACTTGTTTCGTAATTTTCTATCTCTTTAGTAAAGGCCAATATGGATTGATTATGATGAAAAGTGTAATCTTGCTTTGTAACTAATGCATTACATGAGGACATTGCAATGGTTAAGTGTAGGGGATTTGATAGGTGTGAAAACACCCATCCTTTTTACCACTTAATTACAATAATAACTGAGCCAAAACGTGTATTTTATGTCATTTATGTCGGAATTATGCGTGGTTTGTGTTTTTGTTGTGATTTAGGACGAAAAGGTGAAAAGTGGAGAAAACACGGGCATTCACGGGCTTTTATCGAAGAAAAAGACGAAAGACGAAGTCGAAAGATCAAGAGTGCAAAAAGAACGGAAGTCCGAGACCAATTCTGAAGATTTATCGAAGAAAAAGTCAAAAGATGGAAGTTTACCAAAAGCCGAAGAACTCAAGTCTAATTTATTGAAGAATTACAAGACGAGTTCAAAGAAATCCCGAGCCAAAGTCATTAAAGTCCAAGATTTAAGAAGATTAAAGAAATCAAGGACCTAAGGACGCAATTAAGGAAAAGAAGAAAGAGGGAGGAAGCTTCCTAAGCTCCTCCCAAATCTCCCTATATATTTCCATTTCATTTTCATTTTGTAGTTGTTGGTGGCTTGACAACCCACTCTTCCACCATTTTCATTTCCCTGCATTTTAATTTCTTGCACCTTAATCTTCATGTAATGCACCTTTAAATTCCTTTTAATTCCAAGTAAGTTTACCTTTGATTGTTGTTAATCTTCATCTTTTATTGTTAATCTCCTTCTACCTTTCTTGTTTGATTTGTTCTTCATCTTCATTGTTCATGTTCTTGAGTTTTTATGGTTTTGATCAAGTGGGTTTTGATTGATTGGCTTGGTTTTTTAGTTTTGATGATTTGTTTTGATTAATTATTGTTAGTATATCATTTGTGGTTGTTTTGGATTAATCTTTTGGTGTGTTTTGGTTAGATTTGATTAAATTCGTGTTTGGTTTTCATCCTACTGTTCTTATGTTCCTGCTTACTGTATCTTCCCAGATATTCCGGATCGTTTGCTTACTTTGTCTTCTATTCGGAATATCTGTTTATTCCGGATCGTCTGCTTACTTTGTCTTCTATTCGGAATATCTGTTTATTCCGGATAGAGTCCCTTATGCGGAATACGTTTTCTTCCGGATAAAGTCCTTTATTCGGAATACTTGTTATTCCGGATAGAGTCCTTTATTCGGAATGTTAGGTTATTCCGGATAGGGTGTTTCATTCGGAATGTTCAAGTATTCCGGATAGAACCTTTATTCTGGATAGAACCTTTATTACGAGTAGAACCATTATTCCGGATAGCCATTTATTCCGGATAGCCATTTATTCCGAATGAGTTTTTCAGTTTTTAGTTTTAAACTTTATTTTTCCCGCCTTTTTCTTTATTTGCACTTTTACTTGCTTTCCTTTTAGTTTAAGTTTAAGTTTGAGTTATTTACCTTTATTGCTTTTAAATTTCTCGTCATTTACTCTTCGTCAAGTTTTTATCTTTCAGCATTTCTTTTTACCGTCTTTACTTTATTCTTCTTTGTTTCAAGTCTTTATTTTCAATTAGTTTTAGACAACGACAACTCTTTTATTTGATTCACCAAGAACAATTGAGTCGCACAATTAACCAGAGATCAATTCGAAGAGATTCCGAGAAACGAATAATTGAACCTAGTAAAATATTTGTATTAGTTGGCTGAGGCTGACTCTGAGTCATGAATTCGCTGTCTAGTAGTATCCCCAGTATTAGGTTCCCCAATAATGTTGACAAGAAGAATGTGTTGATCTCTTGACCATTTAGTTTGGGGAGCTGGGGAATCATGGACAGGGACATCTGTGGAGGTAGCTAGCACTATATGAGTTTCATCCTGCTGAATAGGAGGACTTTCTTCAAAGATTACCTCAGTATCTGTGTCAACTTCAGCTATATCAAGGGGCACAGATTCATTGTCAGGAGAGTCTTTAGGGATTTGAAGAATTGGTGAGTCATCTTCAGCAGTTGAGGAACAAGGACTAGAAGAAGGCTGTGGTTCTTCTTCATCAAGTCCCTAAGAAGAGGGAACTTCAATGTTGTGTGTTGATAGAGGGTCAAATGCAGGAACATAAGGAGTGAGAGTGTTGGTGTTATGATGGTGATGACATGGAGGTCTTGGTTCTGAGAATTCATCACTTGGGAAAGACACGTTTTCATTAAAATCAATTTCATCACCCTCTGTTCCTGATCTCTGTATGACGTCATCATCTTCAATGAATCTGACATGAAAGGTTTCTTCTACTTCTTGTCTTTTGGTATTGAATACTCTAAAGGGCTTGGCAGTTGGAGCGTATCCTAAGAAGAAACCATCATCAGCCTTTTCATCAAATTTTCCAAGTTTATCCCTGTAGTTATAAATGAACACAAGACATCCAAAAACATGGAAATAGCTGACATATGGAGCTCTATTTCAGAAAACTTCATAGGAATTTTTGCCACGTCTCTTGACAATGATTGACCTATTTTGAGTGTAGCATGCAGTGTGAACAGCTTCTCCCCAAAATTGTTTTGGTAAAGCTGCACCATTTAACATAGCTCTAGCTGCTTCAATCAGAGTCCTGTTTCTTCTTTCAGCCACACCATTTTGTTCAGGGGTGCCAGCTGAAGAGAAGTTTTGTGATATTCCCTTTTCATCACATAAGAATTCAAGTTGTTGATTCTTGAATTCAGTACCATTATCACTTCTTAGAGCTTTGACACCTAACATCATTCATGTTTTCAACCTGTCTGATGAAGGACATGATAGTATCAGCTGCATCACTTTTCCTTTTAAGGAAGAAAACCTATGTATAACTTGAAAACTCATCAACTATGACCAAGGTATATTTGTTGTGATTAATGGTCTAAGGTTTGACAGGCCCAAACAAATCCATGTGAAGGAGATGTAAGAACTTGTCAATAGAGAATGATTGCCTGGTCTTAAAAGAAGACCTGTGATGCTTTCCCTTGACACAAGCTGAACAAGTCTTGCCTGGTCTTAAAAGAAGACCTGTAATGCTTTCCCTTGACCTATGGTGAACCCACTTTTCAATGGGTTCCCTGAATTTCTTATTAGCAACTCTTGAGTTCCTATATAACTTTTGACGATGGGAAGGACAGTTAGCTGTCTCATGTGTGGACCTTCCATGAATATCACATCCTGGACACTCACTGCACTCATCTGAGTGATGGTCTATGAATCCACAAAATTTACAAGGAGGATAAGGTCTGTAGTTACCTAATTGTCTCCTAGAAGCCTGTTGTCTATCCCTAGAAGGTGTCTGAGATCTCTTAACAGCCATATGTCTATCATGATCTATGGTCATGTGATGAGAGTTTTTACAAATATTGTAGTAAGGTTTGACTATCCTTTCACCTTTGGGTTCTCCTAGAATAGACTTAGGTTCATGGGAAGTAGAGCATTCAGCGGAAGGCTTAAAATGAAGTTTCAAGAGTTCTACTTCTTTCATTAATGACAACATGCGTTCTTCAGTTGAGGAATCAACTTTGTTTACAGATTTTGTTGAGACAGGCTTAAAGGCAACTTGCTTAATAGATTGTTTAGATGGTAAAGCAAATACCTTAGATGGTGGTTTCTCAACATCTGTTTTGGGTTTAGCTTTAGCTCCTCTAGAAGAGCTGCTGGGTTCAACTCCTGAGAGTTTAGGTAAGGATGGTAAATCAACCACATCTTCAGAGACAGGTACATCAGTCAAGAGAGGATCTGACATATGTATAGTCTCTATAGATTTGAAAACAATCTCTTTGGGTTTTGTGAGAATTTTCAATTTGTTTTTCTTAGCAGAGATATCCCTTTTTATGTCAGCAGGCAGTTCATCATTAAGCAATTCATCTATAGTGAACCTACTACACATCCATTTTTCTATAACCTTATTTAATTCAGATATTTGATCATATAAGGCACTATTCTTTAAGGTTAACCTATTAACTTCGTTTTGAAGAGATACCTTTTCAGAATTAACCTGTTTGAGAGTTTCACATTCAGACCTAGCAGTTAACAGTTCATGTTTAACAGAGTGAAACTTATCAAGCAAGTTCTTTCTTTGTTCCTCAACAAAGTGTAAATCAACAATGGTGTAATCAAGGACATGTTTGCGTTCATCACTTTCAGGTATAGATAGAATCATGTGTACCTTTTTCATTGTGATGTCAACCCATTATCCTGATCTTGCATCTCCTTTCCCAATAGCTGGTTCATCCTCAGCTATTGCCATGAAAGCCCTGACTCTATTAGTATCTTCCTCATCTGAAGTCAGCGGCTCATCATTCCAATCATACGCTTCAGCTACCAACCCTTTCTCTGTCTTCTTATCACCCCCTTTTTTTCTTAGACAGAGCTTCAAGCTTCAAATTCATCTGTTCTAACTCAGCTTTAAGAGCCTTATACTTGTTCTTGTAATCATTCTTATCATTTTCAGAGGAGTTGAATTGGTGGGATGAGTTGTTATGTTGTGATTTGAACTTGTATGGTTTGGTAGAAGATGATGGATAAGAAGGTGAGGATGTCTTTGTGGAAGGACAGTCTTTTTGAAAGTGTCCAAGTTTTCCATAGACAAAGCAAGTTTCTTTTGATTTGTCGGTTTGTTTGCTAGTTGATCCTACTCTCCCTGATCTTTTGTAAAATCTCCTTTCATTAGCTAACAAGGCTCTTTCATGAAACTCAGCATTAAGGTCTGTCAAGAACTCTTGGCTGTTGCGTGTGTCTTCTTCAACATCATAGTCGTTGTCTTGAGGGTGTGCGGTGGAAATCCAGGCTTTTGATGTTGCTCCTTGAACTACAAATCTTTCAGTCTCGGATTTGTATATGGTATCAATCATCCCTTCTTCATAATTGTACTTTCCATATAGCTGAGCCAATGTGTCATTCTTGATGGAGTTATTAGCTCTCTGAGTCTGATTCATACTCAGCCATTTTCTTGGAAGGCTGTTGACAAATGTGGCATTTACTTCAGCTTGAGCAATGGTGACGTCATTCATAGCAAGGTCATTGAGAAGAATCTTCATCCTTGTATATGTTTGTTGAACCTTTTCACCTTCAAGTGCCTTGAAAGCATTAAACTGAAGCCTGAGTTCCTGAATCTTGGTTTCTCTAGTTTCAGAGGGTCCTTCATGACCAAGGATAAGGTCTGTCCACACTTGTTTGGCCGTAGGACATTGAATCACAGACTTCATGATGTGTTTGGGAAGACAGGATATAATGATGCTCTTGAGACGTTTGTCTTGGTTTGCCAATTTCCTATCAGCTAGATTCCACTGCTTGAGAGGTTTGGGAAGAGGATTCTCATCAGTAGAGGTAAGCGCAATGGGAACATAAGGTCCATTGTTTAGAATTTCTAGCAGAAATGGTTCAAGTCCGTCTAGATACACGAGGAATTGACTCTTCCAACTAGCAAAATCATCTTCATCAAGGACTGGTACATTGGTGACATGAGATCCGCCTCTTGAGTCAAGCAGTTGAGGTAGATCATCTTCATTTTGAGGTGGAGGAGTAAGTCTTGGTGATGTTGGTGGTAGATTAGTGTTTTTCCCAGAAGACGGTGGTGGGGTGGTGGTGTATTGCTTGTTTCATGTATGGTGGATCTTGATTATAAAACTTAGAACGATGTTTATGAGGCTTTTAATATCAAACTCTGCTCTGATACCAATTGAAAGTCCCTAAACCATGCTTGAAACTATAAACTTAACTAATCAACACACTTAATTACTTTTCAAACGTAATACTTATTATGGTATACTAAAGAATTACAAGTGTTATGGATAACACCGTTTGATGACAATGTGTTGTGCACACTTTGGACAAACTAAAACCTAACTTATGAACACAGTCGCAGCTGTTTGGTTCAACAAGTTCTAAGAGTTAATGTGTGAAATGTGTCAAAGTGTTGAACATTAACTCTAGGCTACATAACCTATTTATAGTGGTACGAGGTTGACTCCAAGTACTGGTTGATGGTGACTACACTAGACAGACACTTGTCAGACCTCTGTCACAAGATGCTCTTCTATTCTTGGTAGTCTGACACAATGCTTTAGGGAAACAGAGCTGACATAGTTTCCCTTTTCTTCATAGTCTCGTACACACTAAGGTATGTCCAAAGTGTACCGAGTGTTAACAGGGTATTGTGAAAGTCCCTAATCAATGCGAGAAACCCTAATCTTAACTTATTCAACACAAGGTATTACTTTTCAAACGTAATCTTATTATTGTATAATAAAGAATTACAAGTGTTATGGATAACACCGTTTGATGACAATGTGTTGTGCACACTTTGAACAACAATAAACCTTAACTTATGAATACAGTCGTAGCTGTTTGATTCACTAAGTTACACGCACTAATGTTCTTAATATCTCAAAGTGTTAAATCTTAATGCAAGGATACACATCCTATTTATAGTGTTACGAGTTTGACTTGAACAGTACTTGATGTCGACTACACAACTTTTACAAGTTCCCACATCAGTCACATGATGTCCTTCTATTCTTGGTAGTCTTCCATTATGCTTTAAGGAACAGTTGTCCAAAACAGTTTCCTTATTCTTCATATTATCGAACACACAAATGGCATGTCCAAAGTGTGTTGAGAGTTATCAGGGTATTTCCACCCCTGTTAACTCTCAACCCCTCAGAGTCCCTAATACATCTTGGCTGTTATCCATCACAGCCAAGGAGTATGTCTTCAGGTAATCTTCGACTTCCCTGACAATGTCTCTGACATGGACTCCTCTGAGGTTGCTCACAGAGATTCGGATCTCTGTGAGTCTTGTGAAACTTGCCTGCCTCCTAGGCACAGGCAAGGGACTATCTATCAGCCTAATTATGTTTAAATCAATGAACAGGGAATCTAACAAGTTTAGATTCCCAACAATCTCCCCCTATTTAAACATAAATAGTGCTAGATCTAACTAAGTTAAGGTAAGTGAGTTTAACAGCTTCTTCTTACACATAACAGATCTAAACAAACATACCTCATGATTTTATTAAGACTTAAAGAAAAATTACAAGTTCATTACATAAGTTAAATAAAAGATGAAGGTAAAAGGGCTGATACTATCTTCAATAGTCATCATTTTTGATTCTTTCTTCAGCTTCGGCCACATCTAATCTGTTATCAATTTCATCCTGCAAAGTCTTTGCAAACTTCTTGGAATACTCTGAGTTGATCTTGAGACACTTCTTGTGACAGAGTAGCTGAATAGTTGAAGCCAGGCAAAGCTCATCTTCCCTCTGAAAAGCATATTGGCAGGCTTTGTTCATAAACGCCATTCCTCTTTCAGGCACTGAGTAAGTCTGACCATCAACAGGGCCAACTATACCATTAGGAAGGATCAGATCCCTGTGCATGCCATCCACACGAACATCTTCAGTAACAAAAGTTTCATCAATGATTTGGGAAATTCTTCTTCTTTTGTTGCCTGTCTTTGGGGGTCCTTGTTCGAAAAGCTGTGGTGGAGGATCAATCTTGAGTTTGGCAGCTGTTTCCTTGATCCAGTTAAACTTAGCCTTAAGAGTTTTGAGCAGAAGGAAATTTGCCTGTCCAGACTTTTTGGCAGCTAATGCTTCGAGTTCAAACCATTCTGATAACCCAAGTGTTTTTAACCTGAAGTTTTCAAACACATCCATATTCCTCGTTTGATTATCCCTCCATAAGATCATCTGTGGGGTGTTTGTGGACTTGTGAATGGTGTATCTAAACTTGGTTATCTTGCTAGCAGCATACCTGTTGTTAACTCAGGCTTCATAGTCAGCTTTGACTTTCTTTAGGGCCTCAGCGCGTTTAAGTTCCATTTCCCTCAACCTTTGTTTTTGTTTTTCTTTTTCAGGTGGTGTCATCTTCCTCAGAGTGGCTTCATTTAATTCTTTGGCTGCCTTGAGCTCACTTAGTCTTTTGAATTCTTCAGCCTGTTGCTCTATTTCTTCAGGCGTTAAAGGTCTCTCATCGGAAGGTGTAAAGGTTGAAAAGTGGGAAAGGTCTGTTGTGGATCCTCCTGTCTCTAGCATCGCAGCTATCTTCTTAAGTTTGGTGTCAGTATCAACCAACACTATCTCTTTACCTTTCTTTGAGACAGAGGACTCCACACTTATATTTTTCAAATCATCAGCTCTTTTGAGGAACGCTGTCTGAGCCTGATTTTGAATAGATTTTGGTAGGGAGCTCACAGTGAATTTAAGTTTCTTGGCTGTTGGTTCATCATCATCCTCAGGCTTGCTGATGTTAACTAGGATCATGGATTTAGATGAGTCAGCTCCATCTTGTGTTTGTCGCTCCCCCTGAGTCTGATCCTCATCATCAGGTACTATAACTGGTTTGATGACTTGAAGAGGAACAGGTGTTGTTGAAGGATTGGCTGAAGATGAGCCTTGTTCAGCAGATGCAAGGCTGAGTTTAGTATTCTTCTCCCCCTCACGTTCATCCTTACTTCTCTTATGCTTGGATGAACGTGCCTGAAATCTTCTTGCAATCTGCTCCACAGAGGC
Organism: Glebionis coronaria; assembly: GCA_025667525.1. NCBI lineage: Eukaryota > Viridiplantae > Streptophyta > Magnoliopsida > Asterales > Asteraceae > Glebionis > Glebionis coronaria. Next base: position 319,812,719 of record CM046877.1, on the reverse strand, counting down.
AGCCATGGCACGCTGTCTTTTTCTTGATGCCCTGGCAATCTTCAGCAATAAGTTGGCATTGGCATTGGTATTTGCCTGAACTCGCCTGACAATAAAACCAGCATGGTTGTATTGCCTGTTGCGCACTGCATTGAAGTGCCTGTTCATGTTGGTTTCTTGTTCTTGGAACAATGCAGGGACAACTGAGTCAATTGCATTCTTGATTCGTGTCGAGAGATGACTTAGTCCCTGAGCCACACCTTTTCTGGCACCCTCCTGAATAGGCTCAGTGACAGCCTCAGTCACAGCCTTCTTTATAATACCTGGAAAGGTGACAGTAAAATTGTGCATCTCTGACTTGATCACGTCCAGCTTTCTTGATAAGCGCTCAATATCAGACTGATGGTAGACAGGCTGAAGATTCTTGATATTGAGGCTTTGTTGAGCAAAATCATCCTCCCTTGGAATTAAGTCGAAGTTAGTCTGGGTAGGATGATCAAACAAAAGGAATTCAGCTGTTGGATCATAAATTGGTCTGTGGAAGACTGTTGTTGCAGATGTAGCAGAGTTTTGTGTATCAACAGCTTCCTTAAGAGGAGAAGTCTTGTCATCTTCTTTAGGAGGAGAGGCTGACAGCTGGTCATCCTCATCTTCTTCCTCCTCTTCATCAAACATTCCCTCAGGGAATTCATCTTCAGGCATTGGTTCAAACTCAGCGACATAATCTTCAACAGTAAGCATATCTTCATCAGCATTGAGCACAAGTTCTTCTTCAATCGGAATGTCCTGAGTTATTGTTTCAGCCTCCTTTTCATGTACCTGAGGTTCTTGGACTGGCTGTACAATTTCAGCCTGCAAGTTTGTTGAAATTAGTAACAGGGAAAATATAAAGTGAATGGTCGCCATTTCGCTGTCCCAGAGAGGCTGAGGGTGATTACTCAGCCACTCCAAAGGATAAATCCTTGGGATTCTTTTAAGTGTGAATGAAGTGTGGTTAATGGTCGCCATTCGCTGCCCCTAGGAAAGCTGAGTGTGATTATTCAGCCCCCCCAAAAGGTAAAAACCTTTGGGACTCTTTTGATTGTGAAACATATGTTGTTTAATGATCGCCATTTCGCTGCCCCTAGGAAAGCTGAGTGTGATTATTCAGCCCCCCCAAAAGGTAAAACCTTTGGGACTCTTTTAAGAGTGAAACATATGTTGTTGTAGGTCGCCTGTTACGCTGCCCCTAGGAAAGCTGAGGGTGATGATTCAGCTCCCCCTGAAAGGATAAATCCTTTGGGACTCTTTTAATGAGGGAACCAAGAGGCTGTATGAAGTACATCCATCAAGGTTGAGACATTAATGTATTCAGGTTGTTGTTAGCCTGAATACTGTCTAGAGGGTTCAGGGTCATCGGGGTGCTTTATAAACACAAATGAATCACTCCCTGGTGCAAAGACAGAGTGTACAGAAGTCTTAAAGAATTCTAAGTGAAATGACAGACTTCTATGGGTCGAGGATTACCCTAACTTCACCACTCTCTCCTACAGACAAATGAGAGTGGTTGATTGTGAACCTCTAAAAATGTACACTGATTACCTGTGAGATATCAGCTTGGTTTGGCTGGTTTCCTGTAGTCTCTGCTGACCTAGAGACACTAGACGCCTGTTGTTTGTCAGCCAAAGATTCTGTATCCACAAGAGTATCTGGACCAGAGGCGGTGTCAATCTTCTTTTCCTTGGCCTTACTAACAGCTTTAGGTTGGGAAGAAGAGGGGATTTTCTTCTTCTTTGGCTGTTGGCCAGATGAAGCCTTGGACTTGGTAGTGTGCTGCCCAGAGGTCAAAGACGTAGACTTGCCAGCGACACTAGAAGTATTCACCTTCTCAGAGGAAGGGAGCAAGGGCTTCTCAGCGTTGGGTACCTGATTGGCCACGTTCAGCATGTGTGCAGTCACAGGGATATCCTCAGCTCCTATCTCCTTGTAGATGGCGCCTGTGATGCGATATGGCTTCAGAGTTGTCAAGGCCTTGTTATGGTAGTTCTCTCCCAGCAAACTCTCAAAGATCAGGGACAAATAACGCACATAACAGATGTTCTTTTCCCTGACCTAATTACGTCCTTTCAGTTGTTCTACCAGGTTATAGAAAAGGATGCTTCCAACGTCAACATCAGCTCCCCAAATTAATCCATATGCAATGGTCTGATGTTTGAACGACATTTGATCCTGTGATCCCTGCATGCCTCCCAGGGACTTCACAATGTGGATGAAGAGGACACGCCACATAGGAGAAAAATACTTAATCTTCAGAGGGGCTTTAGCAAGGATTTCAGCTGGTGTGAGGGCAGGGTTAATGTCATGACAAGGGTTGAGTGTGGCCAATGCTACCTTGACAGCCTTTTTGTCAACTGTCTTCAGGCATTCATCTCCATGTTTAAGTCTGGCCACACTGGCAAAATCAGTAAGGGAAAAGGCAAACGGATGTTCATTGCAAGAAAGGCTAAAGGTAATGGTGTCTTCAACAACTTCAGTAGAATACCAGAATTCCCTAAGGTATTCTTGGTAAAAGGTGGAAGGAGATTTGGTGAAGGCTTCGTTTAGGTCACAATTCTGCATGAAATTTACCAGACCTGAGTAGGTGTTGTTTGGTGCCTTGATCCATCCAATGGCGTTATTGGAAGCGATGATGCTCTCGTTGATCTCGAAGTTCACATTGGAGGCTTTTGGTACTGGAAACGCCATTGATTTAAGGTTGAAGGAGAATGAAAATGGCGGATGGTTGAGAGAGATAAGAGTTTAGAGAGAGAAAAGATGATTTTTAGAATGGTGGTGGGTGAGAAGAGAAAGAAGACAATATATATATTCAAACTAGAGTGAACAGTTATTCAACCGTATTAAATGCAAAAGCGAAAATGACTGCTCAAGTGGGTCCCCTTGACCTTTCAAAACGTTTGTCTCCTCGTTATCCGAAACTTAAATGATTAAAAAATGTGAGAATGTTTTTCGCATTTACTTGGAACGCAACTACCTAGTTTCATGTGAAAAACATTTAATAAAACATTTAATATAGAATCAATCATTTAATGAACACATTTAATATCAAGCCACAGGCTTTGAAATATTCAGCATCCCTAGCTCAGCAACTAGCCTGTTGAACGTAGGTTCAGCCAAAGGCTTTGTAAAGATATCAGCTAGTTGCAGCTCTGTGGGAACAAAATGCAGCTCAATATCTCCCTTCATAATATGATCCCTGATAAAATGATACCTGATATCAATGTGTTTGGTACGAGAGTGAAGAACAGGGTTGTTGGATATGGCAATGGCGCTGGTGTTGTCACAAAAGATTGGCACTTTGTCATACAAGATTTCATAGTCAGCCAATTGACTTTTCATCCAGAGCACCTGAGCACAACAGCTGGCTGCAGCGACATATTCAGCTTCAGCTGAAGACATAGCCACAGAGTTTTGCTTCTTAGCACTCCATCCAACCAATTTTCCACCTAGGGTTTGACAGCTGCCTAAAGTACTTTTCCTGTCAATACAGCATCCAGCATAATCTGAATCTGAATAGGCCTTGAGATCAAAGCCTGATTCCTTTGGATACCATAGTCCTAGGGATGGTGTTCCTTTGAGATACCTGAAAATTCTCTTAACAGCCACTAGATGGGATTCTTTTGGGTTAGCTTGGTACCTTGCACAGAGACATGTGGAGAATTGGATATCTGGACGACTGGTTGTTAGATACATCAGTGACCCAATCATGCCTCTATATAACGTCTCATTGACAGAGACCCCTGACTCATCAGGGCCCAAGTTGTTGGGTGGAAGCATGGGGCATTTCACTGAAGCACAATCAGCCAAGTCATATTTTTTAAGTAAATCTTTAACATACTTTTCTTGACAAATAAAAATTCCCTTAGGACATTGTTTAATTTGAAAACCCAAAAAGTAAGTTAATTCACCCATCATACTCATCTCATATTTCTTGGTCATTAATTTAGCAAAACGTTTACTAAGATTGACATTTGTTGACCCAAAGATGATATCATCCACATAAATCTGCACAATGATGAAATCACTCTTGTCCTTGAAGGTAAAGAGTGTTTTATCAATAGAACCCCTGATAAATTTGTTTTCAGATAAGAAATTTGAAAGAGTTTCATACCATGCTCTTGGAGCTTGTTTCATACCATACATTGCCTTGTGAAGTCTGTACACATGGTTGGGAAACTCGCTGTTCTCAAATCCTTCAGGTTGAGCAACATAGACTGCCTCAGCCAAATCACCATTGAGGAAGGCACTTTTTACATCCATCTGATAGACAGTGATGTTCATATAGGCAACATAAGAAAGAAAGATTCTGATGGCTTCAAGTCTAGCAACAGGTGCAAAAGTTTCATCATAATCAATTCCTTCAGTCTGAGAGTATCCCTGTGCTACCAATCTTGCCTTGTTCCTGATGATGTTCCCAATTTCATCCATCTTGTTTCTATAGATCCATCTAGTGCCTGTGATATTCTTTCCAGGTGGAGCTGGCACTAGTGTCCATACTTTGTTCCTTTTGAACTGATTGATTTTTTCTTGCATAGCAGCTACCCATCCATCTTCTACTAGATCCTCAGCAACTCTTTTAGGTTCAATTTGAGAAAGAAATTCAGCAAATAGACATTCATTGGCTGAGGCAGACTCTGAGTCTTGGATTCGCTGTCTGGTTGTGACCCCTGCATTTGGTTCCCCAATAATGTTGACAAGAAGAATGTGTTGATCTCTTGACCACTTATTTTGAGGAGCTGGATTTTCAAGAACAGGGGTACTTGAGGGCACAGCTGGTACAATTTGAGTTTCATCCTGCTGACTAGGAGGGCTTTCTTCAAAGATTACTTCAGTGTCTGAGTCTTCTTCAGCCACATCAAGGGAAGCAATTTCAATATCAGCAGGAGCAACTTCAGAGGTTTGAAGAATTGGTGAGTCATTAATATTATGAGAAGGACCATCAGAGATTTGAGGTTCTTCTTCATCAAGTCCCTGAGAGGTAGGAACTTCTATGTTGTGAGTAGACAGAGGATCAAAAGCAGGAACATAAGGAGTGAGAGTGTTGGAGTGGTGAAGACTGGTGGGTCTGGGTTCTGTGAACTCATCACTTGGGAAAGAAATATTTTCATTAAAATCTACTTCATCACCCTCTGTTCCTGTTCTCTGTATGACTTCATCATCTTCATTAAATCTGACATGGAAAGTTTCTTCTACTTCTTGTCTTCTGATGTTGAATACTCTGAAGGCTTTGGCTGTTGGAGAGTATCCCAAAAAGAATCCATCATCAGCCTTTTCATCAAACTTTCCAAGTTTATCCCTGTAGTTATAAATAAACACAGGGCATCCAAACACATGAAAATAGCTGACGTCTGGAGATCTTTTTCTGAAAACTTCATAGGAGGTTTTGCCATGTCTTTTGACAATGATTGATCTGTTTTGAGTATAGCAGGCAGTGTGTACAGCTTCTCCCCAAAATTGCTTTGGTAAGGCTGCACCATTTAACATAGTTCTTGCTGCTTCAATCAGAGTCCTGTTTCTTCTTTCAGCCACACCATTTTGTTCAGGAGTGCCAGCTGAAGAGAATTTTTGTGAAATCCCTTTTTCATCACAAAATGATTCAAGTTGATGATTCTTGAATTCTGTACCATTATCACTTCTTAGAGCTTTGACTCTAACATCATTCATGTTCTCAACCTGTCTGATGAAGGACATGATAGCATCAGCTGCATCACTTTTCCTTTGGAGGAAGAACACCCATGTATATCTTGAAAATTCATCAACTATGACCAAGGTGTATTTGTTGTGATTAATGGTTTGAGGTTTGACAGGCCCAAACAAGTCCATGTGAAGGAGATGTAAGCACTTGTCAATAGAGAATGATTGCCTAGTCTTGAATGAAGACCTGTGATGTTTTCCTTTGACACAGGCAGAACAAGTTTTGTCTTTGGAAAACATTACTGAAGGTAGACCAGCAACCAAGTTTTGAGTGGCTATCTTATTGATGTTCTTGAAGTTGAGATGAGACAGTCTTTTGTGCCACAGCCAGTTGACACTTTCAGAGGCTTTGGCAAGAAAACAATTTGAGCTGTCTTCAGAGCACACAGCCATGTTGATGACATACACATCTCTCCTTCTAGGTGCCACCAGCACAACATCATTATTTTTGTTGAATATGGTTCCCTGAGTCTTAGTAAACAAAACCTTATAATCAGCATCACATAACTGGCTGATGCTAATAAGATTGTGCTTAAGACCATTCACATATGCAACCCTGGTAAAAGTGATCCCATTGCAATTCACTGAGCCATATCCTTCTGTGTCACCTGAAGAGTTATCTCCAAACACCACTTTGGGACCTGGCTCCTTTGAGTATTTGTGCAGGTATTGTTGAATCCCTGTAATGTGTCTAGAACAGCCACTATCTAGATACCATACCGATTCCTTGAGATATTTCTGCACAGATACATAGAAACAGATTAGTTCTTATGGTGAACCCACTTTCCAGTGGGTTCCCTGAATTGCTTGTTAGCAACTCTTGTGTTCCTGAAAAACTTTTGGTGTTGGGATGGACAGTTCATAGTTTCATGGTTATAACTCCCACAGATATCACACCCAGGGAAGTCACCACACTCGTCTGAGTGATGGTCTGTGAACCCACAGAATTTACAGGGAGGATAAGAATTGTAATTTCCCTGTTGTCTTTTGGAACTCTGTGGTCTGTCCCTAGAGGGTGTCTGAGCTCTTTTAGCTGCCATGTGTCTGTCATGATCTAAGGTCGAGTGGTGAGTATTCTTACAAACATTGCAATAAGGTTTGATTAACCTTTCCCCTTTGGGTTCACCTAGGACTGACTTAGGTTCATGAGAAGTAGAGCATTCAGCGGAAGGCTTAATGTGTTGTTTCAAGAGTTCTACTTCTTTCATAAGAGACAATAGGCGATCTTCAGTGGTGGGGTCAACCTTATTCACAGCTTTAGTAGAAACAGGCTTAAAAGCTACTTGTTTACCAGTTGGTTTAGCAGGCACACGAAAAACTTTGGCTGGAGGATTCTCAATATCTATCTTAAGTTCATCCTTAGCAGATCTAGAAGAACTGCTAGGTTCAACTCCAGAGAGTTTGGGCAAGGGTGGAAGCTCAGCCACATCTTCAGAGACAGGGTCATTAGTCAAAGAGGTATCTGACATATGAATAGTCTCTTTAGATTTAAAGACAATGTCTTTGGGTTTGGTGATAATCCTCAGCTTTTTATGCTTAGCAGTTATATCCCTGTTTAAGTCAGCAGGCACTTCATCCCTAAGCAATTCATCAATAGTAAACCTAGCACACAGCCATTTTTCAATAACTTTGTTTAATTCAGTGACTTGATCATTTAAAGCTAAGTTTTTCAAGGTTAATCTAGCTACTTCATTTTGCAGGGATATTTTTTCTAAGTTAACCCGCCTGAGAGTTTCACATTCAGCCTTAGCATTAATCATTTCAGTTTTAACAGAGTGAAACTTGTCAAGTAGGTTCTTCCTTTGTTCCTCAACAAAGTGCAAGTCAACAATGGTGTAATCAAGGACATGCTTACGTTCATCACAATCAGACATAGAAAGAAGCCTGTGTACCTTTTTCATTGTGATGTCGACCCATTGTCCTGATCTTGCATCACCTTTTCCAACAGCTGGTTCATCCTCAGCTATTGCCATAAAAGCCCTGACTCTTGTGGTGTCTTCTTCATCTGACGTCAATGGTTCATCATTCCAATCATAGGTTTCAGCAACCAACCCTTTCTCAGCCTTTTTCTCACCACCTTTCTTTTTGGACATAGCTTCAATCTTCAAGTTCATCTGTTCTAACTCAGCTTTAAGTGCCTTGTACTTATTTTTGTAATCTTTCTTCTCAGTGTCTGAAGAATTGGATTGAGATGAGTTGTTATGTTGTTTGAACTTGTAGGGTTTGGATGAAGATGATGGATAAGAGGGTGAGGATGTTTTGGTGGAAGGACATTCTTTTTGAAAATGTCCAAGATTTCCACAGGCAAAACATGTTTCTTTTGACCTGTCAGTTGGTTTGCTAGCTGATCCTACTCTTCCAGATCTTTTGTAGTATCTTCTTTGGTTGGCTAGCAGTGCTCTTTCATGAAATTCTGCATTGAGGTCTGACAAGAACTCTTGGCTGCTACGGGTATCTTCTTCAATATCAGAATCACTGTCAAGAGGATGTGTTGCAGAGATCAAAGCTTTGGAAGATGCTCCTTGGACTACAAATCTTTCAGTCTCTGATTTGTAGATAGTATCGATCAGCCCTTCTTCATAATTGTACTTTCCATAGAGCTGAGCAAGGGTATCATTTTTGATTGAGTTGTTAGCTCTCTGAGTCTGATTCATGCTCAGCCACTTTCTTGGAAGGCTGTTGACAAAAGTGGCATTGATCTCAGCTTGACCAATAGTAACATCATTCATAGCGAGGTCATTTAGAAGAATCTTCAGCCTAGTATAAGTTTGCTGAACTTTTTCACCTTCAAGAGATTTAAAGGCATTAAACTGAAGTCTGAGTGCCTGAATCTTTGTCTCTCTTGTTTCAGAGGGTCCTTCATGGCCAAGAATGAGGTCTGTCCACATTTGTTTAGCTGTGGGACACTGAATGACAGACTTCATGATATGCTTTGGAAGACAGGAAATTATGATGCTTTTGAGACGTTTATCTTGGTTTGCTAATTTCCTATCAGCTGCGGTCCATTGTTTGACAGGCTTGGGAAGAGGGTTTTCTTCAGTAGAAGTAAGTGCCATGGGAATATATGGACCATTTTCTAAAATTTCTAAGAGAAAAGGTTCAAGTCCATCAAGGTATACAAGAAATTGACTCTTCCAACTGGCAAAGTCTTCTTCATCAAAGACTGGTACACTGGTTACGTGTGATCCACCTCTTGAGTCAAGAAGTTGGGGTAGATCATCGTCATTTGGTGGAGGGGTAAGTCTTGGTGAAGATGGGTTTCTGGAAGGTGAGTGTGGGCTAGAGGTTTCCGGCATGGTGGTTCTTGATTATAAAACGGAGAACGATGTTTCTTGAAGGTTTTAATATCAAACACCGCTCTGATACCAATTGAAAGTCCCTAATCAATGCGAGAAACCCTAATCTTAACTTAATCAACACAAGGTATTACTTTTCAAACATAATCTTATTATTGTATAATAAAGAATTACAAGTGTTATGGATAACACCGTTTGATGACAATGTGTTGTGCACACTTTGAACAACAATAAACCTTAACTTATGAATACAGTCGTAGCTGTTTGATTCACTAAGTTACACGCACTAATGTTCTTAATATCTCAAAGTGTTAAATCTTAATGCAAGGATACACATCCTATTTATAGTGTTACGAGTTTGACTTGAACAGTACTTGATGTCGACTACACAACTTTTACAAGTTCCCACATCAGTCACATGATGTCCTTCTATTCTTGGTAGTCTTCCATTATGCTTTAAGGAACAGTTGTCCAAAACAGTTTCCTTATTCTTCATATTCTCGAACACACAAATGGCATGTCCAAAGTATGCTGAGAGTTATCAGGGTATTGCCACCCCTGTTAACTCTCAACCCCTCAGAGTCCCTAATACATCTTGGCTGTTATCCATCACAGCCAAGGAGTATGTCTTCAGGTAATCTTCGACTTCCCTGACAATGTCTCTGACATGGACTCCTCTGAGGTTGCTCATAGAGATTCGGATCTCTGTGAGTCTTGTGAAACTTGCCTGCCTCCTAGGCACAGGCAAGGGACTATCTATCAGCCTAATTATGTTTAAATCAATGAACAGGGAATCTAACAAGTTTAGATTCCCAACATATTGCCACCCTTGTTAACCCTCAACCCCTCAGTCCCTGATATATCTTGGCTGTTATCCATCACAACCAATGAGTATGTCTTCAAGTAATCTTCGACTTCCTTGACAATGTCTCTGACATGGACTCCTCTGAGGTTGCTCATAGAGACTTAGATCTCTGTGAGTCTTGCGATACTTGCCTGCCTCCTAGGCACAGGCAAGATAATATCAAACAACTTGATTTGTGTTTAAATCTATGATACAGGGAATCTAATAAACTTAGATTCCCAATAGGTAGGTACACAGGGACGCACTTAGGATCTTGAGAGTATGTGCATTTGGATGGAAGCTATCAGGCCTTCTTTACCTTATGCATTTCCATACATTACTTTATTTCTTTTAGACATTGTTTAGTCCTTTCATTTCAATACTTATTGCATGTGTGTGAGCTTATGTTGGACTACCGATGTTTGATTCTAGTATTTTTCTTTATGGTAATGTAATGTTTTATGACATTTACATTTCATGCTTTGATGACATACCATAATTACATGTAACGGTCTATTTATCCAAATAGGGTGTTACATTTGGAGGGAAAACCCTAGCCAGATAGAAAACTAGGGCTTGTAACTTTATACTTTGTGATTTTGGTGATTAAGGGCTAGGAATGTGATGACTTATGTATTAGGGTTTCATTAGGGTATATAGTTTATATTTAAGAACTTTGGGTCTTTGGTTTGAAGTTTAACAAAGGTTTAAGGTGAAAATGGGAAGAAAACTTAGGCGGGTTAGGGTTTCTAATGATTTATGGTTAAGTCTTACTAAAAGAGATTATCCTTCAATTAAATACTGATGTAAACTCATTTTATACATCCTACATTATCCTAAATGTGTTCATAAATTCCCTACATTGGTTTTATTAAGTTATGTTAAGTAAACATGTCTAAAGGGTGAAAATACCCATTTACACCTAATTTACAAGCCATGCATTGAAAAATATTGTACCTTGTGCTTTAGGGTACTTGTGCATTGTCTTAATATAATCTTATAACCTTAATGAATTTCTATCGGTGTTTGTAGACTTTTTCTAAAAGACTAGGTAGTGATTCTATGTAGATTTCTTAATATAAGGGTTCTTAGGTCATTAAGCCTAATGATTTTCTATCTTGGGTACTTAGGGTTTATATCCTTATGTACACTTATTCTAGGGCTTATATGATATGTTTATGACTTCTATGGTTTCTACATTCTTGGTTTAAGGGTTTATATAGGTTTACCATATTATAGGGATGATTATGGGAGCTTAAGATCTTATGCATTAATAACCTGTACCTTATGCTTTACCAACTTGTAACTTATCTTGAAGTAAATGTATAGTTTTAATATGATACATAGTTGAGTTTTATAATAAGTGGCAAAAGATTAGACTCTAATTCAATGTATAATGGATTTTATATGCTAATCTTGGTTACTAGGTCATAACTTGTAATTAGCTTTGTATTAGTGAATATTAGTATTTTGTGATTAATTATCTTTCTTTTATATGATAGATTATAAATATTATAGTGTTTTTGATAATAGTATATAGATATTATGTAGTTATATTACTTGAAACATTATCTACCAAGAGTTTCTAGGTGATGATCTAGACTATTATGTACATTTTCTTGTACTTAGCTTTGTATAGTTTGTTCTTATCCTTCTTAGGTATTATTAGGTCTTCATAATGTAGTTTATCCTTTTTTATAATCCATAATGACTTATTCATATGTATTATCCATTCATAGTTTATCATTCTTGAGTTTACAACTCATTTAAAGGGATTCTAGGGTTTCTAAGGGAATTTAGGGAATCCTAGCTATATTTGAGATGTTATTATAAATATTGAACTTATAAGATTACTTTCAGATCTTAGACTTGACATATACATCATGTTTACAACATATAGGAATATGTTGTAATGGTAGTTCAGGTTATGAGAAACAGTTTATCTTACGAAGTAAGGTATAAAAAGCAAAAATTTCTAGCTAAATTTTATATTGAGATAATTATAGCACATAATACGTATGTGAAATTTGAGGATTGTCACAGTCTCTCCCTTTAAAGAAATATAGTACCGAGATTTAAATAAAGAGCGAAGTCATAAGACAAAGAAGAGCACAATCCTCGCGTTTCCAAACATATTCATACCATTAATATAACATTATACCACATAATTTAGTTTATCATTGAGCGGAATCTCTTTCATTGGGATGAAAAGAGATTCATCAGATAAACATTTCTTCAGATTTGCAACACGAAAAGTATCATGAATATTATTGAGTTCTTTTGGAAACTCAAGACAATATGTCACTGTTTAATTCAAAATCTTGAATTGATTATCGTATTTTTCAAAATCAATTTGGGTAATTGATAGAGAAAAGCCTCTTCTTAAATAAATACTCTATAACATGATATAGTTTTTCATTCCTAGTGAGAAATATTTATCAAAATAATTTCTTAAATCACCATTTCAATGCTTTACGAAGTTCCATTCTAATATAAATCTTCCAATAGTCTGATAAGTTGGAAATCTTAAACTTAAACCTAACAGATACATAAATGGCACTTCTTTCGATAGAGTGATTCAAATAGTATTGCTTTGCTATCATGAATACTATTGTTAGACGGGAAAATTTTACCAATGATAAGTGCCTTTCCAAAATTCATAACACATACATACAGTATGTAGTTTAGTAATTGGATAGTTCTTCCACTTAACACATTCGTATACTTATTTAAGTTATTTATTTTGAAATATTCGTTACGGTTTTAGATGATAAATATTGATACTCTATGTAGACAGATTATCTCACATATAACCTTGTCAGAGTTTTCATATTATCAATTTTCCTAAATAGGATTAAATCTTATAGCTCTAGTAAAGTAATTGACAATGATCCGGATGACATTATGTCTACTTGAGGTAACAAAATCCTTATGTTCTTTCTTATTTCCATGGAGGATATTCAGGTTGAATTAGTAAGTCGTTTGACTTAATAATCTACTTTAAATGCGTAATATAAGGATTTCAAAGTTTCTTCGAGTTGAATAAAATATAATAGATTCCAAGTATGTACAAATTCTAAATTTAAGACAAACATTGACGTATCTCTAATATAGTAATATACGTAATATTTTAACGTATTTGGTTTATACTTGTCTTATATCGAATATTCTTAAGTCCATTTATAAACTCTTACTAACATAAAGATGTGCATCCAACTTTATGTAAGGAAGAAATCATAAATTTGGTGATTTAGATTTATTCATTTGACTGAAGAAGCGTCCTTATTCAATCAAATAAATAGAATGTAAATCATGTTGGGTCTAAAAGTTGATGTGGCAAGAACTCAAAGAAGAAAAACGAGAGTATACTTATGTCTAGCCGCTGACACTTTGTGTCTAGCCGCTGACACTTTGTGTCTAGGGGCTGACAAATGGTCAAGACGTCGATGGATTTCTATTTAAGATAAACATTAAGTATATTGTTTATTTAGATAGAATATTTCACTGTTTATTCATTTTTATCTCTTGTAAACCCTAGTCCTTACACTATAAAAGGAACCAAGGGTCTTAGGTTTATTCATTCACTTCTACACAATGTAAAACCTAAATGTCAGTGTGTGTTCTAGGCGTCTGCTCTTGTAAAGACGTCTAGGTTATGTTTACTTTCTATGTTCAACAAAATGGTCAAAGCTTTGTTCATAACACCTTGTTCTAAGCATGTTTTATTGTACTTCGCTTTGATTCAATCAAGTGAGTATTACATGTTCCTAGCAGCCTAAAGATCTAAGAATCTTAGGATTCCATAATTGGCATCAGAGCCTCGTGGCTCTTGATGCTAGGATCAACAAGGTGTTTGTGTTGTCTAGTAATAAAGAAAATCCGTATTAGGGTTTTTTTGGGCAGTTTTGAGTGCCCAGTAGCAGTAAGAAGGCCATAACGTTTTCGTGAACCGTTGGATAGCCACGAATTTTGGTATGTGTGTTCTACACATATGTGGCTAGAAGTTCACCTGAGGGATTGTTAATATCATCCTCCAGTAAAAAGTTATAGGGTGTCGAAGATCACTGCAGAGACGATGTTTATATGCAGTTCTTTGAGAACAACCATTGTAAAACGATGATATTTTCTTCGTTAACCGTTAGCTCGTCGTGAAATTCGCGTTGTAGATTTTTGACACATGTGATTAGTATCTCACCAGAGCGATCGTCAATCCGATTAGTTATGAGGGAGTTATTGGTGGTCGAAGTTGGTTTTAGTGGAGATGTTCGTTTTTAGGGTTTTGTTTCAAAACCCTAGATTTGTTGTTCGTTGCTGCTCGTGATGATCATACTAGCCTTGGTGACTGGTTCATAAATTCACGATGAACCCTAGTATGATTCAAGATGGTCGATGTATGTGACGAGCTGTTGTGATGTTCTTCACAAAGATCTTTGTTTTAGGGTTTTTCATAAACCCTAGATTTCTCATTATCATATTATAGCAGGTGTTAATTCATATGATGTTGTAGACAACAAATTATGTACTGACAGCAGTTTCCTATTTTAGTCTACTAAAATCATGGATACAAGCTATTCATAAAGACGTGAAAGATATTTTTGTCCCAATATCTCTTGATTGTATATGGTGCTACTAGTCGACAACAATGATATGTGCTGTGATCCAAAAGGTATTACTTCTCTTTTGCTTTCTATATTCATTCACATGATCTTAAAAGAGCAGCTAAAAGATCACATGTGTTGACTGATCACACATGATGGATTCGATTGGACTAAAGAAAAGATTAGCCGTGATTGTGACATGAAGTTTTGTGGTCCCAAAGATTCATAAAGTAGAAACATCACGTGGGATTGGAGAAAACAAGAATACAAGTTGCTAATGAATGTTACGTGATTTATTCTTTTAATATTTGCATATTATATTGCCCTTAAAATTGTATGTTAAAGGGAGACAGTGACGTGTGGATCAACAAGTTGGTTGATTTGTGATATTTGGTACTTATATTCACATGGGATGTGCTTCACGAGGAATATTAATTCTTGTCTTTGGTAGTTACATGTGCTTCACGTGGGATTAACAAGTGCTGTTGATAAGGATTAACAGTGGTACGCTTCCACAGTAGGTAATATTTTTAGCCGCTGACATAGTAATACGTAGCCACTGGCGGAGGTTATAGCCATTGGAGATGTCAGCTGCTCGCTCTAGCCGCTGACAAAGATATTTTAGCCTTTGACATAGTGTTGTCCGATATATTGATTCTATCCGCAGAACAATGTTGTTCGATATTGGATAACACATGCTCTAAAGATATTGTACAAAAGGGGATATCGGACAAAGAAGAGTTTTCTTCTGTTTAAAAAAATTGGTTAAGTTTTGGCACACAAAACAGGGAGATTAGACACATAGGTACATGGGATCTTTAGTTTTTATTCAAAATATAATTTTGATATTTATGACTCGAATATTTTTAAAAGAAATATATGATTAAGGGGAAGAATTCTTAAGATAATTGATGTTCGAAGAAGATTTTCGCGAGTTTGTGTTTTATCATATCTTAAAGTCGTGAACTCCCAACCACTGACTTTTAAGATAACTTGTTCGTACTTCAAGTTGTGACAAAGGACTTGATAAAAAGGTAGCAAAGGTATGAGATGTGTGTAATGGTGCTTTATGCTCGTATTTGCTATTGTATGTGCCTCACTTGAGGATTCTTTTTTTCAAGAGGTTCTACTCATTTGAACCGTGAGATTCAGAGTCTACTCATTAATTCCGTGAGTTTTGGAGTTGCGTGATTAGTACAAGATATGGAACACAGGTTTGGGTTATTCTACTTCTACATAAAGAATATTATAGTTATTTTTCTTCAAGATCATTATATAGAGCCTACATTTGGAGAATCTTCGATTGCATACATTGTTTCCTTCCCTATTTGATGTGACAAAAAGGGGAAGATATAGATGCTTAAATAGAGGGGAAGCAATTTGAAGATGATGTACCATTTACAAGAGATACACAAGTAGTTTTGCCGACATCAACTAGGGGAAGATTGTTGGGTCTAAAAGTTGATGTGGCAAGAACTCAAAGAAGAAAAACGAGAGTATACTTATGTCTATCCGCTGACAAATGGTCAAGACGCTGATGGAGTTATATTTAAGATAAAATTCAGTATATTGTTTATTCAGATAAAATATTTCATTGTTTATTCATTCTTATCTCATGTAAACCCTAGTCGTTACACTATAAAAGGAACCAAGGGTCTTAGGTTTATTCATTCACTTCTACACAATGTAAAACCTAAATGTCAATGTGTGTTCTAGGCGCCTGCTCTTGTAAAGACGTCTAGGTTATGTTTACTTTTTATGTTCAATAAAATGGTCAAAGCTTTGTGTTGGGAATAAATCTATGCTTACTTGTTTCCCCTGCTAGTTGATTATTCATACCCCTGCTAGAGTAAGTTCCCCCTGCTAAATAACAAAGGCAGGGGGATTCGTTCCCCTGCTGGAGTCAAAGGCCCTGCTGTCAAGATAAACATGGAATAGATTTTTACGCGTTTCAGTTATTATTCCTTAATACTTTCCATAGTTTGTTAGTAGTGATCTTGTACGTGGGTCCTTGTATCTATAAAAGGACTCACTAGGTTAGCATGCAAAGGGTGTCTTTCTCATTTCGTTTTTCATTATTATTACTTTAAGGTTTTGTAAACCCTAATACCACTTTGGGTATTCGTATATCTTTGATATATTAAAGTTCAACGTTTGAATCTCATTTGTTCTTGTGCTAAACATTACATTCCGCATCTTGTTTAGTTACTTTGCTTTGCAAAGTTTCTCTAGTGTTAGATTGAATTCTTTCTCTCTATCACAACCCTTAAACAAGCTATTAAGGTTTAAGATCTGACTTTGGGATCAACAAGTGGTATCAGAGCTTGTTGAGAAACTTTGTCTAAATCAAGAACAAAATCCATATAGCAAACATGTCTTCAGATTCATCCACAAATAGCAACAACCACAATAACCTCAAGTTACCCATGTTGGATCCTGAAAACTTTGAATTATGGGAATTCATAATCCAACAATACCTGAAAATGGAACACTATGTTCTCTGGGAGATCATAGAGTTTGGTGATCAATTCAACAAAATGGTGGCTGTTGAAGAAGGCAAGGATGAAGGTGAAAGTTCCAAAGGTAAGGACAAGAAGAAATCTGCTGCTCTATGTGATAAGGAAATACTGGCTAGAAGGCATGATGTCAGGGCTCACAGCTCATTGCTGTTGGCCCTACCTGATAGACATCAACTCAGATTCAGGAAATACAAAACAGCTAAGGAACTATGGGAAGCCATAGGCACAACCTTTGGAGGAAATGAAGCCACAAAGAAGAAGAAGAAGAATCAAATGCTGGATGATTTTGCTTCTTTCAAAGCAATTGGTGATGAATCAATTGGAGCTATTTACAATAGGCTTCAAGACATGGTGGCCCACTTGGAATTCTTTGATATTGAGGTGACAAGAGAGCAGGTGAATACCAGGTTTCTTAACAGCCTCCAGAAAGAATGGGTTGTCTATAAGGCAATCTGGCAGAATAAGGATGACTTGGACAACAAGAATATTGATGATATATACAATAACTTAAAAGTTTTTGAACCTATTGTCAATGAAATGAAGTCAAAAGGGACAATTCCTACCAACTCAAGTGGAGTCGCTGATTCCCCTGCTAACATGGCATTCATATCACAAAGTAGTGGAATCTCCAAAAACAGTGGAATAGGAGTAGCCCCTGCTACTTATTTCCCTGCTACCAGGTCTGGACCTTCCTATGATGAAGAAAGACCAGCTACATTCAGCCTTGATACTGCATGTGCCTTCATAGCATCTCAAGGGCCACAAGGATCTACAGTGTTACATGAAGATCTGAGTCAAATCAGTAAGCAAGCACTAGAAGAATTGGATATCAAGTGGAATATGGCTTTGCTAAGCATGAGAGCCAACAGGTTCCACAAGAAGTATGGGAAGAAGATCACAATTAATCCATCTGATGTGGCTGGGTTTGATAAAGCAAAAGTTGAATGCTACAATTGTGGCAAGAAAGGTCATTTTGCCAGGGAATGCAGAGGACCTAAGTCTGGAAATAGCCATAGAAAGGATGAGGATTCTGGTGCTAAAGCCATGGTAGCAATGCAGGGGATAGATGGAGCTAATGGATGGGACTGGAGTGCTATGACAGAAAGTGTGGAAAGAAATCAAGCTTTGATGGCTGAGGAAAAGGAAGAAGACTTTGCACTTATGGCCATGTCAAGTTCCAGCTCTGACAATGAGGTATATGATGACTCATACTGTACTAAAGCTTGTAGAAAAAATATTGAATCTTTAAATGATCAAATCAGAAAGGTAAAAGCTGACTATATCAATTGTGATAATGATCTTGATAATTACAAACGTGCTTTAGAACAACTAGAGTCCACCATAAGAGAGTATAGGAAAAGAGAAAGTGAGTATAGGGATCACATTGTGATTCTAGAAAGAGATGCCAAGGAGAATAACCAATCTATAAATGTTTTAACTGCTGAACTTGAAATTTTCAAAGCTAACCAAAAGATAGATGAGGAAACTGTTGAAAAATTTGGAAAAGCTTCAAAAGATTTAACCAAGGCATTTGAAATTGGTCAATCTCCTAAGGACAAAACAGGGTTTGGAATTAAGAACATGAATGCTACTATACCTCCACCCCCTGCTAACATCCATGCTGCCTATCCTAGAAAAGACTTGTCATGGACTGGTCTCCCTTGTTTTGAAAAACAGGATGACATTGAGTTTGACTTGAGTGCTTATATACCTAATAATCTTGATACAGAAGAGTCTCTAGTTAAAACTAGTGTCATTAGGGATGTTAAACAGGAACAGGTTGGATTAAAGCAAATTGACAACCCTGTTAGATTTTCAAAAGAAGGAATTTCTAGCAGCAATCCAAACTCTAAGAGCATCTCTTCCAAATCTAAGGCTAGGCCACAGTCTCCTAAAACTACCATTAAATATGCTGGTATGTACAGGAATGTCAGAGGTAATCAAAGAAATTGGAATGACCAAAAGTCTCATCAATTAGGAAAAGACTTTGTGATCAATACCAAGCCCTGCTTCACATGTGGCAGTTTTGAACACACTTATCAAGAGTGTAAGGCACCAATGGAGATGGTGGCTGCAAATCCCTTAAAGGATATGCAACCTAAAGCCATTCTTCTAAATGTAGGGGCAAAATCCTTTTCCCCTGCCAAGTATGTTGCCCCTGCCTTGAGAAATAGAGTAGCTGAGAAATATGTTGTTCCAGCCCTTAGAAAGGAAAATGATGTTCACCCAAAGCCCAACACTTCTGTGACCACCCCAACACCTTATACTGCATATAGATCTGGCCCTAGACCTTACCAACACATGAACAGAGGCCAAAACAAAAGGTGGGTTCCCTCTGCTAAGCATAAGGATTCCCCTGCTAAAACTGGGGTATCCCCTGCTAGAAAAGTTGTACATCCTAGGAACATGGGAAGATGGGGAAAAGCTGTGAAAGCCTCAGCTCGTTGGGTTTGGGCACCCAAAAGGGGTACTCAATCTAATGGTGTATCTTTAGTTTTCGATAATCTATCCTACATTGATACACGAGGTAGATCCAAGTCTGTAATGGCTTGGGTCCCCAAGAAAAACTAATTTGTTTTTCCTTTTGCAGGTGACAAAGAAGACAAGGGATGATAGAGCATATTGGGATAGTGGATGCTCAAGAAGTATGACTGGACACAAAGCTTACTTGTCTAACTTTGTACCCCTGCATGACAATGATGGTGTTTCTTTTGGAGATGGACATGGAACTATAACAGGAAAATGAACTATTGTCACAAATGGGATGACTTTTGACAATGTGTACTTGGTGAAAGAACTCAAGTATAATCTCTTCAGCGTGTCACAGATGACTGATAACAAGAATTTTGTCTTGTTTACTGACACTGAATGCTTGGTATTAGGAAAGGAGTTTGTCTTGCCAAAAGACACTCCAATTGTTCTCAGAACACCAAGACAGAAGAACATGTACACAATTGATCTCAAGGACATCTCTCTACAAGACAATGAAACATGTTTCATTGCCAAAGCTTCAGCAGATGAATGTAAGAAATGGCATAGAAGACTTGGTCATCTTAATTTCAAGAACATGAACAAACTAGTAAAGCATAATCTGGTTCATGGTCTTCCTTCCAAGTCTTTTGCCACTGAACATACTTGTGCAGCATGTCTGAAAGGGAAACAACACAGAGCATCTTGCAAGTAAAAAACAAGTATGTCCACCACCAAGCCATTGGAACTACTACATATGGATCTTTTTGGTCCTACTTCTTTGGCAAGTATAATGAAGAAATGGTACTGCTTAGTGATTACTGATGATTTTTCAAGATTTACATGGACATTCTTTCTATTTGAAAAGAGTGACACTGGTGATGTACTCATTGGGTTCATCAATCAAATTGAACTGTCAAAAAGCATGAAGGTAGTTACCATAAGATCAGACAATGGTGGTGAGTTCAGAAATCAGAAGCTGGATTCTTTCTGCATAAACAAAGGCATCAAGAGGCAATTTAGCATTGCTAGAACACCTCAACAGAATGGAGTGGCAGAAAGAAGGAATAGGACACTCATTGAAGCTGCAAGAACTATGTTGTCTGATTCCAAACTTCCAGTTATCTTTTGGGCTGAAGCTGTATCCACTGCTTGCTATGTGCAAATCAGGGCCTTGGTTGTCAAGGCACACAACAAGACCCCTTATCAGCTGTTTAATGGAAGACCTCCCTTAATTGACTTTTTCAGACCTTTTGGGTGTCATGTTATCATCTTGAACACCATTGACAATCTTGGTAAGTTTAGTGAAAAGGGTGATGATGGATACTTTGTGGGTTATTCCTTAAACAGCAAGGGATATAGGGTCTTCAACAAGAAGACAAGCAAAATCACAGAAAATCTTCATGTGAACTTTCTTGAAGACAAACCTGAAGATGTTCAAACAGGTCCTGACTGGTTCTTTGATATAGATGTACTTTCCAAGTCCATGAATTATGTACCTGTTGTCTTGCAGAACACTAACATTTCAGGTACTCAAGAAACAATTGATGCTGAGAAGTCACCTCTGAGGTACATGAATGTACCCTCATTGTTTCCTAGTGAAGCTGATAAACAAGAAGATAATTCTGCTTCAGGAAAAGAACAGCCAATCTCATCCCCTGCTATAACTGAAGGCAGTGGAATGGCTGAAAGCAGTGGAATCCTGGATTCCCCTGCTAGAGGAATTGATTCCTCTTTCACAAAGGATCATGATGCTAATGAAACTATTGATGCAGAAAGAGAATCCCCACTCATCTCATCATCTACACCCATAAATGATGGTCCTATCATATCCAGCAGTGGAAGCAGAATCATCAGGAGTGGAGGCCCTAGTTATTCAGAGCTTCATTCTGCTCACAAGCACCCATCTTTAGGTCATGCTGTCTCATTTGGAAGTTCCTTTGAGGACTTCTTTCCTAATCAAAATAGCCCCATCAATTCTGATTTGGAAGAAGATGAAACAAAAGTCATCATGCAGCCTACCTATAGAATCAATAAGGATCATCCTATCTCTCAGATCATTGGTGATCCTGAAGCTCCTAGACATACAAGGTATACAGCAAAGGAGCACAGCTTTATTGCTAACATCACCATGAAGTTCAATCATGACAACATGCAATGTTGTCTGTTTACTGCATTTTTGTCACAAGAAGAGCCAAAGAAGATTTTCCAGGCTTTAAATGACCCAAGCTGGGTTGAAGCTATGCAAGAGGAGCTCTTACAATTTGACATACAAGAGGTTTGGATTCTGGTTGATTGTCCCAAATGGGCAAGGCCTATTGGGACCAAGTGGGTACTCAGGAACAAAAAGGATGAAAGGGGAATAGTTGTCAGGAACAAGGCAAGGTTAGTTGCACAGGGGTATACTCAGGAAGAAGGGATTAATTATGAAGATGTGTTTGCTCCAGTAGCAAGGATTGAAGCTATTAGATTATTCCTTGCTTATGCCTCATTCATGGACTTCACTGTTTTCCAGATGGATGTGAAAAGTGCCTTCTTATATGGAACCATTGATGAAGAAGTCTATGTCATGCAACCACCAGGGTTTGAAGATCCAGAACATCCTGACAAAGTATACAAAGTGAAAAAGGCCATGTATGGCCTTCACCAAGATCCCAGAGCCTGGTATGGTACTCTTTCCAAATATCTCCTAGACAATGGATTCAGCAGGGGGAAGATTGATCAGACCCTGTTTACTAAGAAACAAAAGGGTGACCTTCTGCTAGTACAAGTCTATGTGGATGACATCATTTTTGGATCAACTAACTCCATGCTTAGCAAAGAGTTTGCCAAATTGATGCAGGATAAATTTCAAATGAGTGCTATGGGAGAACTAAACTTCTTTTTGGGGTTACAAGTTCAGCAGCGGAAAGATGGGATATTTATCTCACAAGACAAATATGTAGCTGAGATTGTAAAGAAGTTTGGCATGTCTGATGGGAAGAAGGTGTCCACTCCCATGGACAAGGATCATCCATGGGGTAAGGATGGTCCTGGAAAGCCTATTGATGTCAGGAATTACAGGTCTATGATTGGGTCTCTTATGTATCTCACTGCTTCAAGACCTGACATCATGTTTGCAGTCTGCTTATGTGCAAGATACCAGGTGTCACCAACAGAGTGTCACTTATTTGCTGTGAAAAGGATTTTTAGGTATCTAAAATGTCATCCTACCTTAGGACTCTGGTATCCAAAGGAGTCACCATTTGAGCTGATAGCTTATTCAGATAGTGATTATGCTGGTGACAACAATGATAGGAAGTCTACAACAGGGGGATGCCAATTTTTGGGGAGCAGGCTTATATCTTGGCAATGTAAGAAGCAGACTATCATGGTAACATCCACAACTGAAGCTGAGTATGTAGCAGCTGCTGCATGCTATGGTCAAGTTCTTTGGGTGCAAAATCAATTGCTTGATTATGGGTACAACTTTCTTAAAGAACCCTGTTTTTCATAGCAAAACCAAACACATTGAAATTAGACATCACTTTATCAGATATTGTTTTGAAAAAGGACTGATTGTCCCTGAGAAAATTGATACAGAACTTAATGTTTCTGATCTTTTAACAAAAGCTTTTGAGGTAGGGAAGTTTCAGTATCTGGTTGCAGGTATTGGAATGGTTACTCCTTAAAATCTGATGTCTATTTTTGTCATGTGTAATCAGGGTTACTTCACTGCTGTTGTTGTATAATTGTTAGTCAATTTCACCATTTCTTTCATTCCACTGCTTTTTAACACTGGTTCCCCTGCCTGAGGTTCATTCCCCTGCCAAGAGAATTTTTCTCTTATGCTGGGTGTGTTCTTTTTACAAAAGTGGTTTTATGTGGTTTTAGACTAACAATGCAGAGGTTCATATGGTGCATACTATTCTCCTTGGTGGATCAGGTATATACTCTATGTTTCAGGGGAGGTTAGGTCAAACCTTTAGGATTCAGGGTATTCTTAGGATACTCATATATGATTCTAGATCATATCCATTGGTGAGTGGGGGTTCAGGGTAATGATGACTTGCTGCACAGCTTGTCTAAACTCTGCAACCTTGAGGCACTGTAGTGTGGGTTTACATTTCTTTATTCAAGCAGCTTGCTGTTCAAATACAGATGTGTGGCACACATTGCCAAGACTAACTGACCATAGGTAAGGGACAAGGTTGGGATGGTGACTGGGGTATGCATGATTTCTTGGGATAACCTGGTGTAGGGGGACTTATGTATTAACTTTTTGTATTGGGACAATTGCTGAATAGAGGACTCTTGAGTTTCTATGTATCTATCTTGTGTATACAAGTGTGTGCATTAGAGCAGAGCTAGTTAGCATTAGTCTCTTCATGACTAGTTCAATATCCCTAGGAAAGTTTCCCCTGCTTTTATCTTTTATTCCCCTGCTTTCACAACATTCCCCTGTTTGACCGTTGACCGACAATACCGTTACCCTGTTCATAGCCGTTGGGCCTGCTTGCTTACATTTTGGTTAGGGAATATTTTATTCTTTTTAAAAGATATTTAAGGCGCTTTCTTAGTTGATTGGTAATCTTTTCCTTCTATTTCAAATATATTAATTTTTTATCAAGATTTATCCTTGATATTTTTGCAATTTGAAAATTTTGGTCCAATCACAGCCCTTCAATTTGTCTATATAAACTTAATTCCCTTTACCAGCAGGTCCACAAATCTCTCTCGACCTAATCCCACTTACCTCCCATCTCTATAAACCTCTAAACTATTTTCCAAATTCATCATGACCCTTAAAATTGCTCCTAATCATAACCAAATTGCTTTGCTTCATGATGAACCAGCCGAGTTTGCTGAGGCTGTGGCCTTTCTAAAGTCTTCGTACTTCAAAGTGGCCCTTCTCATCAATCCTCGCATTTATACCTCACACATTCAACAGTTCTGGTCTAAAGCCATGACCAAAACAGTGAATGGAGAGGTCATAATTCAAAGCACAGTTGATGGTCATTCCAAGGTAATCACACTTGCCTCCATCAGGGAGAATCTCCTCCTTGATGATGAGGATGGAATAACCAACTTTTTTGAGGCTGAAATTTTTGAAGGTCTTGATAAATTGGGGTATAAACTTTCTGAAAATCAAAAATTAAAGTTTGCTAAAGGCCAGTTTGCCCCTCATTGGAAATTTTTGATTCATACTATTATGCAATGTTTGTCACCCAAAACCACTGCTTTTAATGAGGTTGGTAGTGAGATAGCTTCTGCCCTGATCTGCTTTGCAACAGGAAGGAAGTATTGTTTTTCTCAAATGATTTTTAAAGGCATGGTTAAAAATGTTTCAAGCACCTCAAATTTTTGTATGTATCCAAGGTTTATAGAAGTTTTGCTGAATATGAGTGATCATGGTCCCATTACACACAGAAACTATTTTTCAGCAACCAAACACACAACCAAACTTTTCACCACATTACTTGCACCATCACCTTTGTTCTCTGGCAGAAACATTCCATTCACTTCAATTATGCTAGACCAAATCAGACGGGAAGAAGCCAAAAATCAAACAGCCATAAATCAACCTGCTGAATCCCCTGCCAAGAACCTACCACCTGCTGATCCACAACAAGAAAGGCGTTCAAAATCCAGGTTTGCCAGGTCTCCCTTGCCTGGTGAATCTTCACAAGCAGCAGAAAGGAGAGTCTCCAAGAGTTTGGAGCAACCTGGGGGTTTGGCTGCCACTACTGTCTCATCCTCAAGGGGTGAGCAGGATAGTGACACCATCAATAAGTCCTCTCCCCCACTCCATGATATCCAACAAGGGGAGAAATTCCCTTCTAGGATTGAGAGCAGTATGAAACCTTTGACAAATCTGGAATTGACGAAAATGTGCATGAGTCTGAAAAGGCAGAATGCACAACTAGTACAAGATGTCAAAAAGCAAGGTCTGGTTATCTCTCACCTGGAAACCAGACTTGCTACTCTTGAGGGGAGGAGAAAGCCCAGACTGATTCTTTCCACAGATGAGGATGCTTCCAAAGGGGAGGAAATTCCACACAAAGAAGGATCTACTGAGTATTATTCATATCCTGGTGGGGAGCATGGAAAGATAACAAGTGCTGAGAAAGGAATGGAGAGAGAAAGTGCCGATAAGGGAAGTGACAAGGGGAGTGCAACCAAAGATATTGCTCAAACATTGCTCACCATGGGCAATCAAGAAGAAGCCCCTGCTTCAAAAGTTTCCCCTGCCATTGCTGATCCCACTGCTGTAAGTTTATCCCCTGCTAAGAACATTACTCAAACATTTGTTAGGAAGAACAGAAAGCAACCAGCTTAGAAGGGGATAACAATCAAAGAACCTGCATCTAAAGCAAAACCAGCACCAGCAGTGGATCCAAAAGACAAAGGAAAAGGAATCATGGTGCAACAGCCCAAGAGAAAATACAAGCATCTGACTCCTGAACAGCAGAAGATTCAAGAAGCACATGATGCACAAGTAGCTCTCAGGCTACAACAAGAGGAAATGGATATGCAGGATCAAAGGATGGAGAAGATGAGGCCCAAAGATATGCTAAAACAGGTTGAGATTATGCATAGGGAACTAGATGACAGGGTACCTCATGTTGAAGAGTTTCTTGATCAATGGGAGAAGGAGTTGAAAAATGCTCCTTTGGAAGACAGGTATGAGTTGACTTGCCTTGTTTACAAATATCAAACTGAATATCTGGAAAGAAGGGCAATGCAAATTCAGAGTGAGAAGTATAGAACGTCAGAGAAAGGGCAACTTGATTACTACAAAGTTCTGCTTAAAAGGCATAGAAAGTGGAAGGATGGTGACTTCAGAGATATGAGCTTTGAAGCCATAAAGAGAGCAGTCAGACCAGTTCTAAAGTTGTATGATGTGGAGGATTGGATGACCATCAACACTCCTGAGGAAGCTGAGTATCTTAGGAGACAAAGTGAAGTGCTACAGAAAGCTGGAGCAACAAAGAAAAGAAAAGCTGGAGAGACTACACAAGCAGGTGCATCATCCCAAGCAGGGGCATCACACCAAGCAGGTGAAAGTTTTCCAGAAGTACTTGAGAAGTCTGTACTTAATGCACAGAGAGCAGCAAAGAGACTCAAGAGAATGGAGCAAGTGGGCATAATCACTAAAGAGTCTCAAGGGCCATCAAATGATGAAATTGATAAACAGCTGATTTTGTAGGAAAATGATGAAATCTCACCTAGTGAACTTGGAAAGAAGTTTGCTATTATAGAGTATGCTGTTTATGAACACAAAGGGAGAACATGGTGGAAGCTTACAAGGGCTGACAATACAGCACAGACATTTCTAAGCCTAGATGTCATGTTTCAAATTTTGGATAGTGAAGACTTAGAAGATCTGTGGAAAATATTGAAGAAAACGTTTGCTGCAAAACCTCCTACCATGGATGGTGTGGAGAAGGATTGGGTAATCTGGGAGTGTATGCATAGAATGTATGAACATGAGTTATTTGATCCTCTATTTGATGCAGTGAATAAAGGAGATTTGGTGTATTGGAAGCTATTCACAAATTCTGGGGTTTATGAGGTAGTAATGGAAGGTGTGAGTGTTTATTTACTCAATCATAGGTATTATCCCTTCTCTCAGGAAACCTTGAAGAAGTTAGCACAGGCTAAGTTAATTGTTGATGCCAAAAAGCCTGTTGCTTATGATCTGGTAAGAATGGTTCATAGTCAGATTTGGCCAGAGAGTTTGTAAGCATCCTCATCAACTAGCATTTATTCAGAAACTTGTCTTTTAGGGGAAAGCAAAAGTTTAGGGGAGGATTGTTGGGAATAAATCTATGCTTACTTGTTTCCCCTGCTAGTTGATTATTCATACCCCTGCTAGAGTAAGTTCCCCTGCTAAATAACAAAGGCAGGGGGATCCGTTCCCCTTCTGGAGTCAAAGGCCCTGCTGTCAAGATAAACATGGAATAGATTTTTACGCGTTTCAGTTATTATTCCTTAATACTTTCCATAGTTTGTTAGTAGTGATCTTGTACGTGGGTCCTTGTATCTATAAAAGGACTCACTAGGTTAGCATGCAAAGGGTGTCTTTCTCATTTCGTTTTTCATTATTATTACTTTAAGGTTTTGTAAACCCTAATACCACTTTGGGTATTCGTATATCTTTGATATATTAAAGTTCAACGTTTGAATCTCATTTGTTCTTGTGCTAAACATTACATTCCGCATCTTGTTTAGTTACTTTGCTTTGCAAAGTTTCTCTAGTGTTAGATTGAATTCTTTCTCTCTATCACAACCCTTAAACAAGCTATTAAGGTTTAAGATCTGACTTTGGGATCAACACTTTGTTCATAACACCTTTTTCTAAGCATGTATTATACTATTCCGCCTTGATTCAATCAAGTGAGTATTACATGTTCCTAGCAGCCTAAAGATCTAGGAATCTTAGGATTCCACAAATCATTGACTTAGAAATTTCCGTCATAACACGAATATGAACAAATATTCTAGTTTTTAATATATTTATTATATTCCTATATTTCTTCTTACGTTAGCGTATGTAAGACGTTATGTATTTGATATCTAAGAATACGATTTTCTAGAAACAAACAACGTGAAAACAGGAGACGATATTTTATTCCTTTCAACATGTATATAAGATACACGATAGTTCTATCGAACATATATCTTATAAGGCCATTTGCCTTAAGAATTCTCAATCCAATGTCCTACTATGTTGGAAATCTGACACCGGATGGTGCAAAGTTTTGTGTGATGCAGGGTGCATTTCTTACACAGAAGAAGATTTCCATCATATTCACCGTAGGTTGGATTTATAAACTTAAGTTTCGGTTTACTACAATCTATGGACGTTCTTTTACTGTTGATTTAATGCTTAAGATTTTTCAGATTTTTCCACAGGATTGTGCTTAATTACCTTGTTCATTAACACTTTGGGTAGAGGTGAATGACTTTTTCCCATATATTGGGATTTTGGTAGCAGAAATCTTTCTTTAAAATCTTCGATAAAATTCCTTAATAAACTTTTCTAACAAAATCTTCTGATGAAGTCTTTTTAATATAATTTCAGATGAAATTCCATTACAATATTCAATGATAAAATCTTCTGATGAAGGTTTTCTCATTATTTGGAATTGGATCTAACCCTAATAACTCTTGCAATTTCCTCGTGTATGTCTCTAGATTAATTCCTTTATCATTTGATAGGGGATTTATTTTTTCATCTACTCACTCGTCCTTCTAGGAACTATTTGAAATTTAATCAAGCTATCTTATGTACTTCTTTTATCTCAATAGGTTGAGCATAAAGAATTTACCAAGATAACTAACGAAGTGTTATCTTCTAATAGCATGCTTTACATTATAATTCCAATTATGATAGAAAACTGAATTGACTCTTTTAATCCAATGGGTGATACTGGTAGCATCTTTTCTTCCTTGGATATCAAAACTAATTATCCATAAAATCTTCTTTCAAATATTACTTCTTATTAACAATTTTTAATTGCATGATTGCATCCACATCATCATTAGTTCTTCGTCAAATACTTTTATGGTTTAGAATGGAGGGAAACAATAGAAATAATTCAGAATCTAAGGTATACTCATATCAGAAAACATTTGTCACATATGTAGATGGATACATATAAATGCTTATCGAACACAAGAAACTTACTATGTTGATTATCATTCATATCTAAGGATTATAAATCCAACTATGAAATTGAATTTCAAAGTTTACCATGGATTTATAAAGATATGACTCCTGCATAATCGTAACATAATTTTTCTATGATATGGAATGGAGGAATATAGCGGAAAATGTAAAAACTCATTAAGCTTTTCTTTTACATATCATATATTCTATAGGAGAATCCTTTTGATAGACAAAAGTTGAGAAGAAAACTTGGGATGTTTCCTTATTCTTTATTCAAACTTGTGGGTTATATTCAAGTTGATATTATCATTATCGTAGAGGATAACAGAAATTCCAAAAATATATACTTTATCAAGTATATTCTTTTCCCAGAATTAACGCAATTTCATTCATAATCATTTATGAGAAAACCAAGAAATAGGGATATCTTACTTTTCATAAACAAGTATGTAATAACAAGATTTGATGAGAAATACAACTTTTTTTTATTAACGATCTGTCGGTTTATGTGACAATCTTGATATTTCTGGTCGTTATTCTAATCTCGATTATTACATATTTTGTATTTACTTTATTGAGAAATTTAAATTATCGGCTAACCGGGAAGGTTAGGCTTGAAACTTAGCGTAACTATGCTGTTTAGGTTATAACCGGTAAGGAATACGTTAGGTACCGATATTTATATTCTCGTTATGACATAGATATATTTTCTATTGTTGTCATTAATTTTTATTTTATTTTATTTTTATTATCTTCTTTTAATAGTATTTTTCGTAATTTACGTTAAGCCTTTAAGTGTTATTCGCTCATTCGACATATTAATGTATTTTAACTCATTTATTTAATACAATAAAAAATATCCTTCGATTGTCGTCATTTTTATTTTATATTGAGCGTTTATTTTTCTTGTCTTACAAGTATTTTTTAAATCGCATAACTTTTAAAATATTAGACTTCGACAATACCCGCTTTATTATTCGAGATGCAAAATTAATAATAAAACATCACTTTTTGATGATATATCACGACACCATCACATATAAAGATGGCGTGTCACTATACAGATTCATATGTGCCTATGTGTTATCAAATTAATATATATACATGATTATCCATATCCTTTTTTTCGCATTTTTTATTA
Organism: Glebionis coronaria; assembly: GCA_025667525.1. NCBI lineage: Eukaryota > Viridiplantae > Streptophyta > Magnoliopsida > Asterales > Asteraceae > Glebionis > Glebionis coronaria. The sequence continues at coordinate 319,782,488 of CM046877.1, read as the reverse complement.
GAGAAAAATATGTCTAAATTGAATATATAGACTAAAAGACTACATTAACATAAGTGGATAGCATCATGAGCAGAGAGAGAGCCGACAACTACTAACCCTTTGTAGGTCGGTTACTATTTCATCTTGTTTAGTAGTGTAGCCGAGGAAGAAAATAAGAATACATATATTTAGAGGCTGCTTTGTTGAGATGATTAAAGAGGAAAACCATTCATCGTATTTCGATCTCGTTACTTCTTTGATTCAAGCGAGTTTATAAGCTCCAGTTACATAAGCTTTACTCTCGATCCATATGACATAAGGTAAATAATATATAACTTCATACTAGTCTTTATAAGAAGCTTTATTAAAAAAAAGAATTATGAAGTTAATAAGGAAAAAGTTTAAAAAAATAGTTGTGTCAAAAATTGTAGTACTTTACCACTCTTGTTGGCGCAAAAAGGAAGAAGCCAACAAATTGCCATATAGAAAAAGAAATCATCATATCCGTATATGAAACTATCAATGAGTATTTTAGGGTAAAATACAAGTATGGTTTTTCAAATATTAATAACTAGTAAGATAAACCCTTGAAAGTTATCACATGATACTAGTAGTCCCTAAAGCATGGCTAAACAAATACATATATTATATTTAATATGGCAAGTATTTAAGTTGTTGTATAGTAGTTATATTAAAGCAACAGGTTAAGCAAATAATAAAAACTGTCGGAGTATAATGGCTAAGACAATTAGATATTGTGGATTATACCAATTTATTAGGATATTAGAACATAATCAAGGTTTTATTTATATGATTTACAATCTTCATAAAGGTTAATGAGTGTATTTATTGATTATAGTATTATTAACTTATTTAGTAGGTGATCAAGCATTTGTGATGCCTAATACGACTCGAGAAAATATTTACGGATCACAAGGTGAGTTCATAGCCTCGCTTTTATATATTTATTTATTTACTTGTTTTATAAAACCCGCGAGGGGATAACATGCTTGTTTTACTAAAAATAAAAGAGTACAACTATTAGTTGCGGTAAACCAATTGAATGGTGCAACTAGTAATTGTGGAAGCTCTATTTACTTGAAAAGTATTTATTGAAAATGAAGGGTACAACAAGAGTTGCTGTTAACCCATGAATGGGTGCAACCAGAAGTTGTCGTAAACCCTAATTAATTTTAAAATAGAACACAAGGGACCCGATTGTATGCTCAGATGAATGTTATTACATAAGTTAGCTTTAGCCTTAAAAGACCAATGGAATCGTGAATTGTTAATCGAAAGAACGCTAATACTATGGATAGATCTATCGGGGTGACGCCCAGTCCGATGCGATTAGCTATCGCAATGTGTAGTGAAGCACATGTGTATTGGAGCACATCGGATGCATTAGTATAAGAGAAATATACGCACTTGGCTAGGTGTGTTGGGCTGAAATAATATATGTTAACGTTCAATGTCATGAGGCTTATGTAATAACACCGACAATTATGTCCGTACAACATAATTGTCTTTCGATGAATTATTAACCGTGGAAGGTTATTCAAAATAATTGTGTTCTATTTATATATTTTAAACTCTATGGATTCACTCAACAATTTTTGTTGATTTTAGAGCATGTTTTATCTCAGGTCCATAAAGAAGGTACTCAAGGAAGGTGGTTTCATGAAGCTTGCTAAATTTTGGTAACTCTGGCCCACTTATAAAAAATATATCCATTCAAAACAACTTTTATCTTTTGATGTGTACTGTAAATATTTTAAAATTATCTGGGACCGTGTATGAATTATTATATTTTGAATGAATGAATGGATGTTTTTATTAAAACGACTCGTTTTGAGCCGTTTTCTATAATTGTGTGATTGTATCATGTAAGTAACACTCAAGGTCCCTTCCGCTAATGTGACCCGATTTTGAGAGTGTTACAGATTGGTATCAAGAGCTAAAGTTATAGAGAACGAAAAGATTTTCCAAAAATGAATTTTTGAAATCTTTTAACTATAACAGTTGCAAGCGAAACCTCCGAGTTGCCAATGGACGAGAATGAGAGTATTTATATATGTATATGGGATTATATATATGTTGTAATCTTTATCGATTATTTAAACTTGTGAATTACAAGGTATGTTTTCATTTATTTAATTATAAATGATAATTTATTAATTATCCGAGATATTTATACGACATAGATTGTCACGAAGCCACTCTAGTCATTTTAATGCTAGTGCTGAAGATATACCTTAAATGAATCATGTTATTCTCGAGACTAAGTAAGTTGTGGATATACATGATCCCAACGAAATGGTTAATATTCTTGATGATATTCTTCTAGTTACAAGGATTTTGATTTCCTTGGTTCTTATTATTGATTCCTCAACCCGTTCATATCGTTTAGCAAATTTAATCTCCATTTTCATTAATCTTCGACATTCTACTGTTTTGCTAGAAACAAGTTTGTCTGAGATTGTACTTGTTGTTTGTTACGAATTGAGGTTGATTGGTATGGTATTCACATGCCAACCAGGATTCTATATCATATCACTGATCATTTTATGTTAGATCAGTTTCTCGTTTGTTTCGATCATGATCTTTTTTTGTTGAGCTGGCGATGCTTAAATAAGGTGATTTATAATCGTCTTGTTGAAATAAATTGGCCATTTATTTGAACAAGGAAATTATAAATTGTTGAACCACTGATTTCTAAATCTTATTTGGATGGATTTGATCAATCTATGAAAATAATGATTTATAAATGTGTGGGGTTAAGCATATAGCGTTCACGCAAACAAACTCTTATTGAATCATAATTCGTTTGTTTGACTCATTCTTTGATTTTGTTCCTCTAATTCTATGATCACGCGATGATTTATTTTGGGGCTGTTCTAAAACCGCCAATTAAGGAGGACATCAAGCGTCCTAGAAAGACACTGAAGAAATCTTCTTCTAGTGGGACCGAGGAGCCTTCTGAGCCACATGATTCACCTATTAAGTCTTAGTGAATTTGCTTATCATTTGTAGTATCCTTTGTAAATCACTAACTAAACTGTAACATCAGTTAGTAAAACTAGTCTTCTGGAGTTGTATAGCATTAGACGATGATAATCTATAATGCATGGAAATACAACTTGTACTCGTTCGTGATTAATCAAATGACTATCTTTTGATTCCTAGTTCTACATCGTTCAATTATTATCTTTCCTTACTTATTTCTTCTAATTATTCCTTTTAATTATTCATTTACTTGTAATGCAATCATTGAATGAATACTCATTATGATTCGCATTGTACTAGAATCATGCCGCTAAAAATATGATTAGGCACGTATACGCCAAGTTATTAATGAACAAGTTGCTACATCCTTAATCGAATTCATGGCCAACGTGAATGATAGAGCTGGCGACTCTGGTGGGCCGGTAGTTCGGGTGGAGCAAGTGGTTATGTGGTGCAAATGGTTCAGGAGGAGAAGCGTGTTGAACTGGAAAAAAAAGAATTATGATTCCCTTAAATAACTAGACCTTAGTTATCAAAGGTGATAAAAATATTTCCCAACTAATTTTATTTTTCATGCATTAAAGCTCGTAAGTATATCGAAAGATGTTAAGATTATTCCTAGCTCAAATATCAGAGAAGCAATCGAAGGAGAAGCGAGTAGAAGATGTTCCAGTCATCCGTGACTATCCTTAAGTCATTTTGAAAGATTTGTGGGGGCTTCCTCCCCTAAGGCAAATAGAATTCCAATCGATGTAATTCTTGGTGTTGCACCCGTGGCCCGTGAGCCATATCGTTTAGTACCATCTAAATTGAAGGAATTATATGTTCAATTGCAAGAGTTATCTAATAAATATTTTATTCGACCGAGCTCGTCACCATGGAGAGCTCCGGTATTATTCGTAAGAAGAAATATGGATCGTTTCATCGAGAACTAAATAAATTGTTGATCAAGAACCGATATCCTTTGTCGAGGATTGATGACATATTTGATCTGCTGTAAGTTTCTAGTATCTGTTCTCATGTTGATCTACGGTTTAGTTATCATCAACTTCGCATCCGCGAGTAAGATATTCTAATTACTACGTTTAGAAATCATTATGGACAATTATGAGTTCTAAGTAACGCCGTACGGATTGACCAATGCACCAACAGTATACATGGATTCATGAATCGCGTGTGCAAGCCGTATCTTGATAAATTTGTAATCATGTTCATTGATATTGTTCTGATTTATTGTAACAATAAAGAAGAGCATGGTCAACATTTGGAGACTATCTTGAACTTGCTAAGAAGTGAAAAGTTGTACACAAAATTTTCAAAATGTGATTTTTGGCTTAATTGCATGCAATTTCGTAGCCATGTGATTGATAGAAGTGGAGTTCACGTCGATCTCGGAAAAAACAAATCCCATCTGGAAGTGGGAGCTAATTACAATGGATTTTATTGTAAAACTTCTGAATACTTTGTTTATAATTGATTCAATTTGGGTCATTGTCACTCGATCGACTAAATCTGCTCATTTCATTCCAATAATAAAATGATCGTGCAAACTAAGAATCTTTTTTTAGCCACTCGTAGTAGACAGAAAAGTTATGATGATGTTAGCGAAAACCTTTGGATTTGGAGGTAGGTGAAAAAGTTATGCCGAAAGTATCACCATGGAAAGGTGTTGTACGTTTTGGAAAACGTGGGAAGTTAAGTCCGCGTTATGTTGTGCCACTCGAGATGCTATCGAGAATGGTCTCACGGGCATAGAAACTTGAATTACCTCTAGAGCTACAAGGAATTCACAATACTTTTCATGTGTCGAACCCAAATCAATGTCTATCCGACGAAGATCTTATTATCCTCTTGACGAAGTAAGATTCAACGATAAGATGAATTTCATCAAAGAGTTTGTCGAAATTATTGATAAGGAAGTCCAACAACTGATTCAAGTTGAATTCCAATTGTCAAATTCAGATGAAACTCGAGATGAGGATCAAAATACACTTGAGAAAATGATGATCAAATGTAAAAAAAAAAAAATATATATATATATATAAAAAAAAAAAAAAAAATCCTCATTTATATGAGTTCAACAATAAGGCAGAGAATTAGGCAAATTGATCTTCGAGGGAGAAGATCCTAATTTGGTTGGGATGATGTGACAATCTTGATATTTCTGGTCGTTATTCTAATCTCGATTATTACATATTTTGTATTTACTTTATTGAGAAATTTAAATTATCGGCTAACCGGGAAGGTTAGGCTTGAAACTTAGCGTAACTATGCTGTTTAGGTTATAACCGACAAGGAATACGTTAGGTACCGATATTTATATTCTCGTTATGACATAGATATATTTTCTATTGTTGTCATTAATTTTTATTTTATTTTATTTTTATTATCTTCTTTTAATAGTATTTTTCGTAATTTATGTTAAGCCTTTAAGTGTTATTCGCTCATTCGACATATTAATGTATTTTAACTCATTTATTTATTACAATAAAAAATATCCTTTGATTGTCGTCATTTTTATTTTATATTGAGCGTTTATTTTTCTTGTCTTACAAGTATTTTTTAAATCGCGTAACTTTTAAAATATTAGACTTCGACAATACCCGCTTTATTATTCGAGATGCAAAATTAATAATAAAACATCACTTTTTGATGATATATCACGACACCATCACATATAAAGATGGCGTGTCACTATACAAATTCATATGTGCCTATGTGTTATCAAATTAATATATATACATGATTATCCATATCCTTTTTTTCCCATTTTTTATTAGAGAAAAATATGTCTAAATTGAATATAAAGACTAAAAGACTACATTAACATAAGTGGATAGCATCATGAGCAGAGAGAGAGCCGACAACTACCAACCCTTTGTAGGTCGGTTACTATTTCATCTTGTTTAGTAGTGTAGCCGAGGAAGAAAATAAGAATACATATATTTAGAGGCTGCTTTGTTGAGATGATTAAAGAGGAAAACCATTCATCGTATTTCGATCTCGTAACTTCTTTGATACAAGCGAGTTTATAAGCTCCAGTTACATAAGCTTTACTCTCGATCCATATGACATAAGGTAAATAATATATAACTTCATACTAGTCTTTATAAGAAGCTTTATTAAAAAAAAGAATTATGAAGTTAATAAGGAAAAAGTTTAAAAAAATAGTTGTGTCAAAAATTGTAGTACTTTACCACTCTTGTTGGCGCAAAAAGGAAGAAGCCAACAAATTGCCATATAGAAAAAGAAATCATCATATCCGTATATGAAGCTATCAATGAGTATTTTAGGGTAAAATACAAGTATGGTTTTTCAAATATTAATAACTAGTAAGATAAACCTTTGAAAGTTATCACATGATACTAGTAGTCCCTAAAACATGGCTAAACAAATACATATATTATATTTAATATGGCAAGTATTTAAGTTGTTGTATAGTAGTTATATTAAAGCAACAGGTTAAGCAAATAATAAAAACTGTCAGAGTATAATGGCTAAGACAATAAGATATTGTGGATTATACCAATTTATTAGGATATTAGAACATAATCAAGGTTTTATTTATATGATTTACAATCTTCATAAAGGTTAATGAGTGTATTTATTGATTATAGTATTATTAACTTATTTAGTAGGCGATCAAGCATTTGTGATGCCTAATACGACTCGAGAAAATATTTACGGATCACAAGGTGAGTTCATAGCCTCGCTTTTATATATTTATTTATTTACTTGTTTTATAAAACCCGCGAGGGGATAACATGCTTGTTTTACTAAAAATAAAAGAGTACAACTATTAGTTGCTGTAAACCAATTGAATGGTGCAACTAGTAATTGTGGAAGCTCTATTTACTTGAAAAGTATTTATTGAAAATGAAGGGTACAACAAGAGTTGCTGTTAACCCATGAATGGGTGCAACCAGAAGTTGTCGTAAACTCTAATTAATTTTAAAATAGAACACAAGGGACCCGATTGTATGCTCAGATGAATGTTATTACATAAGTTAGCTTTAGCCTTAAAATACCAATGGAATCGTAAATTGTTAATCGAAAGAACGCTAATACTATGGATAGATCTATCGGGGTGACGTCCAGTCCGATGCGATTAGCTATCGCAATGTGTAGTGAAGCACATGTGTATTGGAGCACATCGGATGCATTAGTATAAGAGAAATATACGCACTTGGCTAGGTGTGTTGGGCTGAAATAATATATGTTAACGTTCAATGTCATGAGGCTTATGTAATAACACCGACAATTATGTCCGTACAACATAATTGTCTTTCGATGAATTATTAACCGTGGAAGGTTATTCAAAATAATTGTGTTCTATTTATATATTTTAAACTCTATGGATTCACTCAACAATTTTTGTTGATTTTATAGCATGTTTTATCTCAGGTCCATAAAGAAGGTACTCAAGGAAGGTGGTTTCATGAAGCTTGCTAAATTTTGGTGACTCTGGCCCACTTATAAAAAATATATCCATTCAAAACAACTTTTATCTTTTGATGTGTACTGTAAATATTTTAAAATTATCTGGGACCGTGTATGAATTATTATATTTTGAATGAATGAATGGATGTTTTTATTAAAACGACTCGTTTTGAGCCGTTTTCTATAACTGTGTGATTGTATCATGTAAGTAACACTCAAGGTCCCTTCCGCTAATGTGACCCGATTTTGAGAGTGTTACAGATTGGTATCAAGAGCTCAAGTTATAGAGAACGAAAAGATTTTCCAAAAATGAATTTTTGAAATCTTTTAACTATAACAGTTGCAAGCGAAACCTCCGAGTTGCCAATGGACGAGAATGAGAGTATTTATATATGTATATGGGATTATATATTTGTTGTAATCTTTATCGATTATTTAAACTTGTGAATTACAAGGTATGTTTTCATTTATTTAATTATAAATGATAATTTATTAATTATCCGAGATATTTATACGACATAGATTGTCACGAAGCCACTCTAGTCATTTTAATGCTAGTGCTGAAGATATACCTTAAATGAATCATGTTATTCTCGAGACTAAGTAAGTTGTGGATATACATGATCCCAACGAAATGGTTAATATTCTTGATGATATTCTTCTAGTTACAAGGATTTTGATTTCCTTGGTTCTTATTATTGATTCCTCAACCCGTTCATATCGTTTAGCAAATTTAATCTCCATTTTCATTAATCTTCGACATTCTACTGTTTTGCTAGAAACAAGTTTGTCTGAGATTGTACTTGTTGTTTGTTACGAATTGAGGTTGATTGGTATGGTATTCACATGCCAACCAGGATTCTATATCATATCACTGATCATTTTATGTTAGATCAGTTTCTCGTTTGTTTCGATCATGATCTTTTTTTGTTGAGCTGGCGATGCTTAAATAAGGTGATTTATAATCGTCTTGTTGAAATAAATTGGCCATTTATTTGAACAAGGAAATTATAAATTGTTGAACCACTGATTTCTAAATCTTATTTGGATGGATTTGATCAATCTATGAAAATAATGATTTATAAATGTGTGGGGTTAAGCTTATAGCGTTCACGCAAACAAACTCTTATTGAATCATAATTCGTTTGTTTGACTCATTCTTTGATTTTTTTCCTCTAATTCTATGATCACGCGATGATTTATTTTGGGGTTGTTCTAAAACCGCCAATTAAGGAGGACATCAAGCATCCCAGAAAGACACTGAAGAAATCTTCTTCTAGTGGGACCGAGGAGCCTTCTGAGCCACATGATTCACCTATTAAGTCTTAGTGAATTTGCTTATCATTTGTAGTATCCTTTGTAAATCACTAACTAAACTGTAACATCAGTTAGTAAAACTAGTCTTCTGGAGTTGTATAGCATTAGACGATGATAATCTATAATGCATGGAAATACAACTTGTACTCGTTCGTGATTAATCAAATGACTATCTTTTGATTCCTAGTTCTACATCGTTCAATTATTATCTTTCCTTACTTATTTCTTCTAATTATTCCTTTTAATTATTCATTTACTTGTAATGCAATCATTGAATGAATACTCATTATGATTCGCATTGTACTAGAATCATGCCGCTAAAAATATGATTAGGCACGTATACGCCAAGTTATTAATGAACAAGTTGCTACATCCTTAATCGAATTCATGGCCAACGTGAATGATGGAGCTGGCGGCTCTGGTGGGCCGGTAGTTCGGGTGGAGCAAGTGGTTATGTGGTGCAAATGGTTCAGGAGGAGAAGCGTGTTGAACTGGAAAAAAAAGAATTATGATTCCCTTAAATAACTAGACCTTAGTTATCAAAGGTGATAAAAATAATTCCCAACTAATTTTATTTTTCATGCATTAAAGCTCGTAAGTATATCGAAAGATGTTAAGATTATTCCTAGCTCAAATATCGGAGAAGCAATCGAAGGAGAAGCGAGTAGAAGATGTTCCAGTCATCCGTGACTATCCTTAAGTCATTTTGAAAGATTTGTGGGGGCTTCCTCCCCTAAGGCAAATAGAATTCCAATCGATGTAATTCTTGGTGTTGCACCCGTGGCCCGTGAGCCATATCGTTTAGTACCATCTAAATTGAAGGAATTATATGTTCAATTGCAAGAGTTATCTAATAAATATTTTATTCGACCGAGCTCGTCACCATGGAGAGCTCCGGTATTATTCGTAAGAAGAAATATGGATCGTTTCATTGAGAACTAAATAAATTGTTGATCAAGAACCGATATCCTTTGTCGAGGATTGATGACATATTTGATCTGCTGTAAGTTTCTAGTATCTGTTCTCTTGTTGATCTACGGTTTAGTTATCATCAACTTCGCATCCGCGAGTAAGATATTCTAATTACTACGTTTAGAAATCATTATGGACAATTATGAGTTCTAAGTAACGCCGTACGGATTGACCAATGCACCAACAGTATACATGGATTCATGAATCGCGTGTGCAAGCCGTATCTTGATAAATTTATAATCATGTTCATTGATATTGTTCTGATTTATTGTAACAATAAAGAAGAGCATGGTCAACATTTGGAGACTATCTTGAACTTGCTAAGAAGTGAAAAGTTGTACACAAAATTTTCAAAATGTGATTTTTGGCTTAATTGCATGCAATTTCTTAGCCATGTGATTGATAGAAGTGGAGTTCACGTCGATCTCGGAAAAAAAAAAATCCCATCTGGAAGTGGGAGCTAATTACAATGGATTTTATTGTAAAACTTCTGAATACTTTGTTTATAATTGATTCAATTTGGGTCATTGTCACTCGATTGACTAAATCTGCTCATTTCATTCCAATAATAAAATGATCGTGCAAACTAAGAATCTTTTTTTAGCCACTCGTAGTAGACAGAAAAGTTATGATGATGTTAGCGAAAACCTTTGGATTTGGAGGTAGGTGAAAAAGTTATGCCGAAAGTATCACCATGGAAAGGTGTTGTACGTTTTGGAAAACGTGGGAAGTTAAGTCCGCGTTATGTTGTGCCACTCGAGATGCTATCGAGAATGGTCTCACGGGCATAGAAACTTGAATTACCTCTAGAGCTACAAGGAATTCACAATACTTTTCATGTGTCGAACCCAAATCAATGTCTATCCGACGAAGATCTTATTATCCTCTTGACGAAGTAAGATTCAACGATAAGATGAATTTCATCAAAGAGTTTGTCGAAATTATTGATAAGGAAGTCCAACAACTGATTCAAGTTGAATTCCAATTGTCAAATTCAGATGAAACTCGAGATGAGGATCAAAATACACTTGAGAAAATGATGATCAAATGTAAAAAAAATAAAAACAATATATATATATATATATAAAAAAGAAAATCCTCATTTATATGACTTCAACAATAAGGCAGAGAATTAGGCAAATTGATCTTCGAGGGAGAAGATCCTAATTTGGTTGAGATGATGTGACAATCTTGATATTTCTGGTCGTTATTCTAATCTCGATTATTACATATTTTGTATTTACTTTATTGAGAAATTTAAATTATCGGCTAACCGGGAAGGTTAGGCTTGAAACTTAGCGTAACTATGCTGTTTAGGTTATACCCGACAAGGAATACGTTAGGTACCGATATTTATATTCTCGTTATGACATAGATATATTTTCTATTGTTGTCATTAATTTTTATTTTATTTTATTTTTATTATCTTCTTTTAATAGTAGTTTTCGTAATTTACGTTAAGCCTTTAAGTGTTACTCGCTCATTCGACATATTAATGTATTTTGACTCATTTATTTATTACAATAATGATTGTCGTCATTTTTATTTTATATTGAGCGTTTATTTTTCTTGTCTTACAAGTATTTTTTAAATCGCGTAACTTTTAAAATATTAGACTTCGACAATACCCGCTTTATTATTCGAGATGCAAAATTAATAATAAAACATCACTTTTTGATGATATATCACGACACCATCACATATAAAGATGGCGTGTCACTATACAAATTCATATGTGCCTATGTGTTATCAAATTAATATATATACATGATTATCCATATCCTTTTTTTCCCATTTTTTATTAGAGAAAAATATGTCTAAATTGAATATAAAGACTAAAAGACTACATTCACATAAGTGGATAGCATCATGAGCAGAGAGAGAGCCGACAACTACTAACCCTTTGTAGGTCGGTTACTATTTCATCTTGTTTAGTAGTGTAGCCGAGGAAGAAAATAAGAATACATATATTTAGAGGCTGCTTTGTTGAGATGATTAAAGAGGAAAACCATTCATCGTATTTCGATCTCGTTACTTCTTTGATTCAAGCGAGTTTATAAACTCCAGTTACATAAGCTTTACTCTCGATCCATATGACATAAGGTAAATAATATATAACTTCATACTAGTCTTTATAAGAAGCTTTATTAAAAAAAAGAATTATGAAGTTAATAAGGAAAAAGTTTAAAAAAATAGTTGTGTCAAAAATTGTAGTACTTTACCACTCTTGTTGGCGCAAAAAGGAAGAAGCCAACAAATTGCCATATAGAAAAAGAAATCATCATATCCGTATATGAAACTATCAATGAGTATTTTAGGGTAAAATACAAGTATGGTTTTTCAAATATTAATAACTAGTAAGATAAACCCTTGAAAGTTATCACATGATACTAGTAGTCCCTAAAGCATGGCTAAACAAATACATATATTATATTTAATATGGCAAGTATTTAAGTTGTTGTATAGTAGTTATATTAAAGCAACAGGTTAAGCAAATAATAAAAACTGTCGGAGTATAATGGCTAAGACAATAAGATATTGTGGATTATACCAATTTATTAGGATATTAGAACATAATCAAGGTTTTATTTATATGATTTACAATCTTCATAAAGGTTAATGAGTGTATTTATTGATTATAGTATTATTAACTTATTTAGTAGGCGATCAAGCATTTGTGATGCCTAATACGACTCGAGAAAATATTTACGGATCACAAGGTGAGTTCATAGCCTCGCTTTTATATATTTATTTATTTACTTGTTTTATAAAACCCGCGAGGGGATAACATGCTTGTTTTACTAAAAATAAAAGAGCGCAACTATTAGTTGCGGTAAACCAATTGAATGGTGCAACTAGTAATTGTGGAAGCTCTATTTACTTGAAAAGTATTTATTGAAAATGAAGGGTACAACAAGAGTTGCTGTTAACCCATGAATGGGTGCAACCAGAAGTTGTCGTAAACCCTAATTAATTTTAAAATAGAACACAAGGGACCCGATTGTATGCTCAGATGAATGTTATTACATAAGTTAGCTTTAGCCTTAAAAGACCCATGGAATCGTGAATTGTTAATCGAAAGAACGCTAATACTATGGATAGATCTATCGGGGTGACGCCCAGTCCGATGCGATTAGCTATCGCAATGTGTAGTGAAGCACATGTGTATTGGAGCACATCGGATGCATTAGTATAAGAGAAATATACGCACTTGGCTAGGTGTGTTGGGCTGAAATAATATATGTTAACGTTCAATGTCATGAGGCTTATGTAATAACACCGACAATTATGTCCGTACAACATAATTGTCTTTTGATGAATTATTAACCATGGAAGGTTATTCAAAATAATTGTGTTCTATTTATATATTTTAAACTCAATGGATTCACTCTACAATTTTTGTTGATGTTATAGCATGTTTTATCTCAGGTCCATAAAGAAGGTACTCAAGGAAGGTGGTTTCATGAAGCTTGCTAAATTTTGGTGACTCTGGCCCACTTATATAAAATATATCCATTCAAAACAACTTTTATTTTTTGATGTGTACTGTAAATATTTTAAAATTATCTGGGACCGTGTATGAATTATTATATTTTGAATGAATGAATGGATGTTTTTATTAAAACGACTCGTTTTGAGCCGTTTTCTATAATTGTGTGATTGTATCATGTAAGTAACACTCAAGGTCCCTTCCGCTAATGTGACCCGATTTTGAGAGTGTTACAGTTTATACTTACAAGACAAGCTTCACATTTAACATAAAAGTAAAGATATAAAGTTGAAAGTATACAACTTATTAATCTAATGTCTTTATTTCTCCCTCTTGAGTTCTTTGATGGCATCAAAAAGACTTCGTATGTTGGCTCGATGTCTAATTTGAATGTCCTCGATGACTAATTCTAGTGTAGAAATCTTTAGTCGAGCTTGAACAATTTCTTCATCGTGTATCATTTGTCTTCTCCATAATTTAGCTTTAATTTCTTCAAAATATTCTTCTAATTTTTCAAAATCTCGTTGTATACTTCTTTGGCGTTTCCTAAGTCCTTCAACTTTATCTTCAAGATCTTTAATACGCTCGGGAGGAAGTTCGGATATCTTTAATTTGTTGTTCATTAGGTATTTTTGGGTAAGTTTTCAGATATAGGTGATGGTACATTGATAGGGTAAGGTGATGGAAAATTTTGTTGTCAAGATGTAAAATTTATTTCTTCACTATATGCTCGTATAACTTGCATATAGGGTCATCATCAAAAGGTAAAATGGCTTTTGGGATTTTTTGATCTTTGGGTGTATTTTCTAAAGTGTCATAAGGGTTATTCATCGGGAGGTTGGAAATATACTTTGGGGAATCATCAGGAATACTTGTAGAACGCTCATCTTGAGAATCCGATAAGATGATAATAGGAGGAAGATACGAATACATATTTCTAGAGACGTTGATAAATCCTTATTGTATATTAAATATAATATTAGTTACTTATAAGTAAAACCTTTATACTTACACATACACATGGTATCCTTACACATTGTTCTGAAGAGTAGTAAGTATAGGCATTTACATCACTCTTGTAGCAGCACTGGATTTTGGCACGAAGAAATTTCTTGAAATTATTTAAAATTAGTTATAGTCAAGATTTTATTTCTTATTCCCTATAACCATGGCTCTGACTACCAATCTGTAACACCCCCATTTTACCTTTACGTAGCGGAATATTGATCTTGGGTATTACTTCATAGTTCACAAGTCATAATAATAGAAACAACTCAAAAGAGTGATAAATTCAACTTTCTTTATTTACTATTGAAAAATCTGAGTTTTACAATATAAGGTTCCCAAAATCTAGAATAATTTCATTCTTGTGCCTCTCCATGCCATCCGCATGCTGCTCCATTCTAATCATCTTTAAAAACTGAGATATATGCTTAAAGTTAACACAAAGGTTGAGTGAATCCATAGATTTAAATTAATTTTAAATACAAGATCCTTTTCCTGAGCTACGTTACTATTCGCTCACATAAAACAATTAATTATTATTGCACTAGCTCATGCACCGCTACTTGACATACAAGAACCTAACAAATTTCCCTTATGCAGGCAGTCTGCCAAACTCCTGTATAAGTAAAATAAAATGTATCCGTTTACCCTAGGTCAGAGCCATCAGCATTCCAGCAAGTGCGACTTGCCCGTATAGGGGATGTCAGTCCCCAAATATTACTATTAACAATATTAGCGTTCATTAAATGATTATCGGTCATGATTAAAAAGAGACTTTTAAAGGCAGCAGTAAACTCGTGTCAATAATTATATCTGAGAAGCATACCAAAAATACGTGTATTCCATTTTAACGTATATCTCCTCACAAGTTTTCAAATCATTTATAAATTAGATCTAGTGAGGCTATGGACTCACCTGAGATCCATATAGTCTGAGCTATAATCAGATATATTTCATTCACAGATAATCAGCTTGATCACACAAACCACAACTTGGTCTCATAAACAACAGCTTGATATCACACAAACCTGGATTAACACATTTTGTGTAGTATAAATTCTTTTGATCTCTAGTTTAAAGTTTCAAGTATTTATTTGTGATATTTTTTTAAGGTTTATAGTTTAGTGATAATATCACATCATTATTCGAGCCATTATTGTGACACCCTAGGAAAATTCCACATCGGCTGTAGCCAGGAGAGATCCATGGTTCATAAGATAACAATCGCCTTCTCATGAAACAACGCGTTTTGTGGTCTACTGTATGTGGGGTTCTTAAGAACTGGCAGTTAACCGTACTCATGTCAGAGTAGTACTAGGTTGGGTGACCAGTCGGGAAGTACTTACAAGAGGGCCACAAGGTAAAGGCTCACGACTGAGTAGGGGATGTTATTGTAGTCTGAGTAGGGGGGATGTTACAAGTGGTATTAGAGACACTCCTGAGCCGTTCGGGATGGTGGGGCAAACCTCATCGAGGACGATGAGTCCCAAAGGGGGGGGGATTGTGACACCCTAGGAAAATCCCACATCGGCTGTAGCCTGAAGAGATCCATGGTTCATAAGATAACAGTCGCCTTCTCATGACACAACGTGTTTTGTAGTTTATTGCAAGTGGGGTTCTTAGGAAATGGCAGTTAACCGTTGTCATGTCAGAGTAGTACTAAGTTGTGTGACCAGCCGGGAAGTACTTACAAAAGATCCACAAATCAAAGCCGTGAGCCTATAGACAAAGCGGACAATATTGTAGTCTGAGTAGGCGGGATGTTACAACTATACTCAGAAGCAATTCTATAAACATTTGAGGAGCGAGGGCACTGTAACACCCCCCAATTTCATGTCATAGCAGCGGAAGGGTCATTGGGTGTTACTATCATGGTTCAACCTCAATATCATAGAAAACGCCTCAAAATGAGTCGTTTTAACAAAACATACGTCCATTCATTTGTTTAAAGATAAAACAGTTTACACACGGTCCCAAATAGTTTTAAGTTTACACAACCAACCAAATAATAAAAGTTTCTTAGAATGGACATAGTTTAGAAAAGCGGGCCAAAACATTTTAATTTAGCAAGCTGCGTGAAACCACCTTCCTTGAGTGCCTTCTTCATGGACCTGAGATAAAACATACTATAAAGTCAACAAAAATGTTGAGTGAATCTATAGAGTTTAAATTTAAATAAATGAACACAAGTATTCTGAATAAACCTTCCGTAGTTGACAATCATGTGGATCAGACATAATTATCGTTGTTATTTCATAAGTCTCGTGAAATTGAACGTTAACATATATTATTTCAGCCCAACACACCTAGCCAAGTGCGTATATTTCTCTTATACAATTGCATCCGATGTTTCATTACTGGTGCATCACAACACCACGCGATAGCTAGTCGCGACCGGACTGGGCGTCACCCCGATAGATCTATCCATAGTATTAGCGTTCTTTTCGATTAACAATTCACGATTCATGGGTCTTTAAGGCTAAACAAACTTATATAACAACTTTCATCTAAGCATACAATCGGGTCCTTTGTGTTCAATTTTAAAAGAATGAGGGTTTACCACAACTTCTCGTTGTACCCTACATTTATATAATGTTTTTCCAATAATAAGGGTTTCCACAACTTCTCGTCGTACCCCTCTTATTTTAATAAAACAAGCATGTTATCCCCCTCGCGGGTTTTATAAAACAAGTAAACATGTAAAGCGAGGCCATAGACTCACCTTGGTACGATAGTAGTGACGTGACGATTGCCGACGATTTGTGATGCCCTTTTAAACACGAAGACCGCAACCTACCAATTAAGGCGCGTTCGTTAATAAACGACTCAAGTATAAATAATACTTAAATAATGTGAAAGTCAATTTCGAATGACCATAAAATCCCGAAAAATAACAAAATATAAGTGTACTTCTATACCCTTTTATTCAACACTTATTCATTTAAATCACTTGCACCCTCGACATTGACCCGTCATAAGACGCCAAGTCAACGCAAGTCAAACCATCATTTTTACTTCCCTCGGACCAGTAGCTAAGTCATTTATATAATGACTTAATACTCGAGTAAGTCACTATGTCCAATAGTGAATACTCAACTCACGCCATACAAGTATTGAACTACGTGTCCAAAATACCACTCAGCATGTACACTCCAAATGTACACACCAATCTAACCTATCTAGACATGTCCGATTTCGACGAAACTTGGTGACATACTCACACCTAATATGAATAAAACTCAGTTTAAATTTCATTCAAAAATATTACTTCTAAGACCTTCTGCCCGACACACCTTCGTGTTGCAAAAACCGGACAGTTTTACGCCTTTGACTTGTAAAACCATTTTGACTTATCTAAACATTTCCGTTTGCAAAACCGACACTCGGGTTTGAAAATAGACTCATGACCTGAGGTTTATCAACTTACAAAAGCCCTTGAACATTTTTAAAACTCATTTTATAGTCCCCGAGATTCGTTCCAAATATCGACAACAATTTTCGGATTGTGCCGATACCCGTCTCCCGGTACACAAATACTAAAAGTAGCATAACTTTTCGCTCGTAATGAGTTAGAAGCTCTACTTTAGCTCAAATCGAAGCTAACGAAATTCTCTACGACCCTATCTTATTAGTTTACCAAGTTTACCACAGTAACAATTTCAAAAACGGACTTAAAGTTACTGCCCAAAATAGCCTATCTAAAAATCATACCAAATTAAATTTTCAACCCATTCCAACAATTCCTATAGTCCTAATATGATCTTAATATCATAATAACGCATCTAATTAACTCATAACACCCTCAAATTTAATCTTACAAAAATTAAATATATAAAAATCTTGCATGCAACCAAAACCCACTATGAATATAATAATAATAACAACATATATAACCAAAGAAATGGATCAAACACATGTTCTTCACCAAAATCTTGAAAAAAACTTAAAGTGTATGCATGTGGGAAATTTTTATACCAATGTGAAGCTTATTGAATTTCCAAGATGGGACTTTCTTTAGTTTTTGGAGAATCAAAGTAAAATTTGATGAAATTTGATGAATATAGGGGGGAGGGTGGACGGCAAGAACAAAGGGAGAGAGAGATTGTGTGTGTTTTTTGTTTAAAATGATGTTTAAAATGAAAAATGGTTAGTGGAATTTGTTTAAATAGTGGGGTGAGGGTAATTTTTGCCAAATTTGCATTCTTTTGGTCCCATGTTGTAAGTAAATAGTTTACAAGGTAGGAAATGTAAATTGTACATTTTTAAAAATATTTACGGGGCTCGGGTTTCGTAAAAAAATACTTTTCGAAAGTTAAAACGCTTCATAAAAATAATAATAAAGCTTCGACACGACTTAAAACGTAATTAAATCGAAAACGTCGAAAATATACAATATCGAGACAATCGATAATAAAACGTAAATTTTTGGGCATCCGTCGGTATCGCGATCACTACTAGTTATCGTCATTCGTTAAAACGTAAAATACGAGAAATAAAGATTAAATATAATAAAAATCATTTTCATGATTATTTGAGAATATAATATCGATACCAAACATATTCCTTGTCGGTTTTCATCTAATCGACATTCTTACGCTAGTTTCAAGTCATAACCTTCTCGGTTAGTCGATAAATTAAAATTCTCATTAAAGTAAACACGTAATACGTAATAGTCGAGATTAAAATAACGACCTGAAATTGACGGGTTGTCACATCATCCCCACCAAATTAGGATCTTCGCCCTCGAAGATCAACTTGCGTTCTTGCCCGATCGCTTGTTGAAATCAAAGAGATGAGGGTAATTCTTCCACATTTGGTCTTCTCGTTCCCAAGTAAACTCCGGTCCTCTTCGAGAGTTCCATCGAACTTTGACGATAGGTATTCGGCTTTGCTTCAGTTGCTTGACCTCGCGATCCATGATCTCGACCGGTTCTTCAATAAAATGCAACTTCTTATCAACCTTAACCTCGTCTAACGGTATAACGAGTTCTTCATCGGATAAACACTTCTTCAGATTCGACACGTGAAAAGTGTTATGAATCCCATACAGTTCTTGTGGTAGTTCGAGTTGGTATGCCACAGGTCCTACTCTAGATGTAACCTTGAATGGTCCGATATAACGAGGACTTAACTTCCCACGTTTTCCAAATCGTACAACACCTTTCCATGGTGATACCTTTAGCATAACCTTATCTCCCACGTTAAACTCCAATGGTTTTCTTCTTACATCCACATAACTCTTCTGTCGGCTTCGAGCAGACAACAATCTATTCTTAATTTGCACAATCATATCCGTCGTCTCCCTAATCAAATCTGGTCCAGTGAGTTGGGCATCACCAACCTCACTCCAGCTAACGGGTGATCTACATTTTCTCCCATACAGTGCTTCAAAAGGTGCAGCTTTAATACTCACGTGATAACTGTTATTGTACGAGAATTCGGCCAAATGTAAGTGCTTATCCTAGCTACTTCCAAAGTCTATCACACAAGCACGTAGCATATCCTCCAAAGTTTGGATTGTTCTTTCGCTTTGCCCATCAGTTTGTGGATGATAGGCTGTGCTCATATCCAAATTGGTTCCTAACGACTTTTGAAGTGATCTCCAAAATCCAGAAGCAAAACGACTATCTCTATCGGAAATGATTGAAATAGGAACACCATGCTTGCACACGATTTCCTTCAGATAAATATCGGCGAGTTTCTCCAATCCGAACCTCTCGTTGATTGGAATAAAATGAGCGGATTTAGTTAAACGATCGACTATAACCCAAATCGCGTCGAACCCAGACGGTGTCCTTGGGAGTTTTGTGATGAAGTCCATCGTAATTCGCTCCCATTTCCAGACTGGAATTTCAGGTTGGACAAGTAATCCTGACGGCTTCTGATATTCAGCTTTCACTTTTGCACATGTTAAGCATTTCGCGACGTATGTTGCAATATCAGCTTTCATATTCGGCCACCAGTATAACTTTTTCAAGTCTTGGTACATTTTGTCCGATCCAGGATGAATAGAATACTTGGACTTATGAGATTCTAACATAATCAAATCTCTCAGTCCACCATATAATGGTAACCAAATTCGACCTCTCAAACATCTGATACCATCGGGTCGCGTCTCAAATGTTTCACCGTCTCCTCTAAATCTTTCGGCAGCAATATTTTCCTTCTTGCATGCTTCAACTTGTGCGTTCCGAATCTGCTCAGGTAAGTTATTATGAACTGTCACTACTAAAGCACGCACTCGAATCGGTTTCTCCCTTTCCTTTCGACTTAACGCGTCAGCTACCACGTTCGCCTTTCCTGGATGATAACGAATTTCGCAGTCGTAATCACTTAATAGTTCAACCCATCGACGTTGCCTCATATTCAGCTCCTTTTGATCCAGTATGTATTGTAGGCTTTTATGATCAGTGAATACGGTACACTTCGTACCATACAGATAATGTCTCCAAAGTCGCAGAGCGAAAACCACAGCGCCCAATTCCAAGTCATGGGTAGTGTAGTTCTCCTCATTATTCCTTAATTGTCTAGAGGCATATGCGACCACCTTTTCGCGTTGCATGAGAACAGCACCGTATCCTCTGAGAGATGCATCGCAATAAACAACAAAATCTTCACTTCCTTCAGGTAACGATAAAATCGGCGCACTACAGAGTTTCATCTTCAGGGTTTGGAAAGCTTCTTCTTCATCATCGCCCCACACATACGGTTTATTCTTCTGAGTCAGCTTCGTTAATGGTTTCGATATCAAGGAGAATCCTTCAATAAACCTTCTGTAATAGCCAGCCAGACCTAGAAATTGTCGCACTTCAGTTGGAGTAGTCGGAGCACTCCAATTTTTGATGGCTTCGATCTTTGCAGGATCAACATGTACTCCACTTTTATCGACCACGTGTCCGAGAAATTGTACAGAATTAAGCCAAAAATCGCACTTCGAGAACTTAGCGTATAACTTTTCGTTCTTCAATAAGTTCAAGATAATCCTTAAGTGTTCGGCATGCTCTTCATTGCTCTTGGAGTAGATTAGAATATCATCTATGAAAACGATCACGAATTTATCAAGATAC
The DNA here is from genome assembly GCA_025667525.1 of Glebionis coronaria. NCBI lineage: Eukaryota > Viridiplantae > Streptophyta > Magnoliopsida > Asterales > Asteraceae > Glebionis > Glebionis coronaria. The sequence continues at coordinate 319,761,212 of CM046877.1, read as the reverse complement.
GGCTTACAAATGCGATTCATTAAGTCCATGAATACAGCAGGTGCATTAGTCAAACCAAAAGGCATAACCAGAAACTCATAATGACCATAACGAGTTCTAAATGCCGTAATAGGAATATCTTCCTCACGTATGCGAAGTTGATGGTAACCAGAACGAAGATCAATCTTGGAGAAAACACGAGAACCTTGAAGTTGATCGAATAAATCATCGATTCTTGGAAGCGGATAACGATTCTTGATCGTCAGCTTATTCAACTCTCGGTAATCAATACACATACGAAACGAACCATCTTTCTTCTTAACGAATAAGACAGGATCTCCCCAAGGTGACGAACTCGGTCGTATAAAACCTTTATCAGATAGCTCTTGCAATTGCACAGATAACTCCTTCAGCTCGGATGGGGCTAAACGATATGGCGCACGAGCCACGGGTGCAGCACCAGGAATTAGGTCAATTTGGAATTCTACTTGCCTTGGAGGAGGAAGTCCAGGCAAATCTTCCGGAAACACTTCAGGAAAGTCACGGATAACAGGTACATCTTCAGCACGTTTCTCCTTCGATTCTTTCTCCACTACTTTAGCTAGGAATAACTCACAGCCTCTTTCGATATACTTACGAGCCTTAATGCACGAAACGATTTTTAGTCGTGAATTACGTTGATCACCTTCGATAACCATGGTCTTGTCGTCTAAAGGAATCCTAACTTTCTTTTCTCCACACAAGATAGACGCGTTATACTTGGATAACCAATCCATTCAGATAATAATATCAAAACTTCCCAATTCAACAATCATCAAGTCTATCTTAAAAATACGGTTCAAGAGATTTAGAGAACATCCTAGGAGCGCACGATTGGTTCTCACTAATTTACCATCAGCTAGTTCTACCTCATAACTTGCGTCTAATTCGACCGGTTTGATATCAATTAAGGTACTAAAACTTGTAGACACAAAGCTTTTGTCCGCACCAGAATCAAATAAAGCTGTAGCATAACGGTTGTTTAGTAAAAACGTACCAGTGACAACTTTCGGGTTTTGCTTCGCTTCGGCTTCTCCCAACTGATAAGCTTTTCCTTGGTTATCTCCACCACGTGCATTCTTTGGAGGTTGAGGGCATTGGTTCCTCATGTGACCTTTACCTTGGCAGTTATAACACGTCACTCCCTTCTTTCCTTGTCCCCAACAGTCTTCAGTCTTGTGACCTAACTTGTTGCACTTTCCACACTTAGTACATTCACCAGTATGAGACTTCTTGCATCGTTGACATCTGGTTCCTTTATCAGCAGTTGCAGCTTCAGTCATTGCATTAGCGTTGCCCCTCCTTCGGTTTTGATTTCTGTTGTGAGATTGACGGTTATCACCACGATCATCATTGTCATTTTCAGCTCTTCTTTTGTTGCCTTCAGAAACACCATCAGCCTTGTCTTGGATGATTTGACCCATTAGTTGGTAGGCCATACGAACAGCTTCATCAATATTGGCAGGTTTAGATGAGGTCACATCCCCACGGATGTTGGTCGGTAAGCCTCGAATATACTGCTCTACCTTCAAGTATTCAGGGTTAACCTTGTTGGGACAAAGTAGAGCAAGTTCATGGAATCTGTTGGTGTATCCATCGATGTCAGTACCCTTCAGTCTCAGCTGATATAATTCTTGTTCTAACCTTTGAATAACACTCCTTGGACAAAATTCCTCAGTCATCCATCTTCTTACCTCAGCCCAAGGTGTAGCATACGCAGCATCCATACCCAATGATGCCATTCTTCCATTCCACCAAGTTAATGCTCGCCCTTGAAGAGTAGCAGAGGCAAACATCACTTTATCTCCTTCCTCGCTTCCACTAAATCGAAACACGGATTCAAATCTCTCAAACCATTGCATTAACCCAACAGCGCCTTCAGTACCCTTAAAAGTTGGAGGTTTGCATTTCATGAACGAGGTATAATTGCACTTCTTGTTTTCAGGAATCACTGGTCTATCCGCATCACCAGTTCCAGCACCAGTATTGCCAGCCCCAGTAGCGCCAGCTCCAGTAGCGCCAGCTCCAGTGTTGCCAGCTCCAGTGTTGCCAGCTCCAGTATCGCCAGCTCCAGTAGCGCCAGCTCCAGTAGCGCCAGCTCCAGTGTTGCCAGCTCCAGTATCGCCAGCTCCACCAGATCCACCAGCTCCACCGGATCCACCGGCTCCACCAGATCCACTAGCTCCACCAGATCCACCGGCTCGATTATTCAAGTTTGCCATAAATGCATTCATAGATATCTGAAATTGATCAGCTACTATAGCACGTAACTGAGTCTCAGTCAACTGTTTAGGCGGCATGATCCTGTTACACAATTCACATCAAAATGAGTATTCATTCAACGCTTGTGATAACAAAACATGAATAACACAGAATAAGAATAGATAGATGAAAAGAAACAAGAATGGATGATAGAACGAAGAATAGAATTTCAGACAAGGAACGAAGATTCACGAGGGATGAGTCAAAAGACAGGGATTTCTATTGTGACAATAAGCGTCGTTTGTAAATCACGTATTAGTATTATAATAATCAAATAATAAACATTTATAAATAAATGAAATTTCATTATGCTTTAAGCATAATTAATAATTAAATATGTATAACATATATATATACTTTGCTTGTTCTCGTCCATTGGCAACTCGGAGGTTTCGCTTGCAGATGTTATAGTTAAAAGATTTCAAAAATTTATTTTTGGAAAATCTTTTCGTTCTCTATAACTTGAGCTCTGATACCAATCTGTAACACCCCCCAATTTCATGTCATAGCAGCGGAAGGGTCATTGGGTGTTACTATCATGGTTCAACCTCAATATCATAGAAAACGCCTCAAAATGAGTCGTTTTAACAAAACATACGTCCATTCATTTGTTTAAAGATAAAACAGTTTACACACGGTCCCAAATAGTTTTAAGTTTACACAACCAACCAAATAATAAAAGTTTCTTAGAATGGACATAGTTTAGAAAAGCGGGCCAAAACATTTTAATTTAGCAAGCTGCGTGAAACCACCTTCCTTGAGTGCCTTCTTCATGGACCTGAGATAAAACATACTATAAAGTCAACAAAAATGTTGAGTGAATCTATAGAGTTTAAATTTAAATAAATGAACACAAGTATTCTGAATAAACCTTCCGTAGTTGACAATCATGTGGATCAGACATAATTATCGTTGTTATTTCATAAGTCTCGTGAAATTGAACGTTAACATATATTATTTCAGCCCAACACACCTAGCCAAGTGCGTATATTTCTCTTATACAATTGCATCCGATGTTTCATTACTGGTGCATCACAACACCACGCGATAGCTAGTCGCGACCGGACTGGGCGTCACCCCGATAGATCTATCCATAGTATTAGCGTTCTTTTCGATTAACAATTCACGATTCATGGGTCTTTAAGGCTAAACAAACTTATATAACAACTTTCATCTAAGCATACAATCGGGTCCTTTGTGTTCAATTTTAAAAGAATGAGGGTTTACCACAACTTCTCGTTGTACCCTACATTTATATAATGTTTTTCCAATAATAAGGGTTTCCACAACTTCTCGTCGTACCCCTCTTATTTTAATAAAACAAGCATGTTATCCCCCTCGCGGGTTTTATAAAACAAGTAAACATGTAAAGCGAGGCCATAGACTCACCTTGGTACGATAGTAGTGACGTGACGATTGCCGACGATTTGTGATGCCCTTTTAAACACGAAGACCGCAACCTACCAATTAAGGCGCGTTCGTTAATAAACGACTCAAGTATAAATAATACTTAAATAATGTGAAAGTCAATTTCGAATGACCATAAAATCCCGAAAAATAACAAAATATAAGTGTACTTCTATACCCTTTTATTCAACACTTATTCATTTAAATCACTTGCACCCTCGACATTGACCCGTCATAAGACGCCAAGTCAACGCAAGTCAAACCATCATTTTTACTTCCCTCGGACCAGTAGCTAAGTCATTTATATAATGACTTAATACTCGAGTAAGTCACTATGTCCAATAGTGAATACTCAACTCACGCCATACAAGTATTGAACTACGTGTCCAAAATACCACTCAGCATGTACACTCCAAATGTACACACCAATCTAACCTATCTAGACATGTCCGATTTCGACGAAACTTGGTGACATACTCACACCTAATATGAATAAAACTCAGTTTAAATTTCATTCAAAAATATTACTTCTAAGACCTTCTGCCCGACACACCTTCGTGTTGCAAAAACCGGACAGTTTTACGCCTTTGACTTGTAAAACCATTTTGACTTATCTAAACATTTCCGTTTGCAAAACCGACACTCGGGTTTGAAAATAGACTCATGACCTGAGGTTTATCAACTTACAACAGCCCTTGAACATTTTTAAAACTCATTTTATAGTCCCCGAGATTCGTTCCAAATATCGACAACAATTTTCGGATTGTGCCGATACCCGTCTCCCGGTACACAAATACTAAAAGTAGCATAACTTTTCGCTCGTAATGAGTTAGAATCTCTACTTTAGCTCAAATCGAATCTAACGAAATTCTCTACGACCCTATCTTATTAGTTTACCAAGTTTACCACAGTAACAATTTCAAAAACGGACTTAAAGTTACTGCCCAAAATAGCCTATCTAAAAATCATACCAAATCAAATTTTCAACCCATTCCAACAATTCCTATAGTCCTAATATGATCTTAATATCATAATAACGCATCTAATTAACTCATAACACCCTCAAATTTAATCTTACAAAAATTAAATATATAAAAATCTTGCATGCAACCAAAACCCACTATGAATATAATAATAATAACAACATATATAACCAAAGAAATGGATCAAACACATGTTCTTCACCAAAATCTTGAAAAAAACTTAAAGTGTATGCATGTGGGAAATTTTTATACCAATGTGAAGCTTATTGAATTTCCAAGATGGGACTTTCTTTAGTTTTTGGAGAATCAAAGTAAAATTTGATGAAATTTGATGAATATAGGGGGGAGGGTGGACGGCAAGAACAAAGGGAGAGAGAGATTGTGTTTGTTTTTTGTTTAAAATGAATTTTAAAATGAAAAATGGTTAGTGGAATTTGTTTAAATAGTGGGGTGAGGGTAATTTTTGCCAAATTTGCATTCTTTTGGTCCCATGTTGTAAGTAAATAGTTTACAAGGTAGGAAATGTAAATTGTACATTTTTAAAAATATTTACGGGGCTCGGGTTTCGTAAAAAAATACTTTTCGAAAGTTAAAACGCTTCATAAAAATAATAATAAAGCTTCGACACGACTTAAAACGTAATTAAATCGAAAACGTCGAAAATATACAATATCGAGACAATCGATAATAAAACGTAAATTTTTGGGCATCTGTCGGTATCGCGATCACTACTAGTTATCGTCATTCGTTAAAACGTAAAATACGAGAAATAAAGATTAAATATAATAAAAATCATTTTCATGATTATTTGAGAATATAATATCGATACCTAACATATTCCTTGTCGGTTTTCATCTAATCGACATTCTTACGCTAGTTTCAAGTCATAACCTTCTCGGTTAGTCGATAAATTAAAATTCTCATTAAAGTAAACACGTAATACGTAATAGTCGAGATTAAAATAACGACCTGAAATTGACGGGTTGTCACAGGCACTTTAAATCGTAAACCCAACCACTCAGTCAGAACGTAATATCGAGATAGAACATCTTTGTACAAATCTCCCTACTAACATGATATGGTTATTTAATATATACTATTTATCCTTTACTTTAAATATTGGCAAAATAGCCCTTATAGTTATACTTTAACTTAATTACACTTTTAACCCTTAAAGTATATAGTTTCATTATTTACAATTTAAACCCTCAATATTTAGCCTTAGGGTATCAAACTTTCCAATATTTATTCTTATATATTTAACTTCTAAAAAATGACACTTTTGGCCCAAAATGTTAAATAGCTTAAAAATGACAGTTATAATCCTTATACTTGTAAAAATCACATAACAACCTCAAAAATGGACCAATGATCTAGGATTTTAAAGTAAAGTTTCAAAACATATTTATAGTCATAATAAAAACATTCTTCAAAATTATAGCTTTTGAAATTGGTTTTTTCTTATTATTTCATGTAAATTATAAAAATTGGCTTTTAAGACATATTTAACTTATAATTTTCTTTTAAAATGACCAAACGACTTAATTTATTTTAGATTATCTTTCTAAAAATATTTTAGCATTATAACAACAATAATAATTTATTATAACAAGATCAAAGCATAGCTAACATAGAAATTACATAGGATGCTCCAAAATGGCTCCTAATGGCTTCCTATCAACACTACTAGTTATCAAAGCTTCAAGAGCTTCAATGGCTTCCTTATTGACCTGGTTTTTGGTCTTAGGGGATGTCCTAAGACGTTTAAAGAAGTGGAAATGGAGAATGGGTATGAGGTTAAAGAGAAACAGGGTGCAAGTTGAAATGAAAGGTTTAGGTTGCTATTTATAGAAATTTCGACCCTTAGGCTCCAAGCAAAGGGTGTAAACGTTTAAGCTCAGTATGTTGTTTACTAAAGGATGCTAGGGAATATCTAAACAAGTCTAGGAATGAGTCATGAAACCTAGATTCAAAGTTATCCATGGTTTGTGGTGAATAATGCTACACGGCTAAAATGGATAGGAATTGTGATTCATTTTCTACAAGGTGGTGATCCAGAAGCATATAGGGCTTCTAGAAGTCCTAAATATCTTGTAAATATCAGGTTTCAAACTTGGAATGAGAGGGAAAGAGTTTAAACTTACTTTTGGAGGGAAAAACCTAGTCGAATAGAAAACTAGGGCTTTTAACTTTATACTAGGTGATTTTGGTGATTAACTGCTTAGGAATGTCATTAGTGATGAATTAGGGTATATACATTGTATTTAAGAAGTTTGGGTCTTTGGTTTAATTTTAACAAAGGTTTGAGGTGAAAATAGGAAGAAAACTTAGGCGGGTTAGGGTTTCTAATGATTTTCGTTAAGTCTAAGTAAAATTTATTATCCTTCAATTAGCTACTGATGTAAACTCATTTTATACATCCTACATTGTCCTCAGTATGTTCATAAAGTCCCTACAATGGTTTTATTAAGTTATTTTAAGTAAACACGTCTAAAGGGTGAAAATACCCATTTTGACCAAATTTACAAACCATGCATTGAAATGTTGTACCTAGTGCTTTAGGGTACTTGTACATAGTATTAATATAATCTTATAATCTTAATGAAGTGCTATTCGTGTTTGTAGACTTGTCCTAAAAGACTAGGTAGTGATTCTATGTAGATTTCTTAATATAAGGGTTTTTAGGTCATTAAGCCTAATGATTTTCTATCTTGGGTAATAGGGTTTATATCCTTATGTACACTTATTATAGGGATTATTTGATATGTTTATGACTTATATGGTTTCTACATTCTTGGTTTAAGGGTTTATATAGGTTTACCATGTTCTAGGGATGATTATGGGAGCTTAAGATCCTATGCTTTGATAACTTGTACCTTAGGCTTCACCAACTTGTAACTTATACTGAAGTAAATGTAAAACCCGTATTAAATTACCATTAACAGTACACATGAACAGTGAACATACAAAAATACGATAAATTTAAAACTTTTCATTTATAATGTAACTAGCTACAAGGCCCGCCCATTGGGCGGTGAGCTTCAAATATATATTTGTAATCTTAAAAGTTTTGAATAATTTTTTAGTAAGAATATAAGCAATGGTGTAATAAAAGAGCTTCTAGTGACATGAATATATAAGTTTCTAAGTTCTTGTTCTGGCTGCAATTTTCACACATTGAAATAAAGCATAAACAGTTCACTATATTTAGTAACTAACATCATGGCACAAGAACAACTTACCATTTCAAAATGAAATCTACGAAAAGTCAACGTATTCATCTGCATAAAGTAACAATGTAAAACATATGATACTTAGGTATTACAATATGTCAATGTGATATATGTATAAACACGAAAATACATACAACACATTGAACTTCAAACAAAGAAAGTCTTTTTTCTTTCCAAACACCCCTTCATATTGTAAAATCAAATACTTAATTTCATTTCGCAAAATGAAACCTTTAGCTTCCACACATGCTTTTTAAATGTACTACAAAATACCCTATTTTTCAAATTCCATCTATATAGTTTCAAGGCTCGCCCATTGGACCGTGAGCTTCGAGTGTTTGTTCGAAAAAAACATTTACTGTTTAATAATTGTTCGATATTGTTTTGGTTGTTCCCATATTGTCTATCATTTACATAACCTGATCAGATTTATGTTTGATGTTATAATCTACAACACATAGTACAATATATAATGTTTTCATTAGATCATATGCTAAAAGAAAAACAAATGAATAGCATTAAATAAAATAGTCATTAAGAAAAGGCTACTAAAAAAGATCAAACTCAAAGTTTATGAATGACTTCTTTCAAGAAAACATTTTTGCAATAATTTCTTAATGATAGATCAAGATAGTTTTCAGTCTTATGGATTCCCTCATCGTCAAGGTCTTACAAGAGCTTATATGCTTGTCACATATCACCGTCGTCACCAAAAATAATATCTTCAAGCCCTTCTGGGACATATGGCACCTACAATAGAAAACGAAACATATCATACAGCCAAAATAGCTTAACATAGATATGAAGTAGCATGAATGGAGATGTTTGATGCTATAAGATAAAGATAAAAAATTTACGACAACAAATCACCTTTTTATCATCGACTACAATCATTATACGGCCAAAGTGCACATCTGCTATAGATGGGCTAAATGATTTTTACAGAAGTGTTGCAAGCAGGAGCAAATCGGGTAGGATTTGAACAAATTTTCATTGTACTCCTCAATGTTGGTTGAGCTCCACATGTCATACTAAATTACATGGTGATACAACAAAGTATAAAAAAAGAGATAAACTCTCTACTGATTTTTATCTGAAATAATCCTATATAATGAAAAAACAATCTTAATTGAAAAAGATGGTTGTTATCACATAAAAGGATCATCAAAGATAATTACGTTTTGCCTTCCAGGAGGTAAAGTAATTTATTTATGTGTAAATATCTTAATTTTGTATTTTACGACATTAATTCCTCTAGAAAAAGAACACAGAAAGATGAGATTTCCCCCACATATAGCAAAAGTTTCATATTAAGAGGTAAAAACTCAAGTAATTCATGTGATGACGTCCCTCTAATTTTCCTAGTAGTTCATGTGACAGAGGTAACATGCTTATGGTCTTACCAGTTCCAAGAAAATCCTAAAAACATATAAACAACCATATGTTAAAGCCAGTATAGAAAGTCTGTAGCGGCTTATAAGCCAACATGTTGCACATTATAAGACCACTTGTTGCGGCTAATAAGCTTATCTAGGTGACGTTAATAGACTTAAAACAAAAGGCATAAAACCTAGGACGGATTGTTGGCAATGCTAATGCCTACCATCTAACAACTATCATTGAAAGAATGTGCTAAGCTCATCATTAACATAGTATATCTCAATTCTTTATGAAAAATGATTGTGAAACTATTTCAATTCCACAACTATATATTAATCAAGTTTATTTCTAGACACCTAGAAAGTCGCAGTCGTAGTAGTTTTTCATTCTTATAAGGTTCGAATTAGCGTGATAATTAGCATTGCATATGACTGAAATTATAATATTTTCTTTGCTTCAAAGTCAATAATATATACATATAGATGTCTAAAAACCGAACTTTGTTAACCTTTTTATCAAATTCATATGATAATAATAACCAAAAATTTGGATAATGAAATGAATTCAAATTATACCTCATGAGATTCATGAAGCAATTCCCATCATAAGTGCTATTATTCATTCTAGATATGTTAAGTTATGTTGGTACCTTGGGCTTGTATGTGTTCAAAGACGGTTCTTTTGTGTCTCCAAGGTGTATGGGGACACTAAAACCTTAAACCCACCCATTACTTGTGGGTTGACATCGTAAGTAAGGATTTATACCTTGATCATGTACTCTTCATTTTTGGCATTAAATATAACAAAGACTCCCATCTTTAATATGAAGAAAAGTTATTCTTCTGGGGTCTGGAACAAGTTCAAATGCAACTTGTTCAACTATACATATGATACCAACAAAATTACAAGTTGCAATCATAGTCAAAAATAGATACTCAATTTCGTACCTGATGCAGCCAACCTAGCATGTCATCTACGAAGCGTGGATGATCATGAACATATGTTTTAGTAGCCAAGGCATTCTACCAGGTCCTCCACATGTAAGAGAACTTACAAATCCTAAATAATAAATTATGCCTCACATTTGCTACCTATAAAAAATGAATTGATTTGTGTTAGTGTCAATGTGTCTCTTTGTGTTATAATCTTTAAATCCCTAATTCATAAATTTGAACAACTTTAAGTAAAAATAATTATGGGGAAACCGAGTACCTTAAAATTGATGATACAATTGCAACAAAATTAATTAATAAAACAAATAATAGACAAAATTAGTTCATAAATATGAACCTGAGAATGTAATGAGTAGTATGACTTTAAAAAAGCATTGATTGTTTAACCATCTTCAGAATCAACAACCATATACGGTTCTAGCTTCAACATACATGGCTTCCGAGTAGAATTTATACCGACATATATAATTATGATACACGTTTTTCTCCAGTTTTGTTTGGATTTTTTATTTACTGATTTGGGGATTTTGGATTTAGGTTTTTGATTTTGATTGATAAAACATTCAATTGATGTATCATGAATCTGATTGATGGGAGGTTTTTTTGTTTTCATTTAATGCGGCTGTGTAGGAATCAATGCCAGTAATTGATTAAATTGATTTTACAGGTGTCATTGTTTGGGAATTTTGGGCAGAGATTATTTTTAGCGAAACCTTCCTTTATACATATTAAAGATTCACGTATCACGATATTAATTAACACGTACTTACGTATATATTATAAATGTATTATGATCACGACATATAAAATGCAGAATAAATAAAACACGTATGAAAACGTAAATAATTTAACTTGAGAAAAGCATTGGGTTTCCCTTTGTGGGCCCCATGTGTCACGGCTAAGACAAAAAGAAAGGAGAAGGATGGGCTTGGCCCATGACCCAACTTAAACCTATGTTAAACAAAACACAAGAAACTTTTAACATAATTTTAGGTTACAGAAAAGTTTTCCTTGCCTCCCTTTTGCCCTTCTTGCCTCTGGCCATAGAGCAACCACAAGGACGATCCGGACGAATTTTTGCTTATTGATTTGTGTGTATGTGATCGTGATCTTAATCTTTTTCTTCCACGTGTTAGGTAAATCAAAAAACTTCTTTTTCTTTATAAATTCTTTATGAATTCATGTTTTATTTTAATTAATCATAAAAAAGTAATAATAAACATGGGATTAATTCAAATATGATTTAAGGGGTGTTTGGTATTTGTTTTGGTTCGGCCGAGACACCACCGAGAGCCATAGGGCTCTCGGCTTGTCTTCATCACCACCACCGAGACCACAAGGGGTCTCGGCTTGGTCGGTTTGCCTCGGACGTAGGCAAGGGACCCCGACTCGAGGTCGGTGTATGGTTTTCGGCTGGGATCGAGTGCCAACCGAGACCAATAGGGTATCGGTGGGGATTTTGTGCTAATAGTGGGAACCGAACAACAAAACAGGGGGAACCGGTCATGAACTGGTGGGAACCGTTGTGAACCGTGTGAACTGGGCTCAGCAGTGGCTACCATTGCTCGACAGTAGGAACCGAGAGCCACTAGTGGCAACCGGCTAGCCGGTCTAGCCACTGGTAGGGCTGTTTTGGCTCGGTTTATATGTGACCACGGGTTTCGGGCTCGGGTTAATATTTAAAACACGGGTTCAGTTTTAGGAAATATTACAATAAAAAAATATGTTTAATTTAATTAATTACTAGACTTTTAATTTAATTAAATTAATGACTTAGGTTAAATATTAAAACTAATATTTCACGTATAACCTAAAGTATTTTACTTAGCTTAATTTAATTAAAACATGTATTTTTAATTATATTCCTTTAATGTATAGTTTAATTAATTAACCAGTTATCTAATTAAAAAGCTATAAACCATGACTTGTATTTACTAATTAAACTCTACTTGACTTAATAATCTAGCTTAATTCTATTTATGGAAACTTACTATTTTCGGAAAATTTTTATTTTTGGAAACTTACTATTTTAGGAAACCTGCTATTTTTATAAAGTTACTTAGTATTACAATACAACTATTATAATACCATACTACATGAATAATACACAACAGAACATCAGTATAACCACATATAACACAGTAAAACACTAAACATGAAAGAATAAGTATAACAAGCTAATAACATACGAACAAGTAAAACACATGTTATTTAGACAACTCATACACGTTCCCAATCTTATGTAGTATTATCCGTCAAGGCGGAGTAGTTTCTTCAGCGTTTCCATTAGCTTCTACTGGACATAAGGTGAGGATTTCCCGTCCTTCAGTAAGTACACTCTCTTCCTTCATTAGGATTTCCCGTATGTAGCCAACTGTTTTCCCCAGTAGTTACAGATTTAAATGCTTATGTTTTATTAGTTACCTTAGCAATATACATGCATGCCATTTTCACCTAGTTATGGAGGTACCATAACCATAACACTAGAGGCACTGGTGTTATGACTTCACCACGGCGGAGTGATAGCTCATGGTGTCCCTATAAGTTATTTGGCCATTATTATATTATTATTATTATCATGTGGGGCGTATGGGGGCATCCTAGGTTCATTTTCAGTCAGGATTTCAGGGTAAATGTGGTGTGTGTCTTGCATCCGTCACAAGGAGCAGATCCCTCCTACCCATTACCATTTTAATTAGAGGCATCCACTCTAATTGCATCACAAGGTCACCCCTCAAAATATTCATGCACGTTGTTGACCTCATGACCTATATTGGCTTTTGATATATTAAACTAATACAGATTTTCATAAGTAACATAAGCCATGTTTTCAGAACTAAAACCAGTAAACATGACATACATCTAGGTTTCCCAGGACTTATTCATTTCCGCTGCAATTCATGCTTTATATGCTTTATATGCTTTCATTCCTTTATGTCTTTACGTTATGCGATATATCCGTGCACTGAGCGTTATGCTCAGCCGTTTTCCATTTCCATGTTCCCAAACGGCAGGTACCCAAGGTCGCAAGTAGGATCTCCAGAGTATGTGCATTCGGATGGAAACTATCCAGCCTCTTTTACCTTATGCATTTATTCCTACTTTTTCATACTTTACTTATATTGGACATTGTTTAGTTCGTTCATTTACAGTACTTAATTTGCTTCTGTGTGAGTTACTTCGACTGCCGATGTTTGATTCCAGTATTTCTATTTATGGTCATGAATGCTTAGACATTTACCTTGCATGATTTGATGACACGCATATTTTACTATAGCATTCCATCTTAACAAATGAGGTGTTACAATTATGGTTTCAGAGCCAAGGTTTAGACATGTAGCTCTGTAAAGCATGGCCTGTGACTTATGGGTAGTCACCAGCGTCTTCCTATAACTGACAGATGGTTTTCATGCATTCAATCATTTTAATTTTATTTCATGCATTCATATCATTGTCGTAGGTTTATGACTAAGTAATGGTTTGTACAGGACTGGCCCTATTTAGTCATATGTGCTTTTATCAAAACTTTTAACATTGGGACCGACCCATAGGCGTCCCCCGATATGTCTTTTGTTTTGGGTGAACTGACCATTGGCGTTTACGCTCGCGCATATAAAAGTTTTTATAACCTACATCATGTATTTTAAAATGTTTCATGCATTATAAACTGCTTCATTGATTTATACATTGTTCATGCATTTTATGTTCATGTCATTTCAGACTTATCATTTATGTTGCAAATTGTTTTTAAACTCTCAGATGGTGAACACACGTAATTCTCAAGAGTTGGCTGTAGTTGTCAATGCAGCTTTGCAAGCCATCCTTCCCCAACTTCGAATGAAATCAAGGACGAAGGTTATGCTGAAATTCAAGCTCAGAGCGTTCAATATGGCCCTCATCCTGAAAACCACTACAACAACAATCCAACTCCACCACCACCACCTGTTACCCTTATGACTTGGTTAGAGCGACTCAAAAAACGGCGACCTCGTTCGCTTGAGCAGACTGACAGCCCTAATGAGGCTAAGGCTTGGATTTCTCACATCAAGAAGATATTCGATGCAATGGGTTGTGAAGGCGTTTTAAAGGCAAGACTGGCTTGCTATAAGTTTGACGGCGATATGCTGTAGTGGTGGAAGTCTGTCAAGCAGTCCAATGGTAGTGATAATTGGGTTGCACTTTTGACATGGGACCAGTTTAAGGAGCTCTTCCTTAATCAGTACTTTCCACATGCTGAACAGGAGAAGCTTAAGCAAGATTATCATAATATCCGACAGGTTGCTGGGGAGAATAGCAATGAATTCTTGTAGAGGTTTCTCTGTTTGGCTTGTTTCTTGGGAGCAGTAGCTGGTACCGTTGAGGAACAAGCTGAGAAGTTTTGTTAGGCTCTTCGCACTTTGGTTTCCAATAGTTTGGTTTGTGCTACGTTCACTACAGTAGCACAAGTGGCCGATGCAGCCCGTAAGCTTGAGATGCATCAGGAGCGAGAGGAGTTTGGTTATGACAGAGCCGTGAAGAGGTATCTTCAATCACAAATTGTAAAACATTCATTTCCATCAGTATTTACATTTTCATATCATCCTCTGTTCAACTTTATATTCCAGGTAGAAGACTGACAAGCGTAAGCCTGCGGCCGTTCAGCAGCAAGCATCTAAGGTAAACAGTCTGACCAACGACCGTTCTGGTTCAGAGAGGCGTGGCGGTAATGATAATTACCGTAACAACGCTAATAACTCGAACAACAGCAGGTCCCTAAATTTACCTTCTTTCATGTTAAACTATCTTATTTTATGGTATTCTGACACTCCAACGATTCTAATTCTAGAACAACAATGGTAACGGCAAGGATCAGGACTGTAGAGGTTCACAGCCTAACCGTTCTACCTCATCTAGTAATTCTCAAACTTTCTATACAATCATGTTTATGTTCCATGATCATGTCTCATTCATGTAATCCTAAAACAGGCTCTCATGTAACTAGGATGCCTGCTGGAGGATTGACGCATCCTATCTGTACTACTTGTTCGGGCAGACATTCTGGTGTTTGTCGTCGAGGTACTGGTGGTTGTATCAAGTGTGGCCAACAAGGCCACCAACAGAAGGATTTTCGTCAAGGTGAGATAGAAGGTACCTCTCGACATGCCGACACAAAACCACCTCGTACTTCTGGTCGCGTGTTCATTACTACTAGAGATTAGGCGAACTAGACTTCAAGTACCATCACTAGGAATCTCTTTATGAATGGTTTGGCAGCATGTGTTCCATTCGATACTGGAGCGACTCATTCAGTCATATCCATTACTTTTTCTGTACATGTTAGGATTTCCCCTATGCCATTAGATAATGCCTTATGCATTTCCACACCACTTAGGGACTCTGTACGAATCACTCAGGTGTACAGAGATCTTCCCCTAGAATTTGATGATAAGATCCGCAGAGTTGACGCACTTCCTTTGGACATGTGTGATTTTGACTTGATTTTGGGCATGGATTGGTTATCCAAACACCAGGCTACGATTCACTGCCATACTTATCCGGTTATCTTCGGTGATGTTAAATCTCCAGAGTACATATACCATGGTTTCTTGCCAGGGAGGTCAGTACAAATTATTTCATCCATGGAGGCGCGTGCTTTATTATCTCACGGCTGTCAAGGCTTCATAGCCAATATTCATGACATTTCCGCCGAGTCTCCATCGATCCAAGATCAGCCTGTTGTGTCAGAATTTCCTGACATTTTTCCTGATGAACTTTCGGGCATACCACCTGTTTGTGAAGTCGAGTTTGAATTTGAGCTCATTCCAGGTGCATAGCCAATTTCCAAAGCTCCTTATCACATGGCTCCTATAGAGCTTAAAGAACTAAAAGATCAGCTGCAGGAACTTCTAGAACGAGGTTTCATCCGTCGCAGTGCATCGCCATAGGGTGCACTGGTATTGTTCGTGAAGAAGAAAGACAGCAACATGCGTTTGTGTATCGACTATCGTGAGCTGGACAAGATCACGATCATGAATCGTTATCCTTTGCCGCGAATTGATGACCTTTTCGATCAACTTCATGGCGTCAAGTATTTCTCCAAAATCGATCTGAGGTCCGGCTACCATCAGTTACGGGTTAAAGAGCAGGATATCTCTAAGACTGCTTTCCATACACGTTATGGGCACTACGAGTTCGTAGTCATGCCATTCAGGCTCGCAAATGCACCAGCTGTCTTCATGGATTTGATGAACCGTGTCTTCCATGAGTTTATGGAAAAGTTCGTTATTGTCTTTATTAATGACATCCTGATTTTCTCCAAATCCAAGGAGGAACATGAGGAACACCTTCGTATAGTCTTGCAGATTCTTCGTCAGAAGCAACTGTATGCAAAATTTTCCAAGTGTGAATTCTGTTTAAGCAAGGTAGCATTTCTAGGCCATATTGTATCTGAAGATGGGATCACCATGTATCCTTCAAACGTTGAATCTATTACCAAATGGCCGAGACCTACATATACAAACGAGGTCAGAAGTTTTCTGGGTTTAGCTGGCTACTACCACAGGTTTGTTGAGAACTTTTCATAACTAGCCTTAACTTTGACTAAGCTGATGAGGAAAGGTGAGAAATTCGTTTGGACGGAAGATCGAGAGAAGAGCTTTGAAGATCTTAAGCAGAAGTTAGTGACTGCACCTATTCTTACTCTCCCAACTGGCTCAGATGGATTTCAAATCTATAGTGACGCTTCAGGAAAGGGTCTAGGCTGTGTTCTCATGCAGCATGGGAAGGTTATGGCATACGCATCATCGACAGCTGAAACCTTATGAAGAAAACTATCCCACTCATGATTTAGATTTTGCAGTAGTTGTTTTCGCATTGAAGATCTGGAGACATTATTTATATGGTCAATCATGTGATATATTCACCGACCACAAGAGTCTCAAGTACATCTTCACCCAGATGGAACTGAACATGAGACATAGGAGATGGTTAGAGCTATTGAAGGACTACGACACCAACATTCAATACCATCCTTGTATGGAGAATGTGGTGGTAGATGCTCTAAGCTGAAGGTCGAGTATGATTGTTGGCATCTGGATTGCAAAGGAGATCATTCGTTACCTAGAGATGACTGATATTGAATTTTGTGTACAAGGACAACACGGTTACTGGGCTAATCTTAGATTGGAGCCAGACTTACATTCTAGGATCAAGGAAGCTCAGAAGGATGATGGTTAGATTTGGGATATCATTCATTACCTTGATCAGCAGACGGAGTTTCGTGTTGATGATGATGGTACCTTATGGCAGGGCACTAGACTAGTGGTTCCTGATGACTCTACACTTAGGGAAGTTGTACTGACTAAAGCTCACAACTCTTCATTTACCATACATCCTGGTTCCACCAAGATGTACCACAACATCAAGCAACACTTTTTGTGGAGTGCTATGAAGCAGGATGTTTCCACCTTCGTTTCTAAATGTGTGATCTGCCAATAGGTGAAGATCGAACACCAGCGAGCTAGTGGGTTACTACAACCACTAGATATTCCAGCATGAAAGTGGGACAAAATCTCCATGGATTTTGTTACTGGTCTTCCTGTGACTCAGAGGAAGAATGACGCCATCTGGGGTATTGTTGATAGGTTGACTAAATCTGCTCATTTTCTACCGATCCGCAAGGAGCATCCAGTCAGTAAATTAGCAGACACTTTTCAAAAGGAGATCATGAAACTGCATAGTACTCCATCAGAAATCATATCTGACAGAGATCCACATTTCACATCGCGTTTCTGGTAGAGTCTGCAGAAAGCTTGGGGCACCAGACTTAAGCTCAGCACTGCCTTTCATCCTCAGACCGATGGACACTCGGAACGTACCATTCAGACATTGGAGGACATGTTGCAGGCGTGTGCTCTAGAGTGGTCAGGAATCTGGGATGATTATATATTTCTAGTGGAATTTTCATACAACAACAACTGGCACGATAACATCAAGTGTGCTCCTTTTGAGATATTGTATGGTAGGAAGTGCCGCGCCCCAATCTACTGGGATCAGGTGGGCGAACGACTGCTTGAGGGTCCAGAGATGATTGAAGTGACTAATGAGAAGGTCGCTTTCGCCAAGGCGAAGCTTCAGGAAGCTCGTGCTTGTCAGAAGAGCTATGCTGATAAACGTCGTAGAGATGTATCTTTCAACGTAGGTGATCAAGTTTTCCTCAAGGTATCACCTGTAGGAGGAGGAGTTAAACGTTTTGGAATCAGAGGGAAGCTCAGTCCTCGCTTCATCGGATCGTTTGACATCATAGAACACGTTGGTGAAGTGTCATATAGTTTAGCATTATTGCCTCATCTATCACACATTCACAACGTGTTCCATGTGTCCTTACTCAGAAGATACAACTATCATCCAGTTCATGTTGTCCAGTATCCTCTTGATCAAATTCAAGAGGAACTTTCATATGTCGAAGAACCCGAGAGAGTTCTTGAACACAAGATCGTGTCATGCGGAGGAAGACGACCCCTTTTGTCAAAATCCTCTGGAAGGATCATCCTGAGCGGGAAGCCACTTGGGAGACGGAGGAGTCTATACGGGCTTCTTACCCTCATTTCCAGTTCTGATTCGGGTATGTTTTCTTTCAGTTTATGTTTTCTCCAATTCGAGGAGGAATTGTTCTTTTAGAGGGGAAGAGTTGTAAAACCCGCATTAAAATACCATGAACAGTACACATGAACAGTGAACATACAAAAATACGATAAATTTAACACCTTCCATTTATAATATAATTCACGTATCACGATATTAATTAACACGTACATACGTATATATTATAAATGTATTACGATCATGACATATAAAATAAACGATAAAATAAAATACGTATGAACACGTAAATAATTTAACTCGGGAAAAGCTTCGGGTTTCCCTTTGTGGGCCCCATGTGCCGCGGCTAAGACAAAAAGAAAGGAGAAGGATGGGCTTGGCCCATGACCCAACTTAAACTTATGTTAAACAAAATACATGAATCTTTTAACATAATTTTAGGTTACAGAAAAGTTTTCCTTGCCTCCCTTTTGCCCTTCTTACCGCTGGCCATAAAGCAATCACATGGACGATATGGACAAATTTTTTCTTGTTGATTTGTGTGTACGTGATCGTGATCTTAATCTTTTTCTTTCATGTGTTCGGTAAATCAAAACACTTCTTTTTCTTTTTAAACTTTATGAATTCATGTTTTATTTTAATTAATCATAAAAACAAGTAATAATAAACATGGGATTAATAAAAATATGATTTAGGGGGTGTTTCGTGTTTGTTTTGGTTCGGCTGAGACACCACCGAGAGCCATGGGGCTCTCGATTTGTCTTCATCACCACCACCGAGACCACAAGGGGTCTCGGCTTGGTCGGTTTGGCTCGGACGCAGGCAAGGGGACCCTGACTCGAGGTCGGGGTATATTTTTGGGCTTGGATCTAGTGCCAACCGAGACCAATAGGGTCTCGGTGGGGCTTTTGTGCTAATAGTGGGAACCGAACAACAAAACAGGGGGAACCTGTCACGAACTGGTGGGAACCGGGTTCGGCAGTGGCTGCCGTGGCTCGGCAGTGCGAAGCGAGAGCCACCAGTGGCAACCGGCTAGCCAGTCTAGCCACTGGTAGGGATGTTTTGGCTCGGCTTATATGTGACCACGGGTTTCGGGCTCGGGTTAATATTTAAAACACGGGTTCGGGTTTTAAGAAATATTAAAATCAGAAAATAAGTTTGTTAAATTAATTACTAGACTTTTAATTTAATTAAATTCATGACTTAGGTTAAATATTAAAATTAATATTTCACGTATGACCTAAAGTATTTTACTTAGCTTAATTTAATTAAAACATGTATTTTTAATTAAATTCCTTTAATGTATAGTTTAATTAATTAACCAGTTATTTAATTAATAAGCTATAAACCATGACTTGTGTTTAATAATTAAACTTGACTCGAGTTAATAATCCAGCTTATTTCTAATTATGGAAAGTTACTATTTTTGGAAATTTTCTATTTTTGGAAACTTACTATTTTAGGAAACCTGCTATTTTTAGAAAGTTATTTAGTATTACAATACAAGTATTATAATATCATACTACATGAATAATACACAACAGAACGTCAGTATAACTATAGATAACATAGTAAAACAGTAAAACATGAGAGAATAAGTATAACAAGCTAATAACACACGAACCAGTAAAACACACGTATTTCAGACAACTCATACACGTTCCCGTTCTTATGTAGTATTATCCGTCAAGGCGGAGTAGTTTCTTCAACGTTTCCATTAGCTTCTACTAGACATAAGGTACGGATTTCCCGTCCTTCATTAAGGACAATCTTTTCCTTCATTAAGATTTCCCGTATTCAGCCAACTATTTTCCCCAGTGGTTACAAATTTAAATGCTTATGTTTTATTAGTTACATGAGCCATATACATGCATGTTAGTTTCACCTAATTATGGAGGGTACCATAACCATAACAGTAGAGGCACTGGTGTTATGACTTCACCATAGCAGAGTGATAGCTCGTGGCGTCCCTTTCAGTTATTTGGCCATTATTATATTATTATTATCATGTAGGGTGTATGGATGCATCCTAGGTTCAGTTTTAGTCAAGATTTCATGGTGAATGTGGTGTGTGCCTTGCATCCTTTACAAGGGGCTGATCCCTCCTACCGATTACCATTTTAGTTAGAAGCATCCCCTCTAATTGCATGACAAGGTCACCCCTCCACGTATTCATGCATGTTGTTGACCTCATGACCTATATTGGCTTTTGGTATATTAAACTAATACAGATTTTCATAAGTAACATAAGCTATGTTTTTAGAACTAAAACCAGTAAACATGACATACATCTAGGTTTCCCATGACTTATTCATTTCTGCTGAAATTCATGCTTTATATGCTTTCATTCCTTTATGTCTTTACGTTATGCTGCATATCTGTGCACTGAGCGTTTTGCTCAGCCTTTTTTCATTTCCATGTTCCCAAACGGCAGGTACCCAAGGTCGCAAGTAGGATCTCCAGAGTATGTGCATTCGGGTGGAAGCTAACCAGCCTCTTTTACCTTATGCATTTATTCCTACTCTTTCATACTTTACTTCTTTCGGACATTGTTTAGTCCTTTTATTTACAGTACTTAATATTGCTTGTGTGTGAGTTACTTAGACTACCGATGTTTGATTCCGGTATTTCTATTTATGGTCATGAATGTTTGGACATTTACCTTGCATGCTTTGATGACAAGCCATATTTTACTGTAGCATTCCATCTTAATAAATGGGGTGTTACAGTAAATGTATGATTTTAATATGATACGTTGTTGAGTTCTATATTTAATGGCAAAAGATTAGACTCTAATTCAATGTATAATGGAATTTATATGCTAATCTTGGTTACTAGGTCTTAACTTGTAAATTGCTTTAGATTAGTGAATATTAGTATTTTATGATTAATTATCTTTCTTTTATATGATAGATTATAATTAGTATAGTGTTTTTGATAATATTACATAGATATAATGTATTTATATTACTTGAAACATTATCTACCAAGAGTTTCTAGGTGGTGATCTAGACTATTATCTACATCATAATGTATTATTAGGTCATCATAATGTAGTTTATAACTATTTAATCCATAATGACTTATTCATATGTATTATCCATTCATAGTTTACCATTCTTGAGTTTACAACTCATTTAAAGGGATTTTAGGGTTTCTAAGGGAATTTAGGGTATCATATTATATTTGAGATGCTATTATAAATATTGAACTTATAAGATTACTTTTAGATCTTATACTTGACATATACATCATGGTTACAACATATAGGAATATGTTGTAATGGCAGTTCAGGTTATGAGAAGCAGTTTATCTTACCAAGTAAGGTATAAAAAGCAAACATTTCTAGCCAAATTTATATTGAGATAATTATAGCACATAATACATATGTGAAATTTGTGGATTGTCACACTAGGCTAAACAGATATGTCTAGTTGTGGGGTCATGAGCTAGTGCAATACGAATTCATTAATTTTAAAAAGTTGGGTGTATAATAATGTAGCCCTGGAGTCGTACTTGTATTGAAATACGGTTTCAAACATATGAATTCACTCAAACATTGTGTTGAATTTAAGGCATATATTTCAGGTGAATGAGGACTGGCAAGCTGCAAATAGTGGTGTCTTGAATAAAGTTATCATTCTAGAAAATAAAACTAGACCTTTGGGGAAAACCTGTGATGTACATTATTGTAAAGTTGTTTTTATTTAACTCTGAATAAATGAATGATGACGTTAATATTAAAAAAAAAAATTTGAGCATTTTCTATTATTATGACTATGGTACATTGATAGTATTACCTCAAAATTAGTTTCCGCTACTATAAGGTAAAATAGGGTTGTTACAACGTAGGTTTTACATATCTCTACATTCACAATGTAAGCCTAATGTGTGTTCGTGTTCTAGGCATGTGATTAATGTATACACACCTAGGGTTACTTGTAACCGTTTGTTATTAATACAAGTAATCGTCCATAGAGAAAACATCTTGTTCATGGTAATGTTCTATTCCACTATGATTAATCTCATATGAACATTAATAATACTAAGTCTAACCAACCTAGAGTCTAAAGATTCTTGGTTTCCACAACCTTTTTTAGCCTTATGGCTTGAGTGTACTTGTTTTCCCATTTTACATGTAACACTCCATTTGTTAAGATGGAATGCTATAGTAAAATATGGCGTGTCATCAAAGCACGCAAGATAAATGTCTAAACATTCATGACCAAAAATAGAAATACTGGAATCAAACATCGGTAGTCTAAGTAACTCACACACAAGCAATATTAAGTACTGTAAATGAAAGGACTAAACAATGTCCAAATGAAGTAAAGTATGAAAATGTAGGAATAAATGCATAAGGTAAAAGAGGCTGGATAGCTTCCATCCGAATGCACATACTCTGGAGATCCTACTTGCGACCCTGGGTACCTGTCGTTTGGGAACAAGGAAATAGAAAACGGCTAAGCATAACGCTCAGTGCACGGATATATAGCATAACGTAAAGACGTAAAGGAATGACATCATATAAAACATATAAAGCATGAATTGCGACGGAAATGAATAAGTCCTGGGAAACCTAGATGTCTGTCATGTTTACTAGTTTTAGTTCTAAAAACATAGCTTATGTTACTTATGAAAATCTGTATTAGTTTAATATACCAAAATCCAATTTAGGTCATGAGGTCAACAACGTGCATGAATACTTGGAGGAGTGACCTCGTCATGCAAATTAGAGGGGATGCCTCTAATTAATTGGTATTGGGTAGGAGGGATCAGCTCCTTGTGAAGGATGCAAGGCACACACCACATTCACAATGAAATCCTGACTGAAATTGAACCTAGGATGCACCCATACGCCTCACATGATAATAATAATATAATAACGGGCAAATAGCTGAAAGGGATGCCACGACCTATCACTCCGCCGTGGTTAAGTCATAACACTAGTGCCTCTAGTGTTATGGTTATGGTACCTCCATATCTAGGTGAAACTGGTCATGCATGTATATGGCTAAGTTAACTAATAGAACATAAACATTTAATCTGTAACTACTGGGGAAAACAGTTGGCTGCATACGGGAAATCCTTATAAAGGAAGAGGTTGTCCTTTCTAAAGGACGGAAAATCCATACCTTGTGATAATTAGAAGCTAACGGAAACGCTGAAGAACCTACTCCGCCTTGACGGATAATACTACATAAGAATGGAAACGTGTATGAGTTGTCTGAATTACATGTGTTTTACTGGTTCGTGTGTTATTAGGTTGTTATACTTATTCGGTCATGTTTTAGTGTTTTACTGTATTATCTGTAGTTATACTGATGTTCTGCAGTGTATTATGTAGGTAATAGTGTATTATAATACTTTTATTGTAATACTAATAACTTTCTAAAAATAGCAGGTTTCCATAAATAGTAAGTTTCTAAATATAGAAAGTTTCTAAAAATAGTAAGTTTCTATAATTAGAAATAAGCTGGGTTTTGAATAATACTTGAAGTTTAATTAGTATAATACAAGTCATGGTTTAAAGGTAATAGATTATTAATTAAATAACTTGGTTAATTAATTAAATATATACGTTATAAGAATTTGATTAAAAATACTTGTTTTAATTAAATTAAGCAAAGTAAAATACTTTAGGTTATACATGAAATATTAATTTTTATATTTAACCTAAGTCATGAATTTAATTAAATTAAATATCCTAAGAAATAATTTAATTAAATATATTTCTGATTTTTAATATTTTCCCGAGTCCCGAACCCGTGTTTTATTAATTAATCCGAGCCCGAACCTGGGGTCACATATAAGCTGAAACATATAAGCCGAAACAAACAGCCCTACAAGTGGCTAGACCGGCTAGCCGGTTGCCACTGTGGATCTCGGTTCCCACTGCCGAGCCACGACTGCCACTGCCGGCTCAGTTCCCACCGGTTGGCCACCGGTTCACACCGATTCAACCTGGTTCCCACTGCTTGTTTTGTTCGGTTCCTACCGTTAACCAAAAAGCCCCACCGAGACCCTATTGGTCTCGGTTGGCACTCGATCCAAAACAAAACCACACCCGACCTTGAGTCGGGGTCCCTTTGCTTGCATCCGAGCCAAACCGACCAAGTCGAACCCTTTGAGGGTCTCGGTGGTGGTGATGAAGACAAGCCGAGAGCCCCATGGCTCTCGGTGGTGTCTCGGCCGAACCAAAACACGAACCAAACACCCCGTTTTCCATGTTCTAATTAATCCCATGTTTATTATTACTTGTTTTTATGATTAATTAAAATAAAACATGAATTCATAGGGAATTTAAAAAGAAAAGGAAGTGTTTTTGATTTACCGAACACGTGGAAGAAAAGATTAAGATCACGATCACGTACACACAAAATTAAGTAGCAAAAATCGTCCGGTTCTTCCTTGTGGCTTGATGTAGCTGACGGCAAGAGAGGACAAGGGAGGAAAGGGAAAACTTTTTTGTAAACCTATAATTATGTTTATGTTTTCCCTGTGTTTTGTTTATCATGTTTTTTGTTGGGTCATGGGCCAAGCCCATGTTGCCCTTCTTTCTTACTTTAGCCACAGCACATGGGGCTCACTTGGGAAAACCCGAAGCTTTTCCCGAGTTAAATTATTTACGTGTTCATACGTGTTTTATTTATCGTGCAATTTATATGTCGTGATCGTAATACATTTATAATATATACGTAAGTACGTGTTAATTATTATCGTGATACGTGAATTATATTATAAATGGAAAGTTTTAAATTTATCGTATTTTTGTATGTTCACTGTTCATGTGTACTGTTCATGGTATTTAAATGCGGGTTTTACAACTCTTCCCATCTAAAAGAATAATTCGTCCTCGAATTAGAGAATACATAAACTAAAAAAAAACATAGCCGAATCAGAACTGGAAATGAGGGTAAGAAGTCCGTATAGACTCCTCCGTCTCCCAAGTGGCTTCCCGCTCAAGATGATCCCTCGGGAGGATTTTGACAAAAGGGATCGTCTTCCTCCGCATGACACGATCTTGTCTTTCAGGAACTCTCTCAGGTTCTTCGACATATGAAAGATCCTCTATCTGATCAAGCGGATACTGAACAACATGAACTGGATGATAGTTGTATCCTCTGAGTATGGATGCATGGAACAGGTTGTGAACATGTGATCTCTGAGGTGGTAACGCTAAACGATATGACACTTCACCAACGCGTTCTATGATGTTGAACGATCCGATGAAGCGAGGACTGAGCTTCCCTCGGATTCCAAAACGGTTAACTCCTGGTGCAGGTGATACCTTGAGGAAACCGTGATCACTTACGTTGAAAGATACATCTCTACGACGTTTATCAGCATAGCTCTTCTGGCGAGCAAGAGCTTCCTGAAGCTTCTCCTTGGCTACGACGACCTTCTCATTAGTTACCTCAATTATCTCCGGACCCTCAAGCAGTCGTTTGCCCACCTGATCCCAGCAGATTGGGGCGCGACACTTCCTACCATACAACATATCAGAAGGGTCACACTTGATGCTAGTGTGCCAGCTGTTGTTGTATGCAAATTCTACTAGAAATATATAATCATCCCAGCTTCCTGACGACTCTAGAGCACACGCCCGCAGCATGTCCTCCAATGTCTGAATGGTACATTCCGACTGTCCGTTGGTATGAGGATGAAAGGCAGTGCTGAGCTTAAGTCTGGTGCCCCAAGCTTTCTGTAGACTCTGGCAGAAACGCGATGTGAAACGGGGATCTCTGTCAGAGATGATTTCTGGTGGAGTACCATGCAGCCTCATGATCTCCTTCTAAAAAGTGTCTACTAATTTGCTGACCGGATGGTCCTTGCGGATCGGTAGAAAATGAGCAGATTTAGTCAACCTATCAACAATAACCCAGATGGCATCGTTCTTCCTCTGAGTCACACGAAGACCAGTAACAAAATCCATGGAGATTTTGTCCCACTTCCATGTTGGAATGTCTAATAGTTGTAGTAAACCACTAGCTCTCTGGTGTTTGATCTTGACCTGCTGATAGATCATACACTTAGAAACGAAGGTGGCAACATCCTGCTTCATACCACTCAACCAAAAGTGTTGCTTGATGTCGTGGTACATCTTGGTAGAACCAGGATGCATAGTAAAAGGAGAGCTGTGAGCTTCAGTCAGCATAGCTTCCCTGAGTGTAGAGTCATCAAGAACCAATAGTCTATTGCCCTACCATAAAATACCGTCATTATCAACACGAAACTTCGTTTGTTGATCAAGGTTCTGAATGATAGCCCAAATCTCACCATCGTCCTTCTGAGCTTCCATGATCCTAGAATGTAAGTTTGGTTCCACTCTAAGATTCGCCAGTAACCATGCTGTCCTTGTACATAAAACTCAATATCCGTCATCTCTAGGTCACGGATGATCTCCTTCGCAATCCCGATGCCATCAATCATACCCGACCTTCTACTTAGAGCATATGCCACCACATTCGCCTTACCAGGATGGTACTAAATGTTGGTGTCGTACTCCTTCAATAGCTCTAACCATCTCCTCTGCCTCATGTTCAGTTCCTTCTGGGTGAAGATGTACTTGAGACTCTTTTGATCGGTGAACCACATGATTCACCATACAAATAATGTCTCCAGATCTTCAACGCGAAAACAACTGCTACAAGCTCCAAATCATGAGTAGGATAGTTTTCTTCATAAGGTTTCAGCTGTCATGATGCGTATGCAATAACCTTCCCATGTTGCATGAGAACACAGCCTAGACCCTTTCCTGAAGTGTCACTATAGATCTGAAATCCAACTGAGCCAGATAGGAGAGTAAGAATAGGTGCAGTCACTAACTTCTTCTTAAGGTCTTCCAAGATATTCTCTCGATCATCCGTCCAGAAGAATTTTTCACCCTTGCTCATCAACTTAGTCAAAAGTATGGCCAGTCGTGAAAAGTTCTCAATAAACTTGCGGTAATAGCCAGCAAAACCCAGAAAACTCCTGACCTCAGTTGCAGATGTAGGTCCCGACCATTTGGTGATTGCTTCAACCTTTGAAGGATCCATGGTGATCCCCTCTGCATATGCAATATGGCCTAGAAAATCCACCTTGCTTAACCAGAATTCACACTTGGATAATTTGGCATACAATTGCTTCTGACGAAGAATCTGCAAGACTATACGAAGGTGTTCCTCATGTTCCTCCTTGGATTTGGAAAAAATCAGGATGTCATCTATAAACACGATAATGAACTTGTCCAGAAACTCATGGAAGACACGGTTCATCAAATCCATGAAGACAAGTGGAGCATTAGTGAGTCCGAATGGCATGACTACAAACTCGTAGTGCCCATAACGTGTACGGAAAGCAGTCTTAGAGATATCCTACTATTTAACCCGTAACTGATGGTAGCTGGACCTCAGATCGATCTTGAAGAAATATTTGGCGCCCTGAAGTTGATCGAAAAGGTCAACAATTCGCGGCAAAGGATAACGATTCCTGATTCTGATCTTGTTCAGCTCACGATAGTCTATACACAAACGCATGCTGCCGTCTTTCTTCTTCATGAACAGTACCGGTGCACCCCATGGCGATGCACTGGGACGGATGAAACCTCGCTCCAGAAGTTCCTGCAGCTGATCTTTTAGTTCTTTAAGCTAGATAAATGTGAAAACACTCATCAATATTGATCCAAAAACCACTCAAAACACACTCAAATACATTATATATAACTGAAAAATATCAGAATTACGTGGGTATTTGTGTTTCATGTGTTTTCAGGTAAAAAGATGCATTTTGGAGCAAATACGTGTTTTCAAGGATTTTGATAAAAATACCAAGAAAAAGACGAAAGAAGTTTTGAGGACCTTTCTTGCTATTGTTTACCAAGATTGAGGGCTAAAGTTGTATATTTACAAAAACAAAGGATGAAAAAGGAGTTTAACTTCAAAGTTATAACTCTTTTATATAACTTGAAGAAAAATAAAAAGATGAGGGACCAAAATGAAAACAATGGAGAAAGTTTATTTAACTTTTATCATTGGTCATTGACCAAGCTGGTCAAACACACATCATACGTCTTCTTCAAACGACTATCAAGAGAGAGAAAAAACCCATTTCAGTCATTCATCTCTCTTCTCACCACCAAACCTGCAAACGAATTTCAAGAACAATCAAGGAGGATTCAGACTAAACTTCTAACTAGAAAAATAATCCTAATCATTTCCTCTTCAAGAAGATATGATTTAATTAAATCAACAGTGGAAGACGAAGAAATGCCCAAATTGGATGAAGAATGAAGAACGAGTTAAACCTCGTATTTACACGTGGCATCACTGGATTGGAAGTAACACGTCACTCCTCTTCTTCAGACGACTATAAATAGAAGATCAAGACCTTCATTTTTGGTGGTTAGCATAGGAATAGTCACACAGTTGTAGGTGTAGGAGTAGATAGATAATCCTTCAAGTAGTTGTATTTTTGTTGGATTTCAGTTAGAGTATAACCGAAATTTGTTAAAGTTTGTAACCGATTTTAGTTTTCTCCATTAATGAAGTAATGATCTTTCTTCAAGCTTCAGTTCTTTTATTTTCTCTATTCTTTTATAAGCTTTCCATTAAAACCTTGGATTTACAGGTTTAATGATTTCAGTCTATGGTTTTTGTTAAAAATTTTGTTGAAGATTTATTAAGAAGTTGTAACTGTTCTTCCATTAATGAAGTTCTAAACCTTTTTCACTTTATTTTCTTTTATCTTTTACTGTTGGTAGTAAGTTTTTAATGAGCTTATAACTTTCTTCCTTCATAGATTGAAATGATTAAATCGTTCATGTTATTTCAAGTTCTGCAAAGGTTCATGTGATTTGGTAGAGAGGATCATTCAGTTTTTAGTCAGTTGGAGTAGTTATTAGGTGTAGTTTTTAGGAGTAGTTTAGCAAATTTTTCATAGTTCTTATTAAACAGTTTTCTAGTTAATTTCGTTATGTTTTATGTTAAGTTTTAGTAACCGATTTTTCCATTAATGAAAAGCTTTTGAATTTCCAGTTTCACTCTCTTCCTACCATTCGTTAAGCTGCTTCTCAGTTCATAAGCTTGAAAAATCTTATGAGAATACTATTTGAGTCATCTAATGTCTTTTATAAGTATCTGAAGTTTTGTGTTCAAGGTTAAGAGTAATCTTTCAAAGTCTTATCAGTTCCGTTCAATCATTGTAGTAGGATAGGCTGTTTGTTTGTTGTTTTGCATGTACAATAGCATATCGTAGAGATACAGTGGGAATTTGTTTCGCATGATTTACTTGGATTTGATGTTCACAAGTTACTGGTAGAAGTTGTAGTAGAATTGGTGAATTAGGGATCGAGATTAGATAAGCGAGCTCAGCGCTCAACTTCGACTCATTGGACTAAACGACGGTTGTCATGGTTAAGCGCGTTTATTTTCTACATATGTTTAGTATAATCTGCTAGTTACTTGTTGTAGTATAGCTTTACGTGCAAACTGCTTATTTTCTTATTTGATACATGCTCCTTATCTGTTTTAGGCTATGATTTGATTCTTGTATTTGAAGATGTTCGATTCTTTCCCTCTCCATGATATTAGGTGTTTGGGTTAGATAGTTTAAGAGTAAATTTTAGCTAATCAGTTGGTAGAAATCAGTTGAGGAGTATTTGAAGTTGCAGCAATAATAGATCTCTCCTCTGATCTTTTGGTTGTCAATTCTTTTACAAGTTTGAGAAAAGTACACATTTAAACCTTCATTCTTAATATGTTCGTTTCAGTCATAGTCCTTACTTTAAGAAATCAATTAGGTGGTTAGTACGTGCTGTTATAATTCCGTTACATTTTAGTCCTTCCCTAGTTGACTAGCAAATTTTCGCTCGTTGAAATTGTGCATTCTCTTATTTGTTGATTTGTTTCAATATGGGCCTTTGTTGATTTGTTCCAGTTTGGGCCTTTGCTTTATTTGATTCTAACTGTTATTTGCATTGTATGATAGATAGCTTTATCTTATTAACTCATATTAGTATATAAGTGGAATATTAATAGTATAAAAATAGCATTTTAGTTTTATAAAAAATAGATTTAGCTTTAAAATTTGTATTTTGTATTTTAAATAAGTACTGTAAATTTGTATTTTACATTTCGTACATTTAATTGTGGTAAATGCTAAATGTTTTAGATAGTACGTATACGTAGCGTAATATAGCTATTTTTGACATTTTTACTTGTTTTGTACCAATTAGACATAGATTACCATTCAACTTTTATCACCAAAAACAATAAAGTCAAGATTAAAATCGTGCAATCAATTCGATTAGATACCGAGACGAACCGATACTAAAAACGAAACATTAAATGGCACCGCTGCCGGTTCTTTTCGTGAAGATTAACGGTTACGAGTGAGACATATTGGATTTTGGGATCCGTTCACTTTGTGAACGTTATTTTTACGTATTATAAATCAAAAACATAAAAAAATCCAAAAGATAAAAATATAAAAAAAATTAAAAAATAACATAATCAATTCCTTTCCTAAAGAATTAAACCAAAAAAATAAAAAATCCAAAAAGTAATCATTTTCCTAAAAGATTACACCAAAAATATATATTATATCAGTTGTCATCGTTTTTACGTACATATAGTATTTTTCTTAAAAAACAAATAAATACAAAAATATTTTTGATATATTATTATATGTAAATAAGTATACGTATACGAACACTTGATACACATACTTCCATAAGTATTGCTTTTGCAATACACCGTGTTAGCGAGCGTTTCGGTCATTAACACGTGTATCGATCAAATTTAATTAAGGCACAACAGATAAATACCATAATCTTCTTGATCTTGAGAAAGAGGCCACTGTGTGGGGGGTATAAGGCGAGTGTATTTCACATTCTAAAGAAGCAGGCTCTTAAGTGCTACGCGCCGCCGCGTTTCTCCGCTTCCTTGTGGGTCTTTCAAGAGTGATAGTGGTGAGTGGTGTGCCACCCAATTAGTATTTACATATATTATATTTTCTTGTGGATATTAATTATCGGACCTCGAGGGAGATAATCTCTTCTCCTTCAAAAGTCGACCGAGAGCTCATCTCTCACTCCTCGAGTTTACTTACACGTGTACTCGCACGCGTGTAACCATACCACCTTTGGTGTATTACTTCCTTCCCCGAGGAAGCTTTTAAACGTCATTTCACTTGTATATACATTCGGCCACCTTGTTAAACATGGATACTCGTTCCATGTTGGAGATTTTGCAACAACGATCCGCCAACGCTAATTATTCGACTTGTTCGACTTGTGGAGGTCCACACGATACTTATTTATGTGATCAAAACAATGGCTATTATGGGGAGGGATATGCTTATAATAGAACCGAGAACCCTAATTTTCAACCTAACCTTCCAATGGACCATACTTGTAATGACTATATGGGATATTCCAATTTTTCATCACGACCTCCACCATCATTTCATGATCAACCCTTTGATGAGCCATACCAAAACCAAGGATTTTCAACTAATGAAGGTTTTCAAAATAATGATAATTTTCAAGGCTATAATCAAGAAACCTTTCAAAACCAAGGATTTTCCAGTTATGGAAGTTTTCAAAATGATGATAATTTTCAAGGCTATAATCAAGAAACCTTTCAAAACCAAGGATTTTCAAACACTGAAGACTTTCAAAATGATGAAAAATTTTCATGCTATAATCAAGATACTTTTCAAAATCAAGGATTTTCACATTATGAGGGTTTTCAAAATGATGGGAATTTTCAAGGTTACAATCATGAGAATTTCATAATTAAGACTCTTTTCAAACCTACAATTCACTTAACTATGGAAATCCACCTCCACCCTCTTCTTCGACTTACATGTGCGAGTTTTGTGGAAAAAAAGAACCCCATTATGGTTTTGATTGTAGACTTAGTGATCTCAATGAGCTTTCTGTTGAACTCAAGCAACAAGGAAGACGCCATGAATATATTTTAACGGTTTTTACACGTATGAAAGAGATGAGCCTCGAGGAAATGAAACAAGAGTCTCGGTGGTTAAGGGAGGATATTAAGTCTCTTGAGGATGATGTAAGGAACAATTGGTTTTAAAATAAGCAAATTGGTGATAAGTATAGAGAATCGGTGAACAATTCCTCTCGTTTCGTCAAGGAAAAGTTACATGATTTACTCTTTAAGATTGATAAAAAGTAAGAAGAAGAACAATTTTTTGCTAATCGTGCTCGTTTTCTTAAACAATGCTTATATGAAGATGATGAGGGACCTCTGATTTGTATGACACCTAATGATGACACACCTTCATCATCTTTACCTCACGTGGAACCCATCGATTCTTTAACCATGGGGGACGAGCCTCTTAGCACTAATACAAATACCGATTTGGATGAATTAACCCTTTCTAGTGTTGAGGACCTTATCCCAATCCAAAGAGAGCTTGAGAGGGTTTCCAATGAACCATTTGACGAGATTTGTATTGATACTTCTTCTCCTCATGATCACATTGAGATTTCATCACATATTGACCTTCATGCTACTACTAGTGATTTTGGTGACTTTGATCTTGATGAAGTGTTTAAAGAAAGGGATAATGAGATTGAGGAAGAGTTTGTGAAAGACTTGCCACAAATGGAGGATGATGCTTGTGATTCTAGTGACGCATCTTATGCTATATCATCCGATGACTTGTCTTGTCAAGATAACATTCATAATTTGGATGAAGAGTTTGCTCCTATAGGAAATGTGGATCCTTCTCCTCTTCTACCTTATGATTCTTGTGATGAAACCTTTGATAACCCCTATGCTAGTTATGAGTCCTTTACTTCTGATGATGATGACTCCATTTCTTCTATGACTCCTTCACCTATTCCTCTAAGTGATTTTGTGATACATTCAAATCCTATTTTTGAGACATGTTTTGATAACCCACTTTTTGAGGAGTATGAACAACCTAATAATGAGTCTATAGAAGAAGATTCCTTGATTTATCATTCTTCACAGGTTTTTGAGAATACACCTATTGATTTTCATGATCATATCATCCCTACGAGTGATTCTCTCATTAATTCACCTCCTTTTGAGCCTTATGTTCCCACCCTACCACCCTTGAAGTTGGTTATTGATGAAGATCCTTTACTCTTAGAGATTGATTCTTTTTCACCTAAGGCACCTTTAGAACCAAAAACCTTTGATATGGATTCTCATATGGATATTGATGCCATCATAGAGGCTTTTCTTGCTAATATTGATATTGAGGTTGATGATAGTGATTCTAATTAGGAAGAGGAGATTCGTCTTATTGACAACATGCTTTTTGGGAACATAGAGATTACACCTCCTTCACAAGATACTATTTCTATTGATCCTCCTTTCACTATGCCTTCTATGGAAGATTACCCACGTTTTGATGATGATGACGAGCCTAACATGGACATAATTGTTATGAATGTTTTGATTCCTACACCTTCATTGTCTCATGATGCTTTAATAACTAAGGGGGAATCTCATATGATTGACACAAGTTC
Source organism: Glebionis coronaria (assembly GCA_025667525.1). Taxonomy (NCBI): domain Eukaryota; kingdom Viridiplantae; phylum Streptophyta; class Magnoliopsida; order Asterales; family Asteraceae; genus Glebionis; species Glebionis coronaria. The sequence goes on along the minus strand of CM046877.1, from coordinate 319,726,885 downwards.
ATCTTCTTATTTTCCCATGAAGGGAAAGGTTTTTGATCTTGGGATACGTATGTTTGGGAAAAATTAGTTTTCATCTACTCCACTTAAGAGTGTGACTTCTATTGAGATGGAATTCTTGTATGAGCTTACATTGGTGATACTACCTACTTTGGAGTTGTTCACTTGTCGAGATGGAAACTATGTATTTGATCCTAGGGTGCTACCTCTTTGAGAGATTTTATATGTTGGACAAACTTGAGACACGTTGGACCGTTCCATTTATCAAGGCGGATATTTTAAATCTTATAGTAAATGGCAATGTGCTAAGTTTGAGTGTATCATGTGAGATGTGCATCAAAGTGGATATCTTTTATTCTCCATGATGGTTTCCCCAAGGACAATCTAATTCGGGGCCGAGTCGAGCTAGCGACTTAGGGTTAAAAAACCTCAAGCATTGAATAACTAGGTTAGAAAACGTAGAGTAAATCAAAATAGGTTAGGTTTAATTAAGAGGGTTATAGTAGAGTTGAGATGGAGGGGTGGCCTTTCTTCGTCTTTTGGTGTTTGTTTCAAGGGTTTCTCTCTCTCATTTATTTCTTGGAGCTTATAGAGGAGGCCCGTGTATCCGGTTCACTTCGATTAGTTGTAGCTATTGTGATATTCAAAACACTTGTGATTAAAATGACTACCCTTTAGTTGATCTTTCCTTAGCTTTAGTTAAACAAAGTAATCAGTGTCATAAGTGTAGGGGTGTTTACTCCAATACTCTTAAACATTGAGGACAATGTTTATCTTAAGTGTAGGGGAGACTTCTATCGAAGTGACCTTACCTAGACCATTGCCTTTGACTTCATGATAACTTGGAAAATTAATTTTTCAAACATTTTTCAAAATTTTGATCTACTTTGGCCTCCAAAAATATGCATTCATAATTTTTTCATCAATCATTTTTCATTTGCATAATTCATTTCCATTGTATAAACTTATTCTTTTGCTTTTCATCAAAAATATATAAAAAAAATAAGGATATGGTTTAACAAATTTAGACTTCTTTGATATATTAGGCCCGCCATGGATATTTTGACTCAACTTGAGTTTGCTTATCTAAGCTTACTCTAGCTAGTATCCTTAACCATGTAGTCCTTCATTGGTCTATTAGGCTAAGCATCCACGACTCTCATTATTTGAGATTTTAAATTTGTGTAGAATGGGAGATGATAGAGTTGAAGCAAGTATAAAAGGGCTAGATAAACTTCATGATAATTACTTGTGGCTAAACCCTTCTTTTGGTTTGCCTCTATTTTCTTCGCATGTATATATGTTAATAAATAATCAAGAACGATTTTAATTGGTTTGTAGTCTCTTATGCATTTTTGACTAATCATTCATGGTTGGTATAAGTACGTCTTAAGATTCTAAGTTAGAACGTTTTATGTGTACTAGACTTATGTCATGCTTAATACTTAGCGGGTGTTTTTCCTTTTATTCTTTTCAACTTTCTTTGTGAGGAATAACGAAAAATAAGAGCGGCCTACAAAAAAATGAGTGGCTAGAAAAAAAAAGAGAAAAAAAAAGAAAAGAAAAAAAAATAATTATACAAGACTCCCAAGAGGGGCAGTGAAGTGTTAATTATAGTAACTATTAGATTCCAATATTACCTTGACGGGTTGCAAAGATTTAATAGTGCTCCAATCCAATATTACCTTGACGGGTTGCGGGATTGAAGATCCAAAGTCTCAAAAAGGCGGCGGATATAAATTATTGCGTGAGTTTTATTTTTCTTTCCTTAGTGAGTGTGTAGCTACTTATTAATGCATGACATGAGGATTTTACACATAAGGCGAATGACTTATTACTCTTGAGACGGACTTATATTAATTGTGAGCGGTTTTTCATGTAATGGATGAGAGGATTACTTAGGATTAAACCGTGCTTCCTTATTTTTAAATTTTATATTTCTTATATTTCACGCTTCAAATAATGACAAATTTGCCTTCAAGCAATTTGCTCAAATAATAACCGGTTCCACATTTAATTTTCATGAATAAGTTGATGCACTTTTTACTTGTGAATACAATGATCCCATTTTTAAGCTTGGTATGCGGAAAGTGAAACTTGAGGGTGATAAGTGTTCAGGTACCAAAATCCTTAATCTAAGTCATTGATTTCTTTATGAGTTATTTCCATCAAAACCATTTCAAGAAAATCCAAAAATATATAAATAAAATTGCTTTCTCTGCATTGCATTGTAAATATTCAAAATCATTCATCATGTAGTATAGTTTAGTTTATTAAATCATAAAATGGCCAATGTGGATTAATTATGAGAAAAGTGCACTCTAGATCTTTGAAATACTGCATTGCATGAGGTCATGGCAATGTTCAAGTGGAGGGGAGTTGATAAGTGTGAAAACACTCATCAATAATGATCCAAAAACCACTCAAAACACAGTCAAATACATTATATTTAACTAAAAAATATCAAAATTACGTAGGTATTTGTGTTTCATATGTTTTCAGGTAAAAAGATGCATTTTGGAGCAAATACGCCTTTTCAAGTATATATTTGATAAAAAGACGAAGAAAAAGACGAAAGAAGTTTCGAGGACCTTACTTGCTATTGTTTACCAAGATTGAGGGCTAAAATTGTATATTTACAAAAACAAAGGATGAAAAAGGAGTTTAACTTCAAAGTTATAACTCTTTTATATAACTTGAAGAAAAATAAAAAGATGAGGGACCAAAATGAAAATAATGGAGAAAGTTTATTTAACTTGTATCCTTGGTCATTGACCAAGTTGGTTAAACACACATCATACGTCTTCTTCAAACGACTATCAAGAGAGAGAAAAAACCCATTTCAGTCGTTCATCTCTCTTCTCACCACCAAACCTGCAAACGAATTTCAAGAACAATCAAGGAGGATTCAGACTAAACTTCTAACTAGAAAAATACTCCTAATCATTTCCTCTTCAAGAAGATATGATTTAATTAAATCAACAGTGGAAGACGAAGAAATGCCCAAATTGGATGAAGAATGAAGAACGAGTTAAACCTCGTATTTATACGTGGCATCACTGGATTGGAAGTAACACGTCACTCCTCTTCTTCAGACTACTATAAATAGAAGATCAAGACCTGCATTTTCGGTGGTTAGCATAGGAGTAGTCACACAGTTGTAGGTGTAGGAGTAGATAGATAATCCTTCAAGTAGTTGTATTTTTGTTGGATTTCTGTTAGAGTATAACAAAAATTTGTTAAACTTTGTAACCGATTTTAGTTTTCTCCATTAATGAAGTAAAGATCATTCTTTAAGCTTTAGTTCTTTTCTTTTCTCTATTCTTTTATAAGCTTTCCATTAAAATCTTGAATTTACAGGTTTAATGATTTCAGTCTATGGTTTCTGTTAATAAGTTTGTTGAAGATTTGTTAAGAAGTTGTAACTGTTCTTCCATTAATGAAGTTCTAAACCTTTTTCACTTTTATTTTCTTTTATCTTTTACTGTTGGTAGTACGTTTTTAATGAGCTTATAACTTTCTTCCTTCATAGATTGAAATGGTTAAACCATTCATGTTATTTCAAGTTCTGCAAAGGTTCATGTGATTTGGTAGAGAGGATCATTCAGTTTTTAGTCAGTTGGAGTTGTTATTAGGTGTAGTTTTTAGGAATAATTTAGCAAATCTTTCATAGTTCTTATTAATCAGTTTTGTAGTTAATTTCGTTACGTTTTCGGTTAAGTTTTAGTAACCAATTTTTCCATTAATGAAAAGATTTTGAATTTCCAGTTGCAGTCTCTTCCTACCATTCGTTAAGATTTTGAAAAGAGAGGCAAAATAGTGGTAAGCGTTAAGTGTCGGTTTAGGAAAACCAAGCACTAATGACCAAATAAGTTCGTTTCCCAAGGAGGCATGTGTGTTGTATAATGAATGATGATTAATGTTTGTGATTATTAACAAGAAGTAAAGAGAATAGATGAGAAAGAAAGAATTGACGGTTACGAAGACGGATTAAACTAAGACGAAAAAGCGTTCACGTAAAACCGTAAAAAAGTGCAAAAATAAAAATTTTAACCTAAAAATTCCTAAAAATTACTAAAAATCCACAATAAAATTCTAAGAGTTTACAAAAATCCAAACTTGCTAAAACCTTTTAATTAATTAAATAATGACTTTTTAATGCTAATTAAAGCCCTAAAAATCACAATTAATTATTAAAAAGCCCTAAACAAGATTTTATAGTTTGTAAACCTCAAAAATAACCTAATTAAGCTAAAAAGTATTTTTAAAAATTTTAAAACCAAATTAAACTATTTTAAAACACTTAAAAACTATTAAAATCTATTAAAACTTAAATTAATTCTAGAAAATAAATGAAAAGCCTAAAAACTATTTGGAAAGTGACAAAACTCCTAATTATGTGTTTACAATCTAGGAAAAATGGAAAAAGTAGAAAAAACAAACTTTCTATTTTTAGTAATAAAATAATATTAAAATATTCAAAAAATAAAAAGTTTATAAATAAATTCGAAAAAATTACCAAAAATCCTAAATAATGTAACTAAGACAAAAATGAAATTAAAAGTTCCTAAAACCTTTTTATTAATTTTATATTAAATTTCAAAGTTGCTAAAAAACCCTAAAATCAAATAAAATTAAAAATAAAAGTTTTTGAAAACTTAATGATATGTAAACCTCAAAAATATAAATAGAAACCTAAAAACTATTTTTCTAAAAATTATAAACACTTTTTTCTATTTTTTAACTAATTATCTAAATACGGCTAATAAAAAAAAGATAAAAAATAATTAAATAAAGAGAAAAATGAAAACTTAGTGCTGAAAAATCCTAAACCTAATATAAGACCTAGGAAAAATAAAGCTGAGCTAATAAGCTTAATGAATAAGCCAAAATGGCCCAAATAAGCTACGGCTTTTATTTAAATAGCCCAACTCAATACTGCTTAAGTCTATTGTGTTGGAGAGGTATAACGTAAAAAACCATCCGGATCACTGGTAAACACGTTACTCCTCCGAAAGGGAGGTCGCGTGTTCGAGCCCAGGCCAGGTGAGTTTTTATTTATTTATTTTTTCTTTTTAACTTTTTAAAACTGAAAACCTGTTACTCTTAACTCACAAAAACACAAACACAAACAAATTTTAACCAAGATTAAAGCTAATTCAGTGAAAAACGTGCCCAATATGTTTTTAGAAAACTCAAAGAAATTAAGTTTCTTCACTTGTGAACTTTAGACCAAGAGGACTTAATCTTTGGGATTGGGTGGTGTTTTGATTGGACAAAAGGCACCCTTGTACTCTGTTGAGTACAAGGAGTCGCTGGAATGCACAAAATACACAAGCACAAAGCAAAAATCAAGCAAGAATGCACACTGAATGTCTCTGATATATCTATATGCTAACTGATGAAAATTTGACCAAGTTATATGCACAAAAATGAGTTTCAAAAGCTTAAATCATGCACACAAACTAATCAGCTAGCAAGAAATTGATACACAAATCTTAGATGGCCTATAATCTAACAGCTTAACAAACTTTATTACACAATTTCACACAAATGAGCAGAAAAATGAAGTGACTGATTTTTGCTAATTTTCTCAAACTTTTATCATGCAATTTTGACTTAGACTTCTCTAAACTGAAAACCTAAGCAACCTACAACCTATTTCTACCTTATGGAATGTTTCAAACAGGTTTTGAACCCAAAAATCTTTCAATAAACTTAGCTAACATGCATATCCAAACACTCCCTTATAAATTGAAAATCATTTTTAACAAAGCAAATGGTTTCAAATTCACCAAACTGATTTCTAACAGTCCTAAACATGCATAACACACATAAATCAGTAAAATCAAACCAATAAGCAAGCAATCAAACAACTTAGCACAAAATTCATACCAAATCACCAATAACTGAATATTGAAAACAAGGTCAAGGATTTACCTTGAGGGACTTACATCCAAGTCCCTCAGTGACTGTATGTCACCTCCAATAGGCCCGGGCCTATGCAGGACCTTGGACAAATCAAGCTCAAACAAACCTGCCAAGAAGAATTGAAAAAAAAGCAATAACAATACACTTCCTGAATTTTTTCAAACTTTATAAAACCTTTTGAAAAACCTTTTCAATACTTCTCAAATATGTTACTTTCAAAAACACCTTAATCCTACAACTTACAATCCTGGAAAATCAATCTTGAAACAAGATTTCACCAAGTGAAATCAATGTTTCAGAAACTTGACAATAATTTTGAAAACTCAAAATTACTTCAACAATGATAATGGAACTCAGTATTCTAGCTTCTCAATCACTTACCAACTTTTAAAAACAAATAAAAGGAATTATATTTTCTCAAAAATCACCAACTTTATAAATTTTGTAAAAAGGTATTACAATGAGAGAGCTAAAAAACTGGAACCAAAGTATATGAGCACATACCACTCATATATATACTAGTCTACTGAACCTTCTAGTATTACAAGAATAAAAGTAAACCCTAGTAGCTAAAAATCCTAAAATGCCCTTGAAAGTCTTCAAACTTGGTCAAAAGTGGTATCTCGTGATGCTTTGTTGTTGCCAGTTGTAGAGAAGAAATCTGAGACGTTGGTTTAAGCTTTGGGTCCAAGGAAATTCATCCATCCACTGGTTTGGTCGGGTTTTGGGGTTTGGGTGAGAGTGACATGAGCAGGGGAGGGTCCCACAAGACACATGGGTGTGTCTTGTGGTGGTTTGGGATGTGGGTTTAGGTGAGTGTGACCTCAATTAGTGAACTGGAAGCAATTGGCCAAAATCCCTTTGATTTGGGATTAATCAAACCTGGTGGTATTAGGGTTTATGGGGTTGATTAGGGGTGGTTTAATCTTAAAGAGGATTAATGATTTTCAAAATATGTGTTTGGTGGGAAAAAGGGTGAGTTGACTGGGGGGTTTGACTGGGTTTAATTTAAATAAACCGGGTATAAAGGGTGGGGTATTGGGTTGGTTTAGTGGGTAGGGTCGGGTAAATGGGTGGGTTTGCTGAGGTGGCAGCTTTTGGTTGGGTGTGAAGGTTTAGCTGTCTGGCAGTATTGGCCCCCAAGCTTTTCTCTTTTGTTTAGTTTGTGATAAATGGCCATCAACGCCCATTTTACCTTTGACAACTTTTGGCAACTTGTCATTTTTGGCAAGTATACTTTTCCACACTTTTAACAAGGACTCCAAATGTAATGTCTTCATTCTTCAGGGACTGAACTTGTAACATCTTGATAATTTAGGGACCACAATGCATTTTATGAGTTTTGCAAGGGTATAAATTGCCAAGTCTTCAAAGATGAGGGACTAAAGTTGCCAATCTTCAATTATTCAAGGGTTTTTTTGCAAATTTCCAAACTTGGACCCGGTTCATTGTGCGGCTTCGTTTCCCGTGTTCGTTTTTGATTGATTCTTGTGATCTTTTGCCATTTCCTAAATATCCGTACCTAAAAATACACAAGTAACAAACACGAGCATATATTTGGCAGTTTTAATGATATTTTATGCATTTTAAGCCCGATTTGGACGATGAGACCATGTATAAAAGCAGTCTCATCACTCCCCCATACTAAACCATTGCCGTGCCCTCACGCAATGATATAATAAAGTATCATAGCACCTCCAAAATTCATTTTTATTCATTTTATTGAACGATAAACTAGCTACACTACTACTATTACTACTACTAGTGTTTTAGACATAGTGTATGATTTTCATCGCAAAATGGGACGTTTAGGTTCATAGAACAAGAACACGTGAATGCTTTGTTAGAAATAATTTCATCGTCCTCGATTTTCACCTTAATTCCATGCCAAGCGTGCAACGAGATCATTGTCATTATAAGTTAGTAATGCTAACACTACTCATATGCCCTAATCACGTACTTATCCTCCCATTATTCCTAAGTTGTATCTCTTATATTTTATTTTGTCTTTAATGTTTCACGAGGATACATTGTTGACTTATGCGATAATAGAGATTTAGGTCTAAAAATAGAGTCCTAACGGTGTAACTAAGACCATCAAATCAATAACCCCTCCTAATAGACAACGATGTTAAAAAATTAAGTCAACAAGAAGAATCGATAAACACGGTTTTATAACGGTTTTGAACATGAGACTTATTACCAAGACTTTTATATGCCCCGTAACGGAAGGGCTTTATTATCTTTGGTTTACCTCCATCTTTTATTCAACTTCGCCATGAAGCTTTTATTATGACTTCGGTCTTGCCTTGCCTTTTATTATCCGCCTCATCGGTGGTTTTATTAGCCAAAGACGTATATCCTCACGCTAAAGCGAATTTTGGATCTTTAAAGCTTCAAAGATTAAGGCTTGATTCACTTTCAATTTTGCATAGATTTTAGGCCTTGTGGGGCTTCAAATTGTTTGCTAGATTTAGGTGAGCACTTGAAATCTTATTATTGGGTGAAGCTTTCGATTATTCGGGTGCCAATACTTCAAAACCGTGATGCTGGCGATACCTTAATGTCTTCCCAATTTAATTACACGGAAGCTACTAGAAAAGACTAGAAACCCAACAATCCTAACTAAACCGCTAAGTCAATATTTATTAAGCAAAAAATATTTACAAGCGAAGGGAGAATAAGCAAACAACGAGAACACATGAGTTTTTGAAAGAATACGAGTATTCTACGTTTAGCATAGTAACTTATAATTAACTCTATCATTTCTCGTCCTCATTTAAGAGACTTAGCCTAATGTGTAGTTAAGGAATCAAAGCTAAGTGCTCAACACGCACGGTCGAGTCAAAAATTACTCTTATTCTCGCCATCGGAAAATCTACATTCGTGTCTTCAAACACTTATAAAACATGAGAAAATTTTTTAAAATTTGGCCATTTTTAGCCTTATTTTGCAACAAAACGATAAACAAAAAGATAAACTTTGGAAAGCGTGAAGGTTTGGCAAGGCAAGTATCTATTCACCCCCCCCCCCATACTAAAGTTAAACATTGTCCTCAATGTTTCGAGTCTAGGGGTGCAAACACCCCCATACTAGAGACGTAGTCGAATGCCTAATCTAGCATGGAAAGGGTGTAACCAGTAAATTAATAGTCGTTTATGAAGTGTGCTATAAACCTAAGGTTAGAACATAAAAGGATATATCATTTGGATATTGAGAAATGTCTCCAAAGCAAACGATCGAGTGCTCCCATAAACCGAACACGAGAGGCTCTAATCGTGAAGATCATGATCTAAAAACCACAATGCACAAACAACCACGGAACAAAGGTTGGAAGGGCACAAATCCCCTCACATTAAACTAATTAGAAAGCAATAATATTTACATGGATAAGCATGGGACTCCCCCACGAGGCACCTTGTTTTTGATAACCGAGTCAAAAGCTCGACTCGAATCCCTATAAATGTGATCATTTAGGGATAATCATGGTGTGGTCAATTTTTGGTGGGGCTTACATGATAAACAAGGCCCAAAAACAACCGGTATAAAGGACTAAGTCCTTTGATGGTGCAAAATACCGGGATCGAAGATGGCGTTTTCGTTTTCATTGGAAAAACAAGTCAACGCCACTTCAAGGTGTGTCAACAAAAACTCAAAGAGTTTCAAGAAAATAGGAGAGAAGAAATAGAAGGGTGGGACAATGGGTAAGTCTCTAAAAACATGAGCTACCCGAGGTAGACTCGCACCAATCAAATGAAAAGATTTTCCATTTATTGCATCGGTGGAAGACCGAGATTTCCCTTTATAAGCAATTCCGGGATCAAATATCTCGTCCTCGGTGGAGAAAGGGGAGGGAACATAAGGGGCGTCCCCCACACTAAGTCCACACAAAGCATCGTAAAAAGGAGAAGACGAGCTTGTAGTACTCAATACACGCGGTGATGACGGAGTTAGAATTGTAGAAAAATCTTTTAAATTCAAGTTAAAATCTTTTCTTTTTTCATCATTTACACTCTCCTTGTGAAAACCCGATTTAATTATGTCGAAGATATTTGGCGTATCTAAAGCAATGTTAGTCACACTAAAAATTCTCACATTTTGAAATCTTTTTGGCTTAGGTGGTGGTAAGTTTTCAAATCTTTTGTCAACAAAGAAAACCTCCCCATCGGGATCAACGTATTCATCATCCGAAGAATCACTCGAGATTGGAATCGTAGGATTAACACTCTTAACCTCCACCGGCGGAGGGGACGGAACTTCATTTTTCTCAACAACTCCTAAAACTCTATTGGAAATCTTTTTGCAAATGTTTTTGATGGGATTGACATTGTACAAAGATGTGATAGAATACACATGAGAAAGAGTGGAGTTTTGGGTTGCATTAATGATGAGTTCTTCCTCATTGAAACGAAGAGTGATTTTTCTTGCATGCACATCGATAAGTGCTCTCGAGGTATCCAAAAAAGATCGACCTAAAATTAACGGAACTTTAGGATCGATGGGAATGTCAACAACAATAAAGTCTACGGGATAGTAGAACTTTCCAACTTTCACAAAGACGTCCTCGGCTACTCCACAAGCTAGAATCGTAGAATGATCGGCCATCTCGATTGACATTCTTGAAGGAGTGAGATTTGGAAGATTGAGCGATTTAAAAATCTCAAGAGGCATCAAATTAATACTAGCACCAAGATCGGCCAAGGCGTAGCATTCTTTCATGTCTTGTATAGCACATGGGATTAAAAACTTTCCAGGATCACCGACTTTTTGAGGTATGCAGCTTAGAAAAACCGATGAACAACTAGACGATTTTTGCAATTACTCTTTGTTATTCAACATACTTTTGAAGTTCGCGACAAATCGAGGCATCATGACTAAGGCGTCGGCAAAACTTATATTAAAATGCAAGTCACGAAACATTTTCATAAAGAGTTCAAATTGATAATTATTTCGTTCTTGTGCCTTTTCCTTGTCTCGTCTTGAAGGGTAGGGTAAAGGTGGTGTGGGTTGGGGCATAGTAGGCAAAGGCATCGGCCTTGGAATCTCGGGTTCCATGATTGGTGTGGGTTCAACCGTAGGTGTGGTTTGAGCGGTACTTTGTGGGCTTGAAATATGCTCCTTTTCAACCACAACCTCGGGTTCTTTCTCTTTTTCCTTCTCCATAGAAGTACTTGGACGAGAAATGGGTTCTTTGAAAGTTTTACCACTACGAGTAGTAATAACCTTCAACTCTCCTTTCGGGTTCACAATGGTATCACTAGGAAGACCACCTGAAGAAGAGGGCTTACACATGATAGCTTCAAACATTTTAGCCATTCGGTCTTCAAATTTAGATTGCCTAGCATCCGCTTTTAACAATTCTTGCTTAATCTCATGTTGTCCTTGCTCCGTTTTTTGTTGATTTTGTTGGAGTCGTGTGACATTTCCTTCCATTTTATTAGCATGAGTTTTAAGTTCATTAGAAAGTTCGTTTTTAAGCTCGTTTTTCAACTCGGATCTTAAGCTAACCATTTCACGTTGCATATTATCAAACTTAGCATCATTAGCCTTAGCATAATTCAAAAATTCTCCTTGAAGATTTTTGGTGTGATCATTTTGAAAACCTTGAGTAGAAATTGGTTTTGGTTTGAAATTTGCCCATTTCCACTTTGATAATTACCCTTGTTATAATTCCTTTGATTTCCTTGGTAATTTCCACCTTGGTTGTTGTTGCGATAGTTATTAGCATTTTGATTTGGTGGAGCTTGATTTTGGCGGGAACCTTGACCGATTTGGTTATAAGTTCCCGTGGCTACATAAGCACTCGAAGTGTTACCATCCGCGGTAATGCACTCGGAAAGATCATGAGCTCCACCACACGACAAACAACTCTTAGAAACCGCTTTAACCGAAGCGGAATTCGAAGCTTCTTGAGCTTTCCAATGGGACATAAGAGTCGAAAACCTATCGAAAAACCGATTTTCCTCATTTGCTTCATCTTGCAAGGCATTGATACTACGAGACGATGATGAGCCCATTTTGGCAACACTCGGTGTGTTACGAGGGCTATAAACCTTAGACCTATTCTCAATTATGACCAAAGCTTCTTCAACCGTTTTACACAAAAAATTACCACACGCGGCGGCATTTAAATAATCTCTTTCATGATCATTAAGTCCATTATAAAACGTGTCGATTTGGTGCAAATCGGAAAAACCGTGATGAGGACATTCATGTAACATCTCCTTAAACCTATTCCAAGCCGTAGAAAAACTTTCATTTGATTCTTGTGAAAATTTAGAAATCTCATTTTTCAAATGCGTAGTCTTAGAGGGCGGAAAAAATTGGTTCACGAACTTTGAAACGAGATCCTTCCACGTCAATATAGAATTGGGTGGCTCTTTCTCTAACCAAATTTTAGCGGGCCCCGCTAAGGAATACGGAAAAAGCATCATCTTAATCGAGTCATTCGAGACATCCTTAAATTTGCAAGTGACGGTAAGACGATTAAATTGGCGGATATGGTTGTGGGGATTGTCCTTCTCATCACCACGGAATTTGTTGTTTTGGATCATCGACAACAAACCCGTTTTCACCTCAAAATTCTCCGCAAGGATTGCGGGAATCACAATAGCTTCTCCATAACCCTTGGTGGGTGCTTGAAGTAACTCCATCATAGTTCGATTCGCCATGGTTGGTGCTTCTCGTACAATGGGTTCGTCAATAGGAGACTCCTCACTAGAATGAGTTGGAGTGGGAGTTTTGGTCTTTCGTCTACGTGCACGTTTTGCTTGATTACGAGTTAGCATAAACGTCACGTACAACGAGGAGACGAGCAAAGAAGATTCTTTTTGGTATTTTGTATTTTTCAATTTTTTTTTGTGGTTTTTGATGGTATTAACTTTTTTTTTGGAAATTGGTGAATGTATTAGGTAGACAAAAATCTACAAATCTCCTCCTTAATCAAATCTCTCGATTAAAGAAGCCTCAAGGAATGAAAACGATCACGTGAAGTGAACGCCTTCGATGACTTTAGAACGATGGTGGAACACCAAATCGTTCAAGAGGGTTTAATCAAATGAAACCAAGAAAATATATATGATATGTAATAATACTTTGGGCGGCAAAACCCTCGATTCACTCTCAAAATCAAATACGCACAAGCAAGCGGAGGAAACGAGGCGGCGCGAAGCACTTAAGAGCCTTTTTCCTTTAGGTCGTGAAATACAACCGCCTTATACCCACCTTATAGTTTGTATTTTCAAAATCAAGCTTCACGAAAGTATTTATCTATTTTTGCCTTTTTTCTTTGGTTTGAGATTCGAATACAATGATTGGGTAATGACCTCCCAAGTCAAGGTTGTGATTTCTCACGTATTTGTAGTACTTGTGAATTTATTGTTCTACGTATACAATATAGTAATAATATTCACACAAAAACCGAAAAACGATAATACGTATTAGTAGAGTGCTACTAATACAAATACTATTATGGCTAATATAAAAAACAACAATTGTTCAATTCAAAACACAACACGCCTCACCGGTAGCGGCGCCAAAAATTGATGTAATGTTTTTGCAACCCTTTAGGAAAAGAGAGGCAAAATAGTGGTAAGCGTTAAGTGTCGGTTTAGGAAAACCAAGCACTAATGACCAAATAAGTTCGTTTCCCAAGGAGGCACGTGTGTTGTGTAATGAATGATGATTAATGTTTGTGATTATTAACAAGAAGTAAAGAGAATAGATGAGAAAGAAAGAATTGACGGTTACGAAGACGGATTAAACTAAGACGAAAAAGCGTTCACGTAAAACCGTAAAAAAGTGCAAAAATAAAAATTTTAACCTAAAAATTCCTAAAAATTACTAAAACTCCACAATAAAATTCTAAGAGTTTACAAAAAATCCAAACTTGCTAAAACCTTTTAATTAATTAAATAATGACTTTTTAATGCTAATTAAAGCCCTAAAAATCACAATTAATTATTAAAAAGCCCTAAACAAGATTTTATAGTTTGTAAACCTCAAAAATAACCAAATTAAGCTAAAAAGTATTTTTAAAAATTTTAAAACCAAATTAAACTATTTTAAAACACTTAAAAACTATTAAAATCTATTAAAACTTAAATTAATTCTAGAAAATAAATGAAAAGCCTAAAAACTATTTGGAAAGTGACAAAACTCCTAATTATGTGTTTACAATCTAGGAAAAATGAAAAAAGTAGAAAAAACAAACTTTCTATTTTTAGTAATAAAATAATATTAAAATATTCAAAAAAATAAAAAGTTTATAAATAAATTCGAAATAAAAAGTTTTAACTAATTATCTAAATACGGCTAATAAAAAAAAGATAAAAAATAATTAAATAAAGAGAAAAATGAAAACTTAGTGCTGAAAAATCCTAAACCTAATATAAGTCCTAGGAAAAATAAAGCTGAGCTAATAAGCTTAATGAATAAGCCAAAATGGCTCAAATAAGCTACGGATTTTATTTAAATAGCCCAACTCAATACTGCTTAAGTCTATTGTGTTGGAGAGGTATAACGTAAAAAACCATCCGGATCACTGGTAAACACGTTACATCTCCGAAAGGGAGGTCGCGTGTTCGAGCCCAGGCCAGGTGAGTTTTTTTTTTTCTTTTTAACTTTTTAAAACTAAAACCCTGTTACTCTTAACTCACAAAGACACAAACACAAACCAATTTTAACCAAGATTAAAGCTAATTTAGTGAAAAACGTGCCCAGTATGTTTTTAGAAAACTCAAAGAATTTAAGTTTCTTCACTTGTGAACTTTAGACAAAGAGGACTTGATCTTTGGGATTGGGTGGTGTTTTGATTGGACAAAAGGCACCCTTGTATTCTGTTGAGTACAAGGAGTCACTGGAATGCACAAAAAACACAAGCACAAAGCAAAAATCAAGCAAGAATGCACACTAAATGTCTTTGATATATCTATATGCTAACTGATGAAAATTTGACCAAGTTATATGCACAAATATGAGTTTCAAAAGCTTAAATCATGCACACAAACTAATAAGCTAGCAAGAAATTGATACACAAATCTTAGATGGCCTATAATCTAACAGCTTAACAAACTTTATTGCACAATTTCACACAAATGAGCAGAAAAATGAAGTGACTGATTTTTGCTAATTTTCTCAAACTTTTATCATGCAATTTTGACTGAGACTTCTCTAAACTGAAAACCTAAGCAACCTACAACCTATTTCTACCCTATGGAATGTTTCAAACAGGTTTTTAACCTTTCTTTCAATAACTTAGCTAACATGCATATCCAAACACTCCATTATAAATTGAAAATCATTTTTAACAAAGCAAATGGTTTCAAATTCACCCAAACTGATTTCTAACAGTCCTAAACATGCATAACACACATAAATCAGTAAAATCAAACCAATAAGCAAGTAATCAAACAACTTAGCACAAAATTCATACCAAATCACCAATAACTGAATATTGAAAACAAGGTCAAGGATTTACCTTGAGGGACTTACATCCAAGTCCCTCAGTGACTGTATGTCACCTCCAATAGGCCCGGGCCTATGCAGGACCTTGGACAAATCAAGCTCAAACAAACCTGCCAAGAAGAATTGAAAAAAAACAAGCAATAACAATACACTTCCTGAATTTTTTCAAACTTTTTAAAACCTTTTGAAAAACCTTTTCAATACTTCTCAAATATGTTACTTTCAAAAACACCTTAATCCTACAACTTACAATCCTGGAAAATCAATCTTGAAACAAGATTTCACCAAGTGAAATCAATGTTTCAGAAACTTGACAATAATTTTGAAAACTCAAAATTACTTCAACAATGATAATGGAACTCAGTATTCTAGCTTCTCAATCACTTACCAACTTTTAAAAACAAATAAAAGGAATTATATTTTCTCAAAAATCACCAACTTTATAAATTTTGTAAAAAGGGATTACAATGAGAGAGCTAAAAAACTGGAACCAAAGTATATGAGCACATACCACTCATATATATACTAGTCTACTGAACCTTCTAGTATTACAAGAATAAAAGTAAACCCTAGTAGCTAAAAATCCTAAAATGCCTTTGAAAGTCTTCAAACTTGGTCAAAATTCTTGTCTTCCCGAGAATTACCTTCAAGTACCTGAGATAAAACATGTTAAAATAAAAGGTCAGCGATAACGCCGAGTGAATTCATAGAGTTTAATAAATTCCATCAATATAACTTTGGTATAAAATTATTACCAAAAATCATTTCGTACAAATCATTGTAATAGGCCATAAAATAGCCAAAGTCATTTTATACAAATCCTTATCGAAAATCATAATATAGGCATTTGCCTTAAAAATCATTATACGATCCAATGTCGTAAAAACATCATACAATACGTTTTATAACGTTGTATAGATTAAATAAAAATCGTTATATGTATATGGTTATATAAAACCAAAACACGAACATAATATCAATAGTATGACCCCGTATTGCTAGTCAGGCAATACATCGTAATTCGGTGCGTATAGCAGTATTTCGTTAATTGGATGATTATAAGCCGCATGACATTGTTACCTTACTACAACAAACAATAGGTAGCTAACCCGAAACTCATTTGCCCATCTAAAACAGCGTGTCGTCACAATAATCACGCTTAGATAAATCTTCTCATACATAAATTCGCTTACCAATCAATGTGGCACGACGGGGATCAACCGTCAAGGCGCGAACTGGGGTGATCGTCCCCAAATAGTACTATTATATGCATAAGCGTCTACCAAATCCCGGTAGTTCATAATTCATGCTAATGGAACTTTTAGTGACATAACTTAACTTTAATAATCCATTTCATTTTATCTATCGGGTCATTTAATCATTTATCGGGTCATACAATCATTCGGGTCCAAATCAATAAACAGACAATCGGGACAAATAGTTTCATAATTCATAAAAACTAACATGTTATCTCCCTCGCGGGTTTATAAAACATTTCATAAAAACATTTAAAAGAGTGCGAGGCTATGAACTCACGTTGATGTGGGAAGGCGGTTATCGGCGATTCAGATGTACGGTACATGCTTCAATC
Organism: Glebionis coronaria; assembly: GCA_025667525.1. Lineage (NCBI taxonomy): Eukaryota > Viridiplantae > Streptophyta > Magnoliopsida > Asterales > Asteraceae > Glebionis > Glebionis coronaria. Next base: position 319,709,901 of record CM046877.1, on the reverse strand, counting down.
ACGGAAACCTAGACAAATAATACTCGTCTTAGACTCTTGTCCAATGACTTTATAAAAATAACAATTATGTATACATATGATGATTTTATATATATTATGATCAAGTGGGTTTACATATTCTCTTTTACTCATTTTAGTGTTTATGTGTTGGTAACTTCTTACTAGTTTACTAGTTTTACCTATTTACGTGTTTTAGGTCCAATAAGCCTATTATAAGTTCATTAACTTGTATTAATCCATTTCATACTTGTATTATCAGTATTTATACTTTACATGTTGGGCCCAAATGGGTTAAGCCTAATAAATAAGTTTATAAGTGTTTTACCAAATTAGTCGGGTTTATTGTCCATTAAGGCTACTTTGGCCCGTTAATGTCTATATGTTGTAAAGATCGGGTTTTATCGATTTTTACTTGTTATATATGTTTATAAATCAGTATGTGAGTTTATAAAAGTTTACATTAGACGGGTCCAACCGTCTAAGTTTTATTTAACAAAAACGTTAATCTTTCGGTTTTAGCCGAAAAGACGTAAAACTTAGTATATAGTTTTTATAACTTATAAAACTCACCAGACTATCATTTTTATATAATGTCCATTTATTTATCCTTAAGAATTTTTATATAAATGAAATTTATAAGTTAGTGGGTTTTAATTCACATTTTATACTATATTAGTTTGAGTGCTTATATAATACTATTAAACATTAATTCTTCAAAATCTGATTTTTAGTTTCATCTTCACCATTTTTATCATATCTTGAGTTCTATAAGGAGATAGAAGCTCATTATTGGATGGCATAAACTTCATATTATGTGCTACAAATAAGTTAGTTATAGCTACTGCTCATTCCATGTCTAACTATCCTTAACAGTCCCTACAAAACAGACTATTCAGATTGGTACACTAATCTTGTTTTGATCATATCTCACTCATTTTGATGATTCCATTGCATGGCCAACTCTCACATGTGTATGACATCTAACACTTACTGTAAATGGATTCCACCATGAAATTTTATCAGTTCATAACTTGGTTACTTACTGTTTTTATACAGCCAACAATTTAAGCAAGATTTTAGCCTTGTTTCTTATGGTTTTTCATCTTTTTAATCATATTTATCAACACTTGATCCCCACACAATATTTTTATCATCATATATTCATCATATAAATATACAATAAGAAAGAAAATACATGATTACATAATCAAAATAAAAAGAGGATAGGAAGAACAATCTCTATACCACCAAAGTGATGAAAAGATGGGGTTGATGATGAACAAGACTTGGTTTTGGGTAACCAATCTTATGAGATATCAACATCACTTCTAGGATCACCAAGTATTTGTAGATTCCTCAAAAAATCATCCCTTGTTCTTCATGAAAACTCCTTGAGAAATCAGCCCCAAACTCCCTTGAAAACTCCTTTTTACATGTTAAGATCACCTCCAATCTTTATAACTTCAATGGGTTTTCATCATATGTAAATTATACATATGATTTATGATTGAATCAAGATCAAATGGAGGTTGTTTTGGGTGAATATGGGACGAAAATAAGAGAGAGAGATGAGAGAAATTAGTGGGTTTGCATGTATGTTTTTGTGAGGAAATGGTTTAGCAAAGTGGTTTAGGGAAAATATATACAAGTGTTAAGCTTCCTTGTGAAGCTTTTGACACATCATTGATGTGGTGGAGCTGCCTTAGCCTTCCCATATTAGTGGGGTGGGGCAAAACTTATTTTGTCTCATCCCACTAATTTACGGGTATTCCTCGATTCTAGTTTCATCGATTTGCGTGCCCTCGGGTCGTTTTATGAAAAACGTTTTTATAAATTATGATTCAACGGCACAAAACGAATCTAATAAAAATTGTTTCATCAAAAACGGAGTTCAAAAACGTAAATACGTAATCCTAAGGTTTTAGGTTTAATCGTAAAGGACGTTAAATTAAAATCGTAAGTCCTAATCTCTTCTCGTAAATTCGTGAGTTTATGAACCAACACAAATTTAAAATTCCAAAATAATATTCACGGATAAATTTATTTCCTGAAATGTCGGACTGTCACCAAAACAGTGTATGTAAACGTAAGCACGTAACGTAGAATCCTCCGGTTTAGACGTAGTCGATGCTACTTCAAGACGTAAATCCAAATTTCTTCCCAAGAATAAGTGAGTTCATAATATAACATTAAAATAATGTTTTTAAATAATACTTGAGAATAAAATATCAACCATAAATTGACGGATTGTCACAGCATTTACCCCTAACAGGATCTTTGTCCTCAAAGATCATCTTATCTTACTACTCGCTTTTTATAGAGTTAAAGCCATGTGGGTATTTCCTCCACATTCGGTCTTTTCTCACAAGTGTAATCCATTACAAAACGCGAGTTTCATCAAACATAACTACGGGAATAAGATCAGGCTTAATGTTGACTTACTTTCTCTATCCATGATGTTCACGGGTTTTTGATGAATGCAACTTTTCGCCGATCTAAACTTCATCAAGAAGAATTCAGATTTTCACGAAACATAATTCACGCAGCTCTTGAAGTCCTAGGGTAGATCCAGCTTATATGCCTTTCAAACCAATCTTTTACATCATCTCAATGGTCCCATACAACGGGGACTTATATCCCATGATCTTTCAGATCATCAATTCATTTTTCCATGGTTAAATTTTTTTTGCCATAACTTCGCTACCCATTTGGCACTTCAAGATCTACATTTTATATTCACATAACCTCTTGCCCACTACCGGCAGTCGATAATCAGATCCTAATTTCAACAATCATTTCAGGTCTCGCGGGTCGAGTATTTTGTAAGGTTAGGTTCGCCATTATAGGAAACCTTAAACCTAAAAGACATGTCCAACTCACAATGGGTGTATGTCGGGTGTCTTCATCTCAACTCCTGCTTACAGATGCTCTAATATAAAAATCCTAACAACATTCGATCTCGATCCTAATACGATAATTATCAATGATAATCATTCCTAAGGAAAGCGATTATATGGTTTATTACCAAAGGTCAATCATTCAAGCATAAAACATCACTTATAGTATTTGGTATCGTTACTTTACCTCATCCCTTCGACTGGGGTGGTACACAGTACTCTCATCAAGATTCGTTCTCAATGACTTCTGAGCAAATCTCTAGAAATTCTATGCGAAGAGAGGATCTTGATAGAGATGATCGATACAGGCACACCATGTTTACACAACTCCTTTAAATACAAAAGAGTCAATTTCTTCATCAAGAATCTATCATTAACAGGAATGATATTAGCAGATTTGGTCAGTCTGTCGACGATGACCCAAATCGAATCAAATTCAGATGATGACCTTTGCGATAGCTAGACGTTTACTAATGTATGAGGCGGTGTCTGCCTTCATAATTTGCCATTAGTACAACTTCTTCTGATAACGATACATTAAATCAGAAATGACAGGAATAGAATACTTATACTTACAAGATTTCAACATGACTAAATCTTAAAATCCTCCATATTAGGCAACTACAAGTGGCCTTTTATACATTTAACGCTACCGGCTTCTCAATTCTAATGGTTCACATTAGCCGCGAACCCCTTTTATTATCTATATTATCCTTTCTTACAATCATCGTTTATTTTTTTATATTGTTCGGCAATTTATTTTGCACCTTCATTATTAAGGAACATGTCCTAATTGGTTCTTTATCTTTTCTACATAATGTGTCAGTATCTATTTTCACCTTTCTGATGAAATAATTATCATGTCCACAATTCACTCAGATATTCTTTCTTCATATTTTCTAAGTTTTAGTTTCGTCTCAACTATCATTTTTATCAGTTTTGCTCAATCCGACGTTTAAAGCGTCGATAATTACTACAAGTAAATTAATAATAAATATTAAGTTTTTATGAAACGTAAACGTTAAAAGTTTAAATTTCTTAGTTCGACCAATTATAAAAATGTTCAAAACAAATTTGAATTTAATTAACAAGATTTTTGTTGATTTATCGAACATAATTAAAATATTTAATAAGATCCGTAAATGTTCGAAAAACCTTTGTTTATACTTTGGTCAAGATTTTCTTAGTTAAAAAGCAAAAATTGTCATTTCAAATTTTAAGTCATGGTTTAAATGTTTTCCTCAATCCTTCTTAAGTTGTCTTAAGGTATGCAAAAACATTTACCCCTAAACAGGAGTTTAGTTAAATTTTTTGGTTATAAGGGAATAATCCCTTAAAAATCCTTTGTTAAAACATTTGTCAAAACATATTTCCATTTTCTTTTTGGTAAAACCCAAAATCTTAAAAGGGCTCTTAATCTTTGAAGAGTCAATATATTCCATTATCTATTAATCACATGGTCAATTAATATAAAAGATTAAGTCTTAAATCACATGTAAATTATTCAAGGTACAAGTTTCAATTGTTCGGCCAATTTAGGGCAATCTATAAATAATTACTAACTCCTTCTTATACTTAAAAACAAAAAAATAGTCCTTAATGATCACAAGCATGAATTTATCAAATTACAGCCTACACACGTGATTCACAAAATTTATGAATGCTACATGTGTATTAGTCAATCCAAACGACATAACATGAAACTCATAATATTCATTACAAGTTCTGGATGTAGTGATTGGAATAGATAATCTTCTTCGCAGACGCGAAGTTGATAATAACCATGCCGTGGATCTAATATTTAAAACATACGCTAGAACCTTGTAAATGATCGAACAAATCTTCCATTTCGAGTTATGGATATCGTTTTCGATTGTCAATTTACTCAGTTCACAGTAATCTATAAATATAAGGAATGCTAACACCATAGCTCTTCATGAGGACGAGCTTGGTAGAATAAAATCTTTCTCCGACAACTCCCTCAGTTGTACGGTAATTCCTTTAATTCAGATGGTGCTGACGTACAGTGCACAAGCCACAGGTGCAGCATCGGGAATATAATCAATACCAATTTCAACTTGCCTTAATGGCAAAAGTCTAGGTAATTTACCAACAAATACCTCCTAAAGTTTCAGATAACAGAAACATCTTTTAATAAAATCATATTATGTTCTTCTAGATTACAATATCAATAACTAGTTCACAACCATTCATGGTATAATTTCAAGTCTAAATGCAGGATATGGTCATCATCACTTTTGATAATCAACATCTTATTATTTAAGGGAATTCTATTCGAGTTCCCATCAATTAAGACAATGTCGTCATGTCATAATCAATCAATCCGTTCTACTGGCACTATCAACTTTCCAGTTTTATTGCCATCGATAAGATGTGAACTTCTCAAAAGACTAATAATAACTCATAATCCTTCACAAGTTTAAGGATATCTGGAGACATAACTAACCTTAAAAGAGTAAGGTCAACGCATAATCTACGGGAGAGAAATTCAAATCAGATACATACGAAAACATTTAACGAATATGAATATATCCCATGTTTTCATAATTTGAGTACGCATTCGAAAGCTCCTCGGATCGTTACCCAGGTGATTGTAGTAAAATACGACTCTTGTTTAGGAAAACAAAAGAACGTATAAGAGCGGTAAGTATTAAGTACGACGGTTTAGGAAAACCGTGCACAAATGACCCAATCACTTAAAAGAGAGAAAAAGTTCGTTTCCCAAGGAGGTATATGTGTGTGAATTAATTTGTAGTTATTTGAGATTAATATTAAGAGAATGGGGATGAGAGGATGAAAAGACGGATACGTTAAAATTAAACTACGACGAAAACGTAAAGCCGTAGAAAAACTACTCAAATTAAAAATTATTTACTAAGACCAAAAACAAAATCAATAATTAAAAAGACTAAAAACAAGTCAATAATAATATAAATAAAGACAAAAATCCAACCAAGATATTTTAAAACCTTTTATTAATTAAATATTTAATTTTAAATGCTAATTAAAGCCCTAAAATTAAATATAACTAATTCAAATGTCTAAAATATGATTTTGTTGAATAATCACTTGACTTATATTATTATAAGACTAAAAAGTAATTTTCTAAAAATTAAAAGCTATTAAAACTATTTTTAAAACTCTAAAAATGATTTAAAATGATTAAAAACTTATTAAACTTAAAATAATTATAAAAATAAATCTAAAAGCTAGAAAATTATTCTAAAAATGGAAATAGTCCTAATTAATGATAAAGAACCTAAGAAAAATGAAAAAGAAAGAAAAATAAAATTTTGAAATTTTAATATTAAAATAATATTAAAATAATGCTAAAAATAAAAAGTTTCTAAAATTTATTCTAAAAAATTTCTAAAAATCCTAAATAATATAACTAAGAGAAAAACACAAATTAGAGCTCCTAAACCTTTTTTAATAATTTTATAAAAATCTTTAAAGTTTATAAAAAACCTTAAAATAATATAAAATTAAAAATTAAAGTTTATAAAACCAAAATAAGATGTAAATCTCAAGTTATATATTAAAAAGCTAAAAACCATTTTTCCTAAAAATTAAAAATCTTTTTGGTATTTTTTATTGATTTAATAAAATACGTCTATTAAATAATTCCTAGAAAATAAACTAATAAAAGGAAAATTAAGAAATTAGGCTAGAAAAATCACAAATTTAATAAAGATCCTATGAAAAATAAGCCAAACCAAATAAGTCAAATAAATAAGCTGAAAATGGATTAAAAAGCTACGGCTTATGTTTTTAAGCAAGAAAGAAGAAAGTGGTTAAATTTAAAACCACACAACCTCTTACCAGTCAAAGTCCCTAGGGCAGCGGTAAGAGGTGTGTGTTGTGAGCGAGAGGTCGTGGGTTCGAGGTGTGCTAACCCCCCCCCCTTTTGCTCAATTTTTATTTTTTTATTTTTTAACTTTTCCAAACCAAATGGTGACCTTAATAAGCTTATAATCCAACTCCAATACCTTTTAGCCAGGATTAAACAAGAATCAAGAAAAAATTGTGGACAGTTTAAGCTAGAACAAAGCAGATTGGCTTTGTGTTCTTGGTTAACTCACAAGTTACTAAAGCCAAGAGGAGCCTGGCTTATGGCTTATTTGATGGTGATATTTGTGGACAAAAGGCACCCTTGTGCTTATTTAAGCACAAGGAGTCAATGATAAAACACAAATAAGCACTAGCACATACAGATGATCAAAACAAATGCACAAACAGGCAAAACAGATGCACACCAAAGCCTATGTCAAGTTTCTGTGACAGATTTGGGGGGGTCTGTGGGCTTAATGAGCTATGACTTGCACCCTAGTGATCTTCAAGCACTCAGATTAAGCATACATACTCACCAAATTGTACTCAAACAATGATAATAACAAAATTAACCTAACCTTTAACAGTAATCAAAGATTTAGCATCAAAATGAGGCAAAACAAGCAGATTTTACCCTTATGCAGATTTTAAGACTATTTTTTCCTTCTAAATCACACAAGCTTGTTCCAAAACCTTCTAATCTTACTTACCAAATAACTAAAAACCTATCCTAACCTGATTTAAACCTTCTAACACCTTTTAAATCCACTAATCAAAACAAATACCCTGCTAAACCTTATAGCCAAACACCCTTTAAGATTTTGAAAACCAACTTTTTTCAAAACAACACCTAATAAAACTTATGAAAACTGAACCAATTAACATCTATCATGCATATTAACTTAAATAAACTCAAATCCAACAGCTTTTTCAAACAAAGAACAACTAATCAAAGAAATCACACAAACTTGGAATTTTCTGAAATTTTTCAAGAGTAAAAGAAATTTACCCAAGGACCCTTACATCCAAGGGTCCTAGTGGATGCACATCCACCTCCCTACCAGCTGGGGCTGGTGCAGAACAACTATCAACAACCTTTCAACACCTGTTTATAACAAATCAAAAAAAAAACAAGATGATACAAGCATATATATATTTTCTGTTTCTTTTTTTTTTTTTTAAACACTTCCAAAACCTTTTTAATCCTTCTTAATACGTTTAAATATCACTATTTCACCAAACTTAATGAGCCTCTAACACAAAATCTTTGGAACAATTCTGACCAAGCAAATCAAGTTTTCAAAACCCTTTTTATCAAAAACTTGAAATTCTTAAAACACAAGCAAATAGTGGAACTCAGAATAAGCAATCAAAACTCACCAACTTTTTAAATAACATAAAAGGAATTATAATTTCTTTTAAGAAAAACACCAAACTTTATATTAAGATTAAAAAAAGGATTACACGATTTGATTGCTAAAACTGGAACAAGGGACATCCACATACTGGAGCCTCTATTTATACTACTCTATAGAAGAGCCTAGAAGACTAAAAACACAAACCCTAACAGTAGAAAATCCCAAAATTGCCCTTAAAGCATCTAGACGATTTTTGTGATTCAAGTTGTCCTTTTTGATCTCATCCATCCATTTTTGCTTTGGGAGAAAGCAAATCATCCTAGCTGTTGATATTGGACACGTATTAGTGCTTGGAGCCCAAGGCGTTTTCCTATTGGTGGAATGGGAATTGGGATTTTGGAACACACGCGTGGGATTGGGGTGTTTTTGTGTGGGAAGGGTTTTGGGTGGTGTGAATTAAGCGTGTGCTAAGTGAATTGGTTTTTAACCCAAGATTAAGTTGGGTAAAAACTGGGCTGGTAAAAGATGTACAGTAAACATTTAGATCGGATATTGGGGGAACTTTAAGTGTTAGGCGCCATTTCTTTTTAAATCTTTCACTTTGTGCACTTTAAGTCCTTGTGGTTTGGATTTTTTGGCAAACAAGGTTTTAAGCCCTAAAAACGAATTCTGCTTTGTTAATATCTTTCAAGACTTTACACTTTTGGCACCAACTTGGGAAAAAGGTTATCAAAGGGTTATTTTTGACATTTTTGGATAATTCAGGGACTGAACTTGGACAATCTTGATCTTCAAATGTCTTCTTTGTGTCTTTCACTTTATGAGGGACCATAATTGGCAATTTGAAATTGTTGAGGGACTAATCTTGCCATTTCTTCAAAGTTGAAGGACCTTTTTGCAATTTTGACAAACTTAAGGGACCAAACTTGTAATTATCAATATACAAGGGTTTTAAGTGTCATTTCTTCATAGAATGAGGATCAATCTTGTTTGTCTTCAAGTCTTCAAGGGTATTTTGATGAAAATTCCATGATTAGGGCCCGGTTCATTGTACGGCTTCGTTTCTCGTGTTCGTTTTTCCTTGTATCTTGTGATCTTTTGTCTTTTTCACGATATCCATACCTAAAATACACAAGTAAACGAACACAAGCATATATATGGTATTTTATGACATTTTTATGCTTTTAAAGCCCGAAAAGAACGATGAGATCATGTATAAATGCCATCTCATCACTCCCCCATACTAAGCCATTGCCGTGCCCTCACGCAATGCTAGAATAAAGTATCTAAGCATCACCAAAGTTCAATTTTATTAACCTTTATTGAAGAGTAAAAGACTTGCAACATACTACGATGATGTGTAAAGACATAAGGTATGATTTTCATAATAATGTGACTTTTAGGGTCTAAGAATAGAAACAAGTTAATGTCCCTTAGAGTAAATTTCGTCATCCTTGATTGTCATACATTCCATGCTAAGTGCAAAAACAAGATCATTGTTGGTACAAGTCACAATGCTAACACTACTCATACGTTCAAATTGTGTAATACTTTTTCTCCCCGCAATCCTAGTTATTATAAAAGGAAATGGGTTACTAGCATTTTTTATCTATTTGTCATGGATCACAAGTGATTCATATTGACTTATTTGAGTAGTTATTAGTCCGAAAGCAAAGTAGCACGATTTGATCAATAGTTAGCCGAAGGACAAAATCTTTTAAAACGGCTTCTCGTGTATCTCCTTAAGTTCATATCTTGGCATAACTCGTTTCACGATTTGAGACCTTTCTCGGACCGATATTTGGCATGTACTTCATACTTCAAATCTTGGGAAGACGTTCTCGAAATTATGGTCTTCTCTTCATATAATTGAAATTTCTTCACTTGACGTTTTTGAGAGATTCTTCATATAGGACCACGACTTCATCATTTTTCTTCAATCTTTACTTTGGATTTTGATATACAACGATCCGCCTCCTTTTCGGACTTGGATATATTTATCCTCATACCTTGTTAGGGTCTTTTTGGATAGACTTTCTCCATTCTTTAGGGGAGTAATTGCTTCTCGTCGTGTGTCTCGATCCTTCATATTGATTTTGGAATAATGATACTTCACATCATCTTTGGATCTTTAGCAAAAATAGAGCTCCTCATTCCTTGTTAGGGCCTTTTTGGATGATCGCCAATCTTCGCGTCCCGCTTCAATAAGTTATGCCTTGGCTATGAACTCTATTCAACCCCGAGCAACTTTTAAACGATCTTGCGCTAGAGGCTAAGTAACCTTTCAAATCGTACGACCTTACTTATTGCAATTATGATTTATTCCTAATGCATTGATCTTATGGGAAGAAAAAGCCACAATTAAAAACATATGAGTTTTTGAAAGAACACTTTCATGTTCTACGTTTAGCATGATCACTTGTCTAACTCTATCATTTCTCGTTCTTCACTATATAAATACCTCTAATTAAAGAGACTCGTGAATACTTAGCCATGCAAGTCAAAATTAAGCCAAATTTGGATTAGCTTTCATTAAGACTATATCAAATCAAAGTTTTGGGTTTTCAAGCCACCTATAGGATCTTGCACTTTCTTGGACTTTTTCAAGTTTAGAGAATGCGTTTTAAAGTTCCCTTGATAAGTGACTTTCTAGAATCAATTATAGGAACTTGCGAAAAGTTCTTGTTCTTAACCCGAATGAATTAAGACTTTCGCGTTTTAAAGCTCCCTATATAAAAGTCTAGCAAAACTTAAATTGAGCGGGTTAAGGAATGTAAATGGCTCCAAATGCCCATCAAGTCAAAAATTAACTCTTATTCTACCCATCGGAAAATATACATTCGTGTCTTAAAAACACTTATGAAAACTAAGAAAAATTTTAAAATTTGGCCATTTTTAGCCTTATTAGCAAAACAAAACATTGAAAATTGGAAAACGTGAGGCCGTAGCAAAGCAAGTACCTATTCACCCCCCCATACTAAAAGTAAACATTGTCCTTAATGTTTCGAGTCTAAAGGTGGAGCACCCCCATACTAGAGACGAAGAGTCGAATGCTTAGGATCTAGCATGGAAAGGGTGATCAACAATATATCTAAAGCCGTTTATTAATTATGCTAAAAGATAATTGTTAGAACAATAAAGGATATGTCATGGAATCGTGAAAAACTTCTTCAAACGAACGATGGAGGCTCACGTAAACGAACACGAGAGTCTTCAATCGTAGACGATGATGATGATCTAGATAACACAATCACAAACAACCACGAGACAACGAGTTGGAAGGGTACAAGTCCCCTTATTAGTGAATATAAAAGATAAGCATGGGATCTCCCCCACGAGGCACCTCGTTTTTGATTACCGAGTCATGAGCTCGACTCGATCCCCTCAAAATGTGAACATTTAGGGAAATCAAGGTGTGGTCAATTTTTGGTGGGGCTTACATGATAAACAAGGCCCAAAAAGCAACCGGTATAAAGGACTAAGTCCTTAAATGATGCAAAATACCGGGGTCGAAGATGGCGTTCTCGTTTCCATTGGAAAAATAAATTAACACCACTCCAACATGTGCCATAAACTCAAAGAGTTTGAAGAAAATAGATGAGAAGTAGAAGGGTGAGACAATTGGTAAGACAAACGTTTGAGCTACTCGAGGTAGACTCGCACCAAGCAAATAGATATAGTTTCCATTTATTGCATCGGTGGAAGACCGAGATTTCCCTTTATATAAAATTCCGGGATCGAAAATCTCGTCCTCGGTGGACAAGGATGAGGGAACATAAGGGGCTTCCCTCATACTAGAACCACACAAAACATCGTCAAGAGGAGTAGACGAGTTTGTAGTACTCAAAGCACGCGGTGATGACGGAGTTAGATTTGTAGAAAAATCAATTAAATCAAGTTTAAGATCATTTCCTTTTTTATCTTTTGAACTCTCCTTATAAAAACCCTTTTTGATTATGTCGAAAATATTCGGTGTCTCTAAGACGATGTTAGTCACACTAAAAATTCTCACGTTTTGAAACCGTTTTGGTTTTGGTGGTGGCAAGTTCTTAAAACGTTTATCGACGAAGAAAACCTCCCCATTGGGGTCAACATATTCATCATCCGAAAGATCTTCCGTAGAAACCGGCAACTTATCAACACTTTTCAAGAATGAATGTTCGAGATGAGGCGAAGGATTTTTCGATTCAAGTATTGATGGTTTCTTCTTTGTAGGCTTTGCACTCATAACCTCCATCGGCGGAGGAAATGGTAAATTGTTTTTGGCGACATTCCCTAAAACTCTTGGTGAAAATTCTTTGCAAACGACATTGGTCGAGTCACCATGGTTTAAAGTTGCAATAGAATATACATGAGAAAGATTGGAGTTTTGTGTTGCATTGATGACAAGTTCTTCTTCATTGAAACGAAGGGTGATTTTTCGAGCATGAACATCGATAAGTGCTCTTGATGTATCCAAAAATGAACGACCCAAAATGAGAGGAACTTTTCGATCGATAGGAATGTCTACAACGATAAAGTCAACGGGATAGTAAAACTTTCCGACTTTAACGAAAACGTCCTCGGCTACTCCACATGCCATGATCGTAGAATGATCGGCCATCTCGATGGACATGTTCGAAGGAGTAAGAGCCGGAAGCGAAAGCGATTTGAAAATCTCGAGAGGCATTAAATTAATACTAGCGCCAAGATCGGCCAAGGCGTAGCATTCCTCCATATCTTGTATTGCACACGGAATCAAAAATTTACCGGGATCACCGACTTTTTGTGGTATGCGGCTTAGAAAAACCGATGAACAACTAGACGTTTGTTGTAACTTTTCTTTGTTGTTTAGCATACTTTTGAAGTTTGCGGCGAATCGAGGCATCATGATTAAAGCATCGGCAAAACTTATGTTAAAGTGTAGATCACGAAACATTTTCATAAATAGCTCAAATTGATAATTGTTCCGTTCTTGTGCTTTTTCTTTGTTACGTCTCGAAGGGTAAGGTAAAGGTGGTGTGGGTTGGTCATTAGGCAACGGCCTTGGAAACTCGGGTTCCACAATTGGTGTTGGTTCAACCGTAGGTGTGGTTTGAGCGGTACTTCGTGGGATTGTAATGTGCTCCTTTTCGACCATCACCTCGGGTTCTTTCTCGATTTCCTTCTCCTTAGAAGTACTTGGACGAGAGATTGGTTCTTTGAAAGTTTTACCACTTCGTGTAGCAACAACTTTCAATTCTCCCCTCGGGTTGTTAATGGTATCACTAGGAAGACCACCCGAAGAAGAGGGCTTACACATGATTGCTTCAAACATCTTAGCCATTCGGTCCTCAAATTTTGATTGCCTAGCATCCGCTTTCAATAACTCTTGCTTAATCTCATGTTGCCCTAATTCCATCTTTTGTTGGTTTTGTTGAAGACGTTGGACATTTCCTTCCATTTTGTTTGCATGAGTTTTAAGTTCATTAGCAAGTTCATTTTTAAGCTCATTTTTCAACTCGGACCTTAAGCTAATCATCTCACGTTGCATATTATCAAATTTAGCATCATTTGCTTTTGCATAATCCAAAAATTCTCCTTGCAAATTTTTCGTGTGAGCATTTTGAAAACCTTGTGTAGTGTTTTGAAAATCACGGTTTTGATTTTGATTAGAGATTTGTCCATTCCCACTTTGATAATTCCCTTTGTTGTAATTGCGTGTGTTGCCTTGGTAATTACCTTGGTTGTTGTTTCGATAATTATTAACATTTTGGTTTGGTGGAGCTTGATTTGGACGAGAACCTTGGCCGTTTTGGTTGTAAGTTCCCGTTGCTACATAAGCACTCGAAGTGTTACCATCCGCGGTAATGCACTCGGAAAGATCATGAGCTCCTCCACAAGATAAACAACTCTTAGCAACCGCTTTAACCGAAGCGGAATTGGAAGCTTCTTGAGCCTTCCAATGGGACATTAGATTAGCAAATCTATCAAAAAACCGATTTTCCTCATTAGCTTCATCATGTAAGGCATTAATGCTACGAGACGATTGTGACGAAGATGACGAACCCATATTGGCAACACTCGGTGTGTTACGAGGGCTATAAACCTTAGATCGATTTTCAATGATTTGTAAAGCCTCATTTGTCGTCTTGCACAAAAAATTACCACCCGCGGCGGCATTCAAATAATCTCGTTCATGATCATTAAGCCCATTATAAAAAGTATCAATTTGATGCAATTCCGAAAAATCATGGTGAGGACATTCATGTAACATCTCTTTAAATCGTTCCCATGCCATTGAAAAACTTTCATTGTTACGTTGCACAAATCGTGAAATCTCATTTTTTAAGTGTGTTGTTTTAGATGGTGGAAAAAACTTGTTCACAAACTTAGAAACGAGATCGGCCCATGTCAAAATCGAATTTGGCGGTTCTTTCTCGAGCCAAATTTTTGCGGGTCCATCCAACGAGTATGGAAACAACATCATCTTAATGGCGTCATGTGGAACATCCTTGAATTTGCTAGTGGCGGTGAGACGGTTGAAATTCCTAATATGGTAATGCGGGTTGTCTTTCTCATGACCTCGAAACTTGTTTGCTTGCAACATCGACATTAAACCCGTCTTAATCTCGAAATTCTCCGCAAGGATGGCGGGAATAACAATGGCCTCTCCAAAACCCTCGGTGGGTGCTTGTAGCAACTCCATCATAGTACGATTAGCCATGACGACTTCTTGTTCTACAATAGGTTCAACAATTGGAGGTTCTTCAACAATCAACGATCCTTGATTTGCTTGCTTTTGAAGACGTTTACGAGCTCGTTTAGCTTGATTACGAGTGATCATAAACTTCACGAAGAATGGGAGGTGAGCAAAGAAGATTCTTTTTGGTTGTTTTGTGAATTTTCAATTTTTTTTTTTTGTGTTTTTGATGATATTTAATTTTTTTAGATTTTGGTGTATCTTCATAGACAACAATCTACAAAATCTCTCCTCGAATCAAACTCTTGATTAAAGAAGCCTCAAAGGAATGAAAACGATCACGTGGAGTGAACGCCTTCGAATGACTTTAGAACTTTGGTGAAAACCAAATTGTTCACGAGGGTTTAATCACAAAGAAAACCAAGCAAATATAGTATACGTAATAATACTTTGGGCGGCAAAACCCTCGATTAGCCTTTAATCTCAAAATATTCACAAGCAAGCGGGGAAACGAGGCGGCGCAAAGCACTTAAGAGCCTTTTTCCTTAGGGTATATTTTATAATACCCGCCTTATACCCACCTTATAGTTTGTATTTTTTCAAAATCGAGCTTCACGAAAGTATTTATCTATTTTTGCCTTTTCTTTTTGTTTGAGATTCGAATACAATAATTAGGAGATCAAATCCCAATTAAGGTTGTGTTTTCACACTTTTGGAGATATTGTATTTTGGTTGTGATACTTAATATAATATATTAATAATATTTCTACAAAAAAAACAAGAAAACCGATAATACGTGTTAAGGGAGTTCCACTTAACACAAATACTATTTATGGATAATATCAAAAACAAAAGTTTCCAAATTAAAACACGACACACCTCCCCGGCAGCGGCGCCAAAATGATTGTAGTAAAATACGACTCTTGTTTAGGAAAACAAAAGAACGTATAAGAGCGGTAAGTATTAAGTACGACGGTTTAGGAAAACCGTGCACAAATGACCCAATCACTTAAAAGAGAGAAAAAGTTCGTTTCCCAAGGAGGTATATGTGTGTGAATTAATTTGTAGTTATTTGAGATTAATATTAAGAGAATGGGGATGAGAGGATGAAAAGACGGATACGTTAAAATTAAACTACGACGAAAACGTAAAGCCGTAGAAAAACTACTCAAATTAAAAATTATTTACTAAGACCAAAAACAAAATCAATAATTAAAAAGACTAAAAACAAGTCAATAATAATATAAATAAAGACAAAAATCCAACCAAGATATTTTAAAACCTTTTATTAATTAAATATTTAATTTTAAATGCTAATTAAAGCCCTAAAATTAAATATAACTAATTCAAATGTCTAAAATATGATTTTTTTGAATAATCACTTGACTTATATTATTATAAGACTAAAAAGTAATTTTATAAAAATTAAAAGCTATTAAAACTATTTTTAAAACTCTAAAAATGATTTAAAATGATTAAAAACTTATTAAACTTAAAATAATTATAAAAATAAATCTAAAAGCTATAAAATTATTCTAAAAATGGAAATAGTCCTAATTAATGATAAAGAACCTAAGAAAAATGAAAAAGAAAGAAAAATAAAATTTTGAAATTTTTATATTAAAATAATATTAAAATAATGCTAAAAATAAAAAGTTTCTAAAATTTATTCTAAAAAATTTCTAAAAATCCTAAATAATATAACTAAGAGAAAAACACAAATTAGAGCTCCTAAACCATTTTTAATAATTTTATAAAAATCTTTAAAGTTTATAAAAAACCTTAAAATAATATAAAATTAAAAATTAAAGTTTATAAAACCAAAATAAGATGTAAACCTCAAGTTATATATTAAAAAGCTAAAAACCATTTTTCCTAAAAATTAAAAATCTTTTTGGTATTTTTTATTGATTTAATAAAATACGTCTATTAAATAATTCCTAGAAAATAAACTAATAAAAGGAAAATTAAGAAATTAGGCTAGAAAAATCACAAATTTAATAAAGATCCTATGAAAAATAAGCCAAACCAAATAAGTCAAATAAATAAGCTGAAAATGGATTAAAAAGCTACGGCTTATGTTTTTAAGCAAGAAAGAAGAAAGTGGTTAAATTTAAAACCACACAACCTCTTACCAGTCAAAGTCCCTAGGGCAGCGGTAAGAGGTGTGTGTTGTGAGCGAGAGGTCGTGGGTTCGAGGTGTGCTAACCCCCCCCTTTTGCTCAATTTTTATTTTTTTATTTTTTAACTTTTCCAAACCAAATGGTGACCTTAATAAGCTTATAATCCAACTCCAATACCTTTTAGCCAGGATTAAACAAGAATCAAGAAAAAATCGTGGACAGTTTAAGCTAGAACAAAGCAGATTGGCTTTGTGTTCTTGGTTAACTCACAAGTTACTAAAGCCAAGAGGAGCCTGGCTTATGGCTTATTTGATGGTGATATTTGTGGACAAAAGGCACCCTTGTGCTTATTTAAGCACAAGGAGTCAATGATAAAACACAAATAAGCACTAGCACACACAGATGATCAAAACAAATGCACAAACAGGCAAAACAAATGCACACCAAAGCCTATGTCAAGTTTCTGTGACAGATTTGGGGGGGTCTGTGGGCTTAATGAGCTATGACTTGCACCCTAGTGATCTTCAAGCACTCAGATTAAGCATACATACTCACCAAATTGTACTCAAACAATGATAATAACAAAATTAACCTAACCTTTAACAGAAATCAAAGATTTAGCATCAAAATGAGGCAAAACAAGCAGATTTTACCCTTATGCAGATTTTAAGACTATTTTTTCCTTCTAAATCACACAAGCTTGTTCCAAAACCTTCTAATCTTACTTACCAAATAACTAAAAACCTATCCTAACCTGATTTAAACCTTCTAACACCTTTTAAATCCACTAATCAAAACAAATACCCTGCTAAACCTTATAGCCAAACACCCTTTAAGATTTTGAAAACCAACTTTTTTCAAAACAACACCTAATAAAACTTATGAAAACTGAACCAATTAACATCTATCATGCATATTAACTTAAATAAACTCAAATCCAACAGCTTTTTCAAACAAAGAACAACTAATCAAAGAAATCACACAAACTTGGAATTTTCTGAAATTTTTCAAGAGTAAAAGAAATTTACCCAAGGACCCTTACATCCAAGGGTCCTAGTGGATGCACATCCACCTCCCTACCAGCTGGGGCTGGTGCAGAACAACTATCAACAACCTTTCAACACCTGTTTATAACAAATCAAAAAAAAACAAGATGATACAAGCATATATATATTTTCTGTTTCTTTTCTTTTTTTTTTAAAACACTTCCAAAACCTTTTTAATCCTTCTTAATACGTTTAAATATCACTATTTCACCAAACTTAATGAGCCTCTAACACAAAATCTTTGGAACAATTCTGACCAAGCAAATCAAGTTTTCAAAACCCTTTTTATCAAAAACTTGAAATTCTTAAAACACAAGCAAATAGTGGAACTCAGAATAAGCAATCAAAACTCACCAACTTTTTAAATAACATAAAAGGAATTATAATTTCTTTTAAGAAAAACACCAAACTTTATATTAAGATTAAAAAAAGGATTACACGATTTGATTGCTAAAACTGGAACAAGGGACATCCACATACTGGAGCCTCTATTTATACTACTCTATAGAAGAGCCTAGAAGACTAAAAACACAAACCCTAACAGTAGAAAATCCCAAAATTGCCCTTAAAGCTTCTAGACGATTTTTGTGATTCAAGCTGTCCTTTTTGATCTCATCCATCCATTTTTGCTTTGGGAGAAAGCAAATCATCCTAGCTGTTGATATTGGACACGTATCAGTTCTTGGAGCCCAAGGCGTTTTCCTATTGGTGGAATGGGAATTGGGGTTTTGGAACACACGCGTGGGATTGGGGTGTTTGTGTGTAGGAAGGGTTTTGGGTGGTGTGAATTAAGCGTGTGCTAAGTGAATTGGTTTTTAACCCAAGATTAAGTTGGGTAAAAACTGGGCTGGTAAAAGATGTACAGTAAACATTTAGATCCGATATTGGGGGAACTTTAAGTGTTAGGCGCCATTTCTTTTTAAATCTTTCACTTTGTGCACTTTAAGTCCTTGTGGTTTGGATTTTTTGGCAAACAAGGTTTTAAGCCCTAAAAACGAATTCTGCTTTGTTAATATCTTTCAAGACTTTACACTTTTGGCACCAACTTGGGAAAAAGGTTATCAAAGGGTTATTTTTGACATTTTTGGATAATTCAGGGACTGAACTTGGACAATCTTGATCTTCAAAGGTCTTCTTTGTGTCTTTCACTTTATGAGGGACCATAATTGGCAATTTGAAATTGTTGAGGGACTAATCTTGCCATTTCTTCAAAGTTGAAGGACCTTTTTGCAATTTTGACAAACTTAAGGGACCAAACTTGTAATTATCAATATACAAGGGTTTTAAGTGTCATTTCTTCATAGAATGAGGATCAATCTTGTTTGTCTTCAAGTCTTCAAGGGTATTTTGATGAAAATTCCATGATTAGGGCCCTGTTCATTGTACGGCTTCGTTTCTCGTGTTCGTTTTTCCTTGTATCTTGTGATCTTTTGTCTTTTTCACGATATCCATACCTAAAATACACAAGTAAACAAACACAAGCATATATATGGTATTTTATGACATTTTTATGCTTTTAAAGCCCGAAAAGAACGATGAGATCATGTATAAATGCCATCTCATCACCAGGTCATTCAAATGAAATCAAATCAAAAGAAATGATAGGAACGTCGATACATCCAGTCGGGTATCAACACTCGGTAATCAGATACTTTTCCAAAGAATCTCACCACGGGAGAATTGGATAAGAAGGGAATATCAATTGTCAAATAAGACAAATTCCACAGATGAGTAAATTCAACTAAGAAGAATAGATGCTACAGGCACATATGTAGGTGTCCCTAACACTATGTCCCTATTTTTCACTTCTTGCAGATCTCATAAAATTTAATCTTTCACAATCTTCAAAGAAAATGTAGTGTTTATTCATTAGTTTTATGGTGACTACTAATCAGTCTTGCATGGTTCATTCCAAATTGTATGTAGGCGCGCAACTATATACAATTTCAAGATTAACGATGCAATACTCAGTTCGTCAAACTTTTATCATCATAAAAATATTTTCATGCTTAATTCTTAAATAAGAATCAAAAATAAATTTACAAAGATTTTCTTTGTTATGAAAACAATTAAGTTTTCCAAGATGTTTTATAAACAACTTCATTTTGATAACGATCACTTATAAATCTCACTTTGAGTAATCCTTATAGTGATAAAAATTCAATTTTTCTCAAGGGATACTGTTTTATCTTATAAAAACAATGAGTTATCTGCAAAAGAGTGATGGAAAGTTGTTCACCAAGAACTAACTACAATATGATAGGAAATGAGCTTTTGCCAAATAATCATGAGGTTCATGACCTCGATGGCGCTCAAAAAGAATAATCCACAACGTAACTCAAATCAAGATGAGTACTTGTTCAATGCTTGGATCACTAATGCGAGCATTATAAAGAAGCAAGAAAAGATAGATAACATCGATACATGTAGGATTTAGCAATCAAAGGTAGTCTTTTCATTAATCACAAACAAGTCAAAATTGTACCGTAATACATCATGTGTCACTATGTCATACAATTCCAAGAACTCATCCTACCAACTGATGTCTCAGTTAAGTTAGGGATTATTTTTAAAAGATACCACAATGAAAACTAATCTACAAGAGTCATTAGGTGTTCCACATGTCCCAGAAGATCCATCGGTCCCAATTCAGAAGAAGATTTCTTCAATTTATTTCTTGGACACTAAGCATCCTCATCATTGGACAATGGCCTAGGAACAACCCTTAACACGAATCAACAATCAATTAAAACCTTATGATTCAATCACCGAACTTAACGACTTCCTCTTAACAATCTCATATTCCATATAAGTTAAATTTTACTTTATTCAAGTTTCAACCAATTTTATACTCAATTCGATATCCTATCTCATTTTCCAATACTTTCAATCTTATTATTAGGCCTTAATAGGCAATAAAAGCTCGATATGAACAACACTTAATTTCCAATCCTATAGCTCTTTCATCAATAGTTATCAAATGAGTCACTAGTATGAAATGACTCACACATTCAATTAGACTTCTCGGAAAGGTACTAGTGGCATGAGGCTTTTGGGTAATGGTTCCAATGACAGCCTCAAGTGCAACATTCACCCTTTCAATTTCAATTTAAGAATTGGGTGACAACGAATCAGATGACACCTTTCCAGGTGGTAACGTTTTGTCAAACTCTACTCTATAAGGAAGATCGTCATGACATCGATATCAGTTTTAATCTCGCCAATTCTTTTTCAATATCAAAATCAACTAATATCTACATTTCTACGAATATCAACCATTTGTTGGGATCATAAATATCCACAACTTGGTTTAGATCTAGGATAGCTATAATTCCTACGAGAATAGCTTCGATTAATTTACTAGGGGATTTAGGGTTCCTTGTGACAATCTACGTCGTATAAATACCTCGTATAAATATCAAAATAATCATCAAACAATCATGTAATCAAATTACATCATATATATATATATATATAATCCAAGTTATATATATATTAAAATAACACTTCTCAGTCTGGCCTTGTCGGTAACTCGGGAATTCTTCGGCACCGTTATAGTCAAAAGATTTTTAGACATTTTTAGAAAAATGTTTATAGTTAAAAGATTTTGAAATGTTTTATTCAAAACCTTGGTTTTAAAAATCCTTCATTCTCTATAACGAGAGCTCTGGTACCAAACTGTAACACCCCCAAATTTATACAACTCAATACAGCGGAAGACTCGTTGGTGTTACGGGATAGCACATTACTCACATCATAGACAACGCTTAAAAATCGCGTCGTTTATTAATAAAGCATTTCCATTCATAAATATCAAGTTTACATAGGTCCCAAGTCATTGTATTTTATACAGGTTTTACAAAGCATTTGAATGGAAATTAATATTTAAGTGTGGACCATGAATTCTTGTTGTCTTCCCGAGAATTACCTTCAAGTACCTGAGATAAAACATGTTAAAAGAAAAGGTCAGCGATAACGCCGAGTGAATTCATAGAGTTTAATAAATTCCATCAATATAACTTTGGTATAAAATTATTACCAAAAATCATTTCGTACAAATAATTGTAATAGGCCATAAAATAGCCAAAGTCATTTTATACAAATCCTTATCGAAAATCATAATATAGGCATTTGCCTTAAAAATCATTATACGAGCCAATGTCGTAAAAACATCATACAATACATTTTATAACGTTGTATAGATTAAATATAAATCGTTATATGAATATGGTTATATAAAACCAAAACACGAACATAATATCAATAGTATGACCCCGTATTGCTAGTCAGGCAATACATCGTAATTCGGTGCGTATAGCAGTATTTCGTTAATTGGATTATTATAAGCCGCATGACATTGTTACCTTACTACAACAAACAATGGGTAGCTAACCCGAAACTCATTTGCCCATCTAAAATAGCGTGTCGTCACAATAATCACGCTTAGATAAATCTTCTCATACATAAATTCGCTTACCAATCAATGTGGCACGACGGGGATCAACCGTCAAGGCGCGAACTGGGGTGATCGTCCCCAAATAGTACTATTATATGCATAAGCGTCTACCAAATCCCGGTAGTTCACAATTCATGCTAATGGACTTTTAGTGACATAACCTAACTTTAATAATCCATTTCATTTCATCTATCGGGTCATTTAATCATTTATCGGGTCATACAATCATTCGGGTCCAAATCAATAAACAGACAATCGGGACAAATAGTTTCCTAATTCATAAAAACTAACATGTTATCTCCCTCGCGGGTTTATAAAACATTTCATAAAAACATTTAAAAGAGTGTGAGGCTATGAACTCACGTTGATGTGGGAAGGCGGTTATCGGCGATTCGGATGTACGGTACGTGCTTCAATCACGGAAACCTAGACAAATAATACTCGTCTTAGACTCTTGTCCAATGACTTTATAAAAATAACAATTGTGTACACATATGATGATTTTATATATATGATGATCAAGTGGGTTTACATATTCTCTTTTACTCATTTTAGTGTTTATGTGTTGGTAACTTCTTACTAGTTTACTAGTTTTACCTATTTACGTGTTTTAGGTCCAATAAGCCTTTACGTGGGTTTTAATTCACATTTTATACTATATTAGTTTGAGTGCTTATATAATACTATTAAACATTAATTCTTCAAAATCTGATTTTTAGTTTCATCTTCACCATTTTTATCATATCTTGAGTTCTATAAGGAGATAGAAGCTCATTTTTGGATGGCATAAACTTCATATTATGTGCTACAAATAAGTTAGTTATAGCTACTGCTCATTCCATGTCTAACTATCCTTAACAGTCCCTACAAAACAGACTATTCAGATTGGTACACTAATCTTGTTTTGATCATATCTCACTCATTTGATGATTCCATTGCATGGCCAACTCTCACATGTGTATGACATCTAACACTTACTGTAAATGGATTCCACCATGAAATTTTATCAGTTCATAACTTGGTTACTTACTGTTTTTATACAGCCAACAATTTAAGCAAGATTTTAGCCTTGTTTCTTATGGTTTTTCATCTTTTTAATTATATTTATCATCACTTGATCCCCACACAATATTTTTATCATCATATATTCATTATATAAATATACAATAAGAAAGAAAATACATGATTACATAATCAAAATAAAAAGAGGATAGGAAGAACAATCTCTATACCACCAAAGTGATGAAAAGATGGGGTTGATGATGAACAAGACTTGGTTTTGGGTAACCAATCTTATGAGATATCAACATCACTTCTAGGATCACCAAGTATTTGTAGATTCCTCCAAAAATCATCCCTTGTTCTTCATGAAATCTCCTTGAGAAATCAGCCCCAAACTCCCTTGAAAACTCCTTTTTACATGTTAAGATCACCTCCAATCTTTATACTTCAATGGGTTTTCATCATATGTAAATTATACATATGATTTATGATTGAATCAAGATCAAATGGAGGTTGTTTTGGGTGAATATGGGACGAAAATAAGAGAGAGAGAGATGAGAGAAATTAGTGGTTTTGCATGTATGTTTTTGTGAGGAAATGGTTTAGCAAAGTGGTTTAGGGAAAATATATACAAGTGTTAAGCTTCCTTGTGAAGCTTTTGACACATCATTGATGTGGTGGAGCTTACTTAGCCTTCCCATATTAGTGGGGTGGGGCAAAACTTGTTTTGTCTCATCCCACTAATTTACGGGTATTCCTCGATTCTAGTTTCATCGATTTGCGTACCCTCGGGTCGTTTTATGAAAAACGTTTTTATAAATTATGAATCAACGGCACAAAACGAATCTAATAAAAATTGTTTCATCAAAAACGGAGTTCAAAAACGTAAATACGTAATCCTAAGGTTTTCGGTTTAATCGTAAAGGACGTTAAATTAAAATCGTAAGTCCTAATCTCTTCTCGTAAATTCGTGAGTTTATGAACCAACACAAATTTAAAATTCCAAAATAATATTCACGGATAAATTTATTTCCTGAAATGTCGGACTGTCACCAAAACGGTGTATGTAAATGTAAGCACGTAACGTAGAATCCTCCGGTTTAGACGTAGTCGATGCTACTTCAAGACGTAAATCCAAATTTCTTCCCAAGAATAAGTGAGTTCATAATATAACATTAAAATAATGTTTTTATATAATACTTGAGAATAAAATATCAACCATAAATTGACAGATTGTCACACTATAGTGAATAGGTGATTGAAGATTCGTGATTTGTTTTTATTGATTTTGTGTGCTTTTTATCATAAGCCTCACGTTCCAATTTTTTGTTTGTGTTTTTTTGTTGTTTAATCTTTATAAAAATCATCTACATCATTGTGGTGGTGATTTGATATCTTTATTTTGGCTAAAAACACAAAACGTTTTGGTGTTTGGATGGATTTTGGTGAAAATTTTCGAATTTCTGTGTTCTATCCGAGATATCCTATTTTTAGCAAAATTGCGAATTCAGAAACCCTACGTATTGCGAAGTCATTTATTGCGAATCTGTGTTTTTACGAACTCAATTTCTGAAAATATTACGAACTCACCTTCTGAAGGTTTTGCGAACTGAGCTTTTGCGAACTTAGGCATATTCCGATATTAGGAGTATTCCGAACTTAGGAATATTCCGAACTTAGGCATATTCCAAACTTAGACATATTCCGTACTCAAGGGTTATTCCAATGTTGAATATTCCGAACTTGTGACTTATTCCGAAGTTAGCATTTTTGTGAACTTAGTTATTATTACAAAGTGAGGATCTTTGTGAAGTAAGTATTATTGCGAAGTCGGGATCTTTGCGAAGTGAGTATTATTGCGAAGTCAGGATCTTTACGAAGTGAGTATTATTGTGAAGTGAGTTTTGCGAAATCAACTTTTTCCAATATTGCGAATTGAGCCAAAATTTTGTTCGAGTAATTTTTAGATTTAGCCACTATGTAGACTAGTTCCGTTGCATAGTTTGCCAAAAAAAAGAGTTAAAGTTTTTAGGTAAAGTAAATTCAAAATTTTCCGTACTAGTTTTTGGCTATTTTTAACTCGATTTCAAAATTTGGCAATACAAAATTTCATCGGTCTACCATTATATCGGACTAAGGGATTTTCTATCAGACTGAAGAATCTCATAACTTTTCAAAATTTTAACCACACCTCATCGCAACTCATATACTAAGATCCGTATATCCATTCAGAATCCTTAACCATGTCGAACAACAACAGTGCTGGTTATAATCAAGTTCGTTTGGAACAAGGTGGAAATGAAATCCACTAGTGCTGACAACCGGTTGCTACATTCAATGGAGATCTCGATTCCTCAAATTTCTCGACACAAAAGAGAACCGAACCGGTCTTCGTCATTGCCTTGAAAATGCACCTCCTGTCTTTGAATTAAACCCATCACCACAACGAATGCAGATGGTACAATATTGACTACAAGAGCTATGGAGAACCTCGACACATGTCCTCCCGAGAAAAGGAAACTTCTCCAAGCTGAAGCTGATGCTGTGAACTACATAGTCACTAGGATTGATAATGATATCTATTCCACGGTTGATGCATGCCCTAATGCTTGGAAATGTGGACTGTAATTCATCGATTGAAGCAAGGTGAATCGATCAATGTTCAAGATCTCGAGACTAATCTACTTTGGGAGTTCGGGAAATTCACATCCCAAGATGGTGAATAAATTGACTCTTATTACTCGAGATTCTAGAAAATGAAGAATGAGCTTGTCAGAAATCAGTGTAATATCTCCAATCATTATGAAAATGTTTTGTTTTTACTTCAACTCAAGCCGGAATGGTAAGGGTTTGTGACTTTAGTTAAGCAAAGGGAAGATATCAAGACTATCTCATATAAAAAACTTTATGATATCTTGAAACAACATAAGAATGAAGTGAATGAACTTATGGCTGAAAAGGCAGAACGATCTGCTAACTCAATTGCATTTATTGTTGCTACTTCACCAAAACCCTTTCACCATCAACAAGCACCCACTCATTCGTCAAGGCCATCAAGCTCATCCAATAAACCTCTAGCTACTCGAAACAAAGAAAAATAAATTTTCCCCACTCCACCTCCAAAGTATGACACCGAGTCAGATGGAGATAGCGATGATGAACAAACTTCAAGGGACAAGAATATTGAGGAACTCATGTCTTTACTCACCACAACATATAAGAAGATCAACAAACCTACCAACAACAACCTCAGATCATCATCCAATGCTAGATATAAGAAAGTTGACAATACTCCAAGGTATGATCGTAATACAAGGTATGATAACCATAGGGTGCCGAATCAAGTTGGGGCTAGGGAAAATATAGGCACTCTGGTTGTGCAGAAGACTGGGATTCAGTGCTTCAATTGAAAGGAATTTGGGCATATGGCTAGAGAATGAAAGAACCCAAAAAGGGTTAAGGATTCTGCATATCACAAGGAAAACATGTTGATGTGTACGCAAGAAGAGGCAGGGATTCCGCTCACAGCTGATGAAGTCGATTGGCGTGACGACACTAATGATGAAGCTGATGATCAAGAGTTGGAGGCACATTATGTGTATATGGCAAAGATTCAAGAAGTGATTTCAGGGACTGCTGAAAATTCTGGACCTATCTTTGATACTAAGCCAATTGAAAAGGTACCATCATATGATAACAATAATGTGTTTGCTAATGAACGACGACATCCTGAAAAACTCGAAAGCATCAATGACACATATGTAATGGACACGGAGGATAACAATATCTCTACAGATTCACAGCATATGTGTAATGACGACGGTAATGCTCCTCGTAATACTGAATCAGATGAGGACCGTGACTTACTTGCGTCTATTATTGAAACTTTGAAACATGAAATTGATGAAAATAAAGAGGCTAATAAACGTTTAAAGCAAGCAAACATATCCTTAGCCGAGGAGATAGACAGGCTTAAAGAGTGTGATTATGCAAATGAAGCTGATCGACGAGTTGCTATAGCTAATGGTTTGGTATATGAACGTAAGGTGCTCAACGAACAATCTTGTTCTGAAGTAACACATGAAATTCATATGTGAAAACTAAAGATATCGGAATTTGAAGAACAACTGCTGTTACATAAACTCCAAATTTATGAATTAGAGTCGATTAACAAAGATCAAACTGAGCTTTATAAAACTCGTGAAGAAAAGGATATTGAAAAAGTTCTTACTTTAGAAAAGAGAGTCGAAACGTTAAACAACATTGTTTACAAAACGGGCCAGTCTATTCAAACTATAAACATGCTCAATAGAAATATGAAAACGAATTTTGTTAAGCCTGGATATCTCAAGAGAGTTCAAAGTATCAAGCCTCTCTCTATGATATCGGTAATTATAATGATAATCTTTCCTTTATGCTTTCCCCTAACTGCGACGAAATCATTCGTCACCACGAAGAAAGTCGATCAAACTTAAGTTATTTGATAAACCCTTCTGATTATAATCATCATATTAATTTTGTTCCTCAAGAAGAACTTTCAAAAGAACAAGTGTTTCTTACATATGTTTCACCAACGAGTCATAAAACAAAGAAGAAAGTTTCTTTAAAAAGGGGTTTCAAAAAGCAATTTTGTTAGAAAAACGAATTTCGGATGAAAAACGTAAATGGGATGAGAAAAGTAAAAGTGTTCAGCAATTTGAGTTTATAAAACAAGGGGCTTTAAATCTATACAAAGGTGTCGTCGATTATGAAAAAGTTTCTAGAGATACCGTTTGGAATATTAAAGACTGTATTATTCCAACCATCGATGATCTTTTAAATAATGTGGAAATGTTTTATAAAGCTCTCACTGAGGAAATGATAACTGATTTAAGATATGTTAACTCTCTTGAAGATGAAGTTGATTTTCTTCAAACTAAATTAAAGACACAAGAACACCAACTTTCTAACTAAATTGATCGACTTTCTAAGGAATACTATTACGCTGACCATATGAATGCTATACTTGGTGTGTATACCGATCTTGATCAATATTGTCAAGTAGCATGTCTAGTGTCAGGAACGGACACGAAATGTCAAAATCTTGAAGTTGATCTTTCGAAACAAATTCAGTCATACAACAAACTTTCAAAAAGTTTTTCCCAACTTGAGAAACACTCAATTTCTCTTGAACTTGCTTTACAAAGTGGTGATAAATCTCATAATCATAAAAAGTGTCAAGAACTTGCAGCTTCTTCGTTTAATCACTTAAATGAAAAAGATTTCGAAATAAAAAAAATTGAAACCTCAGCTACAAGAAAGGGACATAGCCATCCGTGTGTTACAAAAACTCATTGAAAAACTGAAGGAAAGTCTGTTTTGGGTAAACCATCCGCCATTCGTCAACCAAATGCGGTTAAATATCCTAAATCATCTGTTTTAGGAAAGCCCCACAGACTTTGCCTAAGCTAGGAAATGATAAGAGCATAAATGTGATATCACCAAGAATGTATAAGATGAACACTAGGCCGACTCAAACTAGTACATCACAGTTACCTCAGAATATTAGGAAAACTAATCAACGTGTGTCTTCTTCTACAGGAGTAAATACCACTACTAGCGTTAGCGGACCACAGCTTAAGAGCACTAGAATGCAAGATAGAGTCATGCCTAACAATAGTCAAGGGGAGAAGATGGAAGTAGAAGACCACCGTAGGAATTTTAAGTTTTCTAAGAATAAAACGTCTGTAACCGCATGTAATGACAGTTTAAATGTTAAGACTTCGAATGTTGAATTTGCTTATGTTAAATGTGGAAAATGTGTTCGTACTTTCAATCATGATGCTTGTGCTTTTAATCATAATGGCGTGAATGCTAGAACTAGGAAGCCTATTCTTGTGACCACTAGTACTAAAAAACCCTTAAGAACTTTGAACCAATCCACTATTCAACCACTTAATAAAATAAGTGCGTTAGACTCCACTAGTCAGCGAAAACAAAACAGGTTATGGAAGCTTTATGAGAACATGATTAGGACATGTAAAAGGGGGTACATGAGATTCACACCTCCAGGCTATAAAGGGGTACCTAAGATAACCACTATAGTAATTGGGTCTATAGATGTTAGCTTGCCTCTAGGATTTGCATCTAGGCCTACTAATATTTTGGAACCCACTTCTATCAAGGGCTCCCATTTGTCAAAATCTACATTGTCTCCTAATTCATATGCAGCTAGTCGAGATCATTCTCTTCATCATGGACTCTGGGTGCACCAAGCACATGACATGAAATCTCAAGCTTCTAATTAACTTCGTGGAGAAGTTTCTGGGTACGGTACGGTTTGGAATCAGTTTGCACTGATACTCAGATATGGAGATTTGGTTCAAGCGAATATCACCATCAAACGGGTTTATTACGTCGAAGGACTGAATCACAATTTATTCCAGTTGGTCAATTTTGTGATGCGGATTTGGAAGTGGCATTTCGGAAAACTACTTGTTATGTTAGAGACTACAATGGGAATGACCTTCTCACAGGTTCTCGTGGTTCAGATCTCTACACAGTAACTCTTCAAGACACATCTTTATTAAATCCAATTTGCTTAATGGCTAAAGCATCATTATCTCAAGCATGGTTATGGCATCAACGTTTGTCACATCTCAACTTTGACACCATTAACTTGCTTTCGAAGAATGATATTGTGACCGTTCTTCCTAAGTTGAAATTCGTCAAAGACCATCTTTGTTCTTCTTGTGAGTTGGGTGAAGAAATTTGAAAGTCTTTCAAAACCAAGACTACCCCAAGCTGAAAAGGACGATTGGAACTTCTACACATGGATTTATGTGGCCCCATGCGTGTACATAGTATTAATGGGAAAAAAGTATATTCTCGTAATTGTTGATGATTACTCCAGATATACATGGACTTACTTCTTAAGGTCCAAATACGAAACACCGGATATTCTCAAAAACTTTCTCAAGATGATACAACGCAATCTTCAAGATCAAGTCTTGACGGTCAGAACGGATAGGGGTACTGAATTTTTGAACAAGACTCTACAAGCCTACTTTCAAGAAGAAGGCATCGAACACCAAAACTTAATTGCTCGAACTCCTGAACAAAACGGCGTTATCGAAAGACGAAACCGTACTTTGGTTGAGGTAGCTCGAACAATGCTTTCTGCATCTAAATTACCACTATTCTTTTGGACTGAAGCAATTGCAACTTCCTGTTATACTCAGAATCGTTTTCTCGTAATCCCTCGGCATGAAAAGACACAATACCACATCATCAATGGCAGGAAACCTACTGTTAAGTTCTTTCACATATTTGGATCTTTATGCTACATTCTTAAAGACAGTGAGAATCTCGACAAGATGAAAGAAAAAGGTGACACATTTATTTTTATGGGGTATGCTACATTGTCGAAAGGATACCGAGTATACAACAAGAGAACAAGGATTATTGTCGAAACAATTCATGTGAACTTTGATGAATTGTCACAAATGGTACTTGATCACAACAACTCAAGTCCTCTCCTCAATGCGAACAATGGCACCCACACAATGTAGGTGTCGTGCAAGAATTTCAAGAAAATATTCCTACAATAGACTCGATGGATACGACAAAAATGAATGAGTTGGATGACTTATATAATCCAATGTTTGATGAATATTACTATGGAAACAATCAAGTTGTGTCAAAGCCTTCCGCTCGTAATACTGTTGATGCACCCGAACAAAGTCAACAAGACACAACTACATCTACTTCAACAACCGTTGCTCAAGAGTCAATTCCAATGGATAATCAACAAAACTCATGAAACTATCATTCAACCATTATCAACCGTTAATGCTGTGGGAGAAAACAACAATCAAGCAATTGATGCACAGTTTGGCGAAGACGAATTTATCAAACCATTCGGTACACCGGTACGCAAAATCGGAGAGTCTTCTACTCAACATGTTGATCCGTCAAACATGCATACATTCTATCAAAGATATCTATCCACTTACCATTGGACACGTGATCATCCATTGGTACAAGTCATTGGAAATCCTTCACAACCGGTTCGAACACGCAGACAACTCGAAACCGATGGTGATGTGTGTATGTATGCACTCACCGTGAGTTCAACTGTACCTACAAACATCAAGCAAGCTATGATAGATCATGCGTGGATCGAATCAATCCAAGACGAAATTCATCAGTTTGAACGCCTCAAGGTTTGGGAACTTGTTGACAGACCCTATGGAACATTGATACTTGATTTTAAATGGATCTGGAAAAAAATTGGATGAAGAACAAACATCATCAAAAACAAATCTCGTCTTGTGGTTAAAGGATATTGTCTACAAGAAGGAATAGATTTTGATGAATCATTTGATCTAGTCGCTCGTTTGGAAGCAGTCAAGATATTCCTTGCTTATGCTACACATAAGGGCTTCACGATTTATCATATGGACGTTAAAACTACTTTTCTTAACGGTCATATGAAGGAAGAAGTATATGTGAATCAGCCGGAAGGATTCATTGATCCTCATCATCCTGACAAAAGTCTACCATCTCAAGAAGGCCGTATATGGACTCAAACAAGCTCTAAGGGCGTGGTACGATGAACTATCAAACTTCTTGGTATCCAAAGGATTTTCCAAAGGTTCCATTGATCCTACTCTCTTTATTAATAAACATGGGGATTACATTTTACTTCTGAAAGTTTACGTTGATGACATCATTTTTGGTTCTACGAACCCAAAAATTTCAAAACATTTTGAAAAATGAATGCACAACAAATTTGAAATGTAAATGATAGGGGAGCTAAAATTCTTTTTAGGCCTCTAGATTCTTTAAACCCCATGTGGTATCTTTATTAACCAAACTAAGTATGATCGAGATATACTTAAAAGAAATGGTATGACCTCATGTGCTCACGTTGTTACACCATTGTCGACCTCATCCCTAGATGCTGACTTATACTTACTACCTGTAGATCAAACGCGATATCGTAGTATGATCGGGTCTCCCATGTACCTTACAGCCAGTCGGCCTGATATTCGTCATGCCACATGTTATTGTGCATGATACCAAGCCAGACCTACTGAAAAGCACCTCAAGGAGGTTAAACGGATCTTTCGGTACCTTAAGAACACCATTTACATGGGTCTATGGTATTCGAGGGAAACTGGTTTTCATCTAACAGGTTTTTTAGATTCTGATCACGCAGGTTGCATTGATACTCGAAAAAGTACTTCAGGTGGCGTACAATTTCTAGGGGAAGACAAGCTTGTGAGTTGGTCGTCAAGAAGCAAGATTGCATTTCACTGTCATCAGCAAAAGCAGAGTATGTGTCTTTATCCGCATGTTGTGCTCAAGTCCTTTGGATGAGAACTCAACTCACGGATTACACCAAGCACATCGACGTCAGATATCACTTCATCAAGAAACAAGTGGAGCGTGGTATCGTGGAATTATATTTTATCAACACTGAGTACAGATAGCAGACTTGTTTACAAAAGCTCTATCGCAAGATAGGTTTGATTATCTCGTTGGCCGTCTTGATATGAAGTATATGACTCCAGAAGACTTGGAGGTATTGGCAAATGAAGGTGCTTGATATTCTCTCATAACGACTTCTAAGTAAATGTCAGCTTAGAACTCGGACTTCACTTTAAGGAAAGTTTATCACGAATGATAGCTTATCCTTCACAACGGGAAATGAATTTTTCTTGGTCATGAGCTTGTCACAAAACAATCGTAGTTTTCAGCTCATGAAAAACGGACCCGAAAGGGAAGTATACGTTTCAGTTCACTTTCTATATGTATTAGAAGAGAAGTCTTCTATCATGATATTTTTTAAAACCGTTGAACACAATTTTTCAAGAATTTCTCAAAAGGTTTTTCTAAATCTTTCAAAATTGTGTGTTCAACACTCCCTTCCTCATAATGTGATTTTTATATCTAAAAAATGTCATATTTTATTTGGATCAATTTTTGAGGGGGAGCGTCTTAAAATCAAAGCCTTTAATGTTGTTGGGTACATCTCATAAATTGTCATATTTTATGTATCCAACACATTCCGGAAATTGTATAAAATTGTCAAATGTAATATATTATATCAGAAAAGGCATCTCATCTCCGTACCTTAACATGTTTTGTGGTGTCATTTTTTACTATGTATTGTCAAATTTTGATCAATTAGGAGCCACATGTATTGTTGAGGGGGAGCTACCCGACTAATGTTCCATGATTCATTCGTGCACACATCTTTCTCTCCCATCGGTTTTCAGAAAATTGTCATATTTTAATCCATTGGTATCTCTAATATTAAGTTTTTATATTAGAATAGGGGGAGAAAATGTGATTAAGATGTAATATATCGTAACATGTGATCTTAATGACTCAAGTGCAACTCTTTCCTTCACATGCTAAACTATTTCGAATATCGATGATGTGTGTAGGGGGAGTATTTCGGAAATGTAAAACTTTCAAAGTGTTAAAAGTTTTGATTTTTATTAAGCACTTTGAATGGTTTTCAATGGTTTTTGTTGATCCCAAACTTAGATCGATTTAGATTTGTATTATCGAGATTGAATCAAGTATAATACGTAGAGAAACTTTGTGTTAACAACAATCTAAGTGTTATGCGGAATTTAACACTTAGAACAAAGAACAATGTTAAACACAATATAAACCAAACTTTCACTTAGATTGATTAAACTTTGCGTACAATGAAAGTGTAAAAACGTATATCAAACCTAAACCCTAAGACCTCCTTTTTTAAACATAAGGAGTCTTGTACAATAAGCAAACTTGTCAACTATTCTAGGAAGATATATTAAGATAAGCATAGAAAATACAATATACATACATATCTTCCTAACATATAAAAACGTGTTGACTAAGTATTCTGTTGAAGCTAGGATTTCTCTTGTCAGCGCTTGAATATCTCTTATCAGTGCTCATTCTATCAGCGCTTGATTTAATCTTGTTAGCGTTTGAAATCCCTTTGTCAGCGGCATAGTGATGTAGCTAATTTTATTCCCAACAATCCTCCCCTAAAGTTGATACTGATACTAATGTTCAAGTTTCTGAATAAAAACAAAATACAAAGAGGATTCTTACAAATAAAACCTACTCCTAAATCTGAGAATATATGAATCTCATAAAGTCCATTGTAACATCACTAGTGTAGTCAACTTCAAGCCTGGTGGTGATCAACTTCTTCAATAAATCTTATGATAGTGGATACTTCACATCTATCAACAAGAAATGTGCAAATTTTGTGGTACAAAGATAGAACACACCAGTAGCTGAATACAAGTGCCACTTTAAGCTACTCAAATCATCCATATTCAACCAAACTGGATCAGCAACATCATAGGAAAACAAGCTACTAAATGTTGTCCAAATTTTTATTCCATTCAAAGAGGAAGGATCTTCTGCCTCATACTTCCCCTTCAGCAAACTCCAAAGAGTTTCTACATCCTCTCTATCCAGGCTGGCAAACAAAGGAATGAATGAAGTAAAAGTAAGTACCTTTCCTCCAGCCCTGGTGATCACCTAAAAACCAATAGAATCCTCCTCATACTTAATAATTGGATTATTAAAATCAAGAGGCACAACAGTAGTCATATTAGATGCTTCCAGAGGAGAAAGCACCATGTTTTTCTTTAAAACAAACTCATGTGGATTCAACTGATCAAGATTTGGAAATTTAAGCTTGAATCCCTTCTTCTTTGGTTTTGGCACAATAGAAGCCTTCTCAATCTTCATAGCTTCCTCAATTTCTTCATGTCTTTCCACATAAAGCAACCGAAACATATTCTCCTCACAAACACGCTCCCAAATAGGAAATGCAAAGTACTACAGTTGTTCAAAAGAAAGCTTCTTCAATTTGGCATAAGTCCATCCTGTTTGATGACACCTAAGAAGCATATAATAAAGCTCTCTTATGTCCCTTTTTCTCTCATAAAGTACCTTGTTTTCCCTATGCTTCAAAATGATCTTGAAGTCACTTTGAACTCTCAATAAAATCTCCAAACCCCAAATCTTTTCTGACACAGTCATGTCTGGATTTTATGTAACCTTCACTTCCCATATGAAATACATGGCAACTACAGCAGGTTTAACACCCCCAAATTTACACGCAACGGAATACATATTTGGGTGTAAACAATGCTACTACAACACATAATTTATAAAGAACGACTCAAAAAAAGACATTTTAGATTTATCGTTCCTAAAACATTTGTCAGAGTAGCTTAGTCCCAAGACATCGTAACCAAAGTACAACCAAAACAAAAGATTTAAATTGTTTTGAACAAAAGGAACGACGATTATTCAAAGAGTTTATATTGCAAAGTAGTGCACAACATTCATTCTCGTGGCTTCCAAGCTTCACCCTTCCTGATTACCTGAAATACATGTGAGAAAATCATCAGCAAAAATGCCGAGTGAATCTATAGGTTTATATAATCATTTTGAACACAAGCAAAGATTTTAAGTTTGTGGCATGCTTAAAGGCAACAAGCATCAAATAATAATTTGCATCAACAATAATAATTGTATATAGCATAAATTGCAATAAGCTCATGGAACTGAGCCCTTAGACACTCCCTTTAGAGGTCTGATAAGACAGGAGATTTATTAATTGTCGGTTACCTCTAGATTATTGGTACATTGCCGTATACCTGACTTCTCAATACAATATGTTCAAACAGTGTGGAGGTCGGGCCTAAGCTTCTATGACAAGTCCACAAAAACTGAACCGGGGCGGCTTCCCCCATAGATCTATTAATTGTACTAGCGGTTAACCCATCATAGGTTAATTAACGGTCCATAATTGAGGTTTTAACAAAGGCAATCACTTAATGCAATTTAAAGGCAACCACGGGTCCATTCATAGAGGGACAAAGCATACCATAAAAATCTTGTGTTCTAAGTTTATAAAACATGTATTCCCCCTCGCGGGTTTTAAAATATTTGAATGAGCTCAAACGAGGCTATAGACTCACCTTAGTACTTATAGTAGTTGAAGACAATCGCCGACGATAGTAGATGCCCGGTAATCACGATAACTGCAACCTAGCAAATAAGGTGCGTACTTTAATAATAGACTCGAGAAATAAATGATACTTAATAAAATCAAACTCAAGTATAAAATCACGACAACTCGAGAGAAAACGATGCAAGTGGTTCTATTATACTCTCCTATATATTCATTTTATTATTATATGCCTTTAATAAAAATCTGCCTTAACCTACCGAATGTCCAAGCCGTTTTCCCATACTTAAACATATCAAATTTTATGATACTACTCAGAGAACTTACTTACTATATATAGAAAGTCATCTTAAAAGCCCATTAATAGATTTTACTTCTAAAGTTCCCTGCCCGACTCATCTTTGAATCACAAAATCCGGACAGTTTAGCGACCTTGACTTACGAAACCATTTTGACCATTCTAAACAACTCCATTTGTAAAACCGCCACTTAATTCTAAAAATAGACTCAAAATACTAAACTTGGAGCCTGAGAACAGCCCTTGAATCATTTTGAAACTCATTTTATAGTCCCCGAGATTCGATCCAAATATAGACAACAATTTTCGGATTGTGTCGACACTCGTCTCCCGTGTACACGAAAATCAAACTATTGTATCTTCCACCTCGTTTGGAGTTGGAAGGCCTACTTTATATCAAATCGAAGCTAACGAAATTCTATACGACATAATCCCATAATAACAACCTATATTTAGACTTAAGATTTCCGAAAATGACCTCAAACCTACTGCCCAAAATTGACTATTAAAATCTCTTGCAAAATCATGTTTTTGATCAATTCCAACAACTTTTGTCATCAACCTAAGCCCCTAATATCATCACAAACCATTCCTAACACTTGCATCATCATCAAAATCAAAAACCCAAAAATTAAAATCAACTTTTTAACCAAAAACATAGCATGAAAATCTTTTGATCATGATTACTAACACATGCATACAACAAATTTGGATCAAACATCACTAACTTTTCTTGAAAAAAATAATATGGTTGCATGTATGAAAATTTTATACCAAATTGTAGCCCTTTGAAAATCTAGGATGGGACTTTGCTTGATTTTGGAAGATTCAAACTAGAACTTGAGAAAATTTGATGAAATTGAATGGTGGGGGTGTATGGTTAAGAAGAAAAAAAAAGAAAGGAGGAAGATGAATTTTGGTGAAATGTATTTAAAATGAAAAAGAGATAGTGGAAAAACTATATATAGTGTGAGGTTAGGGTAGTTTTTGCCAATTTGTGATAGTTTTGGTCCAAAATGTAAATATTAGTTTAAAAAGGGGGAAATGACTAAAAGTAAATTTTACAAATATTTACGGGACTCGGGTTTCGTAAAAATACTTAAAAGTTCAAACGCACATGAAAAATAAATATATAACGACTCGATACGTAATTAAAACGATATCGTCAAAAATATTAAATATCGAAACGATTGATAATAAAATAGAAAATTGTGGGCATCCGTCGGTATCGCGATCACTAGTAGTCCTCGTTGCTCGTCAAAATATTAAAATAAGATATTTAATATCGGTTTCAACTTAAACCGTTAAGCATAATAGTATTTAACGTTATAAAATACTTCAAAATAATTGAAAATAGAATTAAATCATGACCTTATTTTTATGGGTTTTACATCCTCGCCGCCTTAAGGGAGCGACGTCCCGGCGCTCGACTCATCTCATACTCGAGTTGTTCACCACCCGGAAGGATGAGGGCATTCCTTATAAAGAAGTCCTCGCATTCCCATGTGACTCTCGATCCACGATCTCCACAGGTTCTTTTTCAAAACACAACTTGTCGTCAAGTGGTATCTCACCAAAAGGAATAAATAAATCCTTATCCACCAGTCACCCGTCAAGCTCGACACATCAAAATTTTATGAATCACACGAAGCTCATTCGACGATAAGCTTAGATGACAGGATTTTCGGGTAAGTCCAGTTAAAAGGAAGGTTGCAAATTAAAGGATATCCATCGGCCGGATAGCCATGGACACACATCAAAAAGAACTAACAAGAAAACATTTTCGTCATCGGAGGGTGCTCACACGCGGGTCCCTACTCAAAAGATAATACAAAGACACCATGTCACTTTCGCCAAGGCGCATTAAAGTCTCAATAAACACCGTCGTTGAAAGTCTAAAAGATATTACATAATATGTGTTCTACATGATCGTACGTCATCGGATGGTGCCGTCTCAAGTTCTCACAACTTACGATCGTTTGACTAGATCACACACCATATAATTACATAAAAGAAAAGGTCGAACATAAACATCGAGTATAGATCTCCACCGTTAATCATCGAGAAAACCATGAACGAACCCTTGATAATAACCACTTGATCTCCAGAGTCTTTCCACTTGCGGTGTCGGCTTTAACATACTCCTCGAGGTTGTAACATATTTATTAACTCCATTCATTAAGAGATTCGGTCCTCAATCATTCCACAATTACACGCATAAATCCTGGTGACACTTATCGTTTCTTCTTATACACTGCTTCCCGAGATTTGTTTTAAACTCAGACGAAAATAGTAATCTTCAATACGAGGAACATAACGAGATAAAAATGAATTCAATAAACGCATAAACGGACAAGATGTGGTAAAATGATTTAAGATTGACGATCGACGAGGGATCTCGACTCACGTAACCGTAAAACATAATAAATTACAATACTAGAAAAATGAGAGCGAAGAATAAATTATACATTATCATTAAAATAACATTTGTCACAATTATCCGTCCCGGATTTGGTATTACCTTAAAACTCAGTTAAGGTACTTTCTTGATAAAGATGATACATCAAAAATAGAAGTAAAATAGTTTCAAAATTTATTTGGTCGTCTTAAGAAACTTTGAAAGAATGACATAAATTTATTAATTAAACTCATACTGATGGTTACCATTAGAGAATATAATTTCCAAATTAAATCACTATTAGGAATATAAATTAAACTGACAATTTCATTACATTAAAAGTAAAGCATGATAAGTCAATTAGTTCAAAAGGTAGAACATAATTTTATTTTAAACATTAATTTTAGTTATACAAAATATGGTGTATAAATTTGACCTTTTACTTGTGATGGTTATTTCGCTAATTGAAAATCATTAGAAAATGTAGACAAGTTCCATAAAAATTTTATAATACTTTGTAGAAATACATAAAGGTGTTTATTATTTCAAAATAACATGGGATATATTCGGGTTTCAAAGTGTGACAAGATAACAAACGAATACGAATGGTAATAATGTCAACAATTAGTACGAAATCAACAGTACAAAAGAAGACGAAGCAAATGTCGTATGAATTCTTAAAGAGAACAATAAAATAAAGGCGTTGATAGTAAGACGATAAAAAATAATAGATTAAACAAGTTGTCAATTTTGTTAGTGCGGTCGGTGGTTCACCAACATCAGCTCGTTAACTTAGCGGTGGTCGATACACGATCGGAAATAAGATCCATACAAAAATTTTAATAAAATAAAATTCCTAATAGTCACTTGTAATTAAAATAAATCAAATGAACGATGTTAGTGTTTAAAGAGAGAGTCAAAGCACGGTTCACAAGAGTGGATTTCGAGACAAAGGAGAGTGACGGACGTCATCCCGGATATACGGAAATCACTCTAGTGATAATTGATTTTTCACGTGCGGAGACATTTCGAAGATCTATAAAATCACATAAAGAACATTGGACGAGAAGGAAGGATAAAACATCGAGACTTTCAAGTCATTTATCAACAGTCAGTAATTAGAAGAACGATCAAAAAAAATCAGTTATAAGACAAAATGAAGTAACAAGTAGAAAAAAAAACGATCGTCGAGTAAAAACGTACTTATAATCACGTAATTCGTTTAACAAAAGGTAAGAAAACATATGCGGATTCATAGAAATTGTGCTACTTGCATAAAATATAAAGGTTTTCAAAACTTCTTTTCAATTTATTTCATTTTATCTATCTTTATCATAATTACAAGTAAAAAGTTGATTATCATCAAGATTTTTAAGGTGACTACTATTCAGCCTAGCATGGCGCCTTCTAAATTAGACATAGGTGATCAGGCCATGTATAATTTAGGCCTAGCAATGCAGTGCTCCGTTTCGTCAAAAAGTATTACGTTTCTTATCTTTATATAAACCATGCCATTTGTAAAATGGAATTTAAAAATAGTTTATAAATTTATAGGATACAAGTAATTTGTGAGATAATCAGTAAGCAACTTTTAATGTTACGAAAAGTATTTTATAAGACCAAAGTAAAAATAATTGGTGAAAATAATCGTAAAACAATATCAGATTTATTTATAATATGACATTATGACAACGTATAAAGTAGTCAAAATTTTTGCAAAAAGTGGCAAATAGTAGCTCATAAAATAACCAATGAAATGGTTACAAGTTGTTAAGTTTTCAAAGAGTTATAAGGTT
Source organism: Glebionis coronaria (assembly GCA_025667525.1). NCBI lineage: Eukaryota > Viridiplantae > Streptophyta > Magnoliopsida > Asterales > Asteraceae > Glebionis > Glebionis coronaria. Next base: position 319,669,032 of record CM046877.1, on the reverse strand, counting down.
TAGACGAAAACGTCATGAGATACGCGATAAGAATGTCAACGAAGAATGTGAAGGCAAAACTTCAAAACTCAACTCAAATCAGTGGAAGGTTAGAAGAAAAAATAAAAATAATATCGAATGACAAAAGAGTCATATATATAAAAAGAATAAAACAATCCAAATGTGTACTCACCGTAAGCTACACGATACATATATGCTTTTAAGAAAATATATTATTCGTTTTCAAATTACACCATTAATCTGGTAATTGCTAATCCTGTAATGTTTCTATTTTTAATCATTTTCACATGCAACTAGTATTAGTTAGTTGTAAAATAATATTTGTTAAAATTTTACGATCTCAAATGAACTCAAAACTTCTTAGAAACGTTTAAAACCCATGTTCTGAATTTTTCTATCAGATTTAACTTTTAATATGAGCCGATTAATTGACCCGATAAACGACATCTCCAAGACTCGGAGTCTGAAGCATTTTGATACAAAACGACGTCTCAGACAACTTTCTAATTTTGCCCGAGACCTGAAACCCAATGTAAAATGACTAAAAATACCCCTGCAAGTTCTGTGCCGGTTTGACTATTTTATTTTAAAAACACAGGTTTTACATTTAAGTTTTGACCTGTTTATATTGTCCCTAAAATTTCTCCATTAAATATATTTTTCGACACTCTCTAACGGCTCAAAATATATATATACACACATGTCTTGTGGATTTTACAATAATGAAAAGTAAATCTCATAATGAGCATCAAATAAAATATAGCATAATTAATGACACAATATGCTTCAAGGTATTCAACACGAAATTTAGGAAGCAAAACGGTGAAAGACGTTCGTAATTTAGATTTCAAAGTGCAAAGTAGGCAAATCTACTTGGTGCCACGATTGTCCAAAAACACAAAACATAACAAGAAAAGAATGGAACATTAACGAGTTGCGTTCCGGGAGCAAGAAGGTTAATGAAAAAAACAAATGATACAATTTTATATAAGTAAAATCATATTCCAATTCTAGTGCCATAATCTAGACGATGATTTATAAAATAACGATGACGTTACCGAGATATAAGTGAACAATACACTTCGGAGTCGATACATATAAATGTCAACGAATTAAATCTTCGCATGTCGTGTAAAACGATAATAAAAATCAACAAAATATTATGAAAACCATGATAGTATTCAACACGATTATAGGAGAGTTTCAAAATGTGTGACTCACACGATAGCGGTTAGTCTTTTCCAAGGGCACATTGAACTACACAATGGTCTAGAGACTACGTTCCAAGATGTCTAAACACAAACAGCCGGAAGACGATTTGGATATCTACGTAGATATCTCAAAGGGTTAAATAATGAGAGTAACGCGCGCAGATGAAGGTATGTAAGGTCATAATATAAAATTTTTGCAATAAAAGAAATTTAAATACTTCAAAAGTAAATACAGAAAGATCTTAAAAATTCATTGTATTTATTTAAGTTAATCATTAATAAATGATAAACTTTTATCGAAAAGATTAACGACATAAATATATATCGATAAAGGGATCCTAGATATAAATATATATCAATAAAGGGATCATAGTATTTATTTATAAATACTTGGCAATAAAAGGATACGTAATAATGTATACTAAAGTTGTAATCCCAGAAGTAGCTTAAACCTGAAGTCACGCGAAGTTATGTGCACCGACTCTTTGAAAAATAAAAACTGACAGTTATAGTTTAGGTTTTTAAAATAAATACCTAGTTCTCTATAAATCATGGCTCTGGTACCAATCTTTAACACCCCCAAATTTACACGCAGCGGAATACATCTTTGGGTGCTAAACAATGATACTACAACACATAATTTATAAAGAACGACTCAAAAAGAGACGTTTTAGATTTATCGTTCCTAATACATTTGTCAGAGTAGCTTAGTCCCAAGACATCGTAACCAAAGTACAACCAAAACAAAAGATTTAAATTGTTTTGAACAAAAGGAACGACAATTATTCAAAGAGTTTATATTGCAAAGTAGTGCACAACATTCATTCTCGTGGCTTCCAAGCTTCACCCTTCCTGATTACCTGAAATACATGTGAGAAAATCATCAGCAAAAATGCCGAGTGAATCTATAGGTTTATATAATCATTTTGAACACAAGCGAAGATTTTAAGTTTGTGGCATGCTTAAAGGCAACAAGCATCAAATAATAATTTGCATCAACAATAATAATTGTATATAGCATAAATTGCAATAAGCTCATGGAACCGAGCCCTTAGACACTCCCTTTAGAGGTCTGATAAGACAGGAGATTTATTAATTGTCGGTTACCTCTAGATTATTTGTACATTGCCGTATACCTGACTTCTCAATACAATATGTTCAAACAGTGTGGAGGTCGGGCCTAAGCTTCTATGACAAGTTCACAAAAACTGAACCGGGGCGGCTTCCCCCATAGATCTATTAATTGTACTAGCGGTTAACCCATCATAGGTTAATTAACGGTCCATAATTGAGGTTTTAACAAAGGAATCACTTAATGCAATTTAAAGGCAACCACGAGTCCATTCATAGAGGGACAAAGCATACCATAAAAATCTTGTGTTCTAAGTTTATAAAACATGTATTCCCCCTCGCGGGTTTTAAAATATTTGAATGAGCTCAAACGAGGCTATAGACTCACCTTAGTACTTATAGTAGTTGAAGACAATCGCCGACGATAGTAGATGCCCGGTAATCACGATAACCGCAACCTAGCAAATAAGGTGCGTACTTTAATAATAGACTCAAGAAATAAATGATACTTAATAAAATCAAACTCAAGTATAAAATCACGACAACTCGAGAGAAAACGATGCAAGTGGTTCTATTATACTCTCCTATATATTCATTTTATTATATGCCTTTAATAAAAATCTGCCGGAACATACCGAATGTCCAAGCCGTTTTCCCATACTTAAACATATCAAATTTTTATGATACTACTCAGAGAACTTACTTAGTATATATAGAAAGTCATCTCAAAAGCCCATTAAAAGATTTTACTTCTAAAGTTCCCTGCCCGACTCATCTTTGAATCACAAAATCCGGACAGTTTAGCGACCTTGACTTACGAAACCATTTTGACCATTCTAAACAACTCCATTTGTAAAACCGCCACTTTATTCTAAAAATAGACTCAAAATACTAAACTTGGAGCCTGAGAACAGCCCTTGAATCATTTTAAAACTCATTTTATAGTCCCCGAGATTCGATCCAAATATCGACAACAATTTTCGGATTGTGTCGACACTCGTCTCCCGGTACACGGAAATCAAACTAGTGTATCTTCCACCTCCTTGGAGTTGGAAGGCCTACTTTATATCAAATCGAAGCTAACGAAATTCTCTACAACATAATCCCATAATAACAACCTATATTTAGACTTAAGATTTCCGAAAATGACCTCAAACCTACTACCCAAAATTGACTATTAAAATCTCTTGCAAAATCATGTTTTTGATCAATTCCAACAACTTTTGTCATCAACCTAAGCCCCTAATATCATCACAAACCATTCCTAACACTTGCATCATCATCAAAATCAAAAACCCAAAAATTAAAATCAACTTTTTAACCAAAAACATAGCATAAAAATCTTTTGATCATGATTACTAACACATGCATACAACAAATTTGGATCAAACATCACTAACTTTTCTTGAAAAAATTAATATGGTTGCATGTATGAAAATTTTATACCAAATTGTAGCCCTTCGAAAATCTAGGATGGGACTTTGCTTGATTTTGGAAGATTTAAACTAGAACTTGAGAAAATTTGATGAAATTGAAGGGTGGGGGTGTATGGTTAAGAAGAAAAAAAAGAAAGGAGGAAGATGAATTTTGGTGAAATGTATTTAAAATGAAAAAGAGATAGTGGAAAAACTATATATAGTGTGAGGTTAGGGTAGTTTTTGCCAATTTGTGATAGTTTTGGTCCAAAATATAAATATTAGTTTAAAAAGCGGGAAATGACTAAAAGTAAATTTTACAAATATTTACGGGACTCGAGTTTCGTAAAAATACTTAAAAGTTTAAACGCACACGAAAAATAAATATATAACGACTCGATACGTAATTAAAACGATATCGTCAAAAATATTAAATATCGAAACGATTGATAATAAAATATAAAATTGTGGGCATCCGTCGGTATCGCGATCACTAGTAGTCCTCGTTGCTCGTCAAAATATTAAAATAAGATATTTAATATCGGTTTCAACTTAAACCGTTAAGCATAATAGTATTTAACGTTATAAAATACTTCAAAATAATTGAAAATAGAATTAAATTATGACCTTATTTTTATGGGTTTTACAGCAGGCATATCAAAATCAACCTACATCTTCATCTGATTGAGTTTTTCCTTAGCTAGCTCATCATCACCATATTCCAATATTTTTTGGTCTTCTTCTAAAATAGTAGAACCATGATCACTCTCTTCTTCTTCATTATCAAATTCATCCTTCTCATCACCTTCAGATTCTGATGAGAGGATATGTGCTTCAATACTACCTTTCTTAAGCCCCTTCTTTTCTTGCTCTTACAACTGATGAGCAAGCATTTTATCAAACTTTGTATGGGCTGCATCTTTAGGAACATCTTCTACTACTAACATAGCTTTACCCTTATCCATAGGATCAATAGAGGGTAAAGTAGAAGATTGGACTTGAGTGGAAGGCTCTTGAATCATGAGTGGTGGTTGGGATACACCAGTCACACTCGGAATCCTGTCAGTGTCTGAAATAGGCGTGTCAGTGTTCAAATTGCCTTTGTCATTGGCTGATAATCCACTAGCTTGTAACATGATCTCAGTGAAAGACTACTTCAAGGGAGTGATAAAAAAGGGAGTAGCTTGTTCCTTCATCCCTGTCAATGCTTCAATAATCTCCTTAGTCCTTGATAAGTGTAATTACTCATATCAATTGTATCAATTAATGGACAATAAATGAATAAAATGTATAAAAATGGCCTTGTATATGCTTGTTTGTTGTTTCATGTGTGTAGGTATCGAAGATCACGAAAACCGGCAAAAACGACACGAGTTTGAAGAAAAGATCAAGAAAGCCAAAAATCAAGTCATTTTATTCGAGGATTCAAGTTATTAAAGTTATTGGGCCAAGTGGGACCCACTATTGCTTATTGGGCCTGAAAGCCCATTGAATTGGTTACAATGATAAATTATATTAGAAAGGCCCATATCATGGCCCAAAATGAATAACATGGGATGTATTGTAGGCCCAATTCACAGAACAATCATGAGACGGATGGAAATTATATCTAAAAAAAGGCCAACAGCTTAAATAAACAAGAGACGTGGGGAGAATTGGGCTCAATCCCATTAGGGTTAAAACTAAATTTATGAGACGGTGTAAATAATATATAAAGTGAAAACCCTTTTCACTTTTGGTCAAACTTTTACTTCCTCCGTTACAAACAAGATACGCAGAGAAAAACCCACCGCCCACAAACCCTAGATCAAAAATCAATTTGGGGCTTTTCTTATTTGAGGCAATTAAAACCCACGCGCTCTAATAAACTCCCTACTATATCGGGAGAAAGAAGGTGTTGCCCTCAATCACACGTGGCAGCCAATCTTGTCATTCCTTAATAATTATTGGCTGATATCATTCCAGCCATGTCATAGCATTAATAAAAATAAGCCACATCAGCAAAGAGAAAGCACAACAAGCACAAAGGATTGCCACCTTGGCAATCCGTGTGATGGTATTTGATTTTCAGCCATTCGATCAAAAAAGAGAAAGAGAGATGAAGAATCAAAGGCCAAGATTGGTTTTCTGCTCAACAAACTCACCTCAAGAGGGCTTGGGGTTTGCCTATAAAAACCCCCAATTAATTGTAATTTTTCATTCCAAGTTTTACTTACTGTTATAATATTAATTTAGGAATAGAATAAATGTAATTTTATTTTTATAGTATTGTAACAAATTTTCTAAAATTAATAAAAGGTTCTTTGAGTTTAATCTTTATGTGAGTTTATTTTTACTTTTAAAATTATTGCATTTATTCTCCAAGTTTCTATATTGATATTATTGAAAAATTATTTGGATTAGCTTTAGTAATAGCAAATTTAAATGATAAAGTAAGATTTGGGATTAAAAGCTTTTCCCTACTAGAAAAGTAAAAAAAATAATTGAAGCTGTTAAGATTGAATGGTGGTGACGTGAGGGTGTTGATGGTTCGAGAATGGAGTCAGTTATTGGTGATACTTGGTTCGAGAATGGAGGGTTGTTAGATTGAGTCGATTTTAGTTCAAAAGAACGTTCAGTGCGTTCTTCTACACCAAAGGTTATCATCAAAAAGGTTTATCTCATTTTATTTTTATGAATTTTTTTAGTATAAACTGAGTATCTGTTTTGTTCTTGGTTTAAGATATGGATTTGTAGTTTGATAATTGATAATTTACTTGCAAGAATATTTCCAACCTGTTTAGGTTTTTTGGTTTGTACTTATTTGCTTTGATTTAATTAACTTTGTATTTTAGTTAAATCTGCACTTGTGAGTTTGTATGTAATGGTTTGGGATTTTGAACCTGTTTTTGCAAAAATTTTATAATCAGTTAAGTTAGGATCTATAAAGTTGTTAGAATTTTAGATATTTAAGTCAGATAAATTCCTTTACTGATTTGGTAAAGCTTCATGATTGACTGAATCAATCTGCTGAGTTCATTCTTGTTCTGCTAATTTATTTTAGAAGTATTTTAGAAGTATTTTAGATATCAAAGTTTATTTTTGGAATTATACTTGATATAAGTTGTTGATATGAAAGTTTTATATATTTGATAATCTGTTTTAGATATTTGGTAAACTTTGCTTTATCGTTTTACTGCTTAATCTGATTTATTTGCTTTAGCTGGTTTATTTACTTTGTATTTTTTTTAAGTTGAATGCCTGTGAAAATTTGTTTGAACATGAATTAACTGAGTAGATAATTGTGATGTAATCTGAATGTTTTGACTGATATATTAGGTGGATTTATTCTAATTTGTGATGTTGTATAAGTAGTATACTAGGCCTTATATTTTATCTGTCCAAATAATAACACAATTCTTTGGAGCACTATAACATTAATCTGTTACATTGTTTCATTCACAAAAAAATTATTATCCAAAAAGCCCCCCGTGGGACTCGAACCCGTGACCTCACGGATAACAGTCAAACAACTTACCACCTGAGCTATTCGCTCTTTTTGTTATAAGGATATACTTTAAGTTTTAAACGAACTATTAATCTGGCATGTTTCGATTGATATTAAACGTCTTACATTTAAATTGTTAACTTTTATTAAATTTACTTTTAAACATTTAATAATTTTATCAAAAGTATTGTTTTTAATAATCTCAATTAAATTAGTTTTTAAATAGAAAATATAAAAAAAATAATATAAAAAATAAATAAATAAAAAATAGTTTATTACTTTTTAGAAATTTAAATTCTTTTAAAATTGGGTTTTAAATAATTTAGTTTTAATTAATTTGGTTTTTAATAAATTTAGATTTAAGTGAATTTTGTTTAATTAAAAAGTAAATGTAAATTTTTAAAATAGATTAATTTAGTTTATAATTTTAAATAGTTGTAAAATTGTTTTTAATTAAATTGTTTTTAATTTTGTTTTAAAATAAATTTTAGTTCAAAATATTTTTTGTTAAAATATTTTATTTAATTAAAAAATAGATAGTTAAAGTAGAATTTAAATTTAATTTAGATTTTAAATATTTTCCTTTTAGATTTAAAGTCGGGTTACGATTCATGCACTTTAGGATTTAAAAATTAGTAGAATTAATTTAGATCAAAACTGAAACCATATTCAAATCAATTGTCCAAATTAAATCAAACGTCTCAAATTCATAAGATCCTTGTATACAACGAACCGGGATCACTCTCGTGTTTAATTGAATTCGTCTTTAGCTTATTTATGGATTATTAAATTTTCCTAAAGGTAATTTCCTAAATTTGCTCTATAACGTACTTAATTAAAATACACCAACATTTCCCAATACATCAGTCCTGTACGAACCTTCATGGGACCCCATATCACTCACATTAAATGGCTCATTAGGTTCATCCTCCCATTTGTAAGAATCATCTTCAGAGGATAAAACCATATCTCTCCGTTTCCTTGAGCCAATAACTTCTAAAACAACTATCCTCTCCCTCAATTGATTGAGTTCAAGGCCTTGGTCAGTGACTTTTTGTACAAGTTCCACATTGGACTTTTGCAAGCCAATGCAGATGGCCGTCAATTCTAGAATAAAAAATGGTTGCAGACTGCCCTCCTCCAAAATGTGGATTTGACTCCTCAAAATGGATTCATCAGGAAAAACTCTCTTAGCTTCATGGCTAGGACCACTAGAGAAGACCCAATAGTACTTTGTCTTTTCTCTAGACGAGAGTCAAAAGGTGTAGATGAGGAAGTGGATTAGTGAACATGTATTTGAGGTGGTGAGGTGACAGCGGGTGAAATGGGTGTGTCAACGGCTGAAACGCGACTATCAGCGACTGAAGGGTTAATGTTCATAGGGTCATCTTGGTGAGGTGAAGGTGGTTGTTGTGCTTGTGCAGGTTCAGGTTCTTGGGGAGATTGAGGGTTGTTGACTGCTTCAACAACAGTCAACATGGGAGGTGTCAAAGGTAAGGGTCTGAAAGGTCTAGTATTCATGGACAAAATTTTTTTAGCTTTTTGAGTAGGGATCTTATAAAAATTATCATGATCCCTACCACAATAACCTTAGTGATCAAAAACCATTATAAATATCTAGGGTAAGCAAGAGTCATCTTGTTACCCTTCTTTTTCAACATGCCCTCAAAAATCATATGGGAAAAATTATATTTTTGCCCAGTGGCCAAACAAACAAGGATACAAACAAAAGAATTATTGATTTCGTTGAAAGAGGTACACTTGGGACTAAGACACTGCAAGAGGACATGTATCAAGAACTTCCAGGCCGGGGGAAATTTTTGTTTTGAATACTTATTAATTTTTCCCTCAGGGGGAAATTCATATCCCATGCCTCTAAGTCCTTCTTCTAACTGATCAAGAGGAAGGGTAGTCACACCATCAGCATCATCAATCTATAAGGATTGAAGAATAAGTGCTTCAGTGACCACCCATTTTCTCCCATGAACAATCCCTGATAATGTAATCACTCCACCAACTGTTTCAGAACCAACAGTGTTCCAAAACTGTTTGATGTGTGTGATAGGAATGAGAGGAGCATGAGTCGAAGCATACCTTAAGCTAGAAGCCAAGAGATACTAAATCATTCATGTGTATTGAGGATGATGCGTGTCATTAGCCTTAAGATAGGCGATCATGTTGTGTTGATCCCTAAACCCCAAAGTAGCACTAGCAGGTTCAAATAAAGGAGCCATGAAAACTGTTTGTGAAAGGTTAGAAAGTACGGAAGTGATAAAGGATGGTTATAGAGAAAATATGAAACAATCAAGCAAGTTACCCTGTTGAAAATAGTATGAGCCGTATTTATAGGATGGAAACTAGGATACTATTGGTTGAAAAAGAGGTAAGTTTTTCAAAATATAATGATGAAAATCTTGAAAAATAATAACTTATCTCTTAGATTTTAAATAATTTACCAAATCCCATAAAACTACGGCCCAAATATCGCAAAAGAAATAGCTAGGTGGGACCCAGTGTTCTTCAACGGTTGAAATATTAGTGTCAGCGGGCAACAACTATATTTTGTCAGCGTATAAATTTCCAATGTCAGCGTTTGAAAATGTACTTGTCAGCGGATGAACCGCTATGTGTCAACGGCCAAAAATAAAAATAAAATAAAATAAAAAGACCTTAACAAAGAGGTTTACCCAAATGAAGATAACTCTTACTCTGAAAATGACTAAAGTTTGGCAAGCACTGTCTAATCATGCACACTTGTATAAGCAAGATAGACATAATTGTCCTCAAATGTCCCTTGCTAACCAAAGTTCCCCAGAGTGAATAAATCTCATATAAACCCTTTGTAACTTCCCAGGTAAGCCCATTTTTATTTACACAAAGTCTCCCAACCGACCAATCCCAATTCTAGACCAGAAAGTCTTGGCAACATGTACAGTATATCAACTTTGCATGCTACAGTGCCTCAAGATTTAGGAATTCCAACAATTCTTAAAAAGAAAGGCCTTCATTATTCCTAACTCATACTCACCAGTAGACATAATCTAGAATTGTGATAAGAGCACTCTATAAGTACCCAAAAAGCTAAAGGTTTCCTAACCTCCCCTTAAACTTACACAGATTTTAAAGAAATAATAATGATAACTTTTTATTTCAAGATAGGAATGTAAACATTCCAACCATCATAAATAAAAAATTTAAAAGATATGAAGTCAATAAGCAACTCTTTATCCTATTGCACAATGCTAAAAAATGCCTGCATGATTAGATCAGAAACCACAAAACCTAACTTAGGTTTTCAGCGGCCAAAATCCACGTGTCAGCGGATAAAATGCCTTTGTCAGCGTTAGAAAATATAGTGGAAAATATAATACCTTTACATGAGATAATAACGATGCATATCTGGTACATATTATACAATACTCTAACAAACACATATTTTATGGATTGATCATTCCAATACTTGTTACCAAGTACTGGAACCTCCCAACATAAAAAGGTTTAGCTAACGAATAAGCCACATTATCTTCTGTGTCCACTCTATCTGGATGTATTAAAACTTTTTCAAAACAATCCCTTATAAAATGATGCCTTATTTCTAGGGTGTTTAGTTTTAGAATGATGTACAGGAATTTTAATAATGCACAGTGTACTATTATTATCTACAAAAATCTTAGCATGCATAAAATTGTAGCCATAATCCAAAAGATGATTTTGATTCCATAGCACTTTCCCACAACATGCAGTAGCTGCTACATACTCATCCTCAGTTGTTGAATTGGCTACTACAGTTTGCTTCTTGCATTGCCAATACATATGTCTGCTCCTAAGAAATTGGCATCCACCAGTTGTGGATTTTCTATCATGATTATCACCTCCATAATCACTATCTCAATAGCCAATAAGTTCCAAAGGAGACTCTCTAGGATACCATAATCCCAATGTGGGAAAGCATCTAAGGTACCTAAAAATCCTTTTAACTGCATGAAGGTGACATTCCTTGGGAGTCACTTGATGACGTGCACATGCACATACTACAAACATGATATCAGGTCTTGAAGCTGTAAGATACATCAATGATCTAATCATTGATCTATAGTGCCTGAAATCAACCTCTTTACCTTATCCAATCATTCCCCATGGGTGTTCCCTGTCCATGGGAGTGCTAGCTCGTTTTTCATGTGGTGAAAAACCAAAATTCTTCAAAATCTCAGCCACATACTTATCTTGAGAGATGAAGATACCATCCTCTTTCTACTGAACTTGGAGACCAAGAAAGAAGGTCATCTCTCCTATAGCACTCATTTTAAACTTATTTGTCATAAGTTTGGAAAATTCATCACTCATTCTTTTGTTAGATGAACCAAAGATGATGTCATCTACATAAACCTGAACAAGAAGAAAATCCTTCCCTTCCTTCTTTGTAAATAATGTCTGGTCTATGGTACCCCTCTTGAAGCCATTATCCACCAGGTAGGTGGAAAGTGTTCCATACCAAGCTCTAGGGGCGGGATGAAGGCCATACATTGCCTTCTTTACTTTATAAACTTTATCTGGATGCTCAGAATCTTCAAAACCAGGAGGCTGCATGATATAGACTTCTTCTTTGATGGTGCCATACAAAAATGCACTCTTCACGTCCATTTGGTTGACTTTGAAACCCATATAGTAAGCATAGGCTAGGAAAATCCTTATTGCCTCAATTCTAGCAACAGGTGCAAAAACCTCTTCATAATCAATACCTTATTCCTGTGTGTATCCCTGAGCAACCAATCTTTCCTTGTTTCTAATAACAATTCCTCTCTCATCCTTCTTGTTTCTTAAAACCCATCTTGTCCCAATAGGCTTGACATACCTTGGACAATCTACTAGCTCCCAAACATCTTGAATAGCAAACTGATGAAGCTCATCCTGCATTGCTTCAACCCAGCTTTCTTCTTTGAGAGCATAAAAAACCTTCTTTGTTTCTAACTGAGAGAGAAGACAGGCAAACAAACATTCTTGAACAAAAGGAGTATCTTCCTTTTTTTGAATATTGGCAATGAATCCACCTTGAGTCTTCTTAGTTATCCTTACTTGAACAGGAGTCTGAATATCATCAATTATTTGGGAGGGAGGATGATATTTGGCCACCTTTGTAAGTATTCCTCCCCCAAATAATGATTTTTCATGAATAGTGGACTCCATATTGCCAATATCATCTTCATTGCTACTCCCATGCCCACTTGAACTTGGAGATCTGTTGTCAACGACTAGAACTGGGCCACTGACATCTTCATTGGGTATGGGATCTTCAATATGTTCAAAAATATTTATGTTGGAGGAAGAGAATAAATTGCCAAACAGATTGTCAGCGGCTGAATCTAATATGTCAGCGTTTGATTTGGCTTTGTCAGCGGATGAAGATGCATGCATTGATTCATCAACTGGTTTCTCTTGTTGATCTTCTTCCTCCTTTCCAGCAACAGCAGATGCTTGTATAAAGTCATCAGTCCATATAGGTATGGTGACATAATCAAACATGGGAGTGGGTTCAACTGCCTGTGATCCTTCTTCTTTATCAACGTGTGTACCTGCATTGTCAACAATGGGTGCTTCCAAAACAACTAGATTAGTCATAGGCATATAATTCATGGACCTTGATAATGGCTCTAAATCAAATAGCCAATTAGGTCCAGACTCAGGATCACTTGGTTTACTTTCCAAGAAGTCAACATGAATATTTTCTGTTAGGATCCTAGACGCCCCTTCCTATTAGTGGAATATCCCATAAAAGTCCCTCATCACCTTTAGAATAAAACTTACCTAGGTTATCACTAGTATTCAAAATCACTACATGACATCCAAAAGGCCTAAAGAAGTCTATATTAGGCTTCCTAATCCAAAGTAATTCATAGGGTGTCTTATTATGAAACTTATTAACCAAGACCCTATTCTGAACATAGCAAGCAGTGTTCACAGCCTCAGCCCAAAAAGCAATGGGTAGATTTGCACCTGCTAACATGGTTCTAGCAGCCTCAATGAGAGTTCTACTCCTTCTTTCAGCTACACCATTCTGATGTAGAGTTCTAGCTATGCTAAAATCCCTAGAGATTCCCTTATTTACACAAAAGGTATCTAGAAGACTGTTCCTAAATTCACCACTATTATCACTTCTAAGAATTTTAACCTTATTACCTGTTTGTCTTTTCAATTTATGTAATGAAAATGATTAAAGTCTTAGCAGTATCACTTTTTAATGCCAAAAAGAAGGTCCAAGTAAACCTAGAATAATCATCAGTGACAACAAAACGATAGGATTTACCATTAAGACTTTCTATATTGGTTGGGCCAAATATATCCATGTGTAATAAGTAAAGTGTCTTAGAACTAGTATGAACAAGCTTACACTTAAATGAGGCCTTATGCTGCTTGCCTTTAAGGCATGCAACACAATTATGATCATTGTGAAATGCTTTTGAGGGAAATCCTCTTACAAGATCACGTCTCACAAGTCTATTCATGTTTTTGAAGTTAATGTGCCCTAACCTTCTGTGCCATAATTTACTTTCATCCACTAAGGCCTTAGCATAAAGACAAGACAAGTTGTTATTCATTTTAATGCCATTTAGATTCACATTATAAACATCTTTATGTCTAGGTGTTCTAAATTCTATGAACTTGTCAGCAGGAATCTCAAATTCTTTACTTAACACTAGGCACTCAGTATCAGTAAAAAGAACCTTATTCTTGTTGTCACATACTTGTGACACACTAAACATATTATAATCAAGTTCTTTTACCAGGAAGACTTCCTCAAACCTCAAGTTATTGGTGATGAGTGTGCCTTTGCCAAAAATGTTGCCATAACTGCCACCAAAATACACCTTATCACCATCTTTAATTGGAGTGAAATCAGTAAGGTAATCTTCCTTCCCAATCATGTGTCTTGAGCATCCACTGTCCCAATATCAAAAATCGTTGACCTGCTTGTGAATACCCTGCACATGAAGAAAACAAATTAGTTTTCTTTGGGAACCCAAGCCTTTGTAGACTTGGATTCATCTGGTTGTTGAACAAGAATTGATTTATTACTTGTAACAACCACCTATTCATCCCTTTGTGCCCTAAACACCCAATTTACCCCAATAGGTTTAGTGATGACCTTTTCAAGATACTTAAATCTGTTGTAGGTCATAGAAATTCCATTTGAATAGGGGTTTTGGTCTTGTTTAGGTCTCCATGTTAAACTGGATGAAGCTTTAGACCCTTGTCCCTTAGGTTTTAAATACCTATTGCTTGGTTTAACATAAGGTCTGACAGAAGCCAGTTGTGGCATTTTCATACCAAACCTAGATTTTCCCGCAGCTGATTTGGTCTTGTCACCGACTGAATTGTTCCCTTCAACGTGTGAATTATGGTTTGCTACAGGAACCCATTGTCTGTTAGACTAGGTTTTTGTCTTTTGAAATGGTCTTTGTCCATGAGTATTAGTCCCTCTAGAAAAGAAAGGAGCTGGTCTAGTGGTCTGAGGACTTGTTTGTACAAAAGGTCTTGGTTTGACCATGGTTGATCTATTGTCAGTGGGTGAATTGTATCCACTGACACAGTTATAGGCCAAATGTGAGAAACTCACACATGTATAGCAAGCCTTTTAAGACATAAATTTAGGCTTGGACTGATAAAACCCTGTTCCATTGACACTCACTTGGCTTTGAGGTGACCTAGGTTTTCTATACATTTCAGCATACTTGACATTAGGTTTACTTTTTGGTGTTGAGCCAAGTTCAATAGTTTAACCATTGGTGGGGTTGGTCACAACAATGGGTTTTGTTTCAGCTAGTTCATCATTAAGCAATCCACCCTTAACAAATACAAAATGGTTGGTTTCTTTCCATTGTTCTAGGTTAGTAACCTTTTTCCTATATTCCTCAAATAGACTAAGCACACGTGGTGGAGGAATAAATTCCTCCTCTTGAAGTTCAGGTATGCCAGTCCAAGAGAGATCCTTTTTAAGGACACCATAAAAGTTTCCAGTAGGTTGTGGGATAGCACCATACTCTTTCATCCCAATCCCATACATGTCCCCATGTTGTCTTTTCTCACTCACACATTTTTCTAGGGTTTGGCTAGTGATATGAGTGAAATCTCATATCAATTATATCACAAATCACCCTAAAACACAAAGCAAAATACCTAATTTTGATTCATAAAAGCAGTATTATGGGTATGTTTTGTTGTTTGTGCTTGTGTAGGAAAAAGATACAATTTTGGAGCAAACAAGTGATCAAGCTTATTGATGAAGAAAAGACAAAAGGAGGATGAAATGTGAAAAGCCTTGCAAAGACAGAGGACCTTTCTTGACAACTTTCAAAGATGAAGGACTAAAGTTGCAATTATGAGAATGTCAAGAATAAAGTCAAAATTCGTCACCCATGAAGTCAAATAATCAAAGAATCAATATTTTGCAAGTTTGAAGAAAGAAGGACTAAAAATGACAAAGAAATGAAGTTTGGAGCTCAAGTTAACAATCTGCCTAACTAGAGGGACGAAACATGATAATTTTCATGCAACTTTTCTCTTAATCCACGTGTTAGCTAAATCAGCCAATGAGAAGCCAAGGTTTACTTCACTCGGATTGCCAAATAAGTGCCACCTCACCCTACTCACAGCTGACATATTAAATACCAAATCCAAACAGTGAAAGTCCATTATCCTTTATCAGCCAATAGAAAATCATTTAGATGATAATGATCCGCAACTCTCCCTTTCATCCAATACCATAACACCACGTGTTACATTCATATTCAAACTAAGCCCAAATCGAAGAAGGAGATAGAGTGCGTTTCAGAACTTGGTATAAACATGAAACTTGCTCAAAAATCAAGAGACAAAGACACTCCAAGCATCCAATTGGATTGAAATCAACTACATCAAAAAGCCCTAAATTAGTTCTTCAACGGACAAATCGAATCAGCATAATCAGGCCACTTGGAAGATTGCCATTGGTTGGAACACGTCACCTACATCCAACAAACTTCAACCCAGCTCTATAAATAGCCCATAATGTTCTTCATTTTTGTGTAGTACTTAGTGTGTGTAATTTTCACACACTTCTAAATTCCCCTCAATTTTCAGTTAGCAAAGTTAGTTGAATACTACTCTCAAGTGATTGACAACCACTTGAGAGTTAGTTAGTGTAGTTGTAACAAACTGTAACAAACTTTACATCATTAATGAACCTTCACTTTCATTTCACTTAATTCTACTTCTAAATTCTACATAATCCTACTATTCTGTTACTATTGTGTTTCTTTTGATCATACTTGATCAATGGAACTTGATTGATGCCATTTGGAAGCTTGTAGCTGGTTCAGACGCTTTCTGGTTCATGTTCATAGCCAAAAGTAGCAGTTGTAGCAGGGGTATTGATTTGTAGAAGATGATGTTGATCTGATGGTTTATGGTGATTGATTGTTGGTGTTTTAGTTGATCTTAGAGAGCTCAGTGCTCCTCTACTCCATCAATGGATTCTACTAGCTAAAAAGAATCATTTCTCTTATTTTTGTTCCTCTAAACAGTAATGCCATGCTCAGTTCCTAGAAATAGAACTTGTTTGCTGAACTATGAATGATTTAGTGTTATTTTGGTGTAAGATTGATAATCTATTAGTTGCTAGTTAAGTGATTAGTGTTTTCATCAGTTTTTACTTGATCAAATTTGGTTTTAATCATTCTAAAATTCATCAGTTGCTCATTTTGTGTTCTATCAAGTAAACTTGTTAGTTTTTGGTGTCAAACTAGTTCATTTCAGTCACTTTACAAGATCTGATAAGTCTCACTTGCTGTCTTAAGTTTTTACTCAAAAAGCTTTTGAAAACTTTTCATATCAGATTGACACTAGTGTTTGGATCATAGTGTATTTTGTGAGTTAGATGTTGGAAGTTGTTGTTTTGGGTTCATTTACATTCAATAGGAGTATACAAGTCTATTGGTGAAGTTTTGTGGTCAATACTTAAGTCAAAAAGGCAATTGACACTCAAAAAGTTTGGGTCAGATTTTACATATTTTAACCAGTCCAAACTAGCTACCTTTGATCCCTTCCAATTTCTTTGTTTGTGGATGAATTTGGCTTCTTTTTGCTCTCAATTTTAGTTCAACATACAAGCTTTCTGAATTAGTAAGGAAACAATACAGTTTACAGTTTTGAGTTAGATACTAGATTTTTAATAAGCACTTTAGCATTTTCAAGTTTCTGTGATCAAAGTAGTCTGCTTATTCATTTCCCATATAACTACTTCATAAAAGTTTTTTTTCTCACAATTCTCTTCACAAACATGTCTTGAGTAGATTTTGAGAAAATAAGCTTTTTGAAAAATCTTGGTCAAACTTGGTCAACGATAAGCACTTTTGGCTTATTTGAGATTCCAACTTATTTCCTTAACCATTTTCAAAGTTACTTGACATTCCAACCTCTTTGTCACTTGCTTAATCATTTTCATCAAGAAAATCCGAGTGTGGAAGTCTGGATTGGCTTATTGCTTATTTTGAGCTTATTGAGATAAGCTAGCTTTTGATTTACTGGCTTTTAGCTAAATTCCTTTTACAAGCCTAGCTTAATTTCATTTTTAAGCATTTTGAAAAAAACTAGAACGATTTTGGTCAAGTAATAAGCTTACCCGAGCTTGTTGAAATCCTTTTGCCCGTTTTTGGTTAGAATTTGTTTTAATTGCATTTTGGTCCTCATACTTTCATAGTTGTGCTAATCTGTTTTGTAATTACATATTTTTAGGGTTTGCACTTGTTAGTCCTTTCATTTTAAGTTTGTTACACTTTGGTTTGGTAGTTTTGTAATTTGTTAGAAAGTGGTTATAGTTTGTTACTATTTTCATTTCTAGTCCTTTATCTTCCTGAATTTACACATTTAGTCCTTGTACTTTCATTCTTTTTACATTTTAAGCATTTTTACACTTGTGCATTTGATACTTGTACTTTGTGCTATTAGTGTGGTATTTGCAACTTGTTTTACGGATACATAGCTATACTATTTTACACCTTTTTACGTGCTTCTTTGAAATAGACATAGATACCAAATAACTTTGTTAACACCAAAAACAATTATAAACTTGAGATTGTTTGGACTTTCAATTTGTTGTGAGCTTGGAAAAATGAAACTGAATAAGATAACATATTAAATGGCGCCGCTGTCTTCATGACATTACGAGAGACTATTGATTGACGGTTTTGATTGGATTTTGGGATCCGTTCACCTAGTAAGCGTTCCTTTTACGTATCATAAATCAAAAAGATAAAAAAAATCAAAAATATAAAAATATAAAAACTAAAAACCACAAAATCAATTCTTTTCCTAAAGAATTGAACCAAAAAAAATAAAAAATCCAAAAAGTAATATTTTTCCTAAAATATTACACCCAAAAATATATTGTATAAATCGGTTTTCATCGTTTTTACGTACACATAGTATTTTCTTAAAAAAACCCCAATAAATACAAAAATATTTTGTCTATATTATTATATGTAGATACATATACGTATACGAACACTCAATACACATAATTCCATAAGTATTGCTTTTGTAATACACCGTTCTTGGGGGCGTTCCAGTCCTAAGTTCGTGTATCGATCAAATTAAATTAAAGGCAAAAATAGATAAATACTTCCAATAGGCAAGAATTCGAAGAATACGAACTACTAAAGTGAATAGATAGGCGACGAGCTATAAAATTCCGGCTAAGGGTTAATAGGTACTTAAGTGCTTCGCGCCACCTAACCCCCCGTTCACTAGTGAGTATCTTAAGAAGGAAAGCTTCTTGGGGGTTTTGCCACCCAAAGTATTACTTACATATACTATATTTTCTTGTAGATATTACTTATTGCACCTCGGAAAGGATAATCCCTTCTTTTCCAAAGTCGAACGAGAGCTCCTCTCTCACTCCTTGATTTGAGTTGCATGCTCACCCGAGGGCGTGCACAAATACCTTTTGGTGTACAACCCCTTCCACCCAAAAGGAAGAACAAGAGAAAGAACAAAAACAACACCTTCCATCAAGCCGATCCCGAGCATCGTGATTTGAACAACACCAAGAAGCCATGGCCGCCGTTGACAATAGACCATTTATGGAGATCCTCCAATCAAATGTGGAGGGAAATTCCGATGCCATTTTTATACCCGAGATACCCGCAAACACCTTAAAGCTTAAGACACATATGATCACTTTGGTTTCTTCTACACCCTTTTTAGGGAGACCCATGGATGACCCCCACGATCATATCAAGAAGTTTTTGTCTATATGTAATACACTTAAGTATAATGGGGTCCCTCATGATGCAAT
Source organism: Glebionis coronaria (assembly GCA_025667525.1). Taxonomy (NCBI): domain Eukaryota; kingdom Viridiplantae; phylum Streptophyta; class Magnoliopsida; order Asterales; family Asteraceae; genus Glebionis; species Glebionis coronaria. Next base: position 319,649,520 of record CM046877.1, on the reverse strand, counting down.
CAAGTTGATCTTAGTCCCATTCTCCTTAGAGGGTAATGCTAGGTATTGGCTAGATACACAACCTCCTAAGAGCATCACCACTTCGGATGACTTTACCAAGAAGTTTTTGAACAAGTTCTTTCCTCCATCTAGAACCACGGCTTTGAGAAACTTAATTGTTGGTTTTCAACAAAGGAATGATCAAACACTTAGTAAGGCTTGGGATGTTTTCAAGGAGCTATTGAGAAAATGCCCCAATCATGGATTTAACCAAGTTCATCAAATCAACACTTTCTACAATGGATTAAGACCACATCATCAAGATTCCCTCAATTCCTCCGCGGGTGGAAACATTCTTTCCAAATCCACACAAGAGGCATGGGACATTATTGAGACTAAATCCATGGTGCAAACAAATAATCAAAGAGATGAGAGGGTCCATGTTGTGCAAGATAGTTCTCACACATCCATTGGTAATCAAATACTCAAGAGTAAAAATGAGATATTTCAAGTAATGGAAAAGACTCAAAAGACAAATCAAGAGATAGCCTAAGGTCCTTATGAAACTTTCCTTGAACAACTCTTCTTCCAATGATGTGAATGCTATTACCATAAGTTGTGAGATATGTGGAGGACCTCATTCTTACCTACAATGTGACAAGGTTCAAAATTCTCAAGGTTAATGTTATGCTTATCAAGATGAACAAAGAGAGCATTTCAAACCTAACATCAACCCTAACAATCTCTCTTATAAGTCAAACAACTACCTTGCTTCACCTGGCTTTCCACCCCAACCACCCACCCAAAATCAAACCAATCCTCCTCAATTGCTTCAAAGAAATCAAGGGCCTAGGCTAAATTACCAAGGACAAAACAACTTTAGAGCACCCAGTACCTTTCACAATCAATGAAATCACTTTCAAGGTACCAAACAAGGGTTTTACAATAAACCTCCACCTTTCCAACTTTAACACCCCCAAATTTACACGCAGCGGAATACGTCTTTGGGTGCTAAACAATGATACTACAACACATAATTTAAAAAGAACGACTCAAAAAGAGACGTTTTAGATTTATCGTTCCTAAAACATTTGTCAGAGTAGCGTAGTCCCAAGGCATCGTAACCAAAGTACAACCAAAACAAAAGATTTAAATTATTTTGAACAAAAGGAACGACAAATATTCAAAGAGTTTATATTGCAAAGTAGTGCACAACATTCATTCCCGTGGCTTCCAAGCTTCACGCTTCCTGATTTCCTGAAATACATGTGAGAAAATCATCAGCAAAAATGCCGAGTGAATCTATAGGTTTATATAATCATTTTGAACACAAGCAAAGATTATAAGTTTGTGGCATGCTTAAAGGCAACAAGCATCAAATAATAATTTGCATCAACAATAATAATTATATATAGCATAAATTGCAATAAGCTCATGGAACCGAGCCCTTAGACACTCCCTTTAGAGGTCTGATAAGACAGGAGATTTATTAATTGTCGGTTACCTCCAGATTATTGGTACATTGCCGTATACCTGACTTCTCAATACAATATGTTCAAACAGTGTGGAGGTCGTGCCTAAGCTTCTATGACAAGTCCACAAAAACTGAACCGAGGCGGCTTCCCCCATAGATCTATTAATTGTACTAGCGGTTAACCCATCATAGGTTAATTAACGGTCCATAATTGAGGCTTTAACTAAGGCAATCACTTAATGCAATTTAATGGCAACCACGGGTCCATTTATAAAGGGACAAGCATACCATAAAAATCTTGTGTTCTAAGTTTACAAAACATGTATTCCCCCTCGCGGGTTTTAAAATATTTGAATGAGCTCAAACGAGGCTATAGACTCACCTTAGTATTTATAGTAGTTGAAGACAATCACCGACGATAGTAGATGCCCGGTAATCACGATACCCGCAACCTAGCAAGTAAGGTGCGTACTTTAATAATAGACTCGAGAAATAAATGATACTTAATAAAATCAAAGTCAAGTATAAAATCACGACAACTCGAGAGAAAATGATGCAAGTGGTTCTATTATACTCTCCTATATATTCATTTTATTATTATATGCCTTTAATAAAAATCTGCCGGAACATACCGAATGTCCACGCCGTTTTCCCATACTTAAACATATCAAATTTTTATGATACTACCCAGAGAACTTACTTACTATATATAGGAAGTCCTCTCAAAAGCCCGTTAAAAGATTTTACTTCTAAAGTTCCCTGCCCGACTCATCTTTGAATCACAAAATCCGGACAGTTTAGCGACCTTGACTTATGAAACCATTTTGACCATTCTAAACAACTCCATTTGCAAAACCGCCACTTGATTCTAAAATAGACTCAAAATACTAAACTTGGAGCCTGAGAACAGCCCTTGAATCATTTTGAAACTCATTTTATAGTCCCCGAGATTCGATCCAAATATCGACAACAATTTTCGGATTGTGTCGACACTCGTCTCCCGGTATACGAAAATCAAACTAGTGTATCTTCCACCTCATTTGGAGTTGGAAGGCCTACTTTATATCAAATCGAAGCTAACGAAATTCTCTACGACATAATCCCATAATAACAACCTATATTCAGACTTAAGATTTCCGAAAATGACCTCAAACCTACTGCCCAAAATTGACTATTAAAATCTCTTACAAAATCATGTTTTTGATCAATTCCAACAACTTTTGTCATCAACCTAAGCCCCTAATATCATCATAAACCATTCCTAACACTTGCATCATCATCAAAATAAAAACCCAAAAATTAAAAATCAACTTTAACAAAAACATAGCATGAAAATCTTTTGATCATCACTACTAACACATGCATACAACAAATTTGGATCAAACATAACTTTTCTTGAAAAATTTATATGGTTGCATGTGTATAAAAATGGTACCAAAATGTGCTCCTTTGAATTATAAGGATGGGACTTTGCTTGGTTTCTCTGGGATCAAGCTAGAAAAATTTTGATTAAGGTGTTTATGGTGTTGATGGTGGACGGATGGAACAAGGAGGGAAGGGGGAGGATTGTGTGATTTTTTTAGTAAGATAAATGAGAAGGAAGATAGTGGAAAAAGATTATATAGTGTAGGTAGGGTGGTTTTTGCCAATTTGTGATAGTTTTGATCCAAAATGTAAATATTAGTTAAAAAACGGGAAATGACTAAAAGTCAATTTCACAAATATTTACGGGACTCGGGTTTCGTAAAAATACTTAAAAGTTTAAACGCACACGAAAATAATAATATAACGACTCGATACGTAATTAAAACGATATTGTCGAAAATATTAAATATCGAAACGATTGATAATAAAATATAAAATTGTGGGCATCCGTCAGTATCGCGATCACTAGTAGTCCTCGTTGCTCGTCAAAATATTAAAATAAAATATTTAATATCGGTTTCAACTTAAACCGTTAAACATAATAATATTTAATATTATAAAATACTTCAAAAATATTTGAAAAGTGAGATTAAGTAATGACCTTATTTTGTGGGTTTTACATCCTCACCACCTTAGGAGAGCACCGTCCTAGGGCTTACTTCTCCTTAGGTCCGTCTACGAATAAATGCGGATACTTGCTCTTGAAGTAGTCCTCTCGCTCCCAAGTGTATTCGGGTCCACGTCGGGAATTCCATCGCACTTTCACTATCGGGATCCGACTTTTCTTAAGCCGTTTCTCCTCTCGATCCATAATCTCCATCGGTTCTTCAATAAAATGCAGCTTGTCGTCCAGTTGAATCTCCTCAAGTGGAATTATCAAATTCTCGTCCGCCAAACACCTCTTAAGATTAGAAACGTGAAAAGTATTGTGAATAGCACTTAACTTTTCTGGCAATTCCAGCTTATATGCCACAGGACCAACTCGATCAATAATCTTGAATGGACCTATATAGCGCGGACTAAGCTTTCCTCGCTTGCCAAATCGAATTACTCCTTTCCAAGGTGATACTTTCAGCATAACCATGTCGCCAATATCAAACTCCAATGGTTTTCTCCTCTTATCCGCATAGCTCTTCTGTCTACTACGAGCTGTCAATAAAGGATTCTTGATTTGCACGATCTTCTCAGTCGTTTCTCTAATCAATTCAGGACCCGTCAACTGACTTTCTCCAATCTCACACCAACCAACTGGTGATCTACACTTTCGCCCGTAAAGTGCTTCAAAAGGCGCAGCCTTAATACTTGCATGATAACTGTTGTTGTATGAGAATTCCACCAAAGGTAAGTGTCGATCCCAACTACCTCCAAAGTCCATTACACACGCTCGTAACATATCCTCCAAGGTCTGGATAGTCCTCTCACTTTGTCTGTCCGTTTCCGAATGATACGCAGTGCTCATATCCAACTGAGTCCCCAGAGCTCGCTGAAGCGATTTCCAAAACTCAGATGTGAACCGACTATCTCGATCAGAAATAATTGACAAAGTAACCCCATGTCTACAAACAACTTCCTTCAAATACAACCGAGTAAGTTTGTCTAAGTCATCAGTTTTCTTTATCGGCAAGAAATGAGCCGACTTAGTCAACCGATCAACAATCACCCAAATCGTATCATAACCACTAGAAGTTCTCGGAAGTCCCGAAACAAAGTCCCGAAACAAAGTCCATAGTGATCTTCTCCCATTTCCATTCTGGAATTTCAGGTTGTTGCAGTAAACCCGAAGGTATCTTGTGCTCAAACTTCACCTTAGCACACGTCAAGCTTTTACTAACATAAGTAGTAATGTTAGCCTTCATATTCGGCCACCAGTAACATTTCTTCAAGTCTTGGTACATTTTATCCGATCCTGGGTGAATTGAATATTTAGACTTATGAGATTCGTGCATAATTAGATCTCTCAGTCCTCCATACACCGGTAACCACACACGATTCTCGAAATATCGAATTCCGTCATCACGAATTTCGAATATAGGTGTCATCCTTCTACCCAAGTCTTCATCTCTCACATTATCTTCCTCCATCGCCTTAGTTTTAGCTTTAAGTATTCGATTAGATAAATAAGAATAAGTTTTCATGGCTAAAGCTCTAACCCTTTTGGTTATTTCTCTGTCCTTCCTACTAAGTGCATCGGCAACTACATTCGCCTTGCCGGGATGGTAGCAAATTTGAATGTCGTAATCACTCAACAATTCTACCCATCTTCTCTGTCTCATATTGAGCTCCTTCTGATCTAAAATATGTTGCAGGATTTTATGCTCGGTATATACCACACTCTTTGTACCGTAGAGATAGTGTCTCCAAAGTCTAAGAGCAAAGACAACAGCTCCTAATTCCAAATCATGTGTAGTATAGTTCTCCTCATGCTTCCTCAATTGACGAGATGCATACGCGATCACTTTCTCCCTTTGCATCAACACAGCACCAAAACCCTTACGTGATGTAATGCTTGGTTTTTTTTTGCTAGGTTCAATTTTACTCTCGATATCCTCTCGAATTGATCTCGGTCTCAAGTGGAATGATTTGTTCTTGGTTAATAAAGAGTGGTTGGTTTGTTTATCTATTATAAACTAATGACAAGTAATTAAAGTGTTGTTGAGTAAAAGGGAAGTTAAAAGATTAGTATTGAAATGACAAGTAAAATGAATGCATGGAAACTTAAAGGTGATGATGGAAAAGTACTAACTCTTTAAATAAAACTAACACTTGGAAAAATTTCAGGAAAATAAAAGGTACTATAAGAAAGTGTTATCGAAGGAAACCAAAAACAAGCCAAAAGGGGGCCCGATCGGAATATATTCCGATCGGATGGTCGGAATGGTGGGAAGAAGTAACAAATCGGAATATGGGAACAAAGGGCCAATCGGAATAATCGCTAAGGTAACCAATCGGAATGCCTCACTAGCTTACAATCGGAATACTGGGTACTACACCCAATCAGAATATGGACAAAAGCTGCTAATCGGAATATGGACAAAAGACCAATCGGAAAACAAGACTTGAGGCCCAATCGGAAAGGATAAACCTAATCCGATTGGGTTGATCGGAATATGAAGAGCAAAGCCGTCGGAATAAGGGACCGATCGGAATGTAGGAGTAACAACTTTCCTAAAATCAAGGAAACGGTTATGGTGGTGTACCGGTCGGAAAGCCAATCGGAAAAAGGAGTTTAAACCCCTTCCGAAATCTATGGAAATGGGGAAAAGCAAGGCAATAAGCTAAGTAATAAGCTAACACCAAAACTTATCAATCCAAATATGTAACCGAATCAAATAATCACTTTAATCAACTTATCTAACTTGAAATCAAGCAACTTTTTAGATCAAACCATAAAAACATAAACTTTTTAATAAAACTTTTAATAAGAAAAATAAGATGATCATAAAAATAAGCCAATAAGCACAAAAGTCTTAAAGCTTAATCAAATGAAATCTTATAAAATGATCAAAAGATTAACCTTTTAGCATGAAATCAATTAGAACAACACGGATCACATGATAATCACACCAAAATCAATCTTAAATCAAAGAAAAGTAGAATGAGATTAAGAAATAAAAGCTTAAAAATGGAACTTGATTAATTAAAGATAATACAAAAGTTTGAATTTGAAAGAGAAAAGAGATGAAATCTAGTGAGAGAAAGTTTAGAACTTTCTCTCTCTAAAACTAGAAACTACCTAAAAACTAAGTGTGTGAAAATTTGTGAGGTGAAGGCTTTATATAGGCGTGTGTATGGTGTTGATGGGCTTTTGATTGGGCTTCTTTTTCTTCTTTCTTCTTAAGTCTTCATGCGTCTTTTAAATAAACGTTTCCGACTTGGATTTGAGAAGTGTCGGTAAATAATTCCAACTCGTCTTATAATCTTCTATTTAATAGACTCGAGTTCTTCGACATAAATGAATCTTCCATCTTTGGCTCTATTCTTCGATAAATCTTCAAATAGGCACAATGACTTCAAATCTTTTGCATCTCTTGGACAATAGACTTCGTCTTGAGTCTTTTTCCTTGATAAAACCCGTGCAATCCCATGTTTTCTTTAATATTCATCCGGTCGACTCTGAAAACACAATAAACACAAAAACCACGCATAATTCCAAACAAATGATATTAAATACGTGTTTTGGTCTTGTTTTAGCCCGATTTAAGTGGTAAAAGGATGAGTGTTTTCACACTTATCAAATCCCCAACACTTAACCATTGCCATGCCCTCATGCAATGCTTAGTGACAAAGCACATTTACACTTTCCTCATAATCAATCAACCTTGGCCTTATTAAAATACTACTTAAACAAAAATTTTAAAGTACTAAGAAATTAAAATTTTAATGTAAACAAGAGGATAGAAAATAACTTATGTGGTAATAACTTGGAAAGAGATCGAGGACTTACATTAGGGCTTCGGTGCTGCGAAGATTTATCACCCTCAAGTTTCACGTTCCCCAAACTAAGCTTAAAAACGAGATCATTGTTATTATAAGTTAGTAATTCAAACACTCACACACATGGCTTAATTAAATGCTTAAACTCCCTTATTCCTAGGTGTATCTCTTATATTTTATTTTTGTCTTAGAATGATCATGAAGATGCATTTTTGGACTTATTTCGATAGTTTATTAGGGCTGAAAGCAAAGTAGGACGATTTGATCAATAGTTAGCTAAAGGAAAAAATCTTTTAAAACTGCTTCTCGGGATATCAAAAAGTTCATATCTTGGCATAACTTGGTTCACGATTTGAGACCTTTCTCGGGCCAATATTTGGCATGTACTTCATACTTCATATCTTCGAGAGACGTTCTTGAGATAATGGTCTTCTCATCATAATAGAGTTTCTTCGCTTGGAGACTTTTGAGGGGTACTCCAACTTTGTTGACCACGACTTCATGATTATTTCTTCAATCTCTAATTGGGATTTTGAGATACAACGATCCGCCTCCTTTTCGGACTTGGATCTATTTATCCTCATACCTTGTTAGGGTCTTTTCGGATAGACTTCTCCATCATCTTTTATGGGAGTTGATTGCTTTTCGTCGTGAGTCTTGATCCTTCATATTGACTTTAGGAATAATGCTTTTCACATCACTTTGGATCTTCAGCAATAAAATTGAATCCTCATGCCTTGTTAGGGCCTTTTCGGACTCGCCAATCTTCGCGCCCCGCTTCATAAGTTATGCCTTGGCTATGAACTCTCGTCATTACCGAGCAACTTTTAAACGATCTTGGGCTAGAAGCTAAGTAACTTTTCAAATCGTAAGACCTTACTTATTGCAGATAAATTTTTAGCAAGTGATGGGAGAATAGGCAAATAATTACACCAAGTGAGCTTGCGCAAGAACACCGACTTATAATTGACTCTATCATTTCTCGTCCTCCACAATTTAAAATCTCAAGTAATGAGACTCGTGGACACTTAGCCTAATAAACCAATTAAGGTCTACATGGTTAAGGATACTAGCTAGAATAAACTTGGATAAGTCTATTCGGGTTGAGTCAAAATAAACGCAACGGGCCTAATATGTCAAAGATTTCTAAACTAGTTACACCACTTATTAATATTTTTGACTTTATTGCGGAATATATACATATGAAAGCAACGATAAAAATTTTAAAAATTACGACTAAATGGCCAAAGTTAATTAAAAATTTGAAAAATGTTGAAAAAGATGATTTTCCGGTTAATTGAAGGCATTTTCATGGAAAAGTCCACTTAAAACTTCGATAGAAGTCCCCCCTACACTTAAGATAAACATTGTCCTCAATGTTTAAGCATGTGGGAAAAGGTTCCCCTACACTTATGACATTGTGCACGTTGGTTAACTCAAGTTAAGGAAGAGACGACTAAAGTGATCAATTTCAATGTGAGTATGAAGAAAATTGAATCACGATAGTTAAGAGATAGAACCGGATTTCGGATAACACGGGAGCACGGTTCTTCAAAGGTTCCAAGAGTGCATTCATCCCTGTAATCACATCACCACAAAAATACAAACACCTATGCAGGCCCCCCTACACTTAGGAGGTTAAAACGTAAAAGGATAGATACTCGGGCTGCCTCCCGAGGAGCGCTTGTTTTTGATAATCGAGTCACGAGCCTGACTCGACCCAAATTTAGTTCATGGGGAACGTGGTGAGGGATGGAATCATCTCCTGAGAGATGTCCTCACCAAAGTACAGCTTCAGACGCTGGCCATTCACCTTGAAATTGGGCCCATTTGGCTGAGAAAGCTCAATGGTCCCATACGGAAAGACGTTGGCGACGGTGAATGGACCAGACCAGCGGCTCTTCAACTTGCCAGAGAAGATCTTCAACCGAGAGTTGAAAAGTAAGACTTGATCACCAATATGGAACTCTCGGTTCTTGATTTTTGCGTCATGGAGGATCTTCGTCTTCTCTTTGTAGATCAGCGAGTTCTCATAAGCTTCATTTCTCAGGTCATTGAGCTCGTTGAGTTGAATCTTGCGATGATCACCGGCTTTGTTGATGTCGAAGTTAGCCCACTTTAAGGCCCAGTGCGCCTTATGCTCCAGCTCGATGGGAAGGTGGCATGCTTTCCCGTACACAAGACGATAAGGTGTACAACCGATCGGGGTCTTGTAAGCAGTACGGAAAGCCCACAGAGCATCATCTAACTTATCGGCCCATGCGGCACGATGCTCTCCCACAGTACGCTCCAAAATTCGTTTCAATCCACGATTGGATATCTCGGCTTGCCCATTGGTTTGGGGATGATAAGCGGTGGAAAGACGGTGATTGACACCATACTTGGCCATGACTCTTGCAAATTGATCGTTGCAAAAATGAGTCCCGCGGTCACTGATAATAGCACGAGGAACGCCGAATCGAGAGAACAGCGATTTCAAAAAGTTACAAACCACCCTTGCATCATTAGTAGGTAAAGCTTTGGCTTCAACCCACTTGGAGACGTAGTCAACGGCAACAAGGATGTATTTGTTTCCTTTAGATGAAGGGAATGGCCCCATAAAGTCGATACCCCAAACATCAAAGATTTCACACTCTTGAATGAAATTCTGAGGCATCTCGTCTTTATGTGTGATCGTGCCTTGTTTCTGGCAAGCATCACATTTTTTAACCATATCGTGAGCGTCACGATAAATGGAGGGCCAATAAAATCCTGAATCAAACACTTTTTTGGCGGTGTAGTTGGGACCAAAGTGACCACCAGTGGGTCCTTTGTGGCAAGCATCAAGGATTTCGAAGGCTGCCGGTCCATCAACACATCGGCGAATAATCAAGTCAGCACATTGTTTGAAAAGATACGGGTCATCCCAGAAGTAAGTCTTTATGTCTTTGAAGAACTTCTTCTTTTGCTGGGATGTTAACCCGTCAACGAGGATTCCACCCGCTAAGTAGTTTGCAATGTCTGCGAACCACGGGGTTTCGTCAGCAGTTGAGTTGATAGACATTAAGGTCTCCAGGGGAAAAGAATCATTGATTTCTTTGTTCGGATGATCCCCTTGGTAGGGATCCTCAAGTCTACTGAGATGATCCGCGGCTAGGTTTTCAGCTCCTTTTTTATCGCGGATTTCGATTTTAAATTCCTGGAGCAGCAAAACCCAGCGAAGAAGTCTTGGTTTGGAATCTTGCTTTGTCAACAAGTACTTCAGCGCGGAATGATCGGTGTACACAATGGTGGTAGAAAGGACAAGATAGGGGCGAAACTTTTCAAAAGCATAGACAACAGCTAGAAGCTCTTTTTCGGTTGTCGTATAATGCAATTGTGCCCCTGTCATTGTCTTGCTAGCGTAATGGATTGGTTGGAAGTGTTTGTTCACTCTTTGTCCAAGAACCGCTCCAATAGCAAAATCACTAGCATCGCACATCAACTCAAAAGGCAGCTCCCAATTGGGGGTGACCAAGACGGGTGCTTTAGTAAGCTTATCCTTAAGCGAGTCAAAGGCTTCAAGACACTCTTTGGAAAAGATAAAAGGAGTATCTTTTTCCAAGAGGTGGGTCATCGGGCGAGCGATTTGAGAAAAATCTTTGATGAATCGACGGTAGAAGCCCGCATGACCCAGGAAACTTCTCACACCCTTCACGGTAGAAGGTGGAGGCAACTTGGCGATAACATCAACTTTAGCACGGTCTACTTCAAGACCGGCTTTGGAAATCTTGTGGCCCAGCACGATGCCTTCTTTTACCATAAAATGGCATTTTTCCCAATTCAGAACTAGGCGAGTGTCTTCGCATCGCTTGAGCATACGTTCCAAATTGGCAAGGCACGCAGAGAATGAATCGCCATAGACCGAGAAATCATCCATGAATACTTCCATAGTGTCTTCCACCATGTCATGGAAGATCGCCATCATACACCTTTGGAATGTCCCAGGAGCATTATATAAACCAAAAGGCATGCGTTTGTAAGCAAATGTTCCATAGGGACAAGTGAATGTGGTCTTTTCTTGGTCCTTGGGATCGATGGGAATTTGAAAATACCCGGAGAAGCCATCTAAGAAGCAGTAATAATCATTACCAGCTAGACGCTCGAGCATTTGATCCATGAAGGGAAGAGGAAAGTGGTCTTTTCTCGTGGCATCATTGAGCTTGCGATAATCAATACAAACTCTCCACCCAGTAACGAGACGAGTGGGAATTAACTCGTTGTGTTCATTGGGAACAACGGTTATTCCGCCCTTCTTGGGCACACAATGGACGGGACTTACCCACGGCGAATCCGAAATAGGGTAGATCAAGCCGGCATCTAGAAGTTTGATAACCTCTTGTTTGATGACGTCATGAATTTTAGGATTAACCCTTCTTTGGCTCTGGATTATGGGTTTGAAGTCACCTTCCATGAGAATCTTGTGAGTACAAAAGTTCGGATCAATTCCGCGGATATCGGAAATTTTCCAAGCAATTGCCTTCTTATGAGCTTTAAGCACAGCGATGAGACGAGTTTTCTCTTCTTCTTGCAAGTCCTTAGCGATGATGACGGGTGACTTCTTCTCTTCTTCAAGAAACGCATACTCGAGATGGGGTGGCAACTCCTTAAGTTCTAAATCCGGAGGATTTTCGACGGGAGACGTTTTCAAAGTCGTGGCATCGATAGCAATAACCGTGGGAGAGGGATGCGAAGGATTGTCTTCGTTGAGAAGATTGTCAAAGAAATTCATGTCTTCATCCCCATCGATGGGAGAAGCATCAGTATATAAGGTCACATCTCCCATGGTATCTTCAAGATTGTTCCAGAATAAATCACTATCTCCAAATAGAGACAACGATGAATCAATGGAGGACACGGTCTCAACATTGGGAAGAGAGGAAGGAATACTTTTGCAAGCATCAATAAAGTGTGCTTCACAAGCCTCATCCAGAACGTCAATACAATTAACACTCTCGTTGGAATAAGGTTGTTTAGACAACTTTCCCATGTTGAAGACTACTTTATCGTCACCCACTCTCATGATAAGCTCACCGGCTTCAACATCAATGAGAGTGCGACCGGTCCTTAAGAATGGACGACCAACAATAAGTGGCACACGGGGGTCCATCTCGTAGTCGACGACAACAAAATCAGCAGGAAAGGTGAATTTGTCGACTCCTACAATGACATCTTCGGCTATCCCCACTGGATAAGCAACCGTACGGTTAGCTAACTCCAAAGTCATTTTGGTGGGGACTAGCTCTGGGAGAGATAATTGCTTCCAAACACTTAGAGGCATGAGATTAATACTGGCACCTAGATCGGCTAGGGCCATGCAATTCTCTACTCCCGGGAAATTGCAAGGGATAAGAAAACGACCCGGATCACCAAGCTTGATTGGCAATTTCCTTAAGAGCACTGCAGAGCAGTTCTCATTAAGTTGGGTGTTGGCGAGATCGAGGAGCTTTTCCTTGTCGCTCAGAAGATCTTTAAACATTTTAGCATATTTAGGCATGTGAGCGAGAGCCTCAGCGAAGGAGATATTGAAATTCAGTTGTTTGAACATTTTAAGGAAATTCGAAACCTGAATATCATCCTTGCTTTTGAGCTTCTCTTTCCTCAACCTAGATGGATAAGGTATATTGGAAGAAGAGGAAGGCTTTGGTAGAATAGGATCACTCACATCCTTGGGTGGAGGAGGGGTAGAAGTAGGAGGTGGAGAAATTGGGGAAGGAGAAGGATGGGGAACAGGAGCAGGTGACTCGTTCTCCTTAGTCACAACCACCGGTGGAGGTATAGGAAGCTCGGGTTCCTTGGTACCTTTGCCACTTCGAGTAGTGATTGCTTTCATCTCCCCTCTTGGATTCGCAACGGTGTTACTCGGAAGAGTACCCGAAGAAGAGGGTTGATTACCTTGGAAAAATCTAGCCATCATGTTCCTTAAGTCATTCGTTTGACTATCCATAGTGTGTTTCATATCAGCTCTCAGATCATTCCCTTGTTTCATCAGGTCTGCTTTCAAGTTGCGCACTTCCTCTTGGAGATTTCCCACAATCACATCATTGGTCCTCATGTAGGTTGCAACCTCTTGGTGTAATGCAGTGTTGGTTTGGGTAGGAGGAGCATTGTATGCAGGTGGTTGGTAAGCAGGTTGTTGGTAGACTTGATTGTTACGTTGAGGTGGTTGTTGTTGCTTGTGAGGTGGGATGTATGGTTGTCGAGGTTGTTGTTGTTGTTGAGGAGGGCGGTTAAGGTTTTGTTGTTGGTTTGGGTTGGTAGGAGGAAAGCCAGGTGGTGAAAGATAGTTGTTGTTGCGATAGCTAAGCAAGTTACGGTCACCTTGGGGTTTTGCTTGATAAGCGGGTTGAGGATAGGTGCCATATGCCGCATTCACATTCTCAGCAGGGTAATCTTGGGTGGCGGTACAAGTTGTGTAGGAGTGGGGACCACCGCATATCTCACAAGGTTGGCTGACAGCGTTCACTTGTGTGTTTTTGGCGTTGTTGCTGTTGTTGTTGCTGACGGTGTGGGTGACAAGCGATTCAAGAAGCGTAGTGATTTTGTCTAATCGCTTGTCGCTGTCATTAGTGCTAGCACTAGCAACATTGGTCCTAACGCTCTTGGTTTGCACACGAGATTTGTTCTCAATGATATCCCAAGCAGCATTGGAAGTCTTAGCCAATAAATTACCCCCTGAGGCACTATTCAGTGAATCTTGGTCACTCATGCTTAAACCATTGTAAAAAGTATTTATTTGATGTACTTTGGTAAAACCATGTTGTGGGCATTTTCTCAAAAGATCTTTAAAACGATCCCAAGATTCACTGAATGACTCATCGTACTTTTGTTCAAAGTTTATAATCTCATTCCGCAAAGCGGTAGTACGAGAGGGTGGAAAAAAGTAGTTGATAAACTTTGTTTCCAAATCCGTCCACGAGAGAATACTCTGTGGCGGTTCCTTAGCAAGCCAATGCCGGGCTTGTCCCTCTAAAGAAAAGGGAAAAAGTTGTAACCTTATAACTTCTTGTGGCACTCCATTGAACTTGACCGTGTTGGTGAGTTGTAGAAATCTCTTGATATGGTCGTGTGGGTCATCAATGGTTCGTCCCAAGAATGGTTGAGCTGAGACCATCTGGATAAAGCCTGACTTTAGCTCGAAATTGTTGGCGGCAATTGGTGGTATAACAATTGGATCCGTATTGCCATCGACATGAGCTTGCAGCAATTCAATCATTGGGCGATTATCCGGAAGGGGCTCATTGTTGTTGTTATTCATGTTGTTGAAAGGCGGGTTGTTGTTGTTATTATTGTTGTTCGGAGGTGGTATGTTATTGTTGTTTTGTACACCAGCCATGTCTAGGTTATCGAGAGGCTCGGGCTCTTGATAAGACGTGGATCGAGTGCGCATACACCTGCAAAAGAACGAACAAAGAAAAACAAAGCAAAAATATTTTTGGTTTTTATTGTTTTTTAATTTTTAGGATTTTTGAAAATTTTATATTTTTTAGTTGTTTTTGAAAATTTTTATGAAAAAGTAACGTTCACGGGGAACGGATCCCAAAATCCAAGTTTTCACAAAAAACTTTTGATCTTAACGAGAAGAGCCGGCAGCGGCGCCATTTTAATGCTTGGTTTTTTTTTGCTAGGTTCAATTTTACTCTCGATATCCTCTCGAATTGATCTCGGTCTCAAGTGGAATGATTTGTTCTTGGTTAATAAAGAGTGGTTGGTTTGTTTATCTATTATAAACTAATGACAAGTAATTAAAGTGTTGTTGAGTAAAAGGGAAGTTAAAAGATTAGTATTGAAATGACAAGTAAAATGA
Source organism: Glebionis coronaria (assembly GCA_025667525.1). Taxonomy (NCBI): domain Eukaryota; kingdom Viridiplantae; phylum Streptophyta; class Magnoliopsida; order Asterales; family Asteraceae; genus Glebionis; species Glebionis coronaria. Next base: position 319,634,383 of record CM046877.1, on the reverse strand, counting down.
ATGCATGGAAACTTAAAGGTGATGATGGAAAAGTACTAACTCTTTAAATAAAACTAACACTTGGAAAAATTTCAGGAAAATAAAAGGTACTATAAGAAAGTGTTATCGAAGGAAACCAAAAACAAGCCAAAAGGGGGCCCGATTGGAATATATTCCGATCGGATGGTCAGAATGGTGGGAAGAAGTAACAAATCGGAATATGGGAACAAAGGGCCAATCGGAATAATCGCTAAGGTAACCAATCGGAATGCCTCACTAGCTTACAATCGGAATACTGGGTACTACACCCAATCGGAATATGGACAAAAGCTGCTAATCGGAATATGGACAAAAGACCAATCGGAAAACAAGACTTGAGGCCCAATCGGAAAGGATAAACCTAATCCGATTGGGTTGATCGGAATATGAAGAGCAAAGCCGTCGGAATAAGGGACCGATCGGAATGTAGGAGTAACAACTTTCCTAAAATCAAGGAAACGGTTATGGTGGTGTACCGGTCGGAAAGCCAATCGGAAAAAGGAGTTTAAACCCCTTCCGAAATCTATGGAAATGGGGAAAAGCAAGGCAATAAGCTAAGTAATAAGCTAACACCAAAACTTATCAATCCAAATATGTAACCGAATCAAATAATCACTTTAATCAACTTATCTAACTTGAAATCAAGCAACTTTTTAGATCAAACCATAAAAACATAAACTTTTTAATAAAACTTTTAATAAGAAAAATAAGATGATCATAAAAATAAGCCAATAAGCACAAAAGTCTTAAAGCTTAATCAAATGAAATCTTATAAAATGATCAAAAGATTAACCTTTTAGCATGAAATCAATTAGAACAACACGGATCACATGATAATCACACCAAAATCAATCTTAAATCAAAGAAAAGTAGAATGAGATTAAGAAATAAAAGCTTAAAAATGGAACTTGATTAATTAAAGATAATACAAAAGTTTGAATTTGAAAGAGAAAAGAGATGAAATCTAGTGAGAGAAAGTTTAGAACTTTCTCTCTCTAAAACTAGAAACTACCTAAAAACTAAGTGTGTGAAAATTTGTGAGGTGAAGGCTTTATATAGGCGTGTGTATGGTGTTGATGGGCTTTTGATTGGGCTTCTTTTTCTTCTTTCTTCTTAAGTCTTCATGCGTCTTTTAAATAAACGTTTCCGACTTGGATTTGAGAAGTGTCGGTAAATAATTCCAACTCGTCTTATAATCTTCTATTTAATAGACTCGAGTTCTTCGACATAAATGAATCTTCCATCTTTGGCTCTATTCTTCGATAAATCTTCAAATAGGCACAATGACTTCAAATCTTTTGCATCTCTTGGACAATAGACTTCGTCTTGAGTCTTTTTCCTTGATAAAACCCGTGCAATCCCATGTTTTCTTTAATATTCATCCGGTCGACTCTGAAAACACAATAAACACAAAAACCACGCATAATTCCAAACAAATGATATTAAATACGTGTTTTGGTCTTGTTTTAGCCCGATTTAAGTGGTAAAAGGATGAGTGTTTTCACACTTATCATGATGCGTCACAATATACCACAAAGTCTTCAGCTCCGTCGGGCAAAGCCAAAATTGGTGCAGAACAAAGCTTCCGCTTCAAAGATTGGAATGCTTCTTCTTCTTCTGAACCCCATTCATACTTCTTGTTTTTCTGTGTAAGTTTAGTAAGAGGTTTAGAAATTAAAGAGAACCCTTCAATAAATCGCCGGTAGTATCCCGCTAATCCCAAGAATTGTCTAACTTCAGTCGGGGTTGTAGGCTTAGCCCAATCTCTAATAGCTTCAATTTTAGAAGGATCAACATGAACACCGCTACTATCGATCACGTGCCCAAGGAATTGGACTGAATCCAACCAAAAATCACACTTGGATAATTTCTCATACAACTTCTCCCTCTTCAACAACTCCAAAATAATCTTCAAATGACCTTCATGCTCCTCCCGACTTTTGGAATAAATCAGGATATCGTCGATAAATACAATCACAAACTTGTCGAGGTATGGTTTACACACACGATTCATTAGGTCCATGAATACCGCATGTGCGTTAGTTAACCCAAACGGCACTTGAAATTCAAAGTGTCCATAACGCGTCCGAAAAGCTGTAATAGGTATGTCCTCCTCTTTAACACGAAGTTGATGATAACCCGATCTCAAGTCGATCTTCGAGTACACACACGAACCTTGAAGTTGATCGAACAAATCATCGATCCTAGGAAGTGGATAACGATTTTTGATAGTTAACTTGTTCAACTCTCGGTAGTCTATGCACATTCTGAACGATCCGTCCTTCTTCTTCACGAACAATACTGGAGCTCCCCAAGGTGACGAACTTGGTCTAATGAACCCCTTCTCCATTAACTCCTTCAACTGATCTTCCAACTCCTTCATCTCAGACGGTGCCAAATGATAAGGTGCACGCGCCACCGGTGCAGCTCCTGGCACTAGATCAATCTTGAATTCGACTTCTCGCTGAGGCGGAAGCCCTGGCAAGTCATCAGGAAATACTTCAGGAAAATCACGAATAACCGGAACATCTTCCACACGCCTAACCGATAGTTCTTTCTCCACTACTTGAGCCAAGAATAGGTGACAACCTCTTTCTACATATTTCTTCGCCTTGATACAAGATATCACCGTCAGACGAGATCTACCGACATCACCTTTAACTACTAACACCTTACCCTTAACCGGTATGTGAACAACTTTCTCCCCACATACAATTACCGCATCATGAGCAACCAACCAATCCATACCAACAATCACATCAAATGAACCCAACTCTATCGGCATCAAATCAATTTCAAACAAATGATTTGCTAATTTCAAAGGACACTTCTTAAATATAGTGGTAGTACTAACTAATTATCCATCAGCTAACTCGACCTCATAACTAGCATTTAGGCTTGTTGGCTCAACATTAATTAAACGACTAAAGGATGTGCTTATAAAGCTCCTATCATATCCTGAGTCAAACAACACACTAGCATAACGATGGTTGAGTAAGAACGTACCCGTCACCACATTTGGACCTTGTGCTTGATCAACATCCTTAACAACATAAACTGCCCCAACAGCTTCACCTGCCTTCTTGTTCTTCCACTTCGGACATTGAGGACGAACATGATCACGTTCTCCAGATTCAAAACAAGTCCTGATCGGAATAGCATTCGCTCCAGTAGCAGGGGCCCTTGTCTTACATTTCTCCACAACATGACCAACCTTTCCACATTTAGTGCACCTTGGTGGACAATTATCAAAGTTACAAGCACCACAACTCTTACATTTCTGAGCTGGTCCCCCTTGGTCAACATTATCATTCTTGTTAGTTGCAGCTCTAGCCCCATCATTTCTCTTCTGATTGTAATGCCTATGGCGGTTACTACCTTGATTACCACTCTGCGAATTCTCCCATTTCCTTTTATTACCCTCAGCAGCTTTCTCAGCCCTATCTTGAACTTTCTGCCCCATGAGTGTATGAGCCATTCTTACAGTCTCAACAAAGTTCTTGGGTCGAGATGAAGTTGTCTCACCTTTAATGTACCCAGGCAGCCCTTTGATGTATTGATCCATCTTCTTTTTCTCAGTAACAAAAGCATCTGGACACAACAAAACCAACTCATTGAATCGGCTAGTATATGCAGCAATGTTGTTATCTTTCAGCTTCAGATGCCTCAACTCATCCTCCAAAGCAGATAACTCTTCTTCTGGACAGAACTCTTCTTTCAGCAACCTTTTAATTTCATCCCAAGGTTTCCTGTTTGCAGCTTCTAAACCAACTGTAGCAACTTGAGTCTTCCACCAGCTTAAAGCTCGATCCTTGAAAGTAGCAACTGCGAACTTAACCTTGTTCCTTTCTGAGCAATCACTAATCTCAAATGTTGTTTCTATTTTCTCAATCCACCTGAATAATTCCAGTGCTCCACCAGTTCCTTGAAATGTAGTAGGTCCACACTTCATGTATCCAGCAAAAGTACATTCTTTAACCGTAGCAGCAGCCGGAGCAACCTCATCTGCAGGATTCTCAGCTACACCTGCCCCAACAGCTTCTGGTCCAGCAGGTTCACCTTCACCTTCAGCACCCGCACCTCCAGAGCCACATGCTCCTTCAGTGTTAACACGCGCAGCTCTATCCGCAGCTAATGCTTTCGTAACCTCTTCAGCAACTAGCCTTGCAATGGCATCATTTGTCATTCTCCTAGGTGGCATGATTTTGTCACATCACAGAGATAAGATAAAATGAATGAGTTAATTGTATTCATGGTATAGTCATATCATGTACAAAGTCAATCATCAAATGCATACACATTATCAATACAAGGATTCACAATCATTATAAGGATCAAAGGAAACTATTATCATCAATCAACAAGGAATGATCTTAAAGACAAATAGAGTACAACGACACTAAATAATAAACACTAGTCACGTGGGGATCCACATGGCTTAATTGACTGTGTCTCGCTTGCAGCAGTGAAACCTGCTTCCTCCTCATCGAAGACGTAATTTGATGGTGGTAAATTTCACAAAATAGGTATAAGGTCATAACAAAATGAAATAGGATAATTTCGAATAATTTAAATAAATGTAGAGAATCCTTCAAAATAATTGCAGGAAAAATTCCAAAAATTTATTTAAGTAAATCATTAATAAATGATAACTCTTATCGAAAAGTTTAACGATATCAATATATATATCGATAAAGGATTATAGTATTTATTTAGAAATACTTAGCAATAAGGCATACATAATAATGTATACTAAAGTTGTAATCCCAGAAGTAGCTTGAACCTGAAGTCACGCGAAATCATGTGCACCGACTCTTTGAAAAATAAAACCGACAGTTATAGTATAGGTTTTTAGAAAAAGACCTAGTTCTCTATAACTCATGGCTCTGGTACCAATCTTTAACACCCCCAAATTTACACGCAGCGGAATACGTCTTTGGGTGCTAAACAATGATACTACAACACATAATTTATAAAGAACGACTCAAAAAGAGACGTTTTAGATTTATCGTTCCTAAAACATTTGTCAGAGTAGCGTAGTCCCAAGACATCGTAACCAAAGTACAACCAAAACAAAAGATTTAAATTATTTTGAACAAAAGGAACGACAAATATTCAAAGAGTTTATATTGCAAAGTAGTGCACAACATTCATTCCCGTGGCTTCCAAGCTTCACCCTTCCTGATTACCTAAAATACATGTGAGAAAATCATCAGCAAAAATGCCGAGTGAATCTAGGTTTATATAATCATTTTGAACACAAGCAAAGATTATAAGTTTGTGGCATGCTTAAAGGCAACAAGCATCAAACAATAATTTGCATCAACAATAATAATTGTATATAGCATAAATTGCAATAAGCTCATGGAACCGAGCCCTTAGACACTCCCTTTAGAGGTCTGATATGACAGGAGATTTATTAATTGTTGGTTACCTCCAGATTATTGGTACATTGTCGTATACCTGACTTCTCAATACAATATGTTCAAACAGTGTGGAGGTCGGGCCTAAGCTTCTATGACAAGTACACAAAAACTGAACCGGGGCGGCTTCCCCCATAGATCTATTAATTGTACTAGCGGTTAACCCATCATAGGTTAATTAACGGTCCATAATTGAGGCTTTAACTAAGGCAATCACTTAATGCAATTTAAAGGCAACCACGGGTCCATTCATAAAGGGAAAAGCATACCATAAAAATCTTGTGTTCTAAGTTTACAAAACATGTATTCCCCCTCGCGGGTTTTAAAATATTTGAATGAGCTCAAACGAGGCTATAGACTCACCTTAGTATTTATAGTAGTTGAAGACAATCGCCGACGATAGTAGATGCCCGGTAATCACGATACCCGCAACCTAGCAAGTAAGGCCGATACTTTAATAATAGACTCGAGAAATAAATGATACTTAATAAAATGAAACTTAAGTATAAAATCACGACAACTCGAGAGAAAACGATGCAAGTGGTTCTATTATACTCTCCTATATATTCATTTTATTATTATATGCCTTTAATAAAAATCTGCCGGAACATACCGAATGTCCAAGCCGTTTTCCCATACTTAAACATATCAAATTTTTATGATACTACTCAGAGAACTTACTTACTATATATAGAAAGTCCTCTCAATAGCCCATTAAAAGATTTTACTTCTAAAGTTCCCTGCCCGACTCATCTTTGAATCACAAAATCCGGACAGTTTAGCGGCCTTGACTTACGAAACTATTTTGACCATTCTAAACAACTCCATTTGCAAAACCGCCACTTGATTCTAAAAATAGACTCAAAATACTAAACTTGGAGCCTGAGAACAGCCCTTGAATCATTTTGAAACTCATTTTATAGTCCCCGAGATTCGATCCAAATATCGACATCAATTTTCGGATTGTGTCGACACTCGTCTCCCGGTACACGAAAATCAAACTAGTGTATCTTCCACGTCGTTTGGAGTTGGAAGGCCTACTTTATATCAAATCGAAGCTAACGAAATTCTCTACGACATAATCCCATAATAACAACCTATATTCAGAATTAAGATTTCCGAAAATGACCTCAAACCTACTGCCCAAAATTGACTATTAAAATCTCTTACAAAATCATGTTTTTGATCAATTCCAACAACTTTTGTCATCAACCTAAGCCCCTAATATCATCATAAACCATTCCTAACACTTGCATCATCATCAAAATCAAAACCCAAAAATTAAAAATCAACTTTTTAACAAAAACATAGCATGAAAATCTTTTGATCATCACTACTAACACATGCATACAACAAATTTGGATCAAACATAACCAACTTTTCTTGAAAAATTTATATGGTTGCATGTAGATAAAAATGGTACCAAAATGTGCTCCTTTGAATTATAAGGATGGGACTTTGCTTGGTTTCTCTTGGATCAAGCTAGAAAATATTTGATTAAGGTGTTTATGGTGTTGATGGTGGACGGATGGAACAAGGAGGGAAGGGGGAGGATTGTGTGATTTTTTTAGTAAGATAAATGAGAAGGAAGATAGTGGAAAAAGATTATAGTGTAGGTAGGGTGGTTTTTGCCAATTTGTGATAGTTTTGATCCAAAATGTAAATATTAGTTAAAAAGCGGGAAATGACTAAAAGTCAAATTTACAAATATTTACGGGACTCGGGTTTCGTAAAAATACTTAAAAGTTTAAACGCACACGAAAAATAATAATATAACGACTCGATACGTAATTAAAACGATATCGTCAAAAATATTAAATATCGAAACGATTGATAATAAAATATAAAATTGTGGGCATCCGTCGGTATCTCGATCACTAGTAGTCCTCGTTGCTCGTCAAAATATTAAAATAAAATATTTAATATCTGTTTCAACTTAGACCGTTAAACATAATAATATTTAATATTATAAAATACTTCAAAAATATTTGAAAAGTAAGATTAATTAATGACCTTATTTTGTGGGTTTTACACCAACCTCAAGGTTTTAAAGGGAATGTGCCACATGATTTTAATACCATTGAGCTTCTTCACAAAATGAATCAAGAGAATGAAAGGAGGTTTCAAGCCAGTGAGAAAATAATGAGGGAAATGCATGAGGAAACGAACAAGAGGTTTATGATGCTTCTCAATCAAAGGCCACAAGGTGCTCTACCTTCAAATACACAAACAAATCCATGGGCTAATGTTAATGCAATCACAACTAGGAGTGGAAAGACAACTAATGATACTTCACCACCTAAACCTACTTTGGTTAAGCCTACTATGGTTCCACCTTGTGATAAGCCTTCAACATCAAACTCAACACCTTCAAGCTCTACAACTTAAACACTTACACCTTCCAAACCCACACCTTTTACTCCTTTACCTTCCACACCCATCAATGAAGAATCCAACAAAGAAAATCCTTCAACAACCACTCAACCTACACCAAAACCAAGTCTTCCATATCCATAAAGATTGAGAAAGGAAAAGCTTAAGAATAAGGATGATATCCAAGTGTCAAATTTTTTGCGGATGTTTAAATAATTGAATATTAACATCTCCTTTGCGGAAGCCTAAGCCAATATGCCTAAATTTGCTAAGATCATCAAGGAACTTCTTTCTAACAATGAGAAATTGGTGGATTTGGCTAATGCTTCCTTAAATGAAAATTGCTCCGCGGTTTTGCTTAAGAAGTTACCTACTAAGCTTGGAGATTCGGGGAGGTTTTTGATTCCTTGCAATTTCCCGAGGATGGAAAATTGCATGGCCCTAGCGGATCTTGGGGCAAGCATTAATCTAATGCCATTATCGGTTTGGAAAAGACTTTCACTTCCCGAGCTCACACCTACAAAGATGACACTTGAATTACCCAATCGTTCAATAGCCTATCCAGTGGGAATTGTGGAGGATGTTTTTGTTGGAGTGGATAGATTCACATTTCCCGCGGATTTTGTAGTGATTGATTATGATATGGACCCGACAGTTCCTCTTATTGTTGGTAGGCTATTTTTGAGAACGGGTCGTACTCTTATTGATGTGGCGGAAGGTGAACTCACAATGTGGGTAGGAGATGAAAGAGTTGTGTTTAACATGGGAAAGTTGTCTAAGAAATCCAATGATCCCGAAACGGTGAAGCATATTGATGTTCTTATTGAGAAGGAAACTCAAGATGATATCCTTGATGAAGTTTGTGATAAATATTATTATGAAGCTTGCACAAGTGGAAATTATGATCCTCCCTATGTTGAGACCATAGCCTCCATTACCTCATCTTTGGATATTCATGAACCTCAAGAGCTTAACCTTGGTGATTTTGTGATTCATTCCAATCCTCTTTTTGAAACATCATTTGATAACCCACTTTTCCACCATGATGAGGAAACCAATGAGGATTTTAGTGATGATGAACCTCCTCTTTGTGATACACCAATATATGATGAAAATAGTGATGATGAGTTCTCCATTTGTGAGTCTCCATTCTTTGATGATCACACTTCCTTGGGTTTTGAGGAGTCACCAATCTTTGACATACCAATCTATGATGATTATGGTGATGCGGAGGGTACTATTATGGATGAGAGTGATGAGTTTCTTGAGGTCGATACACCTCTTGAGTATATTCTTGGATATGTTGACAAGGAGGGAGACATACTCTTTCTAGATTCTCTATTCCGTGAAGATACCATACCTTCTCTCATTCCCACTTCAACTTTTCAAAGTGAAAAAGAAAAGCAAACCTTGATGCTTTCTTCCAAGAGCTTGTTGATACCCATTGTTCCACAACCTTTCTCTCACAATGTGACCTATAAAGGGGAATCTTCTAAGGCTACCACCACTTGTTTTTCCCATCAAGGAAAGGATTTTTGATACTGGTATAGTGATTGATAAACCAACTCAATATCCGCCTGATGGAATAAAAGGAAAACTTATGGGAGATTTTAGAGTATCACCTTATCACCCTTGGGAGAACATATGGGCAACCCTTATGGAGAAGAACACCTCAGCCTTTTCACCATTTCTTGGGATTTTAGTTGTTGGATTGTATTATAAGTGGGATGGAAATTATGTATTTGATCCGTGGGGATATTTATGGAGTTTTGTATACGTGAAAACTTGCTTTACCTCATCATGGAGATTTTTCTTAAAAATGGTAAAACTTTTGCTCTCCATGATAGGTTATAGACACTTTTAAGTGTGTTATGAGTCGAGCTAGAGACTCCATAAATAAAGCTTCAATAACTAGGCTTAGAGTTTTAGAACTAGAGTGTGGTAGGATAGAAATAAAGGGTTTATAGTTGAGAAGAAGTGTCGCAGGGATGCCTCTCTTTTGTCTTCATGATGTTTGTAGGGTTGCTCTCTCTCATCACATGCATTGGCGCTTATGGAGGTGGCTCTTGTATCGGGTTCACTTCGTTACCATTGTGATTTTCAACCAACATTGTGCTTAAAATGAATTCACTATAGTTGACCTTTCCTTAGCTTGGTTTAAGCAAAGTTATCGATGTCATAAGTGTAGGGGAGTTTACTCCAATACTCTTAAACATTGAGGACAAGGTTTATCTTACGTGTATGGGGGTCTTCTATCGAAGTGACCTTACCTAGAACTTTGACATTGACCTTCATGATAACTTGGAAATTGATTTTTCAAACATTTTTCCAATTTTTGATTTACTTTCGCCACCAAAAATATGCATTCATAATTTTTGCATTAATCATTTTTCATTTGCATAACACATTTTGCATTGTATATTTTTCTTATTTTATTTTTCATCAAAAGATATAAAAAGAAAAAATATATAATAAAGGATATGGTTTAACAAATTTCGACTTCTTTGACATACTAGGCCTGCCATGGATACTTTGACTCAACCCGAGTATTCTTATCTAAGCTTTCTCTAGCTAGTAGCCTTAACCATGCAGACCTTTATTTGTTTATTAGGCTAAGCATCCACTAGTCTCATTATTTGAGACTTTAAACTGTGGAGAACAAGAGATGATAGAGTTTGAAGTAAGTGTAAAGGGCTAGATAAACCTCATATTAATTTATTGTGGATTTTATATCCCCTTTCATAACCTTTACTTTCTTGTCAAGGCATGTATATATGTTAATAAATAATCAAGAACGGTTTTAATTGGTTTGTAGTCTCTTATGCATTTATGACTAATCATTCGTGGTTGGTAAAAGTACGTCTTAAGATTCTAGTTAGAACGTTTTATGTGTACTAGACTTATGTCATGCTTCATACTTAGCTGGTGTTTTTCCTTTTATTCTTTTCAATTTTCTTTGTGAGGAATAAAGAAAAATAAGAGCGGCTTACAAAAAAAATGAGTGGCTAGAAAAAAAAAATAAAAAGAAAGAAAAAAATGAAATAATTATACAAGACTCCCAAGAGGGGCAGTGAAGTGTTAATTATTGTAGCTATTGAATTCCAATATTACTCTCACAAAGGTTGTGAGTATTTGATAGTTGCTCCAATCCAATATTACCTTGACGGGTTGCGGGATTGAAGATCCAAAGTCCCAAAAAGGTGGCAGATATAAATTATTGCGTGAGTTTTATTTTTCATTTCTTAGCGAGTGTGTAGTTACTTATTAATGCATGACATAAGGATTTTACACATAAGGCGAATGACTTATTACTTTTGAGTCGGACATATATTAATTATTGGCGGTTTTTCGAGTAATGGATAAGATGGTTACATAGGATTAAAATCGTGCTTCCTTATTTTGAGATTTTACACTTCTTATATTTCACGCTTTAAATAATGACAAATTTGCCCAAAAGCAATTTGCTCAAATAATAACCGGTCTTAGAGGCATAATAAGTGGGGGTATAAGAGTAACACAACTAATTTATATGAATGAGTTGATGCACTTTCACGTATAGATAACAATGATCTTGTTTTTAAGCTTGGTATGGGGAAAGTGAAACTTGAGGATGATAAGTGTTCATGGTACCAAAGCCCTAATTAAAGTCTTCGATTTCTTTATGACTTATTTCCATCAAAACCATTTCAAGAAAAATCAAAAATATATAAATAGAATTGCTTTTCTTTGCATTGCATTGTATAAATAAAAAATCATGCATCATATAGTGTATAGTAGTGTAAATGCATTCCATATTGGCCAAGGTGGATTAATTATGAGAAAAGTGTAAATTGGTGCTTTAAAAATGTGGCATTGCATGAGCTCATGGCAATGATCAAGTGTAGGGGATTTGATATGAGTGAAATCTCATATCAAGTATATCACAAATCACCCTAAAACACATAGCAAAATACCTAATTTTGATTCATAAAAGCAGTATTATGGGTATATTTTGTTGTTTGTGCTTGTGTAGGTAAAAAGATACAATTTTGGAGCAAACAAGTGAATTCAAGCTTATTGATGAAGAAAAGACAAAAGGAGGATGAAAAGTGACAAGCCTTGCAAAGACAAAGGACTTTTCTTGACAACTTTCAAAGATGAAGGACTAAAGTTACAAGTATGAGAAAGTCAAGAATAAAGTTAAAATTGGTCAACCATGAAGTCAAATAGTCAAAGGATCAATATTGTGCAAGTTTGAAGAAAGAAGGACTAAAAATGACAAAGAAATGAAGTTTGGAGCTCAAATTAACAATCTTCCTAACTAGAGGGACTAAACATGATAATTTTCATGCAACTTTGCTCTTAATCCATGTGTTAGCTAAATCAACCAATGAGAAGCCAAGGTTTACTTCACTCGAATTGCCAAATAAGTTCCACCTCACCCCACTCACAGCCGACATATTAAATACCAAATCCAAACAGTGAAAGTCAACTATCCTTTATCGGCCAATAGAAAATCATTTAGAGGATAATGATCCACAACTCTCCCTTTCATCCAATACCATAACACCACGTGTCACATTCATAATCAAACTAAGCCCAGATCGAAGAAGGAGATAGAGTGTGTTTCAGAACTTGGTATAAACATGAAACTTGCTCAAAATCAAGAGATAAAGACACTACAAGCATCCAATTGGATTGAAATCAACTACATCAAAAAGCCCCAAATCAGTTCTTCAACAGATAAATCAAATCAGCAGAATCAGACCACGTGGAAGATTGCCATTGGTTGGAACACGTCAGCTACCTCCAACAAACTTCAACCGAGCTCTTTAAATAGCCCATAGTGTTATTCATTTTTTTGTAGTACTTAGTGTGTATAATTTTCACACACTTCTACATTTTCCTTAATTTTCATTTAGCAAAGTTAGTTTAATACTATTCTCAAGTGATTGACAACCACTTGAGAGTTAGTTAGTGTAGTTGTAACAAACTGTAACATACTTTACACCATTAATGAAACCTTCACTTTCATTTCAATCAATTCTACTTCTAAATTCTGCATAATTCTACTATCCTGTTACTATTGTGTTTCTTTTGATCATACTTGATCAATGGAACTTGATTGATGCCATTTGGAAGCTTTTAGCTGGTTTAGACGCTTTCTGGTTCATGTTCATAGCTAAAAGTAGCAGTTGTAGCAGGGGCATTGATTTGTAGAAGATGATGTTGATCTGATGGTTTATGGTGATTGATTGTTGATGTTTTAGTTGATCTTGGAGAGCTCAGCGCTCCTCTACTCCATCAAAGGATTCTACTAGCTAAAAGGAATCATTTCTCTTATTTTTGTTCCTCTAAACAGTAATGCCATGCTCAATTCCTAAAAATAGAACTTGTTTGGTGAACTGTGATTGCTTTAGTGTTATTTTGGTGTAAGATTGATAATCTATTAGTTGCTAGTTAATTGATTAGTGTTTTCATCAGTTTTACTTGATCAAATTTGGTTTTAATTTGTCTAAAATTCATCAGTTTCTCATTTTATGTTCTATCAAGTAAACTTGTTAGTTTTTTTATGTCAAACTAGTTCGTTTCAGTCACTTTACAAGATCTGATAAGTCTCACTTGCTGTCTTAAGTTTGTACTCAAAAAGCCTTTGAAAACTTTTCATCAGATTGAAACTAGTGTTTGGATCATAGTGTATTTTGTGAGTTGGCTGTTGAAAGTTGTTGTTTTTGGTTCATTTGGATTCAATAGGAGTATACAAGTCTATTGGTGAAGTTTTGTGGTCAATACTTAAGTCAAAAAGGCAACTGACACTCAAAAAGTTTGGGTCAGATTGTACGTATTTTAACCAGTCCAAACTAGGTACCTTTGTTCCCTTCCCATTTCTTTGTTTGTGGATGAATTTGGCTGCTTTTTGCTCTCAATTGTAGTTCAACATACAAGCTTTCTAAATTAGTAAGTAAATAATACAGTTTGTAGTTTTGAGTTAGATACTAGCTTTTTAATAAGCACTTTAGCATTTTCAAGTTTCTTTTTTTTTTTTTTGGTAACCGTGATTTCCGACTCATTGGCCGACTAATCCACGGGGTTTGAGCCCACCGCCACACAGACTCAAACCAGGTAAAGCCCTCCCTTTTCAGGAGGTTGGCGTGGCCACTTCAAGGTTGTTTGCACCTAGTGGGAATTGAACTTGAGACCTCACACACTTTGGAGTGATAGCCACAAATCTTTTTGCCACTAGGCCACCCTTGAGTGGTTCATTTTCAAGTTTCTGTGATCAAAGTAGTCAGCTTTTTCATTTCCCATATAACTACTTCATAAAAGTTTTTTTTTCTTTCTCAATTCTCTTCACAAACATGTCCTGAGTAGATTTTGAGAAAATAAGCTTTTTGAAACATCTTGGTCAAACTTGGTCAACGATAAGCACTTTTGGCTTATTTGAGATTCCAGCTTATTTCCTTGACCATTTTCAAAGTTACTTTACATTACAACCTCTTTGTCACTTGCTTAATCATTTTCATCAAGAAAATACAAGTGTTGAAGTCTGGATTGGCTTATTTCTTATTTTGATCTTATTGAGATAAGCTAGCTTTTGATTTACTGTCTTTTAGGTGAATTCCTTTTACAAGCCTAGCTTAATTTCATTTTTAAGTATTTTAAAAAAAACTAGAACGATTTTGGTCAAGTAATAAGCTTACACGAGCTTGTTGAAATCCTCCCGTTTTGGTTAGAAATTGTTTTAATTGAATTTTTGTCCTCATACTTTCATAGTTGTGCTAATCTGTTTTGTAATTACATATTTTTAGGGTTTGCACTTGTTAGTCCTTTGATTTACAGTTTGTTACAGTTTGGTTTGGCAGTTTTGAAATTTTTAGAAAGTGGTTATAGTTTGTTACTATTTTCATTTCTAGTCCTTTATCTTCCTGAATTTTCACATTTAGTCCTTTTACTTTCATTCTTTTTACATTTTAAGCAATTTTACACTTGTGCATTTGATACTTGTACTTTGTGCTATTAGTTGGTATTTGCAACTTGTTTTACGGATATATAGCTATACTATTTTACACCTTTTTACGTGCTGAAATAGACATAGATACCAAATATCTTTGTTAACACCAAAAACAATTATAAACTTGAGATTGGTTGGACTTTCAATTTGTTGTGAGCTTGGAAAAACGAACTTGAATAATATCACATATTAGCTAGCTTTTTCAAACTTTTCAATATTTAACCCTACATATTCTTTAGACCTGATGGCTTCATCTAACTTAAGTTGTAAGTCTACTTTAGATTTCATTTAAGAATCCCTAGCTTCATTACTAACTTTCAGATCTCTGGTTAAAACATTAATTTGATCTTTTAGGTCAAATTCTATTTTCTTATACTCCTCAACCATCCCATCAGATTGAGCAAGTCCCCTTTTATAGTTTGCTAGTCTGATTTCTACATCAAAAAGATATGATTTATATTTTAAAACTTCTTTGTTAAGCTTTTCAGTGTTTAACCTACAACCCTTACTACAAAAGGCATCATCATATACCTCATTATCCGATGAAGAGGAAGAATTGGCCATGAGAGCATGATGTAGTGGTTTTACTACTCTTTAGGAAAAGAGCGTAAAAGTGACAAGTATTAAGTGTCGGTTTAGGAAAACCAAGCACTAATGACCAAGTTAAGTTTAAAGTTCGTTCCCAATGAGGCAAGGGTGTTGTGTAAAGAAATGATTAATTTGTGATTATATTTATGAAGAAATAAAAGAGAAAGGAAAGTAGAAAAGGATGACGGTTACGATTATGAATTAAACTAAGACGAAAAGTCGTGCACGTAAACTCGTAGAAAATGACTAAATTTAAAAACTAACCTAAAAATTCTTAGAAAATTTCAATAAATCCTAAAAAATGTAATTAGAGTTTACAAAAAATAAAAAATCACTCAAAACTTTTATTTAATTAAATATTAATTTTTTAATGCTAATTAAAGCCCAAAATATCAATTTAATTAACAAAAAGCCCAAAATTATATTTTTCAACTTGTAAACCTCCAAAATGACTTAACTAAATTTAAAACTGTTTTTGAAAATTTTAAAATTAATTAAAACTATTTAAAAATGATTAAAAACTCTAAAAACTTAAAATAATTCTAAAGATTAATCTAATGACACTAAAATTAATCTAAAAATTTTAAAATTCCTAACTTAATGTATTTGAACTATGAAAAATGAAAAACTTGCGAAAATCTAAATTTAATTTTTAATAATAAAGTAATAATAAAATATTAATAAAACTCCAAAATTTATAAAAAATTCTAAAAAGTTGCAAACTACTTTATTGTAACCTAATAAACACATAAATGAACTTAAAATTACCAAAATACCCTTATTGGGCCTTAAAATGGGCTAAACAGAAAAACAGGCCCTTAATGGGCTAAAATTAGGCCCAATAAGAAAAAGCCCACCAAATAAGCCCAAAATCACCTACTTGACTCAAAATTTGATTTTAAGTACAAAAGTCTGAAGGCACTGAAAGTGAGCTTATCACAGCTTAATTGTCAACAACTTAATCTTAATGGGCCTTTTGGCCCATTAAGCCATAAGCTCTAATTTGACACACAAGCTTCTTTTGGGATACCAAAGAGATATGTGAAAAGAAATTTTGAAAAATCCCAAGAAATAAGCCTGAAATAAGCAAAAGCTCTATTCACAAAACGACAAAATAGTTGTTTTTGAGTTATAGGCTACCTCAAGTGCTGATTCAAGTTGCAAAATGTTTTAAATGACTTAATTAAGAAAAATCAACAAAAAGTTTTCAAATAAGCACAATGAATAAGCTGGAAAAAGCAATAAGCACTTATGTTAAAAGTCAACTTGTTTGGTTTTCTAGTCAAACCTAAAAGTCAAACCCTAAAAATCTCCAGATTAGTTCAATGGGTCAAATAAGGAAGATTGATCACAAAAAATAAGTTGTTGCAAGTCTGGATAAGCCAAAATGGCTTATGAATAAGCTGATTAAAAATTAACACTAGCAGTGGCTAGTTTTGGGTGTCCAGCAGTGGGAAAAATTTCCATAGCTTGACTTCTTTGACCTTTTGTCTTATGTGGATTTTTGTTGGATTCAAGGCACAAAAAGGCACCCTTATAACCAGTAGGTTATAAAGAGTCAAATGCAATCACAAAAACAAAAATTCAACAAGCCAATTGATACAGTTAATTCAAAAGATCACCAGATAGCACACATACATGTTCATGAGCAGTTTTCTCACAAATAATAGCAAGATTAAGCCAACCAAATTGAACCAAATGCACACAACAACTTAGATTAATTCAAATGAACATAAATTAACTGGTTTCATGCAATGATTCAAGGTTTAGACAAAGATTCAAGCCAAAGAAAGTTAATGATGAACAAGAACAAGCAGATTTCAAACTTTGTTGATATACTTGACCACAAGACCAGATTCAAACCCTCAAATCTCTTTAACAGGTTATATAAACTTGATTTAATCACTTGTTAGCCCTAAGCATGCATACAATCTATGTGTTACCAATATCTTAGGTCAAAACTAGCATATTTTAACAATTTATAACACAATCAAGAAAATGATGTTCAAAAGCCAAAAACTTGCAGTCAATAGAACACAACCAAGTATTTATTAGATACAAGCAATAAACAACACTTAACAATAACTCAAAATCAAAATGCAAGCTCAAATCAGTAAACCAAACACCCCTTTCACTTTTTAAATCCAATTTTAACAAAGCGAATGTGTGATTCAGTTTTACCCAAGCCTAATCTAGCATCATATCATCAATATTATGTAGTATCAAGCAGATTTAAGCCACAAGAACAACAATTATAACAGCAGAACACAAAATCACCAAAAATCAAGTATTTTATTAGATTTTGGGTAAGAATGCTCAAACCTCATGAATGTACATCCACACTCATAATTTTTTGAGCTGATGTGTCTAACTAAACAAGACACAAGCTTCCAATAACACCTGCTAAGATTCAACAAGGCTAAAGGCACAATTCATATAAAACAGAAAAATGGAAAAAGCTTGATTAATGCAACCTTGTTCCCACTCATTGATTATCCCCAAACCACAAGCTTACAACACATTGATAAGCTTTTTATCAGGGTGCTATAATCACTTGCAATCCAAAAATTCCAAGGGTTTGAACTAAGAACTTAGCAAAATATCAAGTTTTGGAAATTATGCAATTCCTTGCACAATCTTTAAAAACAGGTGTAACACTCTCATTTTTCGTATCGGTACAGCGGAAGGGTCTTTCAGAGTGTTACAGGATAGCACAATAACTCCAATCATAGACAACACATAAAATGGTTGTACAAGGTTTAACAAACATTCATTCGATTTAAAAAGTTTAAAAGCGTACAACAGGTCCCAAATTATACAGGTCATTAAGTTTACAAAACATAGATCGAATGAACATTTTTAATATTATGTGGGCCATCAGAGTCGATCTCCATCCGGATTACCTTCAAGCACCTGAGATAAAAACATGCAAAAATCATATCAGCGAATGTCGAGTGAATTCATAGAGTTTAATGAAAACCGTTATATAAAACAATCATTTAAAATCAGAACACAAGTATAATATCGGAAGTAAGTCCTCATATTGCTAGTCAGGAAATATATAATTCAAGAATACATCTTAAACCGTCCATGAGACCGTAGTCTCTATATTACCATGATAGGTAATATATTCATCATTAATAGCGTCGTATCATATCGGATATTTAGATTATATAGATTGAATAGGATACATTGTAGGATTATTATTAGTCGCATGACATTGTTAGCTTACTATGAAAACAGCGGGCCGCGAACCCGACAAACAATTTGCCCATCTAAGTTAGCGTGTCGTCACAAAAATCACGCTATGGAATCTTCTCATACATAAATTCGCTTACCAATCAATGTGGTACGACGGGGATCAACCGTCAAGGAGCGAACTGGGGTGATCGTCCCCAAATAGTACTATCAAATGCATAAGCGTCTACCAAATCCTGGTAGTTCACAATTCATGCTAATGGGACTTTAAGTGACATAACCTAACTACCAATAATCCTTTTAGTCTCGTTTATAGGGTCATAGCATCATTCGGGTCCATATCATTAAGCATACAATCGGGACTACTTAAGTTCTATTTTTATAAAAATCTAGCATGTTATCTCTCTCGCGGGTTTACAAATCATTTTATAAAACATTTAAAAGAGTGCGAGGCTATGAACTCATGTTGTTAATGAAAGGCGGATTATCGGCTACGGGCGTGCTTCGGTCACGGAAACCTATATAAATAATAATCGGTCTTAGACTTTGTCCAATGAATTTTATCAAAATAACAATATACATATGATGATTTTGTACATATGATGATGATCAAGTGGGTTTATACATCCTTATTTACTCATTTTAGTGTTTACGTTTTGGTAACGTCTTACTAGTTCGCTAGTTTTACCTATTTACCTATTTTAAGTCCATTAAGCTTAGTATAAGTTCTTTAACTTGTTTTTATCCCTTTTATACCTATATGATCAGTATGTATACTTTCCATGTTGGGCCCAAATGGGTTAAGCCCAATAAGCTCTTTTTACAAGTATTTATCTTATTAAGTCCAATTATTAGTCCAATATGTTTAGTTAGCTCGTAAATGTCCGTAATTCTTATAGTTCGGGTTTTATCGGTTTTTACTTGTCTTAGTTACCTATAAATCAGTATATGACTTTTATAACTTTACATTAGACGGGTTTGGTCGTCTAAGTTTTATTTGGCGAAAAACGTTAATTTTACGGCGATAGCCGTAAAAGTCGTAAAAATCAAGTTTATAGTTTTTATTACTTATAAATATTATTTTACTACCATTTATATAATTTACCCATTTAATTAACCTTTTATATATTTATATAAATAAGTTTTATAAGTTAGTGGGTTTATTTTTTTACATTTTATACATTATAATGTGAGTGCTTATATAATAATAATAAATATTATTTCCAAAAATCTGATTTTTAACTTCATGTTCACCATTTTTAACATATCTAGAGTTCTATAATGAATTAGAAGCTCATTTTTGGGTGACATGTTCTTCATATTATGTGCTGCATTTAACTTAGTTATAGCTACTGCCCATTTTGATTTTAACTTGCCTTAACAGTCCTTACAAAACGGCTTATTCAGATTAGACCACCTAACTTGTTTTGATCATATCTCACTCATTATTTTGATTCCATTGCATGGCCAACTCTCACATGTGTATAACATCTTGTACTTACTGTAAATGGATCAAACCATGCAATTTTATCAGTTCTTGTTTTAGTTATCTACTGTTTTTATACAGCCAACTAAATAATCAAGATTTTAGCTTCATTTCTTATGGTTATCAACCTTTTTAAGCATATTTATCAACACTTGACCCCCACACAACATTTTTATCATCATATATACATCATATAAATATACAAAATGAAAGAAAATACATTTCTTTTTTACAAAATAAGAAGAGAAAAATGGAGAGGATGATCTTCTTTACCAACCAAGTGGATTTCTTGTTTTAGGAAGACAAGAACTTGATGAACACAACAAGTATCTCCAAGACCATCAAATATCAACATATGTTGGAAAATCAGCCCTAGGACACAAGCAAATCACCTCCAAAGATGTTAATATGGCCACCAAATGAGCAAGGCTTCAAGAGAACTCCTTAATAGAGCTAGTAATCATGTGGTTCATGGCTAGAAGAGATCAAATGGGGTGTTTGTTGGTTTATTTTGGACGGCAAAGGGGAGAGTGTTGAGAGGATTTTGAGAGGATTTTGCATGTAAGGAAATGGTATAATGAAAACAAGTAGCTAGTTTTGTGTTAAGTGGTATGGTAAAAGGCTTAAGGTGTAAGCTAGCTTACACTTGGTGTAAGTTAAGCTAACTTGATGCCACCTTAGTGGTGTGGTGTCATGTTGCCGTCCCAACCAAGCTAGTGGGGTGGGACAATGTGTTTTGTCCCATCTCACTAGTTTACGGGTATTTCTCGATTCTAGTTTTCTCGATTTGCGTGCCCTCGGGTCGTTTTACGAAAAACGTTTTTATAAATTATGAATCAACGTCACAAAACGAATCCAATAAAAATTGTCTCATCAAAAACGGAGTTCAAAAACGGAGTTCAAAAACGTAAATACGTAATCCTAAGGTTTCCGGTTTAGTCGTAAAAGACGCCAAATTATGCACGTAAGCCCAAATTTAAATCCGTAAATTGTGAGTTCGTCAACCAACATAAAAATAAGTTTCAAAATATTATACGAGAAAATATTTTACTACCTAAAAATGTTAGATTGTCACAGCTTTTCCTCCTAAAAGGGATCAACGTCCTCATGATCCATTTCATTTGGATGTCCGTTTCTTATTGAAATCGAAGAGGTGCGGATATTTCTTCCACATTTCATCCTCTCGTTCCCAAGTATACTCCGGTCCATGCTTTGAATTCCATCGGATCTTGACAATAGGTATCCGACTTTGTTTCAGTTGCTTTACCTCACGGTCCATAACTTCTACGGGCTCTTCGATAAAATGCAACTTCCCATCTATTCGAACCTTACCAAACGGAATTTCTCATCACTCACTGCTAGACATTTCTTCAGATTAGATACATGGAATGTGTTGTGAACACCATGAAGTTCTGGGGGTAACTCTAGTTTGTAAGCCACCGGACCTACTCTAGATAAAATCTTAAAGGGTCCAATATAACGGGGATTCAATTTCCCTCACTTTCCAAATCTTATAACGCCTTTCCATGGCGATACCTTCAACATTACTCGGTCACCCACTTCAAACTCCATTGGCTTCCGCCGCACATCCGCGTAACTTTTCTGTCTACTACGGGCAGTCAACAACCTCTTCTTAATCTGAACTATCATCTCCGTAGTCTCCCGGATCAATTCCGGTCCCGTGAGCTGGGTATCCCCAACTTCACTCCAACATACAGGAGATCTACACTTCCTACCATACAAAGCTTCAAACGGTGCAGCCTTAATACTAGAATGGTAACTATTGTTATACGAAAACTCTGCTAACGACAAATGTTTATCCCAATTCTTACCAAAGTCTAACACACAAGCTCTCAACATATCTTCCAGTGTTTGTATCGTCCTTTCACTCTGCCCATCAGTCTGGGGGTGATAAGCGGTGCTCATGTCGAGATTCGTTCCCAAAGATCTTTGGAGAGATTTCCAAAAATTCGATGCGAATCTAGGATCTCGATCTGAAATGATCGATACAGGCACTCCATGTTTGCATACAACATTATCAAGGTATATTCTGTTGGGAATAAATTAAGGCCAGATCACTTGAGCGCTGACAAGAACAAAACAAGCGTTGACAGGAACAAAGCAAGCGCTGACAGCTCAAGCGTTGACAAGTTAAAGTCAAGCGTTGACATATTGAAGACAAGCACTGATGGAAGATATAAGCTACACGTTTGTTATATTCTAGAATACTTCTAGTAAGGATAGAAACGACAATGTATTTTCTATGTTTATCTTTACCTAGAATAGTTAATACGTAGCTTATTGTACAAGGCTTCTTGTATCTATAAAAGAAGGCCTTTAGGTTAAAGTTTAATATCAAGTTTTACATAAGTTTTCGTTCGTAAACATCTTTCATTGTAAGCAAGTTTGACATTGATAATCAAAGTGAAAGTTTGTTTATATCTTGTGTGTTCTTGTTTAAGTGTTAAATTCCGCATAACACTTAGATCTACAAAGCATATACAAAGGTTTCTCTACGTGTTATACTTGATCTAATCTCGTATACACAAAACTAATCGATCTAAGTTTGGGATCAACAAGTGGTATCAGAGCTTGTTGAGGAACTTTTGATCTTTGAAGAACACCAGAACCATACACGAACACCAAAACCCTAATTTTCTCAGAAACCCTAAAAACACCAAAACCCTGACAACATCATGTCTGAAGCAATAACCTCCTCCTCCTCAGCCTTACCTAACATCAAGATTCCCATGCTTGATGCAACCCACTTTGACCTATGGAAGTTCAACTTTGAACAATATCTGGGGATCTATGGCTACACACTCTGGGAGATTATTGAATATGGAAACTCATTCAATAAGGCTCAAAAGATTCTTGATGCCATTACTCAAAGATCAGCTGTTGAAGGATGCCCTGATGAAGATAAGAAAGAAAAACCTGGAGATGGTAGAGCTGTAGGTGCTGAAAATATTGCAAAGAAAAGGGTTGACATGAAAGCCCTAAATATTCTGAAAGTTTCTTTGGGACAAGAAAACCAGCACAAATATAGAGGCTATGAATCTGCTAAGGAACTTTGGGAAGCACTTGAAGTTGCATATGGTGGCAATGCAGACACTAAGGAAGAAAAGAAAAAGCAACTTCTGCATGATTATGCTGTCTTCAAAGCTCAACCCAATGAGAAACTGAGTAGTGTAAGAAGCAGATTGCTTGACATCACAAGCAAGTTGTCCTTCATGGGGACACAAGTAGGTGATGTTGACACCAATGCTACCTTTCTTAAAAGTCTTGGTGAGGCATGGAAGATTGAGGCAAGATCTATTCTTGCCAACAATACTTACAAGAGCTCCTCATTTGATGACATCTACAACAAACTAAGACTGTTGGAAGATGAAACTCTTTCAGATCATGGAAGCAAATCTAGCTCCAGCAACATGGCCTTCTTCTCTCACAGTGAAGGTCAGTTCAATCAGAAGGACTCTTATATGCATCCAGTTACTGGATCATCATATGTCAGCGCCGGAACAAGTTCTGTCAACGTCTCTTTTTCAGACGCTAACACATTCAAGAATGACTCCCCAAGAGTTAAACCTGCTGGTTTGGATTTGGATACTGTTTGTGCTTACATTGCTTCTTTGCCCAATGGTTCAGTGATTACATATGAGGACCTTGAGCAGATAAGTGATGAGCACCTGGAAGAGATGGACATCAAGTGGAATATGGCTCTTGCTAGTATAAGAGCAAATAGGTGGAACAGAAGGTTTAAAAAGAAGATGACCTTCAATGCTAAAGACACAGCTGGATTTGATAAATCCAAAGTTGAATGTTACAATTGCCATCGTATGGGGCACTTCATGAGGGAATGCAGATCTCCTAGAAGATCTGATGCTGGTAAACCCTCAAGTCAGGTTGTTAAAGCTCAAGATTCCAAAGCCATGGTTGCAGTTCAAGGAATTGATGGTACAGGATGGGATTGGAGCTATCTGGCTAAGGATGTTGAAGAGGATAAAGCTTTGGTTGCTGATATTGAAGAAGAAGAGCATGTTAAATATGCTCTCATGGCACACTCCTCCTCTTCATCTGATAATGAGGTATATGATGATGCTTTTTGTAACAAAGGTTGTAGGTTAAACACTGAAAGACTTAACAAAGAGGTGTTAAAACTAAAAGATGACATGAGTACTGAAAGATGTAAATTGTCTAACTACCAACTAGCTCTTACTGAAACTGAGAAAACCGTTTCTGAATACAAGAAAATGGAATTTGATTTAAAGGATAAGATAAATATCTTAAAACATGAGCTAGAGGGTAGTATGGATATTAGAAACATCATGACAAAGGTTAATAGAGATCTACAGGCTAAGTTAGATGAGGCCATTAAGAATAAAGATAATGTTGACCTCAAAATTCAAAGATTTGATAGAGCCACCCAAACCCTAGGGGACTGTGTAGCTAAACAAAGGGATCCTAAGGACATGACTGGGATTGGGATGAATGATTACTCTCTGGTTCCACCACCAGCTGGTGACTTCTATGGTGTCCTTAGAAAGGACTTGTCTTGGACTGGTATACCAGAATGCCAAGAGGAGGAATTCATTCCTCCACCAAGAGTTGTCACCCCAGTAGAAGAGTATCAACAAAAACTGACTGACCTAAATGAGTGGAAGAAAGCTAACCCTACTTTATTTGTTAAGGGAGGTTTGCTATGTGAAAGTCCCAATGAATCACCACCCATTAAGGTTACTAACCCAATCACTGGTAAACCTGTTGACCTAGGCTCAAACACTGTTAGAAGACCTACCATTAAATATGCAGAGATGTATAGGAATAATAGGTCACCCAAGAGCCAAGTTAGCAATCATGGAACAGGGTTCTTCTCTTCTAGACCTAAGAGTGTGTCCAAGAAAGCCTGTTATACTTGTGGTAGCTTTTCACATTTGGCATACAAGTGTGTCAACGCTCCTAAAGCCAGCGCTGATAGGAACAACTTCAGCGTTGATAGGAAGAAAGTCAATGTTGTTAGGAAGTCAAACGTTGTCAGGCCCAAACCTTGTGTGCAGCAAAGTCCACAAGTGATTAGACCTGCCCCATTCTTTTCTAGAAGGTCTAACACTCATGGACAAAGACCTTTTCAAAAGACAAACACCTGGTCAAATAGGCAATGGGTTCCTGTAGCAAACCCTAGGTTCAACGCTGACAAGGGTAATTTCAGCGTTGACAGGACAAAATCTAACGCTGACAGAAACGTGACCAGACCTAAATATTTGCAGCCACAAGGTAAGGGGTCTAAAGCTTCTTCAAGCTTAACATGGAGACCCAAGAAAGATCAAAACCCTAATGATAATAGAATTTCAATGACTTGCAATAGATTTAATTACATTTCAAAGGTCATTACAAAACCAATTGGGGTTAACTGGGTATTTCATCCTAAAAAGGATGAGAATGGGGTTGTTGTGAGAACTAAGTCTGTTCTTATTGAACAACCAGATGAATCCAAGTCTTCTGAGACTTGGGTTCCCAAAGAAAACTAATTTGTTTTCTTTATGTGCAGGGCATTCAAAGACAGATCAATGATTATGGATATTGGGATAGTGGATGCTCAAGGCACATGATAGGAAAGGAAGACTATCTGACGAATTTCACCCCTATTAAAGATGGTGATAAGGTATACTTTGGAGGTGGATATGGGACTATCACAGGGAAAGGAACCCTTCTCACCAATAATCTGCGTTTTGAGAACGTCTTCCTGGTAAAAGAACTGGATTATAATCTGTTTAGTGTATCACAAGTTTGTGATAACAAAAATAAGGTTCTTTTCACTGATACTGAGTGCTTGGTGTTAAGCAAGGATTTTAAGATCCCTGATGAGAAATATATTGAGTATAGAACACCTAGGCATAAGGACATATATAATGTGAATTTAAATGGGATTAAAGTGAATACCAATATGTCTTGTTTTTATGCTAAGGCCTCAGTAGATGAAAGTAATTTGTGGCACAGGAGACTAGGGCACATAATTTTTAAAAATATAAACAGACTTGTGAGGCTTGGTTTAGTTGATGGTTTGCCTGAGAAGGCCTTCCACAATGACCACTCTTGTGTTGCATGTCTTAAAGGCAAGCAGCACAAGGTCTCATTTAAGTCCAAACAGGTGCATACTAGTTCCAGACCTCTTCATATGCTTCACATGGACCTCTTTGGTCCAACAAATATAGAAAGTTTGAATGGCAAGTCATATTGCTTTGTTGTCACAGATGACTTTTCTAGGTTTACTTGGACATTCTTTATAGCCATGAAGAGTGACACAGCTGATGTTCTTATTGATTTTATCACTCAGATTGAGAAAAGGTCTGGAAATGAGGTTAAAATGCTTAGGAGTGATAATGGTGGAGAATTTAGGAACAAGAAGCTTGATGATTTTTGTGCCAGGAAAGGAATTACTAGGCAATTCAGTATTGCTAGAACCCCACAACAAAATGGGGTTGCTGAAAGGAAAAATAGAACCCTAATTGAAGCAGCCAGAACAATGTTGGCTGATGCTCACTTTCCAATAGCCTTTTGGGCTGAGGCTGTTGATACAACATGTTATGTGCAAAATAGAGCATTGGTTAACAAAATTCAAAACAAAACACCTTATGATTTACTTTGGGAAAGAAAACCTAATATTGGTTTTCTCAGACCTTTTGGTTGTCATGTAGTAGTACTAGATACTAGTGATGCCTTAGGAAAATTTAGTGCAAAAGGTGATGAGGGTTACTTCATGGGGTATTCAGTCCAGAGCAAGGGTTATAGGGTTTATCTTAAAGAGGACAAATGTATTGTTGAGAGAGTACATGTTAGGTTCTTAGAGAATAAACCTAGTGATCCTGAAAGTGGTCCTAATTGGTTGTTTGATTTGGAACCCTTATCTAGAACTTTAAATTATATGCCTGTCACTAATCCAGACATTGTGAAGGTAACTTCAAATGTTGTGGAGGAACAAGTTGTTAATGTTTCAGGTACACAGGTTCATGAGAAGGCTGGATCACAAGCAGAAAAGGCATCTCCTATCCTAGAATATGTCACGATTCCCATTTGGACAGATGCTTTTGCTGCTGCTGCTGCTGTTGGACAAGATAATGGTGGTTTCCAAATACCACCAGATACAAACATGCGTGGTTCTTCAGGGGCTGACAAAGGTAAATCAAGCGCTGACAAGACCAATTCAGACGTTGATGGCTCAGACGTTGACAACAACATTTCAAGCGCTGTTAGCCCAGACGCTGACAACCAAGATTCAGACGTTGACAACACCTATGGGCATCTTTTCTCTTCCAGTTTTGAACAAGGTGGACCTTCAAATATTCATGAAGAGGTTCATGTTGATCAAAGAGAGTCTGATGAAGAAGATATTGGCAACATGGAGCATGAGGTTGAGGACACCAGACTTTTTGAAGGAGGGGTTCTTACTTCCACAATGAAGAATCACCCCACATCTCAGATCATTGGTGATATTATGACTCCAGTTCAGACCAGAAGATCTCATCAAGGTCTTGGTGGGTTTATTGCCAATATACACAAGAAGGTTGATACCCCTCTTGTGCAAGCATGTTTGTTTGCATGTTTTCTATCACAAGAAGAACCCAAGAAGATAATTTATGCTCTCAAAGAACCAAGTTGGGTGGAAGCAATGCAGGATGAGCTTCATCAATTTGCAATTAAGGATGTTTGGGAGCTGGTTGATTGTCCTAGATATGTCAGACCTATAGGGACAAGATGGGTTCTAAGGAACAAAAGAGATGAAAGAGGTATTATGGTCAGAAACAAGGCAAGGTTAGTGGCTCAAGGTTATACACAAGAGGAGGGGATAGACTATGAGGAGGTCTTTACACCAGTTGCAAGGATTGAAGCTATTAGGATTTTCTAGCCTATGCTTCCTGCATGGGCTTCACAGTCTATCAAATGGATGTCAAGAGTACTTTCTTGTATGGCACCATTGTTGAGGAAGTATATGTAATGCAACCTCCTGGTTTTGAGGATCCAGAGCATCCAGATAAAGTGTATAGAGTAAAAAAGGCTATGTATGGCCTTCATCAAGCCCCTAGAGCATGGTATGGTACTTTGTCTACCTATTTGGTGGACAATGGATTCAAGAGGGGCACCATAGATCAGACACTATTTACAAAGAAGAAAGGCAAAGATGTGTTGCTTGTGCAAGTCTATGTTGATGATATCATTTTTGGGTCTACTGATCCAAAGATGAGTGAGGATTTCTCCAAGCTTATGACAGACAAATTCAAGATGAGTGCTATGGGGGAGATGAACTTCTTTCTAGGTTTACAAGTTCAGCAGAAATAGGATGGTATCTTCATCTCCCAGGACAAATATGTTGCTGAAATCTTGAAGAAGTTTGGCTTTTCTCCACATGAAAAGAGGGCTACTACTCCTATGGATAAAGAACACCCTTGGGGAAAGATTGGAGATGGGAAAGATGTTGATGTCAGGCATTATAGATCCATGATTGGATCCTTGATGTATCTTACTGCTTCCAGACCTGATATCATGTTTGCTGTGTGTGCTTGTGCACACCATCAAGTGACTCCTAAAGAATGTCACCTTTATGCTGTGAAGAGGATATTTAGGTACCTAAGATGTTACCCCAGTCTTGGTTTGTGGTACCCAAAGGATTCACCATTGGAGCTGATTGCATATTCAGATAGAGATTATGGAGGTGATAAGTTTGATAGGAAATCCACAACTGGTGGATGTTAGTTTCTAGGGAGCAGGTTAATATCTTGGCAATGCAAGAAACAAACAGTAGTGGCTAATTCTACAACTGAAGCAGAGTATGTGGCTGCAGCAGCATGTTGTGGTCAAGTGTTGTGGATTCAGAACCAGCTGTTGGATTATGGGTATAATTTCATGCATACTAAGATATTTGTTGACAATAATAGTACTTTATGCATCATTAAGAATCCTGTACATCATTCTAAAACTAAACACATAGAAATTAGACACCATTTTATAAGAGATTGCTTTGAAAAAGGTTTAATACAACCAGATAGGGTTGACACTGAGGAAAATATGTCAGATTTATTAACTAAACCTTTTGATGCTTGGAGATTTCAATACTTGGTAACAAGTATTGGAATGGTTAATCTCACATAATATGTGTTTTGGATTCTTTTTGTAAAAGTATGTACAGGATGATGCATTATTATTATTGGTCTTATTGATGATTTAGATTTTCCACTATATTTTTCTAAGACTGACAAAGGTTGCTTGAACACTGATAAGTGTTTTTGCAACGTTGTCAGCAATATAATTGTCTAACGCTAACAAAGCTTCCCTCAACGCTGTTATGTGTTATCGGGGCGTTGTCAGCAACAATGTTAGTTTTGTGGTTTTCAATCTAAATGTGCAGATGGTGTTAGCAGTATACCATTGGATACAGAGTTGCTTATGGATCAATGGAGAAGCATTTGGACAAGTTTTTATTTATGGATGATGGTTAGAATGTTTCATTCCTATCTTGACATAAATTTTTTATGTTCATGTATGATTTTAGCAAACTTTTTGTATCATAGTTTAAGGGGAGGTTTTAGGAACCTTTAGGATTTTTGGGTATCCATATGATACTCTTATCACAATTCTAGATTGTGTCCACAGGTGAGTATGGGTTAGTTTTACTAAACCATGAGGCACTGTAGCATGCATAGTATATCAACTTTGCATGCTGCCAAGACATTTTTGGCCTAGAATTGGTTGTGGTCTGTTGGGAGACTTGGGAATGATTTTGATATGGGATTTACCTGGGAGTAACAAGGATTTTATAAGGTAACTTTGTTGTTAAGAATTTTGGTTAGCAAGGGACACTAGAGGACTGTTATGTCTATCTTGCTTATGCAAGTGTGCATAACTGGACAGTGCTTGCCGCCCTATGATAATTATCAGCTTTTGGTTATCTTCTCTAGGATAAATTACTTGTTAAGGTCATTTTTTACTTTTTAAAATGTTTTTATTTTTGGACGCTGACAAGAATTTTCCTAGCGTTGTTGTGACCAAATTGGACGCTGACATGGATTTAGGCGAACGTTGACAAGATTATAGCCGTTGGGCGTTGATGGGTTATTTTTGACCGTTGACACTCAATGGGACCTACCCAGTTGTTACTTTTTGACATATTTTCAAGCTGTAATTTTAGGAGTTGTTACTTTCATTTAATGCATGAGATAACTTATAATTTTTTCAATATCTTCATGATTAGTTTTTGAAAATCTTTGCCTATTTTTGGGCCAATCACATGCATTCTTTCTCTCCTATAAATTTGGCTCCTATTTTTAAACAGGGTATCTATAATTCTTGTCTAACACTTTTCTCTTATCAACTTCATCTTCTACACTTAAAATTAACAGCTTTCATTAATGGCACCAAAGTTTAACTCAGCAGAATTGGAATTGGGGTTCAAGTCTCAACACAACATGATTGCTTATCTTGCGGCTGATGATACTCTGTTTCCTCAATACACACAAATGGTGGCGTATTTGAATGCATCCCCAGTAAGGTATGCTCTTTCTCATGCACCACTCATTCCAGTCACACACATTAAGCAGTTTTGGAACACTGTTAGTTCCTCAAAAGTTAATGGAGTGACCACATTAACTTCTATTGTTCATGGGAGATCTTGGGTGGTTACTGAGGCCTTGGTACACCAAGCCTTGCATCTTGATGATGCTGATGGTGTAGCCATTCTTCCCATAAATGAAATAGAACAAGGGCTTAGGGCTTTGGGATATCCTTTTCCTGATGAAGGTACTCTAAACAAGTATCATAAGCAGGAATTTCCCCCAGCCTGGAAGTACCTCATCCACATCCTCCTTCAATGTTTGAGTCCCAAATGTACTGCACACAATGAGATCAATAGATCCATTGCTAGTGCTATTGTGTGCATTGCAACAGGGCAAAAATATAACTATTCTAAAATGATTTTTGAAGGGATGTGTAAAAACAAGGGGACAAAAATGACTTTAGCTTATCCCCGTTTTCTGTAAATGACTTTTGATGATCAAGGCTGCTCAAGGGATCACAATGATTTTTATAAGATCCCTGAGCAAAAGAAAGCTATTTTTACGAAGATGAATTCACCACCCCATAGAGACTTACCTTTAACCCCAGCCATGCTTGTTGTTATTGCAGCAACATAACCCCAACCAGACCCTCAACCTCAAATTGACCCTCAACCACAACTTGAACCCATTCCTGAACCTTTACCCTCACCTGAACAAATGCAAATTGACCAAGAACCCTTTGACGCTGACACATCAAATGTTGGCGTTGATGTGCCTATTTCCCACGCTGACACACAACCTTCACAATCCCAAACACCCCTTAACCAACCCACATCTACTCATTCTTCCACACCATCTTCCACACCACCTGAATATAGGTTGATGAAACGCCCAAGGACTACTAGAGTGTTCTCCTCTGGTGGTCCTAGCCATGTAGCAGAGAGAACCACCACCACAAGTGTGGCTGGTGACCTGGATGAGGCTGGGACTATTGGTTCTGGCTTAGATGCTGGCCAAGGCAGTCCCACCATAATTAAGTCCTCATCCATGCCCAATGAATCTGACTTGGGAGGTCAAATTCCCATTTCAGAAGAGGGCAGACTGGAACCAATGACTCTTTTGGAATTGACGGCAGTCTGCATTAGCTTGCAAAAGCAAAATGCAGACTTAGCACAAATTGTCAGCTCCCAAGGCCTTGAACTCAAGCAATTGAGGGAGAGGATTGTTGTTTTGGAAAGTGATCTTGCTAGGAGGGGTATGGAGGAGTCTTCCAAAGGGGAGGAAGATCAAAGAAATCTGAGTGATAAGGGCAGCCAAGATGGTCAATCAATGGATGTTGCTGAAGCCCTTACAACTTTGAAGGAACAAACAGGTTTTGATACGTCCTTAATCTCTCCAACCAATCTAAATTTATCATTTACAGCTATGTTGAGAGAGGTTACACAAGGCGCTGAGGGAAAATATTTGAGCGTTGACAAGGCAAATTTGGACGCTGATAGAAGTATTTTGGGCGCTGATAGGATAAATTTGGGCGTTGACAGACCTGCACATGGAGGTGATGTATCCCAGTCATCATCTATCATCAAGGAGGTTCCTACTCATGTATTACCATCTACCTTACCAACCATTGCACCATCAGATAAGGGTAAGGGTAAATTGGTAGAAGAAATTGTTCCAAAGGATGCAGCCCAAGTTGAATTTGATAGAAGATTGGCTGAACAAATGTTGGAACAAGATGAAAAGGAAAAGTCACCATTTGTTGTGACTTCTGAAGAAGAAAGTGATGGAGCTAGCTCAGACTCAAGTGTGATGATTATAGAACCAGAAAGGCTTGAGTATGGTGATGAGCTTGCTAGGGAAAAATTGAGAGACTTGAAATTGCAGGTTGACTTTGACATGCCAGAGGTGGTTCAAATGTACAATTCTTGGGAAGAAAGCTACATGGATAATCCAGACTTGACCATTTCAGATCAAATATGGGGTTTGGAGCTTCTTCTTAGAGTTCAGAAGGATTGTAAGGTGATTTTGAAGCACAAGGCAAGCAATATTCTCTCAGAGTTGAAAAGGGATAGAAGGGAGCTCTACTTTATGTTGCTCAGATGTCATGGAGTTGGATGGACATATCAGAAGTTGAAAGCTTTGACATTTGATGAGTTGGAACATAGAGCTTATCCCATTTGGGTGAGAGTGCAGAAAGCAAACACTCTCAGACTTCTTTCAGATGAAAGAAAGGAGCAACTTACAGAAGAAATGGAAATCAAGAAAGCTATGATGATTCCCAGGCCAGTAAAGAAGGGATTTAAATTTGAGTTTCCAAAAGATATGGATCCACTATATCCAAGTAAAGCAGTTATATGAAAGAGCCTCAAGCTCTCCCCATTAGAAGCTTCAGATATGGTGCAAGTGCTACCATTAGATTCCAGGAATCCAATTGTGAGTTATGATGAGGATGAATGTGGATTCTGGAAGATTGGCAGATTTGGCAAGGAGGTACACACTTTTACCACTCTCATATCTTTATTTGCAAGTTGTGATAGAGAAGACTTGGTAGACCTTTGGAGGTTACTAGAGACCAAGTATGAGGCTGAAGCACCAACTTCAGCTAATGGAATAAAACTTTGGACCACATTCAAAAGAATGTGTGGGACAAAAGAGTAAGATCCTAAAATATGGAAGGATCTTGAAGATGACCTCAGTGGTCTTCAATCGAGGTTATATTCAGCTGCTGGTGTATACCATTTGAGTTCTACAAAGTTTGCTGAGTATCTACTTGTGGATGCTCAATATTTCATATCCAAGGCTATTTTGGAAAAGATGAAGGACACTCAGCTGGAGATAGATTATTCAAGTGACGTGGCAAAGGATTTGATCAGATTTATTCATTACCAGTATGATAAGATTTGTCAGACTCCTCCTAGTTCTTAATGCTTATTCAGAAACTTGATCATAGGAGTGGATATCAAGTTTAGGGGAGGATTGTTGGGAATAAATTAAGGCCAGATCACTTGAGCGCCGACAAGAACAAAACAAGCGTTGACAGGAACAAAGCAAGCGCTGATAGCTCAAGCGTTGACAAGTTAAAGTCAAGCGTTGACAGATTGAAGACAAACACTGATGGAAGATATAAGCTACACGTTTGATATATTCTAGAATACTTCTAGTAAGGATAGAAACGACAATGTATTTTCTATGTTTATCTTTACCTAGGATAGTTGATACGTAGCTTATTGTACAAGGCTTCTTGTATCTATAAAAGAAGGCCATTAGGTTAAAGTTTAATATCAAGTTTTACATAAGTTTTCGTTCGTAAACATCTTTCATTGTAAGCAAGTTTGACATTGATAATCAAAGTGAAAGTTTGTTTATATCTTGTGTGTTATTGTTTAAGTGTTAAATTCCGCATAACACTTAGATCTACAAAGCATATACAAAGGTTTCTCTACGTGTTATACTTGATCTAATCTCGTATACACAAAGCTAATCGATCTAAGTTTGGGATCAACATATTCGAGTCAGCTTCTCTAGTGAGAACTGCTCCTTAACCGGAATGAAGTGTGCTGATTTGGTCAGTCTATCGACAATAACCCAAATCGAATTGTTTCCAGATGATGTTCTAGGAAGCTTGGTGATAAAGTCCATCGTAATTCGCTCCCACTTCCACTCAGGAATCTTTGGCTGTTGAAGTAGTCCTGATGGCTTTTGATGTTCAGCTTTAACTCTAGCACAAGTCAAGCATTGAAGAATATACATAGCTATGTCAGCTTTCATATTCGGCCACCAGTACAACTTCTTCAAATCATGGTACATTTTATCAGATCCCGGATGAATGGAATACTTAGATTTATGGGATTCTAACATAATCAAATCTCTTAAGCCTCCAAACTTAGGTATCCACATACGACCTCTTAAGCATTTCACTCCATCAGCTCTAACCTCTAAAGGATCTCCTTCTCCTCGGAACCCTTCATTAACAAAATTCTCCTTCTTACAAGCTTCTATTTGCGCATTTCTAATTTGCTCAGGCAAATTATTGTGCACGGTCAAGACTAGAGAACGCACCCTGATAGGCTCTCTATCTTTCCTACTTAACGCATCGGCAACAACATTGGCTTTTCCTGGGTGATATTTTATATCACAGTCATAGTCACTTAACAACTCTATCCATCTTCGTTGCCTTATGTTCAATTCCTTCTGATCAAGAATATACTGTAGGCTTTTGTGATCGGTGAATACCGTACACTTGGTGCCATACAGATAATGTCTCCACAACCTAAGAGCAAAGACTACAACTCCTAACTCAAGATCATGAGTAGTATAATTCTCCTCATTCTTCCTTAATTGCCTAGAAGCATAAGCTATCACTTTCTCTCTCTGCATCAAAACAGCTCCATAACCTCTATGAGATGCATCACAATACACTACAAAATCTTCACTCCCTTCGGGTAATGATAAGATTGGCGCACTACATAATTTTTGCTTCAATGTCTGAAATGCTCCATCTTCATCACTTCCCCAAACGAAAGGTTTATTCTTCTGGGTAAGCTTAGTCAAGGGTTTAGCTATCAAAGAAAATTCTTTAATGAATCGCCTATAATAGCCAGCCAATCCTAAGAACTGTCGCACTTCCGTTGGCGTTGTCGGTGCAGACCAATTCTTAATAGCTTCAACCTTTGCAGGATCAACATGAATTCCATCTTTGTTAATCACATGACCAAGAAATTGCACAGAATCTAACCAGAAATCACATTTCAAAAACTTAGCATACAACCTTTCATCCTTCAACAAGTTCAAAACAATCCTCAAATGTTCTCTATGTTCATCTTCATTCTTAGAATAGATTAGAATATCGTCAATAAACACAATCACAAATTTATCCAAGTAGGGCTTGCACACTCGATTCATTAAATCCATGAAAACCGCAGGTGCGTTAGATAACCTAAATGGCATTACTTGAAATTCATAGTGTCCATAACGAGTTCTAAATGCAGTTATAGGAATATCTTCTTCACTGACGCGAAGTTGGTGATATCCTGACCGCAAATCTATCTTAGAATACACACTAGATCCTTGCAGTTGATCAAACAAATCATCAATCCTAGGTAAAGGATATCGATTTTTAATTGTCAACTTGTTCAGTTCCCTATAATCAATGCACATACGAAAAGATCCATCCTTCTTCTTAACGAACAAGACTGGAGCTCCCCAAGGCGACGAGCTCGGTCGAATAAAACCTTTATCAGACAACTCCTTAAGTTGCTCAGATAACTCCTTTAATTCAGAAGGGGCTAATCGTTAAGGCGCACGTGCCATCGGTGCAGCACCAGGAATTAAATCGATTCGAAACTCTACTTGCCTTATCGGTGGAAGTCCGGGTAAATCTTTAGGAAATACCTCAGGAAATTCACAAATAATAGGTACATCTTCCAATCGTTTCTCCCTAGACTCATTCTCGGTCACTTGAGCTAAGAATAACTCACAACCGTTCCTGATGTACTTTTGGACTTTAATACATGAAACGATTTCCAAACGGGATTCACCTCGACTACCATCAATTACTAACGTCCTATTACTAAGAGGAATCTTAACCTTCTTCTCTCCACATAAAATAGTAGCATTATTCAACGACAACCAATCCATACCAATAATAATATCAAAACTACCTAATTCTATCAACATCAAATCAATCGGAAAGGAATGGTTTAAGAGATTTAGAGAGCATCCTTCTAATAGCTTATTAGTTTTCACTAATTTACCATCAGCCAATTCCACCTCGTAACTGGTACTTATCTCAACAGGTTTAATATCAATAAGGGCACTAAATTTAGTGGATACAAAGCTCCTATCGGCACCCGAATCGAATAAAGCAACAGCATAGTGATTGTTGAGTAAAAACGTACCGGTAACGACATTCGGATCCTCTTTCTTCGCCTCAATTGTTCCAAGTCGGTAGATACCACCCTGGGGGTTTCTTCCAGGTACAATCGCTTTCAACTTGGGGCATTCCGATTTCCTATGACCTTCTTCATTACAGTTGAAGCAAATGGTTCCCTTCTTACACCTTTCAACCTTGTGTCCAAGCTTTCCGCAATTTCGGCACTTCCAGCAGTCGCCAGCATGCCTCTTGTTGCCACACTTAGGACATCTATCATGGTTGCGCGGTGTGTTGTTGGTAAGAGCATTTGCATTCCCTTTTCTCTTGTTCTGACGGCGATTGAAATTCTTCCTATTATCACCTCTATCTACACGCTCACCGTCTCCCTTTCTTTTCTCACCAACACGGGCTTCATCTTCCTTATCCTGATTTATCTGTCCAATGAGTTGGTAAGCCATTCGAACAGCATCATCAATGGTCAGTGGTTTCGATGATGTCACGTCCCCCCGGATATTCCTGGTCAACCCTTTAACATATTGCTCAATTCGGATCTCTTCGGGTTCAACCAATCGAGGACATAGCAAGGCCAACTCATGGAATCGGTTCGTGTAACTATCAATGTCCACACCTTTCATTCTCAGATGGATCAACTCTTGCTCTAACCTAATAATCACACTACGAGGACAAAACTCCAAAGTCATCCACTTCTTAATTTCAGCCCAAGGAGTAGCGTTAGCAGCATCAAGACCCATGACAGCAATTCTCCCGTTCCACCAAGTCAACGCACGACCTTTAAGAGCAGCCATAGCAAAAGTCACCTTATCTTCCTCTTTACACTTACTAATCCTAAACACCAATTCAATCTTCTCAATCCACTGGCTTAGTCCTACAACACCTTAAGTTCCATTAAAAGGTAGAGGTTCACACTTCATGAACGTCACATAAGTACAGCCACCAACTTCAGGTGTATTAGTTCCAAGTCCTCCTACATTTCCTCCAGCATTTGCGTTTACATTATTAGCATTCACATTCACATTAGTACCGCCAGCTCCACTACCGCCAGCTCCACTACCGCCAGCTTCATTTCTAGCATTTGCCATAAATTCAGTCATAGATGCGGTAACTTGCTCCGTAATAATCCTACGTACATCATCCTCAGCCACAGCCTTCTTGGGCGGCATAGTTCTATAATTTCACAATTTCAAAGTATTAAGCATTCATCCAACAAGGATTCATATAATATGGATTGAATTCATAATCAAGATACAAATAAGGCACAATATGGAATTCAAGACAAGATACATATTTCATTCGATTTGAAACAAAAGTATTGTCTTAGTACATCCCATATCAAAGTTCTAGCACTATATACACTCAAAATTCGTGCCAAGTCTACTACTAACAAGTCGGTTCAGTCAAAGCTACAAAAGCACAAAAGATATAAAGGTCACTACTAAATACAGACTGGTCTACTGAGAACCGCCAGATGGTACATCATCCATCGTCTTCTGAATCTTCGTCGGACGATCACTAGACACATCTTCAGCTGGGCGCTTACGGATCACTCCTCTTTCAACCATATCAGCATAAAATCTACTGTTCCATCCCACAGATATATTCAACTCCTTCTTAGCTTTCTCACGCATCGCACGAGCCACACTCAACTGAATCTCCATAGTATTCACCTTTCTCTTCATAGCAGCATACTCACCACTTTCCAACACCGATAACCTCCTAAAAGCCTCATTCAATCCACTCTCTACTTCACTCAAATCCAAACTAAGCAATTCCCGCTCTTTCTCGCCAACCTTTGTCTTCGACTCCAAATAAGCAACATGAGTCTGAACAACACCTAATCCGACCTCTGTCATACAACTCTTAACACGGGAAGCATCTAGATCACGTCTCAAGGCCCATGGTGCAAGACCATCAATATGAGTAGCCTCTCGAGTACTAGACGACTCTCATATCTCACATCTACGAGTAGAAATACCATCAGTACCGTCAGGTGCATCATCATCCTCATCCTCCTCTGATTCAGAATCAGATTCAGACGATTTAGACGTTTTATCCCTAGGTAACTCATCCTCAGAATCAGACAAATAAACTGGTGGGGGCAAAGGCTCGCCCTCTGGAACATCATACGGATAAATAAGCTCAGCTTCCTCATCGTCATCGACCTCAACATCTATACCTACATCCTCCTCGACATCCTCATCGTCAATCTCATCATCTAAATTATCTAACTCAATCTCATCATCATTCTCAATATCCACATTCTCAATCTCATTCTCTACCAAGTCAACCTGAGGGGCAATCTGATCTCCTAGTCCTAACTCGGGCTCGGGATCCTCAAATGGTTCCTCCTCATCATCGATATCATAATCTACTAAGTCTAAATAAGGATCATCTTCTATATTAGGTTCGGGAATAGCATGGTTTTCTATAGGAATATTAGGGTCAGCCATGACAATCTGCATTTATATATATATCTCGTATTAGGATAACATACTAGTTAAACAATTACATAATGAAATCACGATATATACATATATATAAATTAAATTATATATATCAAAATATATATCTTCTCAATAGGGCTTGTTGGTAACGTCGGAGATCTCTGGCACCGTTATAGTCAAAAGATTTTTCAAATATTTTCTCAAATGTTCATTGTCAAAAGATTTTGAAAAGTTTTTATTCAAAACCTTGGTTTTTAAAATCCTTTGTTCTCTATAACGAGAGATCTGGTACCAAACTGTAACACTCTCATTTTTCGTATCGGTACAGCGGAAGGGTCTTTCAGAGTGTTACGGGATAGCACAATAACTCCAATCATAGACAACACATAAAAATGGTTGTACAAGGTTTAACAAACATTCATTCGATTTAAAAAGTTTAAAAGCGTACAACAGGTCCCAAATTATACAGGTCATTAAGTTTACAAAACATAGATCGAATGAACATTTTTAATATTATGTGGGCCATCAGAGTCGATCTCCATCCGGATTACCTTCAAGCACCTGAGATAAAAACATGCAAAAATCATATCAGCGAATGCCGAGTGAATTCATAGAGTTTAATGAAAACCGTTATATAAAACAATCATTTAAAATCAGAACACAAGTATAATATCGGAAGTAAGTCCTCATATTGCTAGTCAGGCAATATATAATTCAGGCATACATCTTAAACCGTCCATGAGACCGTAGTCTCTATATTACAATGATAGGTAATATATTCATCATTAATAGCGTCGCATCATATCGTATATTTAGATTATATAGATTGAATAGGATACATTGTAGGATTATTATTAGCCGCATGAGATTGTTACCTTACTATGAAAACAGCGGGCCGCGAACCTGACAAACAATTTGCCCATCTAAGTTAGCGTGTCGTCACAAAAATCACGCTATGGAATCTTCTCATACATAAATTCGCTTACCAATCAATGTGGTACGACGGGGATCAACCGTCAAGGCGCGAACTGGGGTGATCATCCCCAAATAGTACTATCAAATGCATAAGCGTCTACAAAATCCCGGTAGTTCACAATTCATGCTAATGGGACTTTAAGTGACATAACCTAACTACTAATAATCCTTTTAGTCTCGTTTACAGGGTCATAGCATCATTCGGGTCCATATCATTAAGCATACCATCGGGACTACTTGTGTTCTATTTTTATAAAAATCTAGCATGTTATCTCCCTCGCGGGTTTACAAATCATTTTATAAAACATTTAAAAGAGTGCGAGGCTATGAACTCACGTTGTTAATGAAAGGCGGATTATCGGCTACGGGCGTGCTTCGGTCACGGAAACCTATATAAATAATAATCGGTCTTAGACTTTGTCCAATGACTTTTATCAAAATAACAATATACATATGATGATTTTGTACATATGATGATGATCAAGTGGGTTTATACATCCTTATTTACTCATTTTAGTGTTTACGTTTTGGTAACGTCTTACTAGTTCGCTAGTTTTACCTATTTACCTATTTTAAGTCCATTAAGCTTAGTATAAGTTCTGTAACTTATTTTTATC
Organism: Glebionis coronaria; assembly: GCA_025667525.1. Lineage (NCBI taxonomy): Eukaryota > Viridiplantae > Streptophyta > Magnoliopsida > Asterales > Asteraceae > Glebionis > Glebionis coronaria. The sequence goes on along the minus strand of CM046877.1, from coordinate 319,593,836 downwards.
CCTTTTATACCTATATGATCAGTATGTATACTTTCCATGTTGGGCCCAAATGGGTTAAGCCCAATAAGCTCTTTTTACAAGTATTTATCTTATTAAGTCCAATTATTAGTCCAATATGTTTAGTTAGCTCGTAAATGTCCGTAATTCTTATAGTTCGGGTTTTATCGGTTTTTACTTGTCTTAGTTACCTATACATCAGTATATGACTTTTATAAACTTTACATTAGACGGGTTTGGTCGTCTAAGTTTTATTTGGCGAAAAACGTTAATTTTACGGCGATAGCCGAAAAAGTCGTAAAAATCAAGTTTATAGTTTTTATTACTTATAAATATTATTTTACTACCATTTATATAATTTACCCATTTAATTAACCTTTTATATATTTATATAAATAAGTTTTATAAGTTAGTGGGTTTATATTTTTACATTTTATACATTATAATGTGAGTGCTTATATAATAATAATAAACATTATTTCCAAAAATCTGATTTTTAACTTCATGTTCACCATTTTTAACATATCTAGAGTTCTATAATGAATTAGAAGCTCATTTTTGGGTGACATGTTCTTCATATTATGTGCTACATTTAACTTAGTTATAGCTACTGCCCATTTTGATTTTAACTTGCCTTAACAGTCCTTACAAAACGGCTTATTCAGATTAGACCACCTAACTTGTTTTGATCATATCTCACTCATTATTTTGATTCCATTGCATGGCCAACTCTCACATGTGTATAACATCTTGTACTTACTGTACATGGATCAAACCATGCAATTTTATCAGTTCTTGTTTTAGTTATCTACTGTTTTTATACAGCCAACTAAATAATCAAGATTTTAGCTTCATTTCTTATGGTTATCAACCTTTTTAAGCATATTTATCAACACTTGATCCCCACACAACATTTTTATCATCATATATACATCATATACATATACAAAATGAAATAAAATACATTTGTTATTTACAAAATAACAAGAGAAAAATGGAGAGGATGATCTTCTTTACCAACCAAGTGGATTTCTTGTTTTAGGAAGACAAGAACTTGATGAACACAACAAGTATCTCCAAGACCATCAAATATCAAGAACATAGGTTGGAAAATCAGCCCTAGGACACAAGCAAATCACCTCCAAAGATGTTAATATGTCCACCAAATGAGCAAGGCTTCAAGAGAACTCCTTAATAGAGCTAGTAATCATGTGGTTCATGGCTCAAGAGATCAAATGGGGTGTTTGTTGGTTTATTTTGGACGGCAAAGGGGAGAGTGTTGAGAGGATTTTGAGAGGATTTTGCATGTAAGGAAATGGTATAATGAAAACAAGTAGCTAGTTTTGTGTTAAGTGGTATGGTAAAAGGCTTAAGGTGTAAGCTAGCTTACACTTGGTGTAAGTTAAGCTAACTTGATGCCACCTTAGTGGTGTGGTGTCATGTTGCCGTCCCAACCAAGCTAGTGGGATGGGACAATGTGTTTTGTCCCATCTCACTAGTTTACGGGTATTTCTCGATTCTAGTTTTCTCGATTTGCGTGCCCTCGGGTCGTTTTACGAAAAACATTTTTATAAATTATGAATCAACGTCACAAAACGAACCCAATAAAAATTGTCTCATCAAAAACGGAGTTCAAAAACGTAAATACGTAATCCTAAGGTTTCCGGTTTAGTCGTAAAAGACGCCAAATTATGCACGTAAGCCCAAATTTAAATCCATAAATTGTGAGTTCGTCAACCAACATAAAAATAAGTTTCAAAATATTATACGAGAAAATATTTTACTACCTGAAAATGTTAGATTGTCACAACAGGTTTTAATATTCAATAAACACAAACATATATCAATAACAAGCAAAGATTAAAGTTGGCACTTAGATTTAATCAGCAATATCAAACACTTTTTCATAAAATGAAAAGAGGATTTACAGATTTGTGAATAAGGAAAAGCAAAGAGCAAAGACTAATGTTGCAGCCCTATGCCTTTATATAGGCTACAATGATGAACTAGAAAGCATCAAAAATGTAGTTGGTAGAAGCCCCAAAGTACCCTTGAGATTTTTGAAAATCTGCATATATGTGAAGTTATCTTGGAAGTTTGTGTGAGGTGTAAAGGTTGGAATTTGATCTAAGGGTTCCCAATGAAGCTTAGAAACCAAGCTGAATATAATTCGTCGGATGGCTGGCACATTTTGGCATTTTCTTCAAAAACGTGTGTGGGAGGTTTATCATGTGAGCTTGGAGATGATGAGGTGGCAAAGTTAAGGTGTGGGTTATGGTTATGATTACCCTAATCATAATTCTAGAAGGTTTGGAGGGTTAATTTTGTTTAATCAAAAACCCCTAATCTTGTGTTCTTGGTTAATAGTGGAGGTTTTAATCTAGAATAAGATTTAATAATATGTTAGGCGCCGTTTATTAAACTAACTTAAGTAAGTTAGTTTAAAATCTTTGAGTGGGAAGTGACATGGCAGTTGGGAGTGGTGTGATTGGCTAGTGGGATTTGGTGGGTGAGGTGTCACATGGTGGTTGGTTAAGGTAAGTTTCAATGTCTGCCAGCTTTAACCCCCACCTCTTTCTTTCTTTCCATTTCAGTTTAAACTTGTAACAACGCCAAACCTTTTCTTAACAACTTTTGTTTTTCACTTTTGCCACGAAAACTTCTCCAAAAGTTTATCAAGGGTATTTCTTGTAATTTCTTGATACTTGAAGGGCTGTTTTGGCTTTTTCTTCAAACTTTATGGTGTTGACTTGTATTGTTGACTTCTTGGAGGACTACAAATGACAAGTCTTCAAATTTGAGGGATCATTCTTACCAATTCTTCAAAGTGGAGGGTCCTTTTTGCAATTTGACAAACTTTAAGGACCAAACTTGTAATTATGAATAAACAAGGGTCTAAAGTGTCAATTCTTCAATATTGGAGGACCCTTCTTGTACAATCTTCAATTCTTCAAGGGTTATTCTTAGAAAATCACCATTAGGGCTTGGTTCATTGTGCGGCTTCGTTTTCCGTGTTCGTTTTTGCTTGTTTCTTGTGATCTTTTGTCATTTTCTTAACATCTGTACCTAAAATACACATGTAACAAACACAAGCATATATTTGGCATTTTTCATGATATTTAATGCATTTTAAGCCCGTTTTAGATGATGACACTATGTATAAAAGCAGTATCATCACTCCCCAATACTAAACCATTGTCGTGCCCTCACGCAATGCTAGAATAAAGTATCGTAGCACCTCCGAAATTGTTTTTTATGCACTTTTATTGAATGATAAACTTGCTACACTAATACTATTACTACTACTTGCGTTTTAGACATAATGTATGATTTTCAACGCAAAATGGGACGTTTAGTTTCATAGAACAAGAACACGTTAATGCTTCGTTAGAAATAATTTCGTCGTCCTCGATTTTCACCCCAATTCCATGCTAAGTGATGAGACTGCAATTATACATAGTCTCATCGTCCAAATCGGGCTTAAATTTCTTAAAATATCATTAAAATACCAAAATATATGCTTGTGTTTGTTCATTGTGTATTTTAGGTATGGATATCGTGAAATCAACAAAAAATAACAAGAATGAAGCAAAAACGAACACGGGAAATGAAGCCGCGCAAAGAACCGGACTCGAACGATGATTTTCCATTCTAGGCCTTGAAGTTTGAAGATTTGGCAAGATTTGTCCCTCTACTTTTGAAGACTTGTCAATATAAACCCTTGTAAAACTCAAAATTACACATTGTCCCTTAATTGACAAGAATTGACATTAATGGTCCTTCAAGAATGCAAATATTGCATTAAAAGCCCTTGGAATAGTTTTGCTAAAACTTTTGTGGCCAAAGTGGGAGTTTATAAACTTGCTTAACAAAGGATGAGCTGTTTTGGCAGTTTAAAAACAAAGGGACAAGAGAAGGAGAGTCTAGGGGTCATTTCTGGCAGACATTCAAACTCCCATCACCCACTCAGCAACTGACACATCACCCCACTTAAAACCCCTGCCAATCACCTTCTCCCTTCACTCCACGTCACTTCCCACTTTCCCTTTTTTAAACTAATTTTATAACAGTTTAATAAATATGGGGGTAAACACAATTTCAAAATTAATTAACCCTTAAACCAGATTAAAGACACTGTTTACCCCCCATAAACCCTAAAATTTCCCAGTTACAATACACCTTAATCTAAAGGGGTTTTGTCCCTATTTGTGCAGATTGCTAATTCATCTCATTGTCAACAAAACCCACACCAAAAACCCATCACCCACTCACCCCTGGACCCTACACGTCCTTCCCCTGCTTCACCACTTATAGCCAAAAAGGCATCTTCAGTACATCGACCATTCCCATTGCTTTACTTGTTCCCAAAGGATGGAATCAACGTTCATGATCAATCCAATACCAGCTGGCCATCACATGTTCAACTTTGACCAAGACTTCAAGGGCAAAAACGGATTTTCAAGAGAATTAGGGTTTAGGGTTTTTCCTATTGTATTATTTTATTCAGGTTTCTAGAATTATCTGTTTTTAGTATAAAATGAGGTGTCATGTCCCTCATTTTGTTTGTTCCAATATTTTGTAAAATTTCTATTATCAATGAAAATGAAAGTAAAAATTTTATAAAAATATTGAGTTACTCTTTACTGCTTTTCTTAGATTAAGTGCAAATGTAGTTTTGTTAAAAGGAATTTGGTTTCAGAGATTTAGTCTAAAAACGTTTTGTTTTTGAAAAGAAAAGGATTTTCAGAAATCTCACAACCAAACTCACGAGAAAGTGAAAGTGGACTCATGAGTTAGGTTTGCTGATTTTGATTTATTCATTAGTTTGATTATAATAGTGTGTTTCAAAAGGTTTTGTGGTTCAAGAATTTTTCCAAAAATCTTTCTTTTTTTACTGATTCTCTTAACTGTTTGGTTAAGCTTCCACCACAAAGGCCGACAAGCTTTTCGGTGAGAGATTACACAAACTTGAATTTTGTTTCTTGGATTTGGTAGTGTTGTGCAGGAACAAAGAACAACAAGTACTCATCCATTTTACATCATTCTCACTTCATTTCATTTGAAGATATTTGTTATCCCTTGGGTCCTTCTTGGATTCCAACAACAGGGATCTTTACACATCTAGAAGCTCACATAAGCTCTTAAATCAAACCTTTGGAAGGCAGTCAGCCAGGTTAGGGATTTGAACCCCATTGGTCAAAGTTTGTGAGTTTTTCATGTAAGCTATATGATTTTAGAGATTACCTGTTTTTTATGTGTTATAGTCTGCTTATTTATGCTTCTTTGTTGGTTTTATGCATGATTTGATGGCCTATGATCATTTTGAGTAGGGTTTAAATACATTTGGTTTGTAAATTTTCATTTTCAGAAATTGAAAGGGTGTTTGGATTAGGGGATTAGCTGGTCGTGGGTGACACAAGACTGGGTACAACTAGTTTAAATACACTTTGTAGGGGTTAAAAAGGATATAGAAGTCTTTCTTATTCAGTTTGGAAGGTTTTAATAGGAACTTGTTTGTTAAAATTTGGTATAAACTAGTCAAAACCAGTAAGCATCTTTTTCTGTTTTGATTTTATGAATTTGAACACCAAATCAAGGAATTTGTTAGAGAATAGGCTAATATAGGATTGTGAGTTTGTTAGTTGTGCTTTGGTTAGGTTTTGAGCAGGTTATCAGCAGCCAAAACTCACCATTTTGCCATTTGAATCAGCTTACTGTTCATAGACCCATATAGCTTAATCAGTAACTTTTTTTGGGCATTTGAGTGATTTTCTTGTGTTGTACTTAGTGTTTTTCTTGTATATTTGACTCCCAACAACCCAACTGGTTGTGGGGGTGCCTTTGGATCCAAGCAAAACCAAAAATCAAGCAAGTTCTTAGCCAAATAGTGCCCAGATACGTTTTTTATTGATAGTATTGGGAACAAATTTCCCCCTGCTAGTGTTCTCATTCCCACTGCTAGGCTAAAGGGCAAAACCAGTCCTTTTGTCACTATCAGTTTATTATTTTTTTTTGTCTTTAGTGAATTTTTCTATGTGTTTTTAGTCCATTTTAATTTTATAATTTTTGTTATTTTATTTATGAATTTTTCATAAAGTTTATTTTTCAGTTACTGTTCATTTTCTATTTTTTAGAATTAATTACATTTTTAAATTTTTTTTTAATTAACTGTTTTTTGTCTTTTAGTGCAAAACTTTTACATTTTTCAGTTTTAAAATTTTTCTTGGATTCAGAAAAAGATTTTAAGATTTTTAGTCTAACAAAGTTTTACTGTTCACCTTTTTAAGTATTTTTTAGATTTACTTTTAGTTTAATTAGTTTTAAATTAAATCTATTTTGTATTTTAGTGTTAAAAATCTACTTTTTCAACTTTTTAAATTTTTCTACTGTTTAGTAATATAATTTAGGATTTTTCAAATAGTCAAATTAATTCTAGCATTATTTTATTATTTTTTATAATTATTTTAGTTTAAAAATAGTTTTTAGCATTTTAAAAAATAAAAAAATAGCTTTAAAAATTTAGGAAAAATACTTTTAGTCTTTAAATAATATAAGTGATTTATTAGTTCAATAAGATAATATTTTGGGCTTTTTCTTAATTATATTTAATTTTAGGGCTTTAATTAGCATGTAAAATTGAATATTTAATTAATAAAAGGTTTTAAATTTATTTATTGAATTTTTATTCTTATTTATATTATTTTAGACTTTGTTTTAACTTTTAATAAATTTTTAGGTTTAATTTTTAATTTTGTCACGTTTTACGTATTTACGTTCGCGTTTTACGTCAAATCGTCGTAGTTTAATCGTAGTCGTAGCTCGTCTTTAATTTTTCTATCTTAAACCAAAAAGTCACTAATCCAAATTTGGTTTTATATAATTGGAACTTAATTCACACACCTCCTTCGAGAACGAACCCGCATTTATTCGGTTTTACGTTTTTCCTAAAGCGTAAGATTTAATACTTGCCGCTCATACACGTTTTTCCTAAAACGTGTACGATTATACCTACATCAATTTTTGGCGCCACTGCCGGGGAGGTGTTTTTAGTGTGCCATTATTATTATCGTGTTTGTGTGAGTAGTGCGTTTTTGCTTTTCAATTTTTGGAAAGCGTATATATCGTACATACTCATTTTTGTTATTTTTCTCTATTATACTATAATATCCAAATAAATCGTGTTTAATTTTACTATATTGTAGATATCCCATTATCGTTTTCATTTTTCTTGTGAATATATTACTATATTGTACTTATGTAGAACAATAAATATACAAGTACTGCAAAATCGTGAAAACGCAACCTTGATTCGGGATTTCATCACTCGATCATTGTATTCGAATCTAAAGCAAAAGTTTAAAGGCAAAATAGATAAATACTTTCGTGAGGCTTAATTTCAATTAACACAAACTATAAGGTGGGTATAAGGCGGTTGTATTTTACGACCTAAGGGAAAAAGGCTCTTAAGTGCTTAGCGCCGCCTCGTTTCCCCCGCTTGCTTGTGCGTGTTTTGAGAAAGAGGGCTAATCGAGGGTTTGCCGCCCAAGTATTATCTACGTATATTATATTTTCTTGTTTTCAAGATTAAACCCTCTTGAACGTTTTGGTGTTCCACCAGCGTTCTAAAGTCATCGAAGGCGTTCACTCCACGTGATCGTTTTCATTCTTTGAGGCTTCTTTAATCGAGAAATCGATTCGAGGAGAGATTTGTAGATTTTAGTCTATGTAATACAAAAAAAAATCCAAAAAAAAATTAAAAAACATCAAAAACCAAAAAAAATCTTCTTTGCTACCCCCATTTTAACACCCCCAAATTTACACGCAGCGGAATACATCTTTGGGTGCTAAACAATGCTACAACAACACATAATTTATAAAGAACGACTTGAAAAGAGACGTTTTAGATTTATCGTTCCTAAAACATGTGTCAGAGTAGCGTAGTCCCAAGTAATCGTTACCAAAAGATAAGTTAAAACAACATATTAGTTTGTTTTAAAAATGGAACGATAATTAAATCAAAGAGTCTGAACAACAAAAGCAGTGCACAACTTCATTCCCGTGACCTCCAAGCTTCCACTTCTTGATTACCTGAAATATATGTGAGTAAAACAATCAGCAAAAATGCCGAGTGAATCTATAGGTTTATGAAATCAATTTGAACACAAGCAAAGATTATAAGTTTGTGGCATGTTTATAAGCATCAAATAATAATTTGCATCAACAATGATAATTGTATATAGCATAAATTGCAATAAGCTCATGGAACCGAGCCCTTAAACACTCCCATATCAGTCTAATAAGACGAGAGATTTATTAATTGTCGGTTACCTCTAGATTTTTGGTACATTGCCGTATACCTGACTTCTCAATACAATATGTCCAAACAGTGCGGAGTTCGGGCCTAAGCTTCTATGACAAGTCCACACAAACTGAACCGGGGCGGCTTCCCCTATAGATCTATTAATTGTACTAGAGGTTAACCCATCATAGGTTAATTAACGGTCCATAATTGAGGTTTTAACAAAGGCAATCACTTAATGCAATTTAAAGGCAACCACGGGGCCATTCATAGAGGGACAAAGCATACAATAAAAATCTTGTGTTCTAAGTTTATAAAACATGTATTCCCCCTCGCGGGTTTAAAATCATTTAATAACTAGTATAAAGCGAGGCTATAGACTCACCTTAAATGCAGACATCAGCAAAATATAAGTATCACACCACACAGCATCACATAATATATACGGCTTGATTCCAATAGTCGTAATACACCATAATAAATAATCATGTAGCGTCAACAAATATCTTTCCGCGGTTGTAAATAGTTCCACAGCTATGCTCCAATCGTTTGGTGAGGTTTAAGTTTTGGTGTTTTCCCGATGGATGGTTACATCAACTCGACACAAAATAATTAATAAAATTTAACTCGTAAAACTTTGGTGGTTGGCCAAATAAAATAAAATGATAAAATAAATCATATAATATATTCGGTATATAATTTATATGTGAACATGACGCTCATAATTCATGTCGTAAGTTATTATAACAAACATTTAAAATTGTATTTCTTTAAATTATATACATAATTCTTCAGAAATAATAGTGTATACAAAATTATTTATATATAATTCGACACTTGTTCGAAAATCATTATATAACTCATTAAAATTTATTTATCATATATAACGTTAAATGTCATATTAACTAAAATAATACTTTTCAAAAATTATTTTATAACGTAGTTATTCGTTAACTATTTCTTTTATAAAAGTAAACATTTTTAGAAAATTTCGGCATGACCTTGCCGTTTTTATAACATTTTCCATGTATATAAAATACATAAGTTTTCCTACTTTGTCTCAATCAATACCCAATTAATATTTTTCTCAATCAATATTCTAATTAAGGTATTTTTAATAATATAATTATTATATTAATTATATATTCCCACCATTAATATTTTAATTACTTTCCATTTCTTCTTAATTAATTACTTTCCATTTTTAATCAATACCTTATTTAATATATTAATTATCCCCATCAATATTTTAACTACTTTCCATATATCATTAAATAATTTTATATTTTAATATACCATTTATTAATAATAATATTAATAATAATATCCGTAAAACATTTATTTATTTATGTATTTCTCTTTTTTTTTCTTAAATGAATATATATCCCACTATATCAAATAATTATTATTATTATTATTATAATATTTTCAGAATCTTCCACTTTACATTTTATTATACCATTTATTATTTATTTATATCTATTAATAATAATTAGAATTAATTATACAGATTATAATTATATAAAACAAATATTAACAATAATTAATAATAGTTATACATCACCACCACAACCCAACACCACCATCATGGTGGCTGTGATGAAGTCCGGCCGTCCGGCCGCCACCACAGCGGTGGTCCGGCGGCAGCAGCCCCTTGTTCTTATCAAATCATAGCCAAAAACCACCATAGTGAAAATAAAAGTAAACTAAATAAATTATTTTGTCTAATATTGGTTGTAACCATCTTGCATGTATAGATCCGAAATAGATATGGGGTTTTTGGGGGTTTTCAAGGTTAATCTATGTGTTATTATCATAGATCCATCACCCACACACCACCAAAAGGCAGTGGCGACGGAAATAGCACCACCACAGTGGCGGTTTGAGGTTTGGGAGAGAGTGGTTATGGGGATCGGGTGAATTAGCGGATTTGGAGCATTTTTCGTCTCACCGGAAAATATGGAGGTCGCCGGAAAAGTTTTCCGGCGGCTTGGTGGTGGCCGGATTTTTGGAGAAGAGAGAGTTGAGAGAGAGAGAGAGTATTATGTGTGTGTTTTTGTTTTAAGAGAAATGAATAGAATGAGGGTAGAAAAATATATTTATACCTAATTATTTAAAACAAAGTGTCAAGTAGATGAAACTTTAGGGTAAATTTAGTAATTACTTTATTTACTTTTGTAAAATAAACATTCGAGGCTCGTTTGAACGACTTAACGGACGATTCAAGACACGAGACTTGCGCCATCGTTTTTAAAATCATTTTTCCAATGAATATGAGTCCTTACTTTGTCGAGTTTCGAAAACATTTGCTATTATTTATTTAATTGCTCGTTTAATCATTTATTGATATTTCGGTTAGATTTCACCATAAAAATAAAACGTAAATTTTATTACTCACGTTATTAGCAACGTTTTAGGATATAATAAAAATACTATTCCTTCATATTTTCAAGGTTTTCGTTTTGAATCCAACTTTCAGAATGTCGTATGTGATCAATGAAACTATCTTCATAGGTGCTGCCTAAGGAATCGTTTCAACTATTATCTTTTTATCAGTTTTGCTCAGTCTATCGTTTAAAACGTCGATAAATATTACAAGTAATTAAATAATAAATATTTAATTTTACGAAACGTAAACGTAAGAATTTTAAATTTTTCAGTTCATAACCTAAAAGAAAATATTCAAAATAAATTTGAATTTTAGTTAACACGATCTTCGATAAATTATCGAAAATAAATAACAAGTTTCGTAAATGTTCGAAAAATCTTAATTTAAACTTTGGTCAAAATTTTCGGGTTGTTATATCATCCACCCCTTTAGGAAGCGACGTCCCGGCGCTTAATTCGCATACGATAGTCTTCAGTCTAACGGTGAAGAGTGAAAAACAGGCAAGTCATCATCTAAGTTCCAAAGGAAGTCAAAAGATATTATATGGTACACGTTCTCCATGATCGGACGTCATTGGGCAATGCCGTCTGAAGTTCTCACAACTTACGATCATTCGACTAGATCACATGCCACATAAGTATCTAAAAGCAAAAGTCGAACATAAATATCAAATACAGATTTCCGCCGTTTGTCATCGAGTAGGAAAATGAGAGCGAAGAATAAATTATACATTATTAATAAAATAACGTTTGTCACGATTATCCGTCCCGGATTTGGTATTACTTTAAAACTCAATTGAGGTACTTTCTTGATAAGGATGATATATCAAAATAGGAGTTAAATAGCTTCATAATTTATTTTGGTTATCTTAAGAGACTTTGAAAGAAAGACATGAATTTATTAGTTTAACTCATATTGATGGTTACAATTAGAAAATATAATTTTCAAATTAAATCATTATCAGGAATATAAATTAAACCGATAATTTCATTACATTTAAAGTAAAGTATGATAAGTCAATTACTTCAAAAGATAAAAACATAATTTCAATTTAAACATTAGTTTTAGTTATACAAAATATGATGTATAAATTTGACCTTTTACTTATGATGGTTATTTCGATAATTGAAAATCATTGGAAAAAAATGTATAAACATAAAAAATTTATAATACGTTGTAGAAATACTTAAAGGTTTTTATTATTTCAAAATAAACATGGGATGTATTCGGGTTTCGAAATGTGACAAGATAACAAACGAATACGAATGAAAATAATAGTCAACAATTAATACGAAATCAATGGTACAAAAGAGAACGAAGCAAATGTCGTGTGAATTCTTAAAGAGAATAATAAAATAAAGGCGTTGATGGTAAGACAATAAGAAACAATAGATTAAATAAGTTGTCAATTTTGTTAGTGCGGTCGGTGGTTTACCAATATCAGTTCGTTAACTTAGCGTTGGTCGATACATGATCGGAAATAAGATCCATACAAAAATTTTAATCAAAGAAAATTCCTAATAATCACTTGTAATTAAAACAAATCAAATGAACGATGTTAGTGTTTAAAGAGATAAGTCAAAGCACGGTTCACAAGGGTGGATTTCGAGACAAACGAGAGTGACGGACGTCATCCCAGATATACGGAAATCACTCTAGTGATAATTCATTATTCACGTGCGGAGACATTCCAAAGATCTACACAGTCGCATAAAGAAGATTGGACGAGAAGGAAGGATAAAACATCGAGACTTTTAGGTCATTTATTAACAGTCCATAATTAGACGAACAGTCAAAAGAAATAAGTTATAAGATAAAATGAATTAACAAGTGGAAAAACGATCGTCGAGTAAAAATGTATTCGTAAGTGCGTAATTAGTTCAAAAAAAGGCAAGAAAACGTATGCGGATGCATAGAAATTGCGCTACTTGCATAAAATATGAAGCTTTTCAAAACTTCTTTTCAATTTATTTCATTTTATTTATCTTTATCATAATTACAAGTAAAAAGTTGATTATCATCAAGATTTTTAAGGTGACTACTATTCAGCCTAGCATGGCTCCTTCTAAATTAGACATAGGTGATCAGGCCATGTATAATTTAGGGCTAGCAATGCAGTGCTCCGTTTCGTCGAAAAGTATTACGTTTCTTATCTTTATATAAACCATGCCATTTGTAAAATGGAATTTAAAAAGAGTTTATAAATTTATAGGATACAAGTAATTTGTGAGATACTTAATGAGCAACTTTTAATCTTACGAAAAGTATTTTATAAGACCAAAGTAAAAATAATTTGTGAAAATAATCGTAAAACAATATCAGATTCATTTATAATATGACATTATGACAAAGTATAAAGTAGTCAAAGTTTTGCAAAAAGTGGCAAATAGTAGCTCATAAAACAACCAATGAAATGGTTACAAGTTGTTAAGTTTTCAAAAGGGTTATAAGGTTTAGACGAAAACGTCATGAGATACGCGATAAGAATGTCAACGAAGAATGTGAAGGCAAACTTCAAAACTCAACCCAAATCAGTGGAAGGTTAGAAGAAAATAAAAATAAAAATAAAATAACATCGAATGACAAATGAGTCATATATATAAAAAGAATAAAACAATCCACATGTGTATTCTTTGTAAGATACTCGACACAACATGCTTTTAAGAAAGTATGTTATTCGTTTTTAAATTACACTATTAATCCGGTAATTGCTAATCCTGTACTGTTTTTATTTTTAAATATTTTCACATGCAACTAGTATTTGTTAGTTGTAAAATAATATTTGTTAAAATTTTACGATCTCAAATGAACTCAAAATTGCTTAGAAACGTTTAAAACCCATGTTTCGAAATTTCTGTCATATTTGACTTTTAAATATGAGCCGATTAATTGACCCGATAAACGACATTTCCAAGACTCGGAGTCTAAAGCATTTTGATGCAAAACGACGTTTCAGACGACTTTCTAGTTTTACCCGTGACCTGAAAACCAATGTAAAATGACCAAAATACCCCTGCAAGTTCTATGCAGGTTTGACTATTTTATTTTAAAAACGCAGGTTTTACTTTTAAGTTTTGACCTGTTTATACTGCCCCTACAATTTCTGCATAAAGTGTATTTTTCGACACTTCTTAACGGCTCAAAATATATACATATATACACACATGTCTTGTGGATTTTATAACAACGAAAAATAAATATCGTAATGAGCATCAAATAAAATATAGCATGATGAATGACATAAAATGCTTCAAGGTATTCAACACGAAATTTAGGAAGCAAGACGGTGAAAGACGTTCGTAATTTAGATTCCAAAATGCAATGTAGGCAAATCTCCTTGGTGCCACGATTGTCAAAAACACAAAACATAACAAGAAAAGAATGGAACGTTAACATGCTACACTCCGGGAGCGAGAAGGTTAATGAAAAACAAATGATACAATTTTATATAAGTAAAATCGTATTCCAATTCTAGTGCCATAATCTAGACGATGATTTATAAAATGACGATGACGTTACCGAGATATAAGTGAACAATACACTTCGGAGTCGATACATATAAATGTCAACGAATTAAATCTTCGCATGTCGTGTAAAACGATGATAAAAATCAACAAAATATTATGAAAAACCATGGTATTATTCAACACTATTTTAAGAAATGTTTCAAAATGTATGACTCACACGATAGCGGTTAGTCTATTCCAAGGACACATTGAGTTACACAATGGTCTGGAGATTACGTTAAAAGACGTCCAAGCACAAATAGCCGGAAGACGATTTGAATATCTATATAGATATCACAAAGGGTTAAGCAATAAAAGTAACGCGCGCAGATGAAGGTATGTCAGGTCATAACAAAATGAAATAGGATAATTTCCAATAATTTAAATAAATGTAGAGAATCCTTCAAAATAATTGCAGGAAAAATTCCAAAAATTTATTTAAGTAAATCATTAATAAATGATAACTCTTATCGAAAAGTTTAACGATATCAATATATATATCGATAAAGGATTATAGTATTTATTTAGAAATACTTAGCAATAAGGCATACATAATAATGTATACTAAAGTTGTAATCCCAGAAGTAGCTTGAACCTGAAGTCACGCGAAATCATGTGCCTGAAAAATAAAACCGACAGTTATAGTTTAGGTTTTTAGAAAAAGACCTAGTTCTCTATAACTCATGGCTCTGGTACCAATCTTTAACACCCCCAAATTTACACGCAGCGGAATACATCTTTGGGTGCTAAACAATGATACAACAACACATAATTTATAAAGAACGACTCGAAAAGAGACGTTTTAGATTTATCGTTCCTAAAATATTTGTCAGAGTAGCGTAGTCCCAAGTAATCGTTACCAAAAGATAAGTTAAAACAACATATTAGTTTGTTTTAAAAATGGAACGATAATTAAATCAAATAGTTTGAACAGCAAAAGCAGTGCACAACTTCATTCCCGTGACCTCCAAGCTTCCACTTCTTGATTACCTGAAATACATGTGAGTAAAACAATCAGCAAAAATGCCGAGTGAATCTATAGGTTTATGAAATCATTTTGAACACAAGCAAAGATTATAAGTTTGTGGCATGCTTATAAGCATCAAATAATAATTTGCATCAACAATGATAATTGTATATAGCATAAATTGCAATAAGCTCATGGAACCGAGCCCTTAAAAACTCCCATATCAGTCTAATAAGACGAGAGATTTATTAATTGTCGGTTACCTCTAGATTTTTGGTACATTGCCATATACCTGACTTCTCAATACAATATGTCCAAACAGTGCGGAGGTCGGGCCTAAGCTTCGATGACAAGTCCACACAAACTGAACCGGGGCGGCTTCCCCCATAGATCTATTAATTTTACTAGCGGTTAACCCATCATAGGTTAATTAACGGTCCATAATTGAGGTTTTAACAAAGGCAATCACTTAATGCAATTTAAAGGCAACCACGGGTCCATTCATAGAGGGACAAAGCATACCATAAAAATATTGTGTTCTAAGTTTATAAAACATGTATTCCCCCTCGCGGGTTTAAAATCATTTAATAACTAGTATAAAGCGAGGCTATAGACTCACCTTAAATGCAGACATCATCAGAATATAAGTATCACACCACACAGCATCACATAATATATACGGCTTGATTCCAATAGTCGTAATACACCATAATAAATAATCATGTAGCGTCAACAAATATCTTTCCGCGGTTGTAAATAATTCCACAGCTATGCTCCAATCGTTTGGTGAGGTTTAAGTTTTGGTGTTTTCCCGATGGATGGTTACATTAACTCGACACAAAATAATTAATAAAATTTAACTCGTAAAACTTTGGTGGTTGGCCAAATAAAATAAAATGATAAAATAAATCATATAATATATTCGGTATATAATTTATATGTGAACATGACGCTCATAATTCATGTCGTAAGTTATTATAACAAACATTTAAAATTGTATTTCTTTAAATTATATACATAATTCTTCAGAAATAATAGTGTATACAAAATTATTTATATATAATTCGACACTTGTTCGAAAATCATTATATAACTTATTAAAATTTATTTATCATATATAACGTTAAATGTCATATTAACTAAAATAATACTTTTCAAAAATTATTTTATAACGTAGTTATTCGTTAACTATTTCTTTTATAAAAGTATACATTTTTAGAAAATTTCGGCATGACCTTGCCGTTTTTATAACATTTTTCATGTATATAAAATACATAATTTTTCCTACTTTGTCTCAATCAATACCCAATTAATATTTTTCTCAATCAATATTCTAATTAAGGTATTTTTAATAATATAATTATTATATTAATTATATATTCCCACATTTAATATTTTAATTACTTTCCATTTCTTCTTAATTAATTACTTTCCATTTTTAATCAATACCTTATTTAATATATTAATTATCCCCATCAATATTTTAACTACTTTCCATATATCATTAAATAATTTTATATTTTAATATACCATTTATTAATAATAATATTAATAACAATATCCTTAAAACATTTATTTATTTATGTATTTCTTTCTTTTTTTTTCTTAAATGAATATATATCCCACTATATCAAATAATAATTATTATTATTATTATAATATTTTCAGAATCTTCCACTTTACATTTTATTATACCATTTATTATTTATTTATACCTATTAATAATAATTAGAATTAATTATACAAATTATAATTATATAAAACAAATATTAACAATATTTAATAATAATTATACATCATCACCACAACCCAACACCACCATCATGGTGGCTGTGATGAAGTCCGGCCGTCCGGCCGCCACCACAGCGGTGGTCCGGCGGCGGCAGCCCCTTGTTCTTATCAAATCATAGCCAAAAACCACCATAGTGAAAATAAAAGTAAACTAAATAAATTATTTTGTCTAATATTGATTGTAACCATCTTGCATGTATAGATCCGAAATAGATATGGGGTTTTTGGGGGTTTTCAAGGTTAATCTATGTGTTATTATCATAGATCCATCACCCACACACCACCAAAAGGCAGTGGCGACGGAAATAGCACCACCACAGTGGCGGTTTGAGGTTTGGGAGAGAGTGGTTATGGGGATCGGGTGAATTAGCGGATTTGGAGCATTTTTCGTCTCACCGGAAAATATGGAGGTCGCTGGAAAACTTCGCCGGAAAAGTTTTCCGGCGGCTTGGTGGTGGCCGGATTTTTGGAGAAGAGAGAGTTGAGAGAGAGAGAGTATATTATGTGTGTGTTTTTGTTTTAAGAGAAATGAATAGAATGAGGGTAGAAAAATATATTTATACCTAATTATTTAAAACAAAGTGTCAAGTAGATGAAACTTTAGGGTAAATTTAGTAATTACTTTTGTAAAATAAACATTCGAGGCTCGTTTGAACGACTTAACGGACGATTCAAGACACGAGACTTGCGCCATCGTTTTTAAAATCATTTTTCCAATGAATATGAGTCCTTACTTTGTCGAGTTTCGAAAACATTTGCTATTATTTATTTAATTGCTCGTTTAATCATTTATAGATATTTCGGTTAGATTTCACCGTAAAAATAAAACGTAAATTTTATTAGTCACGTTATTAGCAACGTTTTAGGATATAATAAAAATACTATTCCTTCATATTTTCAAGGTTTTCGTTTTGAATCGTTTCAACTATTATCTTTTTATCAATTTTGCTCAGTCTGTCGTTTAAAACGTCGATAAATATTACAAGTAATTAAATAATAAATATTTAATTTTACGAAACGTAAACGTAAAAATTTTAAATTTCTCAGTTCATAACCTAAAAGAAAATATTCAAAATAAATTTGAATTTTAGTTAACACGATCTTCGTTAAATTATCGAAAATAAATAACAAGTTTCGTAAATGTTCGAAAAATCTTAATTTAAACTTTGGTCAAAATTTTCGGGTTGTTATACCCATTCTAGGCTTAGTGCATGCGCACTCGATCGAAGGATTATTCTAATTCTAGCGACGCTTCGAATCGACGCAATCGTAGTCGAATGAATCGACGACGTAGACGAGATTTAGAAACCGACGTTCCTAATATCGTTGTTGAAGAGACCGTAGAGGAGATGGCCGACAATCGTTCGATGATGGAATTGCTCCAAGCGCCCACCGAGGGTTATGGAGACGCGATCGTAATTCCCGCTATCGAAGCGGAGAAGTTTGAGATTAAGAGCGGAATGCTTTCGTTGATTCAAGCTACGAAATTTCGAGGTCGTGAAGCCGATAATCCTCACGACCATATTCAGAATTTTGATCGTCTTTTGGCCACGAGAAAGTTTAAGAACGTCGACACCGATGTCGTCAAGCTTATGCTTTTTTCGTACTCGCTCGATGGTGCTGCCAAGGATTGGTACGAGAAAGAGCCACCTAATTCGATAACTACGTGGAAGGATCTCGTCTCCAAGTTCGTTAATTATTTTTTCCCACCGTCTAAGACGACGTTTTTCAAAAATGAAATTATGAAATTTGAGCAAAAACCGAATGAATCTTTTAGAGACGCGTGGGATCGTTTTACGGAATTGCTTAGGCAATGTCCTCACCATGTATTTTCTGAGTTGCACCAAATCGATACGTTTTACAACGGTCTTAGTTTTCAAGAACAAGATTCGTTGAATTCCGCCGCCGGTGGCAACTTTTTGTGTAAGACTCCGAAAGATACTTTAATGATTATCGAGAATCGATCCAAGGTTTACCAACTCCGCAACATACCGAGTGTTGCCAATGTCGCCAATGTTAGTAATTCTAATCGCGACGTTGAGAGAGTTGATGTGAAAGTCGACAAGCTACAAATGTGTTTACGTCTTTTCTCGTCGAAATGCAAAAGAAAGACGCTCCCGCTACGGTGAAAGCGGTTGAGACTTCGTGTACGTTTTGTGGTGGACCTCATAATTATTACGAGTGTGCGGCTACGGATGGCCAAACGTCGAATGTGAGTGCGTTAAACAACAATTTTTCTAATCAAAATCAAAATAACGCCGGTCCATCACAACAAGGCAATTATAACTAAGGCAACAATTTTTCGAATCAAAACCGTAACAATTTTCAAGGAAACAATCAACAAGGGAATTTTCAAATTCAAGGAGGTTATAATCAAGGTCGTAATTTGAATTGGCAAAATCGAGACAATAATCAAAACTCGAGTTTTCAAAACAACAACAATCAAGGTAACGATTTTTCAAGTGGGAATCAAAACAATTTTCAAAGAAGTAATCAAAACCAAGGGAACTTTAATGCTAATCAAAATAGTTCGTCAAACGATTTTCAAAATTACATGAAAACGAATGAGGATAATATGAGACGATTAGAGGGAGAAATTGGTACTTTGAAAAATGATTTTTCTAATACTTTGAAACTTCAAAACACGAAGATTGAGCAAGGACAAATTGACATTAAAAAGATGTTTTCGGCTATTATGAACAATGCCTCGGGTGCTTCATCGAGTTCGTTACCTAGTGACACCGTTTCAAATCCGAAGGAACAATGTAAAGCCTCCTCGTCTCGTGAGAAAGGTCGTGTGATTACCCCTGCCCTTGATGGATTTCGAGTTGTTCCTTCTTCTCAACCCTCGACTTCTAAGACACCTTATAGTTCTAAATTCGATGGGGTGAACGTAGCGACCAAGGAAAAGAGTGCACACCCTCGTGTACCTCAAATTCCATCCACGGTTCAAAAAGAGAGTTTTATCGACCTAACCAAAGTAACCCTTGAAGAAACTTGTGTTTCGATCCTTCTTAAAAACCCAAAAGGCATATGCCGAGAAAGGAAGAGGATCCGGGCCAATTTCTATTACATTGTGATTTTTCCGAGATTGAGGGATGTTTAGCCCTTGCCGATTTAGGTGCTAGCATCAATCTTATGCCTCATTCTCTTTGGAAATCGATGAGATTGCTTAATCTTACCCCCCACGAACATGACAATCGAGCTTGCAAATTGTACACCATTAATACTAATTGGAATAGCCGAGTATGTCTATGTTAGAGTTGTAAAGTTTGTTTTTCTCGCGGATTTTGTTATATCCGATTACGAGTGTGACCCTAAATGTCCCATTATTTTAGGTTGACCATTTTTATCGACGGCACGAACCGTAATCGACGTTCACGAGGGGAGACTTACTATGAGATATGGGGAGGATAAAATGGACTTTTTCACGAGTAAATCCTAAGTGTCTTATGATAATGAAAAAACCGAGGTTTCAAAACCTAATGTTTCAAATTCTAATGATTTCAAAATGTTCACTTTAGAGGAAACTATGAGGCTTAATGCATGTTTTGAAAGAATTAAGAAAAACGGTTTTAAAGATGATGATTCTAACGATAAAGAATACGTGTACCTAATTCAAAAGGGTATGTGTAAATTTATGAATGAAAAATCACTTTGGGATGTATTCGATGAAACAAGTGACACACCAATTCCAAAGGGCGACGTTAGTGCCATCACGACAATGACCAAAATGGACTCGTCTTCACCACCTTCAAAGGACCACGTCTTTGAGGCTTCAATTTCTAACTCCGTCGAAGTGCCTCCTTTTCCTAGCCCAACACCCGTTGAGGCTAAAGGTTTTATCGATATCGATCCTCTCGTCATAGAAAAGTCACCTAAGCATAGTCATTCGACTTGTAATACCATGGTTGTGAGTGCTCACATCGACTCTTTCTTTGACGATGACGATGGCGATTTTGCCGAGATTGATCACGTACTTCGAAATCCACGTGCAATTTTTGATTCTCCTAAAAAGAAATGTGTGAAGTACGATGATTACGAGTTTGATCCCGAGATTGAGGAAATCATTGAAGGAGAGCTAGCTCTTTTGCCTCCACTTCCACCTACAAGTGAGGTCGATCTTTCCAAAATCGAGGATGAACTAAATGAGTTGGAACGTCTTATTTTTGATGACGAACCAACTCATGTGACCAAAAATCTAATTCTCGAGGAGTTACCTAATCAAAACTCCTCAATTGAGAATTACGTTTACCACATTCGTGAGGATTTAACTTATCAACAATCCCTACAAATGAATGATGGTTTCGTGCTTGATCGTGATCTTTTCGAGAGTGTTTCTAAGATACTCAAGGAGGGGAATGACAAACCTTGGTTTGACAAGCCTATCTTTGATGAAGAAATCGATGAGATCGACGTTCATGAGGATGACAAGTATGTTGACCCCGAGGGGGCGGTGTTCTTTATTGATCGACGTTTTGAGAACTTATATAATCCACCACCCCCTCCCACTAATGACTTAAATGTGAGAATTTTTAGCGCGACTAATTTTGAATTTGACACGCCAAATATTTTCGACATTATCAAATCGGGTTTTCATAAAGAGTTTTTAAACAATGAAAAAGGAAAGGATTTTAAAATTGATTTAAAAGAATTTTCTACAAGTTTAACTCCGTCACGCGTTTTATGAGTACTACCACCTCGTCTACTCCTTTTGACTACGGTTGGTGTGGATCTAGTGTGGGGGAAGCCCCTTATGTTCCCTCACATTTCTCCACCGAGGATGAGATTTACGATCCCGGAATTGCTTGTAAAGGGAAATCTCGGTCTTCCACCGATGCAATAAATGGAAAACTTATCTATTTGCTTGGTGTGAGTCTACCTCGAGTAGCTCATTATGTTGACTTACCCATTGCCCCACCTTTCTACTTCTTATCTCTTTTATTTTACCCTTTTGGGGTTTTACTATCGGTTGAAGTAGCGTTGTTTCGTCTTTCATCCGAAAACGAGGACGCTATCTTTGACCCCGGTATACGTATATCGGGTTTTTAAAGTACTCCATGTACTTTTGGGCATTGTTTATCATGTAAGCCCCACCAAAAATGACCATACCAAGATTATCCATAAATGATCACATTTATGGGGATTCGAGTCGAGATTTTGACTCGGTTATCAAAAACAAGGTGCCTCGTGGGGGATTCTCATGCTTATCCTTGAAAATATTATTGCTTTCTAATTAGTTGATGCGAGGGTACTTGTGCTCTTCCATTCTTTGTTCCATGGTTGTTTGTGATTGTGATTAATTAGGTTCGTCGTCATCATTGAAGCCTCTCGTGTTCGTTTTACGGATCACTCGAGCTTTGATCGTTGCCTTTAGAGATTCCGATATCCAATGATATCCTTTTATATTCTAACATTTATCTTATTAGCATAATTCATAAACGGCTTTTAGGTTATTCATTTTACCCTTTCCATGCTCGAGATTAAGCATTCGACTTCGTCTCTAGTATGGGGGTGTTTACACCCCTAGACTCGAAACATTGAGGACAATGTTTAGTTTTAGTATGGGGGGGTGAGTAGATACTTCACTTTGCTTACGTCACCACGCAATCCAATTTTCATCTTTTTGTTATCGTTTTATGCAAAATAAGGCTAAAAATGGCCAAATTTTAAATTTTTTCTTATTTTTCATAAGTGTTTAAGAAACGAATGTAGGTTTTCCGATGGTGAGAATAAGAGTAATTTTTGACTCGACCGTGCGTGTTGAGCACTTAGCTTCGATTCCTTAACTTTTTAGGCTAAGTCTCTTAAATGAGGACGAGAAATGATAGGGTTATTTATAAGTCTCGTAATCGTTCATGATCTCATGTGTAGTAATTATTAGCATATTCTCCCCACGCTTTTGATAATAAACTGTTAATAAATATTGATTTAGCGGTTTAGTCACTATTGTTGGTTTCTAATTTGTTTTAGTAGCTTCCATGTAAATAAACTGGGAAAACATTAAGGTATTGTCAGCGTCACGGTTTTGAAGTATTGGCACCCAAATAATCGAAAGCTTCACCTAATAATAAGATTTCAAGTGCTCTCCTAAATTAAGCAAAAATTTGAAGCTCACAAGGCCGAAAAATCTATGCCCAAATTGAAAGTGAATCAAGACTTAATCTTTGAAGCTTTAAAGATCCAAAATTATCTTTAGCGTGAGGATATACGTATTTGGCCATAATAAACACCTCATGGCGAGGTTAAATAAAAGGCAAGGCAAGACCGAAGTCATAATAAAAGCTCCATGGCGGATTTGAATAAAATATGGAGGTAAACCTATGATAATAAGGCCCTTCCGTTAGGGGGCGTATAAAAGTCTTGGTAATAAGTCTCATGTTCAAAACCGTTATAAAATCGTGTTTATCGATCCCTCTTGTTGACTTATTTTTTTGACATCATTGTCTATTAAGGTGGATTATTAATTCGATGGTTTTGGTTACACCGTTAAGTTTCTTTTTTTAGACCTAATCTCTATTCACGCATAAGTCAATGATGCATGCTCGTGATCATTAAGACAAAAATAAAATATAAGAGATACCAAGTAGGAATAAGGGAGTTTAGGTTCATAATTAACACTCATGAGATATGATCGTGTTGCTAACTTATAGTAACAATGATCTCGTTACACGCTTAGCATGGAATTGAGTGAAAATCGAGGACGACGAAATTATTTCTAACGAAGCATTCACGTGTTCTTGTTCTTTGACCCTAAAAGTCACTTAATCGTGATGAAAACAATACATTACGTCTAAAACGCGTGTAGTAGTTTATTTAAATTTATGTCTTTAATAAATGTTAATAACTAGGTTTTGCCCTAGTAAGAAAATATTATCGTCCGATCTTTTCGAATTGATTTCCGGTTTAAAGTGTGACTCAGTCGTTCTTGGTAACAAAAAGGGAATTGTACGGTGTAGTAAGCTAATTAAAAATAATGACTTAGAACGATAAAAATAAAGGCGGTAAAAAGAAATAATGAAAGATAAAAACGTGACGGGAAATTAATGACGAGAAATTTAAAGGCAAACTTAAAAGTAAATAAGGCAAACTTAAAATAATCTAAGGCAAGTAAACTAAAAGTGCAACTAAGTAAAAAGGTAGGAAAAATAAATTCTAAAACTAAATGTATAAAATTACAGACACTGGAAAACACTCATTCGGAATCAACCCTTCATTCGGAATAAACATGTTCATCCGGAATAAATTCCTTCATCCGGAATAAATAGCTTCATCCTGAATAATAGTGATCATCCGGAATAAATAGCTTCATCCGGAATAAAGTCCTTCATCCGGAATAAATGTCTTCATCCGGAATAATTGGCTTCATCCGGAATATGCGTTCGTTCGGAATAAAGGCTCATCCGGAATAGTAGTTAATCCGGAATAACAGATTCGTCCAGAATAATTGCTGGTCCGGAATAATCAACAGAAAGCCTTCATCCGGAATGTAGAGCTCATTCGGAATAATTAAGGAAAGAAGCTTGGTTCGGAATAACTTAAAACAAACGTTCATTCGGAATAAAACTCTTCATGTGGAATAATTAAACTGAAACGTTGGTTCGGAATACAAAAAACAATAAAAGGCTGGTTCGGAATATTTGCTTGATTCGGAAAAACCTGGGCAAACAAAAATCGCGAAGAACACAGGGAAGAAAAAGGTACGAATCTAATAAAAACTAACCAAATCAATCTAAAGATTAAATCAAAATAACCACAAATGATTAACTAACAATAACCAATTAATCCAAATCAATAAAACTAACAATCATAACCAAAATAATCAAAACCCACTTAATCAAATCTATCAAAAACACATAAACACAACCAAAAGCATAAACAAAGATTAAACCATAAAAAGAAAGGAAGGATGAGAGATTAACAATAAAAACTTGATAATAATAAGATTCAACAATAAAAAGTAAAGATTAAACTTACAAATTTAAGGTGCGAGACAAGTAACTAAAGGTGCAATTAAGTAAATGTGCAAGTAATTAAAGATGGAAGAACTAGATTGTCAAACTAGCCAACAAGAAAAATGAAATGACTAATGATTCTATTTATAAGGGAGGAGGGGAGGAAAGTAGGTGGAAGCTTCCTCCCTCTTTCTTTCTTTCTCGTCTTCTCGTCTTTTAAGTTCTTCGACTTTATCGACTTTTGTCTCGAGATTACTTTAAACTCGTCTTGTGATTTCTTCATAAATTAGACTTGAGTTCTTCGGCTTTATTAAACTTCCGTCTTTGGACTTTTTCTTCGATAAATCTTCAGAATAAGCCTTGGACTTCCGTTCTTTTTTCACTCTTGATTTCTTGACTTCGTCTTTTGTCTTTTTCTTTGATAAAAGCCCGTGAAAGCCTGTGTTTTCTTCCCTTTTTACATTTTGATCCTAAAATCACAACAAAAACACAAACCACGCATAATTCTGACATTTACGACATAAAATACACGTTATGGTCTTGTTTTCATTATAATTAAGTGGTAAAAGGATGGGTGTTTTCACACCTATCAAATCCCCTACACTTAACCATTGCAATGTCCTCATGCAATGCATTAATTACAAAGCAAGATTACACTTTTCATCACAATCAATCCACATTGGCCTTTATTAAAGAGATAGAAAATAACAAAACAAGTAAAGAAAACAAAGACTTACCTTAGGGTTTTGGATTGTCATGAATTATTATCATCCTCAAGTTTCACGTTCCTCATACCAAGCTTAAAAACGAGATCATTGTTATTATAAGTTAGCAAACTAACACAAACTCATGTGGGCCAATTATTTACTTAGACTCGCTTATTCCTAGGTGTATCTCTTATATTTTATTGTTGTCTTGAATGATCACAAGGATGCATTGTTGACTTATTTTGATAATTATCTAGGCTGAAAATAAAGTGGGACGATTTAATAAATAGTTAGCTAAAGGACAAAATCTTTTAAAACTGCTTCTCGGGACCTCAAAAGGTTCATATCTTGGTATAACTCGCTTCACGATTTGAGACCTTTCTCGGACCGATCTTTGGCAGTGAATTCATACTTCAAATCTTGAGAGACGTTCATGAAATAATGGTCTTCTCTTGATAATAGGAATTTCTTCACTTGAAATTTTGAGAGATTCTTCATATTTAGACCACGACTTCTTCATTTTTCTCCAATCTTTATTTTGGACTTTGATATACAACGATCCGCCTCCTTTTAGGACTTGGATCTATTTATCCTCATACCTTGTTAGGGCCTTTTGGATAGACTTGTCCATGATCTTTACGGGAGTTTGCTTTTTGTCGTGTGTCTCGATCCTTCATATTGATTTTTGATAAATGATTCTTCACATCACTTGGGATCTTTAGCAACAAAATGTAGCCCTCATGCCTTGTTAGGGCCTTTTCGGACTCGCCAATCTTCGCATCCCGCTTCAATAAGTTATGCCTTGGCTATGAACTCTAATTAATACCGAGCAACTTTTAAACGATCTTGGGCTAGAAGCCAAGTAACTTTTAAAATCGTACGACCTTACTTATTGCAAATAAATTTATTAACAAGCGATGGGAGAATAGGCTTATAATCAACTCACATAAATTCACAAAAGAATACCAAACTTATAAATGACTCTATCATCTCTCATTCTCCACAATTTAAAATCTCAAGGAATGAGACTCGTGGATGCTTAGCCAATTAAATCGAAGTTTTGGGTTTCGAGTCGTCTATAGGATCTTGCAAATTCTTAGACTTTTTCAAGTTTAGAATTTACGTTTTAAAGTTCCCTTGATAAACGACTCTCTAGGATCAATTATAGGAACTTGCGAAATTTTCTTGTTCTTAACCCGTGAGAGTTAAGACTTCTGCGTTTTAAAGCTCCCTATATAAAAGCCTAGCAAAACTTTACTTAAACACGTTAAGGATACTAGCTAGAGTAAATTTAGATAAGTAAAATCGGGTTGAGTCAAAAGATTCACAACGTTTGAAAATTTAAAACAACTTTATTAAAAATTTTTATTCTAGCAAAGAAAGAAAATTACTATAACAAAGAAAAATACAACTATACTACTTTTAAAACCAAATAGATCAAAAATTTTGAAAAATGTCGAAAAATCAATTTTCCGGTTAAAATGAGGACAAAACAAGGAAAAGGCCACTTAACTTCGATAGAAGTCCCCCTACACTTGATATAAACGTTGTCCTCAATGTTTAAGCATGTGGGAGTAAACTCCCCTACACTTAGGACATTGTGCACGTTGATTAAATCTTGCTAAGAAAGAGACAACTAAAGAGATTCCTATTTTAATATTGGAAAATATAAAATAGTGAATCGAAAAGAGTTTAGGATAGTTACGGGAAGATGGGAACACGGAATCACGGGTCGTCAAAAGTCATCAAGAATGGATATTTGAAAGCTCGAATCCCTACACATTATTAGAAAGAAAACAACAAACACATACTAGGGTCTCCCCCTACACTTATTATGAAAATGTTGGGAATGAATTATGGCCAGTCTACTTGAGCGCTGGCAAGAGTAAAACAAGCGTTGACAGGAGTAAAAAAAACGCTGACAGCTCAAGTGTTGACAAGATAAAGTCAAGCGTTGATACATTGAAGACAAGCACTGATGGGAAGATATACTCTACGCGTTTATTGTATTCTAGATTACTTCTAGTAAAGATAGGAACAACAATGTATTTTCTATATTTATCTTTACCTAGAATAGTTGATACGTAGATTATTGTACAAGGCTTCTTATGTCTCTAAAAGAAGACCTTTAGGTTAATGTTCTATATAAGTTTTCATTCGTAAACTACTTTCATTATAAGCAAGTTTGAATCATTAATCAAAGTGAAAGTTTGTTTATATCTTGTGTGTTCTTGTTTAAGTGTTAATTCCGCATAACACTTAGATTATCATATACCTATACAAAGGTTTCTCTAAGTGTATTACTTGATCTAATCTCGTATACATAAAGCTAAATCGATCTAAGTTTGGGATCAACAAGTGGTATCAGAGCTTGTTGAGGAACTTTTGATCATAAAGAACACAAGAACCCTAAAAAAAATCACCAAAACCCTAATTTTCTCAAAACCCTAACAACATCATGTCAAATCCAGAACTAACCTCCTCCTCCTCACCTTTACCAAACATCAAGATTCCCATGCTTGATGCAACCAACCTTGAATTGTGGAAATTCAACTTTGAACAATACCTGGGGATCTATGACTACACACTCTAGGAGATTATTGAATATGGAAACACATTCAATAAGGCTCAAAAGATTTCTAATGTCATTGCTGCAAGAACAACTGTTGTTGGATGTTCAGAAGCAGATAAGAAAGAAAAACCTGATGATGGTAGAGCTGTGTCTGCTGAAGACATAACAAAGAAAAGGGTTGACATGAAAACCCTAAATATTCTGAAACTCTCTTTGGGACAAGAGAACCAGCATAAATACAAAGGTTATGAATCTGCTAAGGACCTTTGGGCAGCTCTTGAAGTTGCATATGGTGGCAATGAAGATACTAAGGAAGAGAAGAAGAAGCAACTCATGCATGATTATGTTGTCTTCAAGGCTCAACCTAATGAAAAGCTCAGTAGTGTGAGAAGCAGATTGCTTGATATTACAAGCAAATTGTCCTTCATGGGGACACAACTTGGTGATTTTGACATCAATGCTACTTTTCTTAAAAGTCTTGGTGAGGCGTGGAAGATTGAGGCAAGATCTATTCTTGCCAATAATACTCACAAAAGTTCCACGTTTGATGATATCTACAACAAACTGAGGCTGTTGGAAGATGAAACTCTTTTAGAGCATGGAAGCAAGTCCACCAACAGTAACATGGCCTTCTTTTCTCATAGTGAAGGACAATTCAATCAGAAGGACTCCTACATGCATCCAGTTACTAGATCAACATGTGTCAGCGCTGGAACATGTCTTGTCAACGTCTCCTTTTCAGACGCTGACACATTCAAAAGTGACTCACCAAGAGTTAAACCTGCTGGCTTGGATCTTGATACTGTATGTGCTTATATTGCTTATTTGCCCAATGGTTCAGTGATTACATATAAGGACCTTGAGCAGATAAGTGATGAGCACTTGGAAGAGATGGACATTAAGTGGAACATGGCTCTTGCTAGTATAAGAGCAAACAGGTGGAACAGAAGGTTTATGAAGAAGATGACCTTCAATGCAAAGGACACAGCTGGATTTGATAAATCCAAAGTTGAATGCTACAACTGTCATCGTATGGGGCACTTCATGAGGGAATGCATATCTCCTAGAAGATCTGATGCTGGTAAACCCTCAAGTCAAGTTGTTAAAGCTCAGGATCCTAAAGCCATGGTTGTAGTTCAAGGAATTGATGGTATGGGATGGGATTGGAGCTATCTGGCTAAGGATGTGGAAGAGGATAAAGCTTTGGTTGCTAAAATTGAAGAAGAAGAGCATGTTGAATATGCTCTCATGGCACACTCCTCCTCTTCATCTGATAATGAGGTATACGATGATGCTTTTTGTAGTAAAGGTTGTAGGTTAAATACTGAGAAACTTAACAAAGAGGTGTTAAGATTATTAGATGATGTGAGTACTGAAAGATGCAAACTGTCTAATTACCAACTAGCTCTTACTTAAACTGAGAAGACAGTTTCTGAATACATGAAAATGGAATTTGACTTAAAAGATAAAATCAATATCTTAAAACATGAGTTAAATGCTAGTATGGATATTAGAAACATCATGGAAAGGGTTAATAGTGAGTTACAGGCTAAGTTAGATGAAGCCATTAAAAACAAAGATAATGTTGGCATTAAAATCCAGAGATTTGATAAGGAAACACAAACCCTAGGTGAATGTGTGAGTAAACAAAGGGATCCTAAGGACATGACTGGGATTGGGATGAAAGACTACTATGTGGTTCCACCACCAGCTGGTGACTTCTATGGTGTCCAACAAAAGGACCTATCTTGGACTGGTTTGCCAGAACTCCAAGAGGAGGAATTCATTCCTCCACCAAGAGTTGTCACCCCAGTTGAAGAGTATCAACAAAAGTTGACTGACCTGAATGAATGGAAGAAAGCTAACCCTACATTATTTGTTAAGGGTGGCTTGCTATGTGAAAGTCCTAATGAGTCAACCCCTATTAAGGTTACAAACCCAATCACTGGTAAAGTTGTTGACCTTGGCTCAAACACTGTCAGAAAACCTAACATTAAGTATGTAGAGATGTATAGGAATACTAGGTCACCTAAGAGCCAAGTTAGCAATGATGGAACAGGCTTATTCTCTTCTAGACCTAGGGTTGTTTCTAGAAAAGCCTATTACACTTGTGGTAGCTTTTCACACTTGGCATATAAGTGTGTCAACGCTCCCAAATTCAGCACTAACAGGAACAAAGTCAACGTTGTTAGAAAGTCAAACGTTGTTAGACCCAAACCTTGTGTGCAGCAAAGTCCACAAGTGATTAGACCTGCCCCATTCTTCACTAGAGGGTCTAACACTCATGGACAAAGACCATTTCAAAAGACAAACACTTGGTCTAATAGGCAATGGGTTTCTGTAGCAAATCCTAGGTTCAACGCTGACAAGGGTAATTTCAGCGTTGACAAGACCAATTCCAACGCTGACAGAAACGTGACCAGACCTAAATATTTGCAACCACAGGGTAAGGGGTCTAAAGCTTCTCAAGCTTGACATGGTGACCAAAGAAAGATCAAAACCCTAATGATAATGGGATTTCAATGACCTGCAACAGATTTAATTACATTTCAAAGGTCATTACAAAACCTATTGGGGTTAACTGGGTATTTCATCCTAAGAAGGATGAAAATGGGGTTGTTATGAGAACTAATTCTGTTCTTATTGAACAACCAGATGAATCCAAGTCTTCTAAGGCTTGGGTTCCCAAAGAAAACTAATTTGTTTTCTTTATGTGCAGGGCATTCAAAAATAGGTAAATGATTATGGATATTGGGATAGTGGATGCTCAAGGCACATGACAGGGAAGGAAGATTATCTCACTAACTTCACTCCCATTAGAGATGGTGATAAGGTTTACTTTGGAGGCGGATATGGTACTATCACAGGCAAAGGAACCCTTCTCACCAATAACTTGCGTTTTGAGAACGTATTTTTGGTAAAGGAACTTGACTACAATCTTTTTAGTGTATCACAAGTTTGTGATAACAAAAATAAAGTTCTGTTTACTAATATTGAATGTTTGGTGTTAAGCAAGGATTATAAGATCCCTGATGAGAAATATATTGACTATAGAACACCTAGGCATAAGGACATATACAATGTGAATCTGAATGGGATTAGAATGAATAACAATATGTCTTGTTTTTATGCTAAAGCTTCAGTAGATGAAAGTAATTTGTGGCACAGGAGACTAGGGCACATAAATTTTAAGAATATAAACAGGCTTGTGAGACTTGGCTTGGTTGATGACTTGCCTGAGAAGGCCTTCCATAATGACCACTCTTGTGTTGCATGTCTTAAAGGCAAGCAGCACAAGGTCTCATTCAAGTCTAAACAGGTGCACTCTAGTACTAGACCTCTTCATTTGCTTCATATGGACCTCTTTGGTCCAACAAATATAGAAAGTTTGAATGGAAAGTCCTATTGCTTTGTCATCACAAATGACTTTTCTAGGTTTACTTGGACCTTCTTTCTAGCTATGAAGAGTGATACAGCTGATACTTTAATTGATTTTATCACTCAGATTGAGAAGAAATATGGCATTGAAGTTAAAATACTTAGGAGTGATAATGGTGGTGAATTTAGGAATAAAAAGTTAGATGATTTCTGTGCCAGGAAAGGAATTACTAGGTAATTCTGTGTTGCTAGAACCCCACAGCAAAATGGAGTTGCTGAGAGGAAAAATAGAACCCTAATTGAAGCAGCCAGAACCATGTTGGCTGATGCTCATTTTCCTATAGCCTTTTGGGCTGATGCTGTTAATACAGCTTGTTATGTTCAAAATAGAGCATTGGTTAACAAAATTCAGAACAAAACACCTTATGAGTTACTTTGGGGAAGAAAACCTAATATTGGTTTTCTTAGACCTTTTGGTTCTCATGTAGTAGTTTTAGACACTAGTGATGCCTTAGGTAAATTTAGTGCAAAAGGTGATGAAGGCTACTTCATGGGGTATTCAGTGCAGATCAAGGATATAGGGTTTATCTTAAAGAGGAAAAACGTATACTTGAAAGAGTACATGTTAGGTTTTTAGAGAATAAACCTAGTGATCCTGAAAGTGGTCCAAATTGGTTGTTTGACTTGGAACCTTTATCTAGAATTTTAAATTATATGCCTGTCACTAATCCAGACATTGTGAAGGAAACTTCAAGTGTTGTGGAAGAACAAGTTGTTAATGTTTCAGGTACACAGGTTCATGAAAAGGTTGGATCACAAGTAGAAAAGTCATCTCCTATACAAGAATATGTTACAATCCTTATATGGACAGATGCTTTTGCTGCTGCTGCTGCTGGTAAAGATAATGGTGGTCCTCAAGTACCACCAGATAACAACATGCATGGTCCTTCAGGCGCTGACAAAGGCAAATCTAGCGCTGACAAGACCAATTCAGACATTGATGGCTCAGACGTTGACAACAATAGTTCAAGCGTTGTTAGCTCTCACGCTGACAAACAAGGTTCAGGCGTTGACAACACTTCAGCACATCTTTTCTCTTCCATTTTTGAACAAGGTGAACCTTCTTATATGAAGAGGTTCATCCTCATATTGATGAAAGAGAGTCTGAAGAAGAAGATATTGGCAACATGGAGAATGAGGTTGAGGACACCAGACTTTTTGAAGGAGGAGTTCTCACTTCTACTATTAAGAATCACCCCACCTCTCAAATCATTGGTGATATTATGACTCCTGTTCAGACTAGAAGATCTCATCAAGGTCTTGGTGGGTTTATTGCCAATATTCACAAGAAGGTTGATACCCCTCTTGTGCAAGCATGTTTGTTTGCTTGTTTTCTGTCACAACAGGAACCCAAGAAGATATTTGATGCTCTCAAAGAACCAAGTTGGGTGGAAGCAATGCAGGATGAGCTTCACCAATTTGCAATTCAGGATGTTTGGGATCTGGTTGATTGTCCCAGATATGTCAGACCTATAGGGACAAGATGGGTTCTAAGAAACAAGAGAGATAAAAGAGGAATTGTGGTAAAAAAACAAGGCAATGTTAGTGGCTCAGGGATATACACAAGAGGAGGGGATAGACTATGAGGAGGTCTTTGCACCAGTTGCAAGGATTGAAGCTATAAGGATATTTTTAGCCTATGCATCCTGCATGGGCTTCACTGTCTATCAAATAGATGTCAAGAGTGCCTTCCTCTATGGTACAATTGTTGAGGAGGTATATGTGATGCAACCTCCTGGTTTTGAGGATCCAGAGAATCCAGACAAGGTGTATAGAGTCAAAAAGGCTATGTATGGACTTCATCAAGCCCCAAGAGCATGGTATGGTACTTTGTCTACTTACTTAGTGGACAATGGATTCAAGAGGGGCACCATAGATCAGACACTATTTACAAAGAAGAAAGGTAAGGATGTGTTGCTTGTTCAGGTCTATGTTGATGATATCATTTTTGGGTCTACTGATCCAAAGATGAGTGAGGATTTCTCCAAGCTTATGACAGAAAAATTCAAGATGAGTGCTATGGGGGAGATGAACTTCTTTCTTGGTTTACAAGTTCAGCAGAAAGAAGATGGTATCTTCATCTCCCAGGATAAGTATGTGGCTGAGATCTTGAAGAAGTTTGGCTTTTCTCCACATGAAAAGAGGGCTACTACTCCTATGGATAGAGAACACCCTTGGGGAAAGATTGGAGATGGGAAAGATGTTGATGTCAGGCACTATAGATCCATGATTGGATCCTTGATGTATCTTACAGCCTCCAGACCTGACATCATGTTTGCTGTGTGTGCTTGTGCTCGCCATCAAGTGACTCCCAAAGAACGTCACCTTTATGCTGTGAAGAGGATCTTTAGGTACCTAAGATGCTATCCTAGTCTTGGTTTGTGGTACCCAAAGGATTAACCATTGGAGCTGATTGCATATTCAGACAGTGACTATGGAGGTGATAAATTTGATAGGAAATCCACAACTGGTGGATGTCAGTTTCTTGGGAGCAGGTTGATATCTTGGAAATGCAAGAAACAAACAGTGGTGGCTAATTCTACAACTGAAGCTGAGTATGTGGCTGCAGCTGCTTGTTGTGGACAAGTTTTGTGGATTCAAAACCAGCTGTTGGACTATGGGTATAATTTCATGCCTACCAAGATATTTGTTGACAATAACAGCACTTTATGCATTATTAAGAATCCTGTACATCATTCTTAAACTAAACACATAGAAATTAGACACTATTTTATAAGAGATTGTTTTGAAAAGGGTTTAATACAACCAGATAGGGTTGACACATAAGACAATGTGTCATATTTACTAACTAAACCTTTTGATGCTGGGAGGTTTCAATACTTGGTAACAAGTATTGGAATGATCAATCTCACATAATATGTGTTTTGGAGTCTTTTTGTAAAAGTATGTACAGGATAATGCATTGTTATTGGTCTTTTTGAAGATTTAGATTTTCCACTATATTTTTCTAACACTGACAAAGGTTGCTTGAACGCTGATAAGTGTTTTTGTGACGTTGTCAGCAATATATTTGTCTAACGCTGACAAAGCTTCCCTCAACGCTGTCATGTGTTATCGGGGCGTTGTCAGCAACAATGTTAGTTTTGTGGTTTTCAATCTAAATGTGCAGGTGGTGTTAGCAGTATCCCATTGGATATAGAGTTGCTTATGGATCAATGGAGAAGCATTTGGGCATGTTTTTATTTATGGATGATGGTTGGAATTTTTAATTCCTATCTTGACATAAATTTTTATGTTCATGCATATTTTTAACAACTTATGTATCATAGTTTAAGGGGAGGTTTTAGGACCCTTTAGGATGTTTGGGTATCCATATGATACTCTTATCACAATTCTAGATTGTGTCCACAGGTGATTATGAGTTAGTTTTACTAAATCACGAGGTACTGTAGCATGCAAAGTTGATATACTATGCATGCTACCAAGACATTTTTGGCCTAGAATTGGTTGTGGTTTGTTGAGAGACTTGGGAATGATTTTATCATGGGATTTACCTGGGAGTAACAAGGAATTTTATAAGGTAACTTAGTTGTTAAGAGTTTTGGTTAGCAAGGGACACTAGAGGACTGTTATGTCTATCTTGCATAAGCAAGTGTGCATAACTGGATAGTGCTTGCCGCCCTATAATAATTATCAGCTTTTTGGTTATCTTCTAAAGGATAAATTACTTTGTTAAGGTCATTTTTTCATTTTTCAACATTTTTATTTTCGGACGCTGACAAGTATTTTTCCAAGCGTTGTTGTGACCAATTTAAACGCTGACATGGCTATGGCAAACGTTGACAAGAATATAGCCGTTGGGCGTTGATAGGTTATTTTTGACCGTTGACACTCAATGGGACCTACCCAGTTGTTACTTTTTGACATATTTTTAGGCCGTAATTTTGGGAGTTGATAACTTTCATTTAATGCATGAGATAAACTTATTATTTTTCAATATTTTCATGATTACATTTTGAAAATACTTGCCTATTTTTGGGGCCAATCACATGCATTTTCTTCTCCTATAAATTTGGCTCCTATTTTTAAACAGGGTACCTATTATTCTTGTCTAACACAATTTTCTCTTATCAACTTCATCTTTATCAATCATTTTCACAGCTTTCTACAATGGCACCAAAGTTTAAACCATCAGATTTGGAATTGGGGTTCAGAAGTCAACACAACATGATCGCGTATCTTGAAGCTGATGATACTCTGTTTCCCCAATACACACAAATGGTGGCGTATTTGAACGCATCTCCTTTTAGGTATGCTCTTTCTCATGCACCACTCACTCCTGTCACACATAGTAAACAGTTTTGGAACAATGTCAGTTCCTCAACAGTTAATAGAGTGACTACATTATCTTCTATTGTTCATGGGAGAACTTGGGTGGTTACTGAAGCTTTGGTACGCCAAGCTTTGCATCTTGATGATGCTGATGGTATAACCACCCTTCCCATTAGTGAAATAGAACAAGGACTAAGGGCTTTGGGTTATCCTTTTCCTGATGAAGGAACTCTAAATAAATATCATAAACAGGAATTTCCCCAAGCCTGGAAGTACCTCATACATGTCCTCCTACAATGTTTGAGTCCCAAATGTACTGCACACAATCAGATCAATAGATCTGTTGCAAGTGCTATTGTGTGCATTGCTACTGGGCAAAAATTTAATTATTCCAAAATGATTTTTTAGGGCATGTGTAAAAATAAAGGGAACAAAATGACTTTAGCTTATCCCAGATTTTTACAAATGGTTTTTGATGTCCAAGGATACTGCACAAGGGATCATAATGATTTTTATGAGATCCCTGTGCAAAAGAAAGCAATTTTTATGAAGATGAACTCACCCCCACATCGTGACCTACCCCTAACCCCAGCTATGATTGCTGTTATTGAAGCAGCTCAACCCCAACCAGACCCCCGACCCCAAATTGACCCAATACCTGAACCATTACCTTCACCTCAACATATGCAAATTGACCAAGAACCCTTCGACGCTGACACGTTAAATGTTGGCGTTGATGTGCCTATTTCAAACGTTGACACTCAACCTTCACAGACCCAAACACCCCTTAACCAACCCACATCCACCCAATCTACATCATCATCTCCACCAACACAATATAGGTTACAAAAACGCCAAAGGACTACTGGAGTGTTCTCCTCTAGTGGTCCTAGCCATGTAGCAGAGAGAACCACCACCACAAGTGTGGTTGGTGTTATGGATGAGGCTGAGACTATTGGTTCTGGCTTAGATGTTGGCCAAGGCAGTCCCACCATAATTAAGACCTCATCCGTGCCCAATGAATCTGACTTGGGAGGTCAAATACCCATTTTAGAAGAGGGCAGATTGGAACCAATGACTTTGATGGAATTGACGGCGGTCTGCATGAGCTTGCAAAAGCAAAATGCAGACTTGGTACAAGTTGTCAGCACACCAGGCCTTGAACTCAAGCAATTGAGGGAGAGGATTGTTATTTTGGAGACTGCTAGTAGAAAGAGAGGGATGGAGGAATCTTCCAAAGGGGAGGATGATCAAATAAATGTGAGTGATAAGGGCAGCCATGATGGTTAGTCTTTGGATGTTGCTGAGGCCCTAACAAGTTTGAAGAAACAGACAGGTTTTGATACGTCTCTAGTCTCTCCTACAAACTTAAATTTATCATTTACAGCCATGTTGGAGGAAATTGCAAAAGGCGCTGAGGCAGGAAATTTGAGCGTTGACAAGGAGAATTTGAACGCTGACATGAGTATTTTGGGCGCTGACACAGCAAAATTGGGCGTTGACAGACCTGCAAATAAGGGTGATGTATCCCAGTCATCATCCATCATCAAGGAGGTTTCTTCACAGGTATCATCATCTGCCATACCAACAATTGATCCATTAGATAAGGGTAAGGGTATTATGGTAGAAGAGGTTGTTCCAAATAATGCAGCACAGATTGAATTTGATAGAAAGTTGGCTGCACAAATTGTGGAACAAGAAAGAAAGGAGGTGAGAGAGTCACCATTTGTTGTCACTTCAGAAGAGCAAGAAGGAAGTGATGAAGCTAGCTCAGATTCAAGTGTTATGATCATAGAACAGCCAGAAAGACTTGAGTATGGAGATGAGTTGGCCAAGGAGAAATTGAGAGTGTTGAAATTGCAGGTTGATTTTGATATGCTAGAGGTGGTTCAAATGTATCATGCTTGGGAAGAAAGATGTATGGAGAATCCACACTTGACCATTTCAGATCAGATATGGGGTTTGGAGATTCTTCTCAGAGTACAAAAGGATTTCAAGGTCATTTTGAAACACAAAGCAAGCAATGTTCTCTCAGAGTTGAAAAGGGATAGGAGGGAGTTGTACTGCATGTTGCTCAGGTGTCATGGAACAGGGTGGACTTATCAGAAATTGAAGGCATTGACATTTGATGAGTTGGAATGTAGAGCTTATCCCATTTGGGTTAGAGTGCAGGAAGCAAACACTCTAAGACTTCTTTCTGATGAAAGAAAATAAGAACTTGCAGAGGAAATGGAGCTCAAGAAAGCAATGTTTGTTCCCAGACCAGTGAAAAAGGGAGTTTCTCTTGATTTTCCCAAAGATATGGATCCATTATATCCAAGTGAAGCTGTCATAAGAAAGAGCCTCAAGCTCTCACCATTAGAAGCTTCAGATATGGTACAAGTGTTACCACTAGATTCCAGAAACCCAATTGTGAGCTATGAAGAAGATGAATGTGGGTTTTGGAAGATTGGCAGGTATGGAAAAGAGGTGCACACTTTTACCAACCTTATATCTTTGTTTGCAAGTTGTGATAGAGAAGACTTGGTAGATCTATGGAGATTGTTAGAAGCCAAGTATGTGACTGAAGAGCCCACTTCGGTCAATGGAATAAAACTATGGTCAACATTCAAGAGAATGTGTGGGCCAAAAGATGAGGATCCTGCTATTTGGAAGGATCTTGAAGATGATCTCAGTGGTCTTCAATGGAGATTGTATTCAGCTACTGGTGTTTATTATTTGAGTGCTACAAAGTTTGTTGAGTATCTACTTGTGGATGGTCAGTATTTCATGTCCAAGGAAATCTTGGAGAAGATGAAGAACACTCAGCTGGAAATTGATTATTCAAGTGACGTGGCAAAAGACTTGATCAGATTTATTTATTACCAATATGAGAAGGTTTGTAAGATTCCTTCTAGTACTAAATGTTTATTCAGAAACTTGATCATTGGAGTAGATATCAAGTTTAGGGGAGGATTGTTGGGAATGAATTATGGCCAGTCTACTTGAGCGCTGACAAGAGTAATACAAGCGTTGACAGGAGTAAAACAAACGCTGACAGCTCAAGCGTTGACAAGACAAAGTCAAGCGTTGATACATTGAAGACAAGCACTGATGGGAAGATATAGTCTACGTGTTTATTGTATTCTAGATTACTTCTAGTAAAGATAGGAACAACAATGTATTTTCTATATTTATCTTTACCTATAATAGTTGATACGTAGATTATTGTACAAGGCTTCTTATGTCTATAAAAGAAGACCTTTAGGTTAATGTTCTATATAAGTTTTCATTCGTAAACTACTTTCATTATAAGCAAGATTGATATCATTAATCAAAGAAAAAGTTTGTTTATATCTTGTGTGTTCTTGTTTAAGTGTTAATTCCGCATAACACTTAGATTATCATATACATATACAAAGGTTTCTCTAAGTGTATTACTTGATCTAATCTCGTATACATAAAGTTAAATCGATCTAATTTTGGGATCAACAAAAAACAGAGAAAAAGTATAGATATTGCGGGTTGCCTCCCGAGAAGCGCTTGTTTTTGTTAACCGAGTCACGAGCCTAACTCGTCCCCGAATTAAATGGTCCATGGGGAAGCCTCTAATGTAATACCGGGATCAAAAATCTTGTCCTCGTTCCCGGAGGAAAATAATAAAGGAGAGGCAGGAGGATAAGTCTTGAATGGTAGAAAGGTCCTTTCAACATACGAAAAGTATGTGAAGTCTTGATCCACGGGAGGTGGGGGGGGTAAAGGAAGTAAAGTTAAATCCCCCCAGACAGCTGATGGTCACTAGGCGGCAAAGCCGTAAAGGTGTCAATCATAGAATGGTCAATGTCACCTCCTGGGTCAAAGCACTCATCCTCATTTCCTGGAGAGTAAAATTGATACATCACCGTTTGGGCGTGCACGCAGTAGGATGAGGTGGCAATATAATATGAGAAATAAGAGAACAATGACCTTCCATCCGCGTCACCTTTCTAGTAGAGTCAAATCTCTCCACCTCTGCGATAGAAGGGGGCATGGCTAACAAAGTATGCTCATCAATAGCAAGATAACCAGATCTATCAATGTCCTCAATCCCTTCGTCAAAGAGAGGATTCACCTCACTAGATATATAAGCGTTATCAAAATCAAATAAAGGGTTCGAATAAATCTTGAAAGTTTCCTTCGGAACGTCTTCATCGGATAGTGACTCGTCATCACTAGAAGTAAAATCATCATCTTGATCAAAAATAGGATTAGAGAAGGCCAAAGAATCCTATCCCAAAGTGTTAGTGGAAGGAACATCATCAGAAGAAAGCGCATCATACTCATTGTCACTGTCGGATGTCAACTCAGATTCACTTGGAATTGGGACAAGGTTATCAGCACTAGACTTTATGAATTCGTCGGATTCCTTTGTAGGAATTGTGCTAAGATCCTCATCCCCTAGGATGGGTGAATCCTTAGGCTTCAGAGCCGGCAAGTCAGGAGAAGGAATAGAATTCTCATCGTTCCAAGAAATAGGAGTCTCATCGTCATCATCATCATAATAATATGGAGGCGCAAGAGGAGGAGTATAAGCACTAAGGTTAGATACTTGCTCTTGTTGCTGTCGTTGTCGTTCCTTCAATGCCTCGGTCAGTTGAATTAAGCCGTCATGAAGTTTCAAAAGAAGGGCTTGTCTTTCGTCATTCAGATTAGTGAGTTGTTGGGCAATACGAATTCCCTGAGAGGATTGATGATTGAGGGTGGGATATGGGGGCTCACAGTTATACATACCGGAATAATAGCACGGATGTGGCTCATAGTAAGTCATCGGTTGAGAAGAATTAGAACACGGAGTTGGTTCATAATAATACATTGGCTGACAATAAGAAGTATCGTGAGGGCCCCCACAATGATTGCAACACGAGTACTGAGAAAAATCCGGTGCTTGTTGAGGATAGGGATTGTCATAGACGGGAGGGGGGGGGGAGAAATTTGTG
Source organism: Glebionis coronaria (assembly GCA_025667525.1). NCBI lineage: Eukaryota > Viridiplantae > Streptophyta > Magnoliopsida > Asterales > Asteraceae > Glebionis > Glebionis coronaria. The sequence goes on along the minus strand of CM046877.1, from coordinate 319,552,967 downwards.
TAAGAGGAGAAGTACGAATTTCTTGAATTGCAAAATGGACAAAATCGAAATTCTGTATTGTCGATATCAGAACCACACCTCGCACAAGTACACCATGGACATATTGGAAAACCAAGCCATGGTCTCCCACACCGGACGCAAGACGAATCCATGAAGAATTATAAATAAGAGGGGTAGAGAAACGAATTTAACACAATAGAGGGTAAAGAGGAATATTTTTGGTCGCAAAACTTTGAAAAAGAAATGCTTTTTAAGATTTTTCAAATGTTTTTGGATTTTTGAAAATTTTTGACACGAAAAAAATAACGTTCACGAGTGAACGGATCCCAAAAGCCAACGCGTCTCTCACAAAAAAACGTTAATCTTCATGAAAAGAGCCGGCATCGGCGCCATTTAATAACTAGGTTTTGCCCTAGTAAGAAAATATTATCGTCCGATCTTTTCGAATTGATTTCTGGTTTAAAGTGTGACTCAGTCGTTCTTGGAAACTAAAAGGGAATTGTACGGTGTAGTAAGCTAATTAAAAATAAAGACTTGGAACGATAAAAATAAAGACGATAAAAAGAAATAATGAAAGATAAAAACGTGACGGGAAATTAATGACGAGAAATTTAAAGGCAAACTTAAAAGTAAATAAGGAAAACTTAAAATAAATCTAAGGCAAGTAAACTAAAAGTGCAACTAAGTAAAAAGGCGGGAAAAATAAATTCTAAAACTAAATGTATAAAATTACAGAAATTGGAGAACACTCATTCGGAATCAACCCTTCATTCGGAATAAACATGTTCATCCAGAATAAATTCCTTTATCCGGAATAAATAGCTTCATCTGGAATAATAGTGCTCATCCGGAATAAATAGCTTTATCCGGAATAAAGTCCTTCATCCGGAATAAATGTCTTCATCCGGAATAACTGGCTTCATCCGGAATATGCGTTCATTCGGAATAAAGGCTCATCCGGAATAGTAGTTCATCCGGAATAACAGATTCGTCCGGAATAATTGCTGGTTCGGAATAATCAACAGAAAGCCTTCAGCCGGAATGTAGAGCTCATCCGGAATAATTAAGGAAAGAAGCTTGGTTCGGAATAACTTAAAACAAACATTCATTCGGAATAAAAATCTTCATGCGGAATAATTAAACTGAAACGTTGGTTCGGAATACAAAAAACAATAAAAGGCTGGTTCGGAATATTTGCTTGATTCGGAAAAACCTAGGCAAACAAAAATCGCGAAGAACACGGGGAAGAAAAAGGTACGAATCTAATAAAAACTAACCAAATCAATCTAAAGATTAAATCAAAATAACCACAAATGATTAACTAATAATAACCAATTAATCCAAATCAATAAAACTAACAATCAAACCAAAATAATCAAAACCCACTTAATCAAATCTATCAAAAACACATAAACACAACCAAAAGCATAAACAAAGATTAAACCATAAAAAGAAAGGAAGGATGAGACATTAACAATAAAAACTTGATAATAATAAGATTCAACAATAAAAAGTAAAGATTAAACTTACAAATTTAAGGTGCGAGACAAGTTATTAAAGGTGCAATTAAGTAAATGTGCAAGTAATTAAAGATGGAAGAACTAGATTGTCAAACTAGCCAACAAGAAAAATGAAATGACTAATGATTCTATTTATATGGGAGGAGGGAGGAAAGTAGGTGGAAGCTTCCTCCCTCTTTCTTTCTTTTTCGTCTTCTCGTCTTTTAAGTTCTTCGACTTTATCAACTTTTGTCTCGGGATTACTTTAAACTCGTCTTGAGATTTCTTCATAAATTAGACTTGAGTTCCTCGGCTTTATTAAACTTTCGTCTTTAGACTTTTTCTTTGATAAATCTTCAGAATAAGCCTTGGACTTCCGTTCTTTTTACACTCTTAATTTCTTGACTTCATCTTTTGTCTTTTTCTTCGATAAAATCCCGTGAAAGCCCGTGTTTTCTTCCCTTTTTACATTTTGATCCTATAGTCACAACAAAAACACAAACGACGCATAATTCTAACATTTACGACATAAAATACACGTTATGGTCTTGTTTTCATTATAATTAAGTGGTAAAAGGATGGGTGTTTTCACACCGATCAAATGTCATCATAAAATGAATTTTGGAAGTGCTATGATACTTAATTCTAGCATTGCGTGAGGGCACGACAATGGTTTAGTATGGAGGAGTGATGAGACTACAATTATACATAGTCTCATCGTCCAAATCGGGCTTAAAATGCTTAAAATATCATTAAAATACCCAAATATATGCTTGTGTTTGTTCATTGTGTATTTTAGGTACGGATATCGTGAAATCAAAAAAAGATCACAAGAATGAAGCAAAAACGAACACGGGAAACGAAGTCGCAGAAAGAATCAGACCCGAACAATGATTTTCCATTCAAGTCCTTGAAGTTTTAAGATTTGGTAAGATTGTCCCTCTACTTTTGAAGACTTGTCAATTTAAACCCTTGTAAAACTCAAAATTACACATTGGGTCCCTTAATTGACAAGAATTGACATTAGTGGTCCTTAAAGAATGCAAATATTGCATTAAAAGCCCTTGGAATAGTTTTTCTAAAACTTTTGTGTCCAAAGTGGGAGTTTATAAACTTGCTTAACAAAGGATGACTTGTTTTTGGTAGTTTAAAAACAAAGGGACAAGAGAAGGAGAGTCTAGGGGTCATTTCTGGCAAACATTCAAACTCCCATCACCCACTCAGCAACTGACACATCACCCCACTTAAAACCACAGTCAATCACCTTCTCCCTTCACTCCACGTCACTTCCCACTTTCCTTTTTTTAAACTGATTTTATAACAGTTTAATAAATATGGGGGTAAACACAATTTCAAAATTCATTAACCCTTAAACCAGATTAAAGACACTGTTTACCCCCCGTAAACCCTAAAATTTCCCAGTTACAATAGACCTTAATCTAAAGGGGTTTTGTCCCTATTTGTGTAGATTACTAATTCATCTCATTGTCAACAAAACCCACACCAAAAACCCATCACCCACTCACCCCTGGACCCCACACGTCCTTCCCCTGCTTCACCACTTATAGCAAAAAAGCCATCTTCGGTCCTCTACGATGCCCATTTCTTTACTTGTTCCCAAAGGATGGAATCAACGTTCATGATCAATCCAATACCAGCTGGCCATCTCATGTTCAACTTTGACCAAGACTTCAAGGGCAAAAGCAGATTTTCAAGAGAATTAGGGTTTAGGGTTTTTCCCATTGTATTATTTTATTCATGTTTCTAGAATTATCCGCTTGTTAGTATAAAATAAGGTGTCATGTGCCTCATTTTGTTTGTTCCTATATTTTGTAAAATTTCTATTATTAATGAAAATGAAAGTAAAAATTTTATAAAAATATTGAGTTCCTTTTTACTTCTTTTCATAGATTAAGTGCAAGTGTAGTTTTGTTAAAAGGAATTTAGTTTCATAGATTTAGTCTAAAAACGTTTTGTTTTTAAAAAGAAAAGGATTTTCAGAAATCTCACAACCAAATTCATGAGAAAGTGAAAGTGGACTCATGAGTTTGGTTTGCTGATTTTGATTTGTTCATTAGTTTGATTATAATAGTGTGTTTCAAAAGGTTTTGTGGTTCAAGAATTTTTCCAAAAATCTTTCTTTTTTTACTGATTCTCTTAACTGTTTGGTTAAGCTTCCACCACAAAGCCTGACAAGCTTTTGGGTGAGAGCTTACACAAACTTGAATTTTGTTTCTTGGATTTGGTGGTGTTGTGTAGGAACAAAGAACAACAAGTACTCATCCATTTTCCATCATTCTCACTTTATTTCATTTGAAGATATTTTTTCTCCCTTGGGTCCTTCTTAGATTCCAACAACAGGGATCTTTACACATCTAGAAGCTCACAAAAGCTCTTAAATCAAACCTTTGGAAGGCAGTCAGCCAGGTTAGGGCTTTGAACCCCATTGGTTGAAGTTTGTGAGTTTTTCATGTTGATCCCAAACATAGATCGATTTAGCTTTGTGTTAATGAGGCTAAATCAAGTTTAATACGTAGAGAAACTTTGTTGTATTGAAAAATCTATGTGTTATGCGGAATTTAACACTTAGAACAAAGAACAAAACCAAGTAAACCAAACTTTCACTTTGATTAATAATATCAATGAATGATTACAATGAAAGTGTTATGAGATATGTGGAAGAGGTGTGTGATAGGGATGTGTCTTATGTCTAACCCTAAGGCCTCCTTTTATAGGTTTAAGGAGCCTTGTACAAAAAGCTAAGATCAACTATTTTAGGAAGAGACACAAGATAAACATACTCAAATAACTTATTGAGCAAATCTTTTAAACATTTAAGAATATATTCTGAATTCGTATCTTCATATTTTGTCCACCAGCTTGAAGAATTCATCATTGGAAGATTTAGTCCTTGTCTTTGTGTTATGATTCTTCTTGTCAACGCCTTGATAATTCTTATCAGCGTCTCACCTGTCAGCGCCTTAATTCTTCATGTCAGCTTCCAAGTTCCTCTTGTCAGCGTCTAGGGACTTGGTCAATTTCATTCCCAACAATCCTCACCTAAACACTATATATACTCTATTAATCAAGTTTCTGAATAAAATAAAACATACAGAGAGGATTCTTACAAACATGCTCTATCCTTGAATTTGAGTATGAATAAACCTCAAAAAGTCAACACTCAAACTTGATCTTAGTCATCTTCTGCAATACATCTATAGAGTCTTTTGGAGCCTTCTTTATAACTTTTGTCACTCAAATTCAATTACTCCTCCCCTTTTTAAGACTCCTCTCCGAGATTAGTATAAAAGGATGAAACCATGAATATCCTCCATAGATTCATATCAGTTTCCAAAACAACAAGTCTATAAGTTCAAAATAGTGATCCTTGACAATTTGTACCAGTTCTGTATTTTGCTTTTGCAAGCTAATACATATTTTCGTCAATTCAATTAATGTCAAAGGTTTCATACTATCCTCATCCACATTCGGGAAATGAATCCTCAATGTTGATCATAGGACATAAGGATGGACTTACTGATGATAAGACTGACTTGACCTGCATTAAAGCTAGTGCCAATAGTCTCAGCCATCTCCATAACACTATACACCCTTGTGAAAGTGATCTCTGCAGCTACTAGATGTTAATCACTAAGAAAAACATCTCAATGATTATTAGGCTTCCAGATATCCAAAAATTCTTAAAAATGAAAGGGTGATGAAACATTTTGGGTCTATAAAGAAGTTTATAAATAACACCAGCTAAGATGTCATATCATAAAATGGACTTGAGAAAGTAGAAAACTTTAGTTAGAACATAGACAAAGGTAATAATCCTAAGGAAATTAACTAGACTCTAATAAGCACGAGTGACAAACACTGTTCATGCATACACACATGCAAAAGTATGATAAACACACATGAACTCTATAGTCCTTTGTTTACAAATGCCCCAAAGAGAAAGTTAATCTATATAAAACCTTTGCAACTCCCCAAGTAAGCCCAAAAATATATCTACCCCAAGTCACCCATACGACCACACCCAATTCTAGGTCAAAAGTTTTGGCAGCATGCACAGTATATCAACTTTGCATGATATAGTGCCTCAAAAATTAGAAAACTAAATCCTACTCACTAGTGGAAACAATCTAGAAATATGCAAGAGTGCTCTAAGAGTACCCAAAAACCTAGTGGTTTACCTCCCCTTAACAGAAGCATACAAATCATTATATGTGAAGAAGCAAAATTTTATCTCAAGATATGAATGTAAACACTCCAACCATCATAAATAAAAGTTTGCAATTCTGTATCCATCCAAATGTAGCTCCATTTTCCTGCATAGTTAGACAAAAACCACAAAAACACACCAACAGAGGCTACCCTTTCCCACAATAATGGGTAGAGATAACATGTTAGTGGATAAAAATAATAACAGTGGAAAGACCAAAAATGCATGTTCCTTGAGCATCCACTATCCCAATATCCTTGATCATTATCCTGCTTTTGGATAGGCTGTTCAAAAAGAAAACAAATTAGTTTTCTTTGGAGATCCAAGCCTTGTCAGACTTGGATCTATCTAGTTGTTCAACTAGATTTGTCGTATTCTTTACCACAAATGTCTGTTCATCCCTTTGTGACCTAAACACCCAATTTTTTCCAATGAGACTATTAATGACCTTCTCAAGATATTTAAATCTATTGTAAGTCATTGAAATACCATTAAAATTAGAGTTTTTCTCTTGTTTAGGTTTCCAAGTTAAGTGGGATGATGCTTTAGACCCTTGAACCTTATTAACCAAGTATCTTTGTTTATATGGTCTAACATAAGGTCTGACATCAGCTAGTTGTGGCATTTTCATACCAAACTTGGAGCTGTCAACGTTGCATTTGATCCTGTCAACGTTGAATTTGTTCCTGTCAGCGCTGAATTTGTTCTTGTCAGCCCCTAAATTAGGGTTTGCTATAGGAACCCACTGTCTATTAGACCTAGTGTTGGTCTTTTGAAAGGGTGTTTGACCTTGGGTATTAGCTGCTTTAGAGAAGAAAGGAGCTGGTCTAGTAGCCTGTGGACAAAAGGTCTATGGTTGACATTGGGTGACCTATTGTCAGTGGATGAATTGTATCCACTGACACAATTATAGGCCAAATGAGAAAATCTTCCACAAGTGTAACAAGTCTTTCTAGACATAACCTTAGGTCTAGATTGAAAGAACCCTGTTCCATTAACACTCGCTTGGCTTTGGGGTGACCTAGGTTTTCTATACATCTCAGCATATTTAACACCAGGTTTTCTCTTAACTGGTGAGCCAAGGTCAATGGGTTTTCCAGTGGTGGGATTGGTCACAACAATGGGTGTAGATTCAACTAGACTCTCACTAAGCATCCCACCCTTAACAAACAATGTAGGATTGGCTTTCTTCCATTGTTCTAAATCAGTCAACTTCTGCTTATACTCCTCTACTAGGGTAAGAACCCTCGGTGGAGGAATAAATTCCTTTTCTCGTTGTTCTGGTATACCAGTCCAAGACAAATCCTTTCTAAGGACACCATAGAAGTTTCCAGCAGGTGGTGGAGTAGCAGTATAATCTTTCATCCCAATCCCCGACAAATCCCTAGAATCCCTTTGTTCACTAACACATTTTTCTAAGGTTTGAGAAGCTTTATCAAATCTTTGATTTTTAAGATCTACATTATCTTTGTTTTTGATGGCCTCATCTAACTTAGCATGTATAACACCATTGGATCCCTCCAAGATGTTCCTTACCTCAATACTAGCATTTAGGTCATGAGTCAACACATTGATTTGATCTTTTAGTTCAAATTCCATTTTCTTATACTCTTCTACAGTCTTTTCAGTTTGAACAAGTGCCACTTGATAATTTGAAAGTCTAGCTTTTACGTCTAAAACATCTGATTTCAAATTTAAAACTTATTTATTAAGTCTTTCAGTATTTAACCTACAAGAAGATTCATCACATACCTCATTATCAGAACTTGAAGATAAATTGGAACTTGTGGAACTTGAAGTAGACTTGGCCTTAACAGAAAACATCATCAAACTTTTCTTCAACTTATTCTCTAGCCTTGTTCACCTCACGATATTGGATTTCGTTCTTCAAATCAAAGTTTCTCAGCAAGATATGATACCACCTGTTGATCCTAAACTTAGATCGATTTAACTTTGTGTTAACGAGATTAAATCAAGTTTAACACGTAGAGAAACTTTGTTGTATTGAAAAATCTAAGTGTTATGCGGAATTTAACACTTAGAATAAAGAACAAAACAAAGTAAACCAAACTTTCACTTTGATTAATAATATCAATGAATGATTACAATGAAAGTGTTATGAGATATGTGGAAGAGGTGTGTGAAAGGGATGTGTCTTATGTCTAACTCTAAGGCCTCCTTTTATAGGTTTAAGGAGCCTTGTACAAAAAGCTAAGATCAATTATTTTAGGAAGAGACACAAGAAAAACATACTCAAATAACTTATTGACTAAATCTTTTAAACATTTAAGAATATATTCTGAATTCTTATCTTCATATTTTGTCCACCATCTTGAAGAATTCATCATTGGTAGATTTAGTCCTTGTCTTTGTGTTATGATTCTTCTTGTCAGCGCCTTGATAATTCTTATCAGCGTCTCACCTGTCAGCGCCTCAATTCTTCTTGTCAGCGTCCAAGTTCCTGTTGTCAGCGTCTAGGGACTTGGTCAATTTTATTCCCAACATTTCATGTAAGCTATATGATTTTAGGGATTACCTGTTTTTTATGTGTTATAGTCTGCTTATTTATGATTCTTTGTTGGTTTTATGCATGATTTGATGGCCTATAATCAGTTTAAGTAGGGTTTAAATACATTTAGTTTGTGAATTTTCATTTTCAGAAATTGAAAGGGTGTTTGGATTAGGGGATTAGCTGGTCTTGGGTGACACAAGACTGGGTACAACTAGTTTAAATACACTTTGTAGGGGTTAAAAAGGATATAACAGTCTTTGTTATTCAGTTTGGAAGGTTTTAAAAGGAATTTGTTTGTTAAAATTTGGTATAAACTAGTCAAAACTAGTAAGCTTCTTTTTTTGTTTAGATTTTATGAATTTGAACACCAAATCATGGAATTTGTTAGAGAATAGGCTAATAAAGGATTGTGAGTTTGTTAGTTGTGCTTTGGTTAGGTTTTGAGCAAGTTATCAGCAGCCAAAACTCACCATTTTGCCATTTGAATCAGCTTACTGTTCACAGACCCATATAGCTTAATTAGTAACTTTTTTTTGGCATCTGAGTGATTTTCTTGTGTTGTACTTAGTGTTTTTCTTGAATATTTGACTCCCCACAACCCAACTGGTTGTGGGGGTGCCTGTGGATCCAAGCAAAACCAAAAATAAAGCAAGTTCTTAGCCAAATAGTGCCCAGATACTTTTTTTATTGAAAGCAGTGGGAACAAAGTTCCCCCTGCTAGTGTTCTCATTCCCACTGCTAGGCTAAAGGACAAAATCAGTCCTTGTGTCACTATCAGTTTATTATTTTTTTGTCTTTAGTGAACTTTTCTAAGTTTTTTTAGTCCATTTTAATTTTATCATTTTTGTTATTTTATTTCTGAATTTTTCATAAAGTTTATTTTTTAGTTACTGTTCATTTTCTTTTTTTAGAATTAATTGCATTTTTAATTTGTATTTAATTAACTGTTTTTTTACTTTTTGTGCAAAACTTTTACATTTTTCAATTTTAAAATTTTTCTTAGATTCAGAAAAAGATTTTAAGATTTTTAGTCTAAAAAAGTTTTACTGTTCACCTTTTAAAGTATTTTTTAGATTTAATTTTAGTTTAATTAGTTTTAAATTAAATCTGTTTTGTCTTTTAGTGTAAAGAATCTACTTTTTCAACTTTTTTAAAATTTTCTACTGTTTAGTAATATAATTTAGGATTTTTTAAATAGTCAAATTAATTTTAGCATTATTTTATTATTTTTTATCATTATTTTAGTTTAAAATAGTTTTTAGCATTTTAAAAAATAGAAAAATAATTTTAAAAATTTAGAAAAAATACCTTTTAGTCTTTAAATAATATAAGTGATTTATTAGTTCAATAAAATAATATTTTGGGCTTTTTCTTAATTATATTTAATTTTAGGGCTTTAATTAGCATTTAAAATTGAATATTTAATTAATAAAAGGTTTTAAAATTTATTTATTGAATTTTTATTCTTATTTATATTATTTTAGACTTTGTTTTAACTTTTAATTAATTTTTAGGTTTAATTTTTAATTTTGTCACATTTTACGTATTTACGTTCGCGTTTTACGTCAAATCGTCGTAGTTTAATCGTAGTCGTAGCTCGTCTTTAATTTTTCTCTCTTAAACCAAAAACGTCACTAATCCAAATCTGATATTATATAATTGGCACTTATATCACACACCTCCTTCGAGAACGAACCCGCATTTATTCGGTTTTACGTTTTTCCTAAAGCGTAAGATTTAATACTTGCCGCTCATACGCGTTTTTCCTAAAACATGTACGATTATACCTACATCACTAAGTGTGCAACGAGATCATTGTCATTATAAGTTAGTAATGCTAACACTACTCATATGCCCTAATCACGTACTTAGACTCCCATTTTCCTAAGTGGTATCTCTTATATTTTATTTTTGTCTTGAATGTTTCACGAGGATACATTTTTTACTAATGCGATAATAGAGATTTAGGTCTAAAATAGAGTCATAACGGTGTAACCAAGACCATCGAATTAATAACCCCCCTAATAGACAACGATGTCAAAAAATCAAGTCAACAAGAAGGACCAATAAACACGGTTTTATAATGGTTTTGAACATGAAACTTATTACCAAGACTTTTATACGCCCCCTAACGCATGGGCCTTATTATCATAGGTTTACCTCCATCTTTTATTTAACTTCGCCATGAAGCTTTTATTATGACTTTGGTCTTGCCTTGCCTTTTATTGAACCTCGCCATGAGGTGCTTATTATGGCCAAAGACGTATATCCTCACGCTAAAAGCGAATTTTGGATCTTTAAAGCTTCAAAGATTAAGGCATAATTCACTTTCAATTTCGCATAGATTTTTCGGCCTTGTGAGCTTCAAATTGTTTGCTTGATTTAGGTGAGCACTTGAAATCTTATTATTAGGTGAAGCTTTCGATTATTCGGGTTGCCAATACTTCAATACAGTGACGCTGGCGATACCTTAATGTCTTCCCAATTTAATTACATGGAAGCTACTAGAAAAGACTAGAAACCAACAATCAAGACTAAACCGCTAAGCCAATACTTATTAAGCAAAATATATTTACAAGCGAAGAGAATAAGCAAACAACGAGAACACATGAGTTTTTGAAAGAATACGAGTACCCTACGTTTAGCATAGTAACTTATAATTAACTCTATCATTTATCTTCCTCATTTAAGAAACTTAGCCTAATATAAGTTAAGGAACCGAAACTAAGTGCTCAACACGCACGGTCGAGTCAAAAATTACTCTTATTCTCGCCATCGGAAAATCTAAATTCGTGTCTTCAGACACTTATAAAACATGAGAAAAATTTAAAATTTGGCCATTTTTTGCCTTATTTTGCAACAAAACGATAAACAAAAAGATAAACTTTGGAAAGCGTGAAGGTTTGGCAAGGCAAGTATCTATTCACCCCTCATACTAAAGTTAAACATTGTCCTCAATGTTTCGAGTCTAAGGGTTGGGAACCCCCATACTAGAGACGTAGTCGAATGCATAATCTAGCATGGAAAGGGTGTAACCATTAAATTTAAAGCTGTTTATGAAGTGTGCTAAAAACCTAAGGTTAGAACATCAAAGGGTATATCATGGATATTGAGAAATTCTTCCAAGCAAACGATCGAGTGCTCCTATAAAACGAACACGAGAGGCTCCAATCGTGAAGATCATGATCATCTAAAAATCAAATATCACAAACAACCACAGAACAAAGGTTGGAAGGGCACAAATCCCCTCACGTTATTACATTAGAAAGCGATAATATGTACATGGACAAGCATGGGACTCCCCCACGAGGCACCTCGTTTTTTATTAACGAGTCATGAGCTCGACTCGATCCCCTCAATACTAATTATCATTGGGGAAGGTGATTTGGTCGAGGTAGTTCAAGGATGGAACTTCCTCTCCAAAGTAGTGCTTCAGCCTATGTCCATTCACCTTGAAATTGGGGCCATCATTTTGAGCTAGCTCGATGGTCCCATAAGGAAAAACTTGGGTAACGGTGAATGGACCCGACCAACGGGATTTCAACTTGCCGAAAAAGATTTTCAAACGTGAGTTAAAAAGCAACACTTGATCTCCAATGTTAAAAACCCGGTTTTTAATTTTTGAGTCATGAAACTTTTTAGTTTTTTCCTTGTAAATCAATGAATTTCCATAAGCAATATCTCTCAATTCATCTAATCCATTCAATTGCATTTTCTGGTGTTTTCCCGCGGTCTCAATATCATCATTACAATGCTTAAGGGCCCAATAAGCTTTGTGTTCGAGTTCAATTGGCAAGTGACAGTTCTTCCCATACACAAGCTTATAAGGAGTGAACCCGATAGGTGTCTTATGAGCGGTCCAAAAGGCCTATAAAGCATCGTCCAACTTATCCGACCATGATTGTCGGTTCTCTCTAATCGATCTCTCCAAGATCCTCTTCAACGCTCGGTTTGAAACCTCGACTTTCCCACTCGTTTGTGGGTGATAAGCCGTAGAAAGCCGATGTGTAAACCCATATTTCCTTAGGACCCTTTAGAATTGGGCATTACAAAAATGGGTTCCACGATCGCACGAGGGGTTCCAGACCGAGAAAACAAGATTTTCAAAAACTTGACTACCACAGGAGCATCGTTCGTGGGTAAAGCCTTAGCTTCCACCCACTTAGATAGGTAGTCAACGGCGACAATGATGTACTTATTACCACGAGATGATGGGAACGGCCCCATAAAGTTAATTCCCCAAACGTCAAAGATCTCACACACTTGGATGATGTTTGTGGCATTTCATCGTTTTGTGAGGCTTTTCCTTGTCGTTGGCATGAATCACACGACTTCACAAGTGCGTGTGCATCTCGGTAAACAGTAGGCCAAAAGAAACCGGCATCAAAGACCTTCTTAGCCGTGAGATTAGTATCGTGGTGACCACCCGTGGGTCCCTCATGACAAGCTCTAAGGATATTAGAAGCTTCGGTTCCAAATACACAACGTTGAATGATTTGATCTGCACAAGTACGAAAGAGGTAAGGGTCGTTCCAAAAGTAGAACTTGACGTCACGAAAGAATTTTCGTTTTTGTTGAGTCGTCATACCCTTGATGATGAAGTTGCCCGCATGGTAATTTGCGATGTCCGCAAACCATGGGGTGGATAAATCAAGCTTAGAATTCACTACACCAAGTGTCTCGAGAGGAAATGTTTCGGTGATTTCCTTTGGCTCGTAAACACTATGGTGAGGATCTTCCAAACGAGAAAGATGATCGGCCGCTAGATTCTCGACTCCTTTTTTGTCAAGGATTTCGACATCAAATTCTTGTAGGAGGAGAATCCAACGAAGTAATCTCTGCTTTGCATCTTGTTTAGCCATGAGATACTTGATAGCCGAATGATCTGTATACAATATGCATCGAGTCAAGACGAGGTAATGTCGGAATTTCTCAAATGCATACAACACGGAAAGGAATTCCTTTTCCGTTGGAGTATATTTCAATTGAGCCTCGGTCATCGTCTTGCTAGCATAGTGAATAGGCAAGAAGTGCTTTTCATGACGTTGCCCCAATACAGCCCCAATAGCGTAATCACTTGCGTCACACATGAGCTCAAAGGGGAGGTTCCAATTGGGAGCAACAAGAATGGGAGCTTCGGTAAGTTTCCTCTTAAGGATTTCAAAGGCTCGTACACAATCTTCGTTAAAGACAAAAGGTGCATCTTTTTCGAGGAGATGTGTAATAGGTCGAGAAATCTTTGAAAAATCCTTGATGAATCGACGATAAAAGCCCGTGTGGCCTAGGAAACTCCTAACTCCCTTAACGGTTTTGGGATGAGGTAATTTGGCGATGACGTGTACCTTAGCTTTGTCTAGCTCAATCCCCTCTTTCGAAACCTTGTGCCCTAAGACGATTCCTTCCTTAACCATGAAATCACATTTTTCCCAATTGAGCAAAAGGTTGGTTTCCTCATAACGTTTTAATATTCTCTCAAGATTCGACAAACACGAAGTGAACGAACAACCAAACACGGAAAAATCATCCATTAAGACTTCCATCGTCTTCTCGATCATTTCATGAAAAATAGCCATCGTGCACCTTTGAAAGGTTCCCGGTGCTTTGCAAAGTCCGAATGGCATTCTACGATAGGCAAACGTTCCATATGGACACATAAACATAGTTTTTTCTTGATCACGAGGATCGATGGGGATTTGGAAGTAACCGGAAAAACCATCTAAAAAAAATAGAAACCGTTTCCCGCAAGACGCTCCAACATTTGGTCCATGAAGGGCAAGGGAAAATGGTCTTTACGAGTGGCGTCATTCAACTTACGATAGTCGATGCACACCCTCCAACCAGTCACGAGTCGAGTTAGACTTTGTAAAACCTCTGATTTTACATTATTGACTTGGTCAACTGTTGAACTCTTTATTTTTGGAACTTATGTAATTCCACTTTTATATGACTTATTATTAATCATATACCTTTGTCATACTATCTTTCATATTTATTTTTACATTTATATGAACCCTTAGTCATTATTGACTACTCTAGCAACTGACTGGCCACCTGAATGAACAAGGACTCATCACCTTAGTACACATTTTGAGCTAAACTGTAACTTTACTTAATTAATTTATTAAGTACTTGGACTTATTTATATATATATATATTTACATATATTTCATAATAGGAACAAACACCTAACACTTTAAAACAATGTACATTATTTTACATTGTCATTTATTTACTTTATTGAAGTAAAATATTTATAATGATGTATTCATTATATACTTTCACTAAATTACCTAAAGGTTTAACTAAAATACCTATAAACTTAACAAATGCATACAATATCATACAAGGACTATTATTTTCACCCAACACTTGATACAAAATTAACACATCTCTCTAAAAACACCTAAGTGTGTCGTGTATATATAGGTATACACTAACCCTAATCATAAAACTTACACTCCACCATTCTCATCTTACCCATCGCCATACACAAACACTATTGAATCACAACCTTGTCTCCCTTGACTTTGTAGCACACGGTTGGAACCAAAAATAGGAGGGAAAGGAGTGCCTCTATTTTGAGCATGTGGTGAAAAGAACTAACATATCTAGCAACAAAATCCAACATATCTTACCAAGATACATAAGTACACTATCTATATCCACCAAATCTTCCAAGTACCTTAGTATATCTGAATATATCCCAAACATGGCAAAACACACAACATATAACACTTGAAAACATCCCTCACTCTCTCCTCAAACCTCACGGCTTACATTTTTTCCCTAACCAAAATCCTTCCAAGTTCACTTGCTTCCTCATTTATTAACCATAAACTATGTCTCTTCCATCTTGAATGCTAATCATTGTCAACCTCTACAAATACCTTGATCTTCAAGACAAGAAAAGGAGCCCTAGCTACACCATTGAAGGCTACGACAACATATTTGGTTACAAGGATCACCATTGTTGAAACCAAGATCTCATCCCTACTCATTCTCTTTTTCATCCCTAGCTCCACCTAAACAATTAAGTAACCTAAAACCTATCTTTTAATATACTTATTTTTCATACACATAAACATACACATGATTGTCACTAGTAAAACCTAACCCTAAAACAAAACTATGAAACTCTAGACCTAAATGGGTCACGGCTAAAAATGGTTTATCTGTTAAGATGATATAAATCTTGATAACCATGATGAACATAACCTTATGAACTTGTTATACTAGAAAAACTATGAAAAACCTAACCATACATATGTTGGACGTGGGGTTTTAACCCTATGGTTCAATATTGGTTAATCTTGTAATGTTTAAACAAGCCTAGAAACACTAGATCTATATTACTAATTGCCTTAGAATTATAAGCTCACTATTTTTGCCTTATAGGATTTAGCTTTTAAGCCAACTATAATAAGCTTGCCTAAATAAACTTCATTGTTACTAAATAATGTTTTTATAAAACGTTTGGTGTCAAAACTATGACTTTATAAAGTTTCAGGTTCAAAATATAGATCTATAAATATTTTGGACTAAAATGATAGATCTATGAAGTTTTGGGATAAAATGGTAAATCCATAATGTTTCGGATTAAAATTAGTGAATATAAGACTTTCGGGTTAAATTTGTAATTTTATTAAGTTTAGGGATCTAAATGAACATTTATAGAAACTCAATTTCTAAAAAGATAAACATAAGGGTTGATTTTGTAATTAGACGAGAGTTGAGGGTAGTGTTTTAATACTATCCGAAACTCCAAACTTAACACAAGGACTTAAATGAGATTTTTACAATGTTAGGGTGACTTGTGTAACTTAGTAAAAACCTAGGGACCCCTTCTTACCTTTGCTGAAACTAAATAGTAACCCTAGGGACCTATTTTGCCTACCTTGTAAACTTAAATAAACCCTATATAAACCCTAGGGGTTGTTTTGGCATAAGCCAAAACCTAAATGGAGCCCTAGGGGACATTTATGAAAATTGTTTTACACTTAAAGTAAGCCGAATATTAGGAGGGCTAAAATTGATATTTTATGAAACTTTTACAAACCCTAGTTACACGTGTAACCAGGGTGCGACTAATATTGTAATTACTAGAAACATTTAGAAACCCTAGGGGTATAAAGGTAAATAACCGCGGGTAATTATATAAATAGAGGGACTAAAATGTAATTTTTACAAAGTATAACAAACCCTAAATTTACTATATATTTATACCCGATATTTAAAACGTAAAACTTAAATAAACATAACATTCGTTACTTTTCCAAACTTATAATTTAATAATTATACACACTACGAGAACGTGGAATTTAATTAAAATGTTATACATTTTTACGAACGTTATTTATATACATTATATAAATTAAAAAGGATTAACTTATGAAAATAAACATATTAATTATATTTATTTTCCATCACTTTTAATATATATAAAACTTCCTTTTATAAATATTTAAATTATTTTATAAACAATACAAGTACAAGAATATTAATTAAACAAATTAATTATTTTAATAATATTATTTATTTTATACTTAAAATAAATACTACTATAACTTGTACAACGATGAACTAAAATACAGATATCGTAATAAAATGCTTAAAACCAGTATAAGCATGCACAGACTTGTTCTGAAACTTTTATGCATTATGTTATGCATTTACTGAGACCTTATAATTATTTAGGTCGTTGGCTGTATCGTGAGCATCATATCAGATTTGCTTGTGACTATTTGATGTACTATTGAGGTGAGTTCATGGCCCCACTTTATATATTGACAAACTTTTAAACCTTTTTAATGGGGAATAAAACATGCAACATATTTTATTTTATGGACATAAATTGAACTGTGAAACCTTTGATTACATCTGCGTATTGTAGATGAACCCGCATGACCCGTGCATCTGAAATTGTTAGAATTATTAAATTACCTGAATGTTATAAATAGATCTATTTGGGATTGACCATCCCCATCTGGGTGAGTCATGCTCACTGTGCCTAGGCCAGGACAACAGATGTTTCACATGTCAGCACTTATTATTTTTGGGTGCCTTTTTATAAGGCGAAGGGTCCTTATTTATTAAGGGCTTAACTGTCAAGTCTCAGTTTCAGGCAATATGGGAATGTAATTACTTTTTAGTATTGGTGCTTTGTGCATTACTACTACAGTGGATGTTTATTGTCCAAACTTATTTTATTAAACTTGTGAATTCACCAACTTTATGTTGACTCTCTAAGCATGTTTTCTCATGAAACTAAAGCAGGTATTAGTGTGCATGGAGTCAAGCATCATGATAGGCTACATTTATAGAGCTCATCTGGGGTTTTATAAACTGGGGAATAATTCAAACTGTTGAACAATGATTAAGACAACTTTAATAATATTTGTACTTTTATCCATGTAATAAATGTAATGATAATCTTTTTATCTGCTGCTCTATACGCTATCTGCTGTTGATCCACCTACGTGACACTCAAATATTATTTCCGCTGCATTTGACTCAATTTGGGGGTGTCACAGAATTAACTCGTTGGCATCGTTTGGCACAACGGTCATTCCTCCCTTCTTATGGACACAATGAATAGGACTCACCCAAGGGATATCAGAAATAGGGTAAATCATTCCCGCGTCAAGGTGTTTAAGGACCTCCTTTTTGATGACGTCGTGAATTTTGGGGTTAACCCTCCTTTGACATTGGATTACGGGTTTGTAGTCCTCCTCCATTAAGATTTTTGGGATCAATCCCCTTAATTTCAGATGATTTCCACGCAATTGCCCCTTTGTGATCCTTTAGAACATCGACAAGTGCGGTTTTTTCATCATTCGAAAGATTTTTCGCAATAATAACCGGCAACTTGTCGTCCTCCTCCAAAAATACATATTCAAGATGAGGAGGTAAATCTTTCAATTCGAGGATTGGTGGTTCCTCAATTGAAGATTTGGGCTCGATACTCATAACCTCCTCGGGTGTAGGAAATGGAAAATCGTTAAGAAAATCCTTGATAATCGAGAAGCCCTCATCATTGTCGAGGTCTTCGTCACAAGTACGTGGAACATCAAATTCTTCCAACGTAAAACCACTACCTTCAAATGGAGTAAAGGATGGTGTCGAATTATCAAGAATGGGATCAAGCATAGTGGGATTGCCACTATTTTCATCGTCACCAAAACCTAAAACTTCTTGTGAAAATTCCTCGCAAACAACGTCGATCATATCAACGAGGTTTATGGTCGCAACGGAATAAACATGAGAAATTGTGGAATTATGAGTTGTGTTTATAACAAGTTCCTCGTCGTTGAAACGTAAGGTGATCTTTCTAGCATGCACATCAATCAACGCTATAGGCGTATCTAAAAACGAACGACCTAAAATAAGAGGAACTTGAGGATCCGTGGGAATATCGACAAAGATAAAGTCTACCGGATAATAGAACTTTCCCACTTTCACAAAAACTTCTTTAGCCAATACACATGCGGGAATAGTGGAATGATCGGCCAATTTGATAGACATTAGTGAAGGAGTAAGATTAGGAAGATTTAGCGAATTGAAGATTGCAAGTGGCATCAAGATAATACTAGCACCAAGATCGGCCAAGGCATAGCATTCTTCCATATCTTGGGTAGCACATGGAATCAAGAATTTACCGGGATCACCGACTTTTTGAGGTATGCGGTTAAGATAAACCGATGAACAACTAGACAATTGTTGCAACTTCTCCTTGTTGTTTAACATACTCTTAAAGTTAGCGGCAAATCGAGGCATCATGACCAAAGCATCGGCAAAACTTATATTGAAATGCAAATCACGAAACATTTTCATAAAAAGCTCAAATTGATAATTGTCGCGCTCTTGACGTTTCTCCTTTCTATGTCTCGATGTGTAGTAAAAAGTGTGTAAACACTTATCCTTTTACCACTAAAATCAAGGAAAAACAAGACCTAATCATGTGTTTAGTATCATAAAAGTCGGAATTACACGTGGTTTTATGTTTTTGTGTTAAATAGGTACAAAATATCAAAAGGAAAGAAAACACGGGATTTCACGGTCAAATATTGAAGAAAAGTCCAAGAAAGAGACAAAGACAAAATCAAAGAACCAAAAGTGTGCCAAATGATCACGAAAACCCGCAAATTCGACACGACATTAAAGGAAAGAACAAGAAAGCCGAAATCGAGCTCGTTTTTAGTGGATTTAATCTCATTGGAGTAAATTGGGCCTTGTGGGTCCCAAACAAGCTTATTGGGCCTGAAAACCCAAGTTAGAAGCCATTTACTTAATAATTGGACGGATGTTTGTATTTGGGCCCAAGCTCATTTAACTTAAGAATAAACAAATGAAACGAATTAAGTTTTTTTAATTGGGCTTCAAAACCCAATAGGGTTACAACACAAATGAACGGATAAAAGTGAAAACAAGTTAACCTTTCCTTGGTCAAACCATCACACACACACACTTTCTTTTTGTTAAAAACAAAGTTACCATCTTTCTCTCCCAACACAACAAACACAGCCTTCATTTTACTATTTACCCAAAACCCTAATCACTAAATTACATCAAAGAAATTGGGTGTTTTGCCTGATACGTGTGATTCACACGTATGGGATTAATTCCCCCTTATTTCGGGAAGAACACGATGTGGTCCTCAATTGATGTGGCCAATCTCTCTCGTGTGATTAGCTTAAACAAATCACCACCACCAATCCTCCAATAATATCTAGCCACATAAGCAGGGAAGAAGCACAACAAACACACCCCTTGACACGTTGGCAATCCGTGTGCAAGGGGTGTTATCTCCACCATTCGATCAAAACATAGAAGATAGGAGAAGAAAAGAGCGGTCAAGATCACTCTCCTTGCTCACCAAGTTTCATCAAGAAGAAGTTAGGGCTTCCCTATAAAACCCCCCCATCAAATGTGTAATCATGTGTGCCATTTTTTATTTTATTTTTTTATGCAAAATAGTTTTAGGTAAATTGTAATTTCAATTTTTCAGTATTGTAATCTTTTTATTATTAATGAAAGCTTGTTTAAATTTAATCAATTCGTGTCTTATTTTTATTTAAGTTTTTATTCTTGCAATTTATTATTAAATCTTTAAACTGTTTTAGTTATAATAATCAAAATATTATTTAAGCAAAATAAATGTTGGTTAATAATTTTCCCCTACTGGGAGGTTTTATATAAGTCTGTTCGTACATGTTCGAGTGGTGTTGATGATTTCAGAGGTATGTTTGGTTGATAAGGTGGTTTCGTTCTATGTTTTAGACGGCTCAACGCCTCGTCTACTTCCCAACGGTTGTCGTCACCAGGTTTACTATCTTGTTTAATCTTCGTGTTATTTTATTTCTAAATTTGTTGTTAAGTAGATTAATGTTTTTTTTTGAATTGCTTAGTTGTTATAAATTCTGATTAGTGGTATTAAGTTTTTAGTTATATTGAATTGTTGAAATTTGAGTTTTATGTTTAATCTGCTTGTTTGAACCTGAAAGATTAAGTTGTAGTCTGCTTTATAAGTCTGCTTATAGAAGTTATTCGGTAATGGTTTAAGTCTTTTAGTTTGGTTTATAGATTTGCTGAGTTTTATTCGTTTTTAATTTTGCTGTCGTGTTTATTTTGCTGAAGTTTTTCTTTACTGATATTTTGGCTGAAGTGCTTTCATGTCCTATAGTTCAAACTGTTAGGTTATTGGGTCTGCTAGTTTACTTGATTTTTGAGTTGCTGAAATTTGAATCTGTTATGTTTTGATGATTGTTTGGATCTGATTTGCTTATTTCTTTACTTCTTTGCTGATTGTTAAGTTTAGATTTATTTATAGGACTTATTTTCTTATTTCTTTTTTTAGCTTATTTGCCTTTTCGTTTCTGTCTTGTTATTGGTTGCTTTTGGAACTCATTTAGCTTATCTGTAGTAAGCTCAGACCCATTTGGTCTGAGTGGTTTTATCTGCCAGAAATTTTTAATATTCCAAAAAAAAATTAAAAAAAATTCATCACAAAAAACGTCCACGCAGGGACTTGAACCCCTGACCTTTAGCTCAATAGCCCTACGCGTTTGCAAATTGTTCTACTTCATCTTTTGATTTTATTTACAGCCTTTTTAATTAATATAGGATATAAATTAGCTGTCAGTTTATTTAAATTAGTTTAAATATAAGTTTTGTTTAATTAATTTTAATAAAAAGATTTTATAAGTTTTCTTTTATACAGTTCTAAAAAAAATAAAGCAAAATAAATATTTTTATTGCTTTTAGAATTTTAAAATTGTTTTTATAAATTATTTTTTAATTTAATTTAGTTTCATATAAAATTAGTTTTAAATTTTATTTAAATTCAAAATAGTTTTTAAAATTAGTTTTCAATTATATTTGTTTAGTTTCAAATTAGTTTTAATAGATTTCATTTAAATTAAAAGTTTTAGTTAAAAATTAATTAGAGTAAATTAGATTTAAGTTTTATTTAAATTTAAAATAGTTTTCCAATAGTTTAATTAGTTTTGATTAAGTATTTTTAATTAAAGATTTTCCTTTTAATTAGATTAATAAGTTTTTAATTAAATAGTTTTTAGTTTTTAAAATACCAAAAAGAGTTTAATTTACCAAGAACAATTAATCTTGTGTTAAATACGATATCAATTCGAGTGAGTCAAGGAGAAAACGATAATTGATATAAAATCACTACATTAAATTGGCGCCGCTGCCGGTTCGCTCGTTACGATTGACTATTTTTCGTGAGAAGCTTTGAATTTTGGGATCCGTTCAATTTTGAACGTTACTTTTCTTGCAAAAAAATCAAAAACATAAAAAATCCAAAATTTAATAATAAAAAAAATTAAAAAAATCACAAAAGCAAACTCTTTCCTAACATTTGCACCAAAAAAAGAATTAAAAAAATCCAATAGTAATACTTTTCCTAAAGTATTACACAAAAAATATTACGTATTATTGTTATTTTTCTTATTTCGATTTCTTTCGTTTTTATTGTGAATATATATTATTCTTAAATAATACAAAAAGATTTTTCTTTTAGTATATTATATTACGTAGAACAATTAATTTACCTATTTACAAATAAGACCTTAGTTGGGATTTCATCAACTAACTATTGTATTCGAATCCCAAACAAGAAAAAAGAGTAAAATAGATAAATACTAGTAAGAAGTTTAAACTCGATTTATACAAACTATAAGGTGGGTATAAGGCGACTGATAGGTGTGTAAACACCCATCCTTTTACCACTTGTTTCTTACTAAAACAAGACCAAAACGCGTATTTAATATCATTTGTTTGGAATTATGCGTGGTTTTTGTGTTTATTGTGTTTTCAAAGTCAACCAGATGAATATGGAAGAAAACATGGGATTGCACGGGTTTTATCGAAGAAAAAGACTCAAGACGAAGTCTATTGTCCATGAGATGCAAAAGATTTGAAGTCAATGGGCCTATTTGAAGATTTATCGAAGAAAAGGACCAAAGATGGAAGATTTACATATGTCGAAGGAACTCGAGTCTAAATAAATGAAGAAATATTAAGACGAGTTTAATTAATCCCGAGACGACATCGAGAAAAACAAATGAATTAAATCGAGTCGAAAAAGAAAGAAGGAAGCACCACACATGCATTTCCCAACTCCGTATAAATACCCTCCTAATCACATTAGGAGGGGAGTTAGCTAGTTTTAGTTTTTCATTCTTCTTTCTAGTTTTAGAGAGAGAAAGTTCCCAACTTTCTCTCACTAAATTTTTCATCTTTTCTTTCTTTTTATTTTGCAAGGTTAAACTTTGTGTATTTGTGATAACTAGGTTTTTACCTAATTAAAAAATTAAAGTTCGTATTCTTGGTATCTTAACGAATTGATCTAGGTTCTCTATGTGGCTCTATTGTTCTTTGGTGAAACAAATATTTTTGGTTGTTTTTAAATAAAATGTGCAAAACAATTAAAGTAAATGATTTTAAAGTAAATCTAAGTCTAATTAAAATACAGTGCAAGTATTAAAAAAACGTGACTGAAATTAAAGGTACTAAGAATAAATGGCGCAAACTTAAATCTAACTAAGGGTATCTTAAAACGCAACTAAAAATTAAACTAAGGCAAGGCTAAAATAAGGCTAAAACAAGTAATCTTAAAGTGCAATTAAATTAAAGGCGGGAAAAATAAAGCTTTAAAATAAAAGAGAAAAATTTAAAAACAGATACTAAAATAAAACTGAAAGAAACCTTGATTCGGAAGTTCTGAGTTGATCCGGAACTTTTTGAGTTCCGAATGAACCTATCTTGATCCTGAACTCTTTGACTCGGAAGACTTCCGGATGAAGCCCCTTGGTTCGGAACTTTGGAGTTCCGAGTGAAGCCTTCTTGATTCGGAACTTTTGAGTTCCGAATAAATCTTCTTGATCCGGAACTTTTTGAGTTCCGAATGAAGTCTATTGATCTGGAACTTTTTGAGTTCCGAATGAACAATGCTGACTCGGAAGTTTTGCTGATCCGGAACTCTTTCGGATGAAGCCTGGTTGAGTCGGAACTTTCCCTTGATCCGGAAGTTTGAGACTTCCGAATGAGCAATGCTTGGGTCGGAACTTTTTGAGTTCCGAGTGAAACCTCTTGATCCGGAACTTTTGAGTTCCGAATGAAAGCCACTGGTTCGGAACTTTGAAAGTTCCGAATGAACAGCCTTTCTTATCTTGGCTCGGAAGTTTTCCTGGGAATACAGAAACACAAACAAACACCCCCGAAGAACAAGGGATCAAAGTAACAACTAATCTACCACAGATTTAACTAAAATCAAACAAACGATTTAATCAAACTAATAACAAAACATCAATTAATCATAAACAAACAATCAATATCAAGAAATCTAACAACTTTAACCACAATAATCAAAAACCCACTTGATCAAAATAAGAACATGAACATGAACATAAACTTAAAAATCAAAGATTAAGAAAGGTAGATGAGAGATTAACAAGATAAAGTAAAGATTGACAAGAATTAAATGGAAACTTACTTGAAATTAAAGGAATTTAATGTGCAAGACAAGGTAATTAAATTGACAAGTATTTAAATGTGCAAGAAAATAAATGTGGAACAGCTAATTTGTCAAGTTAGCCAACAAGAAAAATAATTAACTAGTCCTAACTATATATAGGGGAGGATTAGGAAGCTTCCTCCCCTCTTTCCTTTTCTCTTAATTACAAGCTTAAGTCCTTCCTTCTTTAATCTTCATTAATTGCATGCTTAGTCCTTTTCTTCTAATCTTCTTTGAACTTGGACTTTAATGACTTTTGGCTCGGGATTTCTTTGACTCGTCTTTAAATTCTTCAATAAATTAGACTTGAGTTCTTCGGCTTTTGATAGACTTCCGTCTTTTGAATTTTTCTTCGATAAATCTTCAGAATTGGTCTTGGACTTCCGTTCTTTTTGCACTCTTGACTTCTTGACTTCGTCTTTCATCTTTTTCTTCAATAAAAGTCCGTAAATGTCCGTGAATTCCTGTGTTTTCTCCACTTTTCACCTTTTCGTCCTAAATCACAACAAAAACACAAACCACGCATAATTCCGACATAAAAGACATAAAATACACGTTTTGGTCCGGTTATTATTGTAATTAAGTGGTAGAAAAGATGTCTGTTTTCACACATATCAAATCCCCTACACTTGACCATTGCAATGTCCTCATGCAATGTATTAGTTACAAAGCACGTTTACACTTTTCATCATAATCAATCCATAGTGCCCTTTATTAAAGAGATAGAAAATTAAAAAAAACATTCAGAATAAAGAAATCAAAAGCATATCTTGGGTTTTGAAAATGTTATGAATAATCATCATCCTCAAGTTTTCACTTTCTCCAAACCAAGCTTAAAAACGAGATCATTGTTATTATAAGTTAGTAAACTATCACGAACTCATGTGGTCCAATTACTCACTTAGACTCCCTTATTCCTAGGTGTATATCTTATATTTTATTATTGTCTTGAATGATCACGAGGATGCATTTTTGACTTATTTCGATAGTTATTAAGTCTGAAAATAAAGTGAACGATTTAATCAATAGTTAGCTAAAGGACAAAATCTTTTAAAACTGCTTCTCGGGACCTCATAAAGTTCATATCTTGGCATAACTCGCTTCGCGATTTGAGACCTTTCTCGGACCGATATTTGGCAGCGACTTCATACTTCAAATCTTGAGAGACGTTCATGAAATTATGGTCTTCTCTTCATATAGGAATTTTTTCACTTGAAATTTTGAGAGATTCATACTTGGACCACGACTTCTTCATTTTTCTCCAATCTTTATTTTGGACTTTGATATACAACGATCCACCTCCTTTTATGACTTGGATCTATTTATCCTCATACCTTGTTAGGGTCTTTTCGGATACACTTCTCCATGACTTTTGGGAGTTTTTGCTTTTCGTCGTGTGTCTCGATCCTTCATATTGATTTTCGATAAATGATTCTTCACATCACTTTGGATCTTTAGCATCAAAATATAGCCCTCATGCCTTGTTAGGGCCTTTTCGGACTCGCCAATCTTCGCGTCCCGCTTCAATAAGTTATGCCTTGGCTATGAACTCTAATCCATACCGAGCAACTTTTAAACGATATTGGGCTAGAAGCTAAGTAACTTTTCAAATCGTACAACCTTATTTATTAGCAGATAAATTTATTAGCAAGTGATGGGAGAATAGGCTCATAATTAACTCACATAAATTCACGAAAGAATACCGAACTTATAATTGGCTCTATCATCTCTCGTTCTCCACAGTTTAAAATCTCAAGGAATGAGACTCGTGGATGCTTAGCCTATTAAATCAAAGTTTTGGGTTTTCGAGTCGCCTATAGGATCTTGCAAATTCTTAGACTCTTTCAAGTTTAGAAATCGCATTTTAAAGTTCCCTTGATAAACGACTCTCTAGGATCAATTATAGGAACTTGCGAAAAGTTCTTGTTCTTAACCCGTGAGAGTTAAGACTTTCGCGTTTTATAGCTCCCTATATAAAATCCTAGCAAAACTTGACTTAAACACGTTAAGGATACTAGCTAGAGTAACTTAGATAAGTAAACTCGGGTTGAGTCAAAAGATTCACAACGTTTTGAAAATTAAAACCACTTTATTAAACATTTATTCTAGCAAAGAAAGAAAATAACTATACAAAGGTAAAAACTAATAGGCCAAAATAGATCAAAAATTTTGAAAAATGTCGAAAAATTGATTTTCCGGTTAAAATGAGGACAAATACAAGGAAAAGACCACTTAACTTCGATAGAAGTCCCCCCTACACTTAGGATAAACATTGTCCTCAATGTTTAAGCATGTGGGAGTAAACTCCCCTACACTTAGGACATTGTGCACTTTGTTTAAATCTTGCTAAGGAAAGGACAACTAAAGAGATTCCTATTTTAATATTGAGAAAATATAAAATAGTGAATCGAAAAGAGTTTAGGATAGAACCGGGAAGAAGTAGAATCACGGAATCACGGGTTGTCAAGAATCATCAAGAGTGGATCATTGAAGCTCGAATCCCTGATTAAGAAGTGAGGAGAGGAAATAGCAAACCAACGGGTCTCCCCTACACTTATGCTAAAGAAAGCGAAAAGATAGATGCATGGTTGCCTCCCAAGAAGCGCTTGATTTTTGTTAAACGAGTCGTGAGCCTGACTCGACCTTGATCATCAACGGAAGAAGCATGAAACATATCCACCAGGATCAAAGACATAGTTTTCGTCCATCAATAAGCACAAGCTTAAGGCGAACAAGACAAGCCAAATAAGAGTAGGCAAGGTTCCCTTAAGCAGCGAGGGAGCACGGTGGAAGCAAGGTTGAAGTGGTGCAAGCAGATTTCCATAAGTTCCAAAGATTTTTCCTTTTATTTCATCAGGTGGATACTGAGATGGTTGTAGAATGTCAATACCGGGGTCGAACACCTTTTCCTTTAAGGGAAAATATCACTCAGGCTCAGCAGAGTGTGAAGAAGATCCGCAAACAAGCACAACCTCGTCCTCAGAAGGGGGACAAAGAGGTGTCAAATCATATGTGCAACGGATATTGGTGTCGACCGGTTTCTTCTCCTTAGAAAGAATGTGCTTCAAATCCAAAGTAGGATCAAGACGATAATATTCAAAATCTAAAGGAGGTGCATCACTCTCATGAGGGAAGTAAGTGTTGAGAAATTCAGAGAAGTCTTCCTCAAATGAGTAATCGTCCAAAGTAGGATCGAGTGATGGCGGAGGATCTTCATCGTGAGAAGAATCGCTCGAAAGAGTATCAGCCTCATCAAAATCATCGAAAGTGGGCATCTCGGGATACTCAGAAGTACAATCATCAAAATCATCCGAGTCTGAGCTAGAATCATCATCATCATAAGCATCGAAGATCGGTGGCGAATCATAAATGGGAGAAGGTTCCAAAGTGGAGTGAGAATCATCCACATCATCTTCAAAGAGTGGATTATCGATGGAAGAATCGAATATAGGATTGTCATAGACGGTAAAGTCATCGAGCACATTAATCATATTCACTGATTCTCGTCCATAGTATTTGCCTGTAAGCTTCCCCATTTTAAAAATTTGTGAATCATTCCCGACTCTTAAGATTAACTCACCTTCGGCAACATCCACTAAAGCACGTCCGGTTCTCAAGAATGGCCGACCAAGTATTAAAGGAATACGAGGGTCCATTTCATAATCAACTACGACAAAATCGACCGGGAAAGTAAATGCGCCAACTTTGATGAACACATCTTCGACTATACCAACGGGGTAAGCGAGAGTGCGATTTGCAAGTTCAAGAGTCATCTTTGTTGGAGTGAGGTCGGGAAATGATAGTGTTTTCCAAACACTCAAAGGCATAAGATTAATACTAGCCCCGAGATCAGCAAGGGCAGTGAATTCTTCAGTTTTGTTGAACACGCAAGGCAACACAAAATGACCGGGATCTCCAAGCTTTTCTGGAAGTTCTTTAAGAATAACTGCAGAGCAGTTTTCATTTAAGCGTGTGTTGGTGAGCTCAATCAGCTTCTCCTTCTTGCTAAGAAATTCCTTGAATGCTTTGACAAATTTCGGCATGTGGACAAGTGCTTCAACAAGGATAATGTTGATGTTCATTTGAGATAGCATCTTCACATATTTCGATACTTGACAGTCATTCTTGGTTAGCTCGTTGGTCTTGCCTAAGCGAGAAGGGTACGGGATGTTGGGTTTATAGGTGGAAGGTGAAGGTGTAGTCGGTAAAGGTTGAGATGTTGAAGGGTCCTTCCGAGATACATCGTCATGACGAGGCAGAGACGGTAATGATGCACTAATACTAGGTGTAGGAGGAGTAGGGATACATGGTGGTGGAGGAGGTGTAGATGATGGTGGTGGGATTGGTGGTCCTACGATGGTGACTCCACTACGAGTAGTAATAGCACTTACATTGGCTCGCGGATTAGTGACGGTGTTTTAAGGTAGAGAACTTGAAGTAGAAGGTTGAGCTGTGGGCAAGAAACTAGCCAACAGATTCTTTAATTCAGTCGTTTGAGTGCTGAAGGAGGATTGAATATTATCACGAACCTCGGACCCTATCTCATTTCCTTGCTTCGTGATATCTCCTCTAAGATTGATAATTTGGCTTTACAAATTCTTGATTTGCTCACCTTGGGTTCTCATTGTGGCTTCAACATCGGGATTAATGGGTGGGGTTTGTTGGGCGGGTGGGTTATAAGGATTAGAAGCTCTTGGTGGGATTTGGTTGCTTCTAGTGTAGTTATTGGCGGGGTTTGGTTTTGAGGAGAAAAACCGGGTGAAAGGTAGTTGTTAGATCGGTAACTCAGCAGATTTCTATCCCCTTGTTGTCTAGCTTGGTAATTTTCCGGTGAATAATTACCATAAGCTGCATACACATTTTCCGGATTTCCTTGTGTAGAAGGACAATCGGTGTATGAGTGAGGACCGCCGCATGTTTCACAAGGATTAGCAACCGCTTTAACTTGTTGTTGTTGTTGGTTTGAAGCGAGAAGCGTAATACTTTTGCTCATTTTAGTCATCATGCGGGTGAGTTTGGTCATCTCAGGGTTTGCTGAGGTAGAGAAAACATTGACTCTCGGGTTGTTCCTTGAAGAAGCAGAGGAATCCCAGTTTTTGTGGTGAGTAGTCATGTTCTCAATTAGCTCTCTACACTCCTCGGGTCTCCTTTTCATGAATGTGCCATCGGCGGCTGCATTAATCGTATCACGATCTCGAAAAGTCAAACCGTTGTAGAAAGTATCGATTAAGGTCACAGGGAGCATGTTGTGGTTTGGACATCTATCGATCAAGACATTATATCTCTCCCAAGCATCAAAAAGAGATTCATCAGGGTCTTGCATGAAACCGCTGATTTGATTGCGAAGGCTTGTGACCATGGATGGTGGAAAGTAGCGCGACAAAAAGCGTTGAGTCATGTCATCCCAAGTGTGAATAGAATTCTTCGGGAGACGATCAAACCATTTCTCGGCATGATGTAATAAGGTATGTGGAAAGAGTTGTAGGCGAAGTTCATCCATTGTGGCACCAGCCAACTTCATGCTTTGGGTAATTGTAATGAACTTGTCGAGGTGTTTGTTGGCATCATCATCAGGCAATCCACGGAATGGGTTTGTTTGTACTTGCTGAATCATATGGTGCTTCAACGAAAACTCAGGAGCGTTGATTTGCATCGGCGCAATCGGTCCTCCTCGTCCAAACATGGTTGGTTGACAAAGTTCCTCCATTGTCCGAAGATCGGGCTGTGGAAGAACATTGTTGTTATTATTAGGGTGCGGTGGATTATTGTTGTTTACACCTGACATAGCTAAATCTTCTTGAGGCTCGGGCTCTTGATAATTAGAAGATCTAGTACGCATGCACCTACAAAGACAAAAGAAAAAGAAACCAAACACAAAAACAATATATATATACAATAAAGGTAAAATCTTTTTGGATTTTTGAAATTTTTAATTTTTATGTATTTTTATCAATTTTTAATTTTTTATGATTTTTTTTTGAATTTTTTATGCAAGAAAAATAACGCTCACAAGTGAACGGATCCCAAAAAGCAACGCGTCTCTCACAGAAAACCGTTAATCTTTACGAAAAGAGCCGGCAGCGGCGCCATTTGATAACTAGGTTTTTACCTAATTAAAAAATTAAAGTTCGTATTCTCGGTATCTTAACGAATTGATCTAGGTTCTCTATGTGACTCTATTGTTCTTTGGTGAAACAAATATTTTTGGTAGTTTTAAATAAAATATGCAAAACAATTAAAGTAAATGATTTTAATGTAAATCTAAGTCTAATTAAAATAAAGTGCAAGTATTAAAAAAACGTGACTGAAATTAAAGGTACTAAGAATAAATGACGTAAACTTAAATCTAACTAAGGGAATCTTAAAACGCAACTAAAACTTAAACTAAGGCAAGGCTAAAATAAGGCTAAAACAAGTAATCTTAAAGTGCAATTAAATAAAAGGCGGGAAAAATAAAGCTTTAAAATAAAAGAGAAAAATTTAAAAACAGATACTAAAATAAAACTGAAAGAAACCTTGATTCGGAAGTTCTGAGTTGATCCGGAACTTTTTGAGTTCCGAATGAACCTATCTTGATCCTGAACTCTTTGACTCGGAAGACTTCCGGATGAAGCCCCTTGGTTCGGAACTTTGGAGTTCCGAGTGAAGCCTTCTTGATTCGGAACTTTTGAGTTCCGAATAAATCTTCTTGATCCGGAACTTTTTGAGTTCCGAATGAAGTCTATTGATCCGGAACTTTTTGAGTTCCGAATGAACAATGCTGACTCGGAAGTTTTGCTGATCCGGAACTCTTCCGGATGAAGCCTGGTTGAGTCGGAACTTTCCCTTGATCCGGAAGTTTGAGACTTCCGAATGAGCAATGCTTGGGTCGGAACTTTTTGAGTTCCGAGTGAAACCTCTTGATCCGGAACTTTTGAGTTCCGAATGAAAGCCACTGGTTCGGAACTTTGAAAGTTCCGAATGAACAGCCTTTCTTGTCTTGGCTCGGAAGTTTTCCTGGGAATACAGAAACACAAACAAACACCCCCGAAGAACAAGGGATCAAAGTAACAACTAATCTACCACAGATTTAACTAAAATCAAACAAACGATTTTATCAAACTAATAACAAAACATCAATTAATCATAAACAAACAATCAATATCAAGAAATCTAACAACTTTAACCACAATAATCAAAAACCCACTTGATCAAAATAAGAACATGAACATGAACATAAACTTAAAAATCAAAGATTAAGAAAGGTAGATGAGAGATTAACAAGATAAAGTAAAGATTGACAAGAATTAAATGGAAATTACTTGAAATTAAAGGAATTTAATGTGCAAGACAAGGTAATTAAATTGACAAGTATTTAAATGTGCAATAAAATAAATGTGGAAGAGCTAATTTGTCAAGTTAGCCAACAAGAAAAATAATTAACTAGTCCTAACTATATATAGGGGAGGATTAGGAAGCTTCCTCCCCTCTTTCCTTTTCTCTTAATTACAAGCTTAAGTCCTTCCTTCTTTAATCTTCATTAATTGCATGCTTAGTCCTTTTCTTCTAATCTTCTTTGAACTTGGACTTTAATGACTTTTGGCTCGGGATTTCTTTGACTCGTCTTTAAATTCTACAATAAATTAGACTTGAGTTCTTCTGCTTTTGATAGACTTCCGTCTTTTGACTTTTTCTTCGATAAATCTTCAGAATTGGTCTTAGACTTCCGTTCTTTTTGCACTCTTGACTTCTTGACTTCGTCTTTCATCTTTTTCTTCAATAAAAGTCCGTAAATGTCCGTGAATTCCCGTGTTTTCTCCACTTTTCACCTTTTCGTCCTAAATCACAACAAAAACACAAACCACGCATAATTCCGACATAAAAGACATAAAATACACGTTTTGGTCCGGTTATTATTGTAATTAAGTGGTAGAAAAGATGTGTGTTTTCACACATATCAATTTGAATTTCCATTAATCAAGTTAAAGTTTAAGCTTTGTGTTCTTAAATCTCCTTCTACATTTCTTGATCTTGCTTAATTTTTGATCCGAACCCTTAATCTTGATCCGAATCCTTCATGATCCGTGATTAAAGTTGAGGTTGTATGATAAGAAAGTTCCTTTCTTGTTCTTACAAAATCTCGTACACGTTTAAGCCATAAGCTCTCTACGCTTGTTGGCATATTTCAAGTTCTAGCTTATTGATTTTCGGATTTATTAAAAGTTTTAGTCAATTTAAAGTTCCTTTCATAAAGTGTTTGATTTTATGTTTTGAAAAGTTGTCAAAAATAAGCTTTTTAGGTTGTTTAACATTCGGATAAGATAGCTTATTATACATGCTTATTGAGTTTTAAGTTGTCCACCAAATTCGGATAAGTATTGCTTCCATCGCAATCTTGGGGATTCTACACATTCCGACGGATCACTTGTTTTGATCGCAATAACCCACTAGGTTTTTACTTTGCGATCGGTTGACATTTTCCCCTTATTCTGATCTGGATTGTGATCGCTTATTGCGATCGCATATTCCGACGGGATTTAAGGTTACCTTAAGTCGAAACGCTGCCAAAATTTTGTTTACTATATTCCGATACAACAACATTGCGACAGAGGTGTTTGGAATGGATTATTCCGATCTGATACATTCCGATCTAGGACATTCCGATTGTGATCATTGCGATAGACCATATTCCGACAGGGTTGTATTTGACATTCCGATGGGTATTCAGCTTAATATTACGATGGTCCTACACATGGATTATTCCGATGGTTTGTTTTAGTTATATTCCGATGCTTATGACTTTGGTGCATTCCGATAGAAATGATTTGCAATATTCCGATAGAACATGTTTTTAAGTTTTGAAGTTTTACATAAAGTTCTTTCTAAATAGCTTTTAGTTTAATATTTAAAACGCTTTAATTTCTCTCAACGAATTTTCATTACTTGCATTTAGTTTACAAAGTTGAAAACCAAAACCAACCCCTTTTTAGTAACCAAGAAAAACTATTCCACCTTGAGTTGTGATCAATTCGAGAAGATATATCGAGAGATTAATCTGAACCCCATACAAAAACTCTGTATCAAATGCATTTGATAACTTGTTTTGTTATGGGTTCAATTTTATATTCTTGGAATCTTCTCGAATTGATCACAACTCAAGTGGAATAGTTGTTCTTGGTTACTAAAAAGGGGTTGGTTTTGGTTTTCAACTTTGTAAACTAAATGCAAGTAATGAAAATTCGTTGAGCGGAATTAAAGCGTTTTAAATATTAAACTAAAAGCTATTTAGAAATAACTTTATGTAAAACTTAAAAACTTAAAAACATGTTCTATCGGAATATTGCAAATCATTTCTATCGTAATGCACCAAAGTCATAAGCATCGGAATATAACTAAAACAAACCATCGGAATAATCCATGTGTAGGACCATCGGAATATTAAGCTGAATACCCATCGGAATGTCAAATACAACCCTGTCGGAATATGGTCTATCGCAATGATCACAATCGGAATGTCCTAGATCGAAATGTATCAGATCGGAATAATCCAATCCAAACACCTCTGTCGCAATGTTGTTCTATCGGAATATAGTAAACAAAATTTTGGCAGCGTTTCGACTTAAGGTAACCTTAAATCTCGTCGGAATATGCGATCGCAATAAGCGATCACAATCTAGATCGGAATAAGGGGAAAATGTCAACCGATCGCAAAGTAAAACCACAATGGTTATTGCGATACAAATGAACATCCGTCGGAATATGTAGAATCCCTTGTATTGCGATGGAATCCAATATTAAACCGAAATTTGGGGGCAAGCTAGAAACTCAATAAGCTGTTACAATAAGCTATTTTAACCGATCTTAAACAACTCAAAAAGCTAGAATTCGACAACTTTTAAAACATAAACATCATAGACTTCGTAAATGAAGCTTTTTTTTAAATAAATTAAATCTTTTAAGGAATCCGAAAATCAATAAGCTAAAAACAAGAAATTAGCCAATAAGCATAAAGAGCTTATAGCTTAAACGTGAGTGAGCTTATGTAGGAATAAAAGAAATGAACTTTCTAAACACGCAACATCAAATTCAATCACGAATCATGAAGGATTCGGATCAAGTTTAAGGGTTCGGATTAAAAATTAAGCAAGATCAAGAAATGTAGAAGGAGATTTAAGAACATAAAGCTTAAACTTTTACTTGATTAATGGAAATTCAAATTCACAAAGCTTAAACTTGCAAAATTAAAAGAAAGAAAAGATGAAAAATTTAGTGAGAGAAAGTTGGGAACTTTCTCTCTCTAAAACTAGAAAGAAGAATAAAAAAAAAAAACTAGCTAACCCCCTAAATTGTAAGGAGAAGGCCTATTTATAGGCGTTGCTTGTGGGCTTGTAAATGGGCTTCTCTTCTTCTTTCTTCTTTAGTCTTTACGTTTCTCTAAATAAACGTTTCCGAATTCGGATTTTAAGAAGTGTCGGTGAATAATTCCAACTCGTCTTATAATCTTTTGTTTAATAGACTCGAGTTCTTCGACATATATGAATCTTCCATCTTTGGCCATTTTCTTCGATAAATCTTCAAATAGGCACAATGACTTCAAATCTTTTGCATCTCTTGGACAATAGACTTCGTCTTGAGTCTTTTTCTTCGATAAAACCCGTGCAATCCCATGTTTTCTTCAATATCTATCCGGTAAGCTCTGAAAAAACACAACAAGCACACAAACCACGCATAATTCCAAACAAATGATATTAAATACGCGTTTTGGTCTTGTTTTAGCAAGAAATAAGTGGTAAAAGGATGGGGGTTTTCACACCTATCAAATCTCCTACACTTAACCATTGCCATGCCCTCATGCAATGCTTAGTGATAAAGCAATTTTACACTTTTCTCATAATCAATCAACCTTGGCCTTATTAACATACTACTGATACATAGGTTTTGTATGGGTTCTAATTCTCTCACAGTCCTCTCGAATTGATCTCAGCCTTAAGTGGAATGATTGTTCTTGGTTATCAAATAAAAGGGTTTGGTTTTCTAATATACTAAATGTTAAAACGTACTTAGAATTAAAACTTAAATAAAAGACAATTACTTTAATGACAATTAATAAAAACGTGAATTAAAATTGAAATTAAGATTAAAATTAAAATTGAAATCAAAGTTAAAATTACAATTAAAATATAAACTGTGAAATAAACGTAAGGAAACAGTAAAACAGTAAAACAGTAACACTAAAAGAAAATTGATTTGGAACTTTTTACTCCTTGATTCGGAACTTTACTCATGCGGAACTTTTACTCGGAACATAGGTTCATTCGGAACTTTGTTCATCCGGAAGATTTTGATTCATTCGGAACTTTGTGATTCGTTCGGAAGTTTTACTCATTCGGAAGTTTGGACTGATTCGGAAGTTTTTGGTTCATCCGGAAGTTTAACTCATTCGGAACTTCTTGAAACAAAACTCATTCGGAACTTACTGTTCATCCGGAACTTACTGTTCATTCGGAAGATTGTAACTCATCCGGAACTTTGTGGTTCGTTCGGAAGTTTTACTCATTCGGAACTTTTAAGAAACAAAACTCATTCGGAACTTTTCAGTTCACTCGGAACTTTTGGAAAACAGCTTTATTCGGAACTTCAAGTGTTCATCCGGAACTTACTGTTCATCCGGAACTTTCAGAAACCCAGATACAGTAATATACCCGAAGAAAAAGGAAAACTAATTTTAAACCAAAAATCACCAAATTTTTTACCAAATCTTAAATAAAACTAAACACAAAGCATCTATTAACCATAAGCTACAAATCCCATCAACAAAAACATAAATTCCAACAACTTTTGAAGATCAAATCAAGAAAATAAAAACTTAAGAACTTGAGGATAAAGATGATGATGAACAAGATGAAATGGAAAGATTAAACAAGACTTTGTATTAAATGATTAATGTTTTAACAAGATAAAACAAGGATTAAAATAACAAGATTGGAAAAACAAAGATAAAAATCACCAATCACCCTAGTGGTGATGGTAATGATACGAACAAGAAGGAAAAAAGGTGGGGGAGAAGAAAACTAAAAACTAACTGCCTAAAATGTGTGAGGGGTGAGCTTTATATAGGCTTGTCCTTTGGTTGGTGAGTGGGCTTTCTCCCGTTCTTCTTGTCTTTTCGTCTTTTCAGAAAAGTTTCCGTTTTCGATTCTGATTCGGGATTTGTCGTCGATTAAATTTAACTCGTCTTTTAATTTCTTCGTTTAATAGACTTGAGTTTCTTCGACTTGTGTAAATCTTCCATCTTTGGTCCTTTTCTTCGATAAATCTTCGAATAGGCCCAATGACTTCAAATCTTTTTCATCTCTTGGACAATAGACTTTATCTTGAGTCCTTTTCTTTAGTAAAACCCGTGCAATCCCATGTTTTCTTTAATATTCATCCGGTTGGCTCTGAAAACACAATAAACACAAAAACCACGCATAATTCCAAACAAATGATATTAAATACGTGTTTTGGTCTCGTTTTAGCCCGAATTAAGTGGTAAAAGGATGGGTGTTTACACACCTATCAAATCCCCTACACTTAACCATTGCCATGCCCTCATGCAATGCTTAGTGATAAAGCAAGTTTACACTTTTCTCATAATTAATCAACCTTGGCCTTATTAAAATACTACTAAACAAAAATTGAAGTGCTAAAAGAAATTAAAACTTAAAAGGATAGAAAACCATTTTCACTTGAAAATAGCTACATGGAAATAACTTGCAAAGAGATCAATGACTTACATTAGGGCTTTTGTGCTGCGAAGATTTATCACCCTCAAGTTTCACGTTCCCCAAACTAAGCTTAAAAACGAGATCATTGTTATTATAAGTTAGCAATTCAAACACTTACACACATGGCTTAATTAAATGCTTAAACCCCCTTATTCCTAGGTGTATCTCTTATATTTTATTTTTGTCTTAGAATGATCATGAAGATGCATTTTTGGACTTATTTTGATAGTTTATTTAGGCTGAAAGCAAAGTAGGACGATTTGATCAATAGTTAGCTAAAGGACAAAATCTCTTAAAACTGCTTCTCGGGATATCAAAAAGTTCATATCTTGGCATAACTTGGTTCACGATTTGAGACCTTTCTCGGGCCGATATTTGGCATGTACTTCATACTTCATATCTTCGAGAGACGTTCTTGAGATAATGGTCTTCTCATCATAATAGAGTTTCTTCACTTGGAGACTTTTGAGGGGTACTCCAACTTTGTTGACCACGACTTCATGATTATTTCTTCAATCTCTAATTGGGATTTTGAGATACAACGATCCGCCTCCTTTTCGGACTTGGATCTATTTATCCTCATACCTTGTTAGGGTGTTTTCGGATAGACTTCTCCATGATCTTTATGGGAGTTGATTGCTTTTCGTCGTGAGTCTTGATCCTTCATATTGATTTTAGGAATAATGCTTTTCACATCA
The DNA here is from genome assembly GCA_025667525.1 of Glebionis coronaria. Classification (NCBI taxonomy): domain Eukaryota; kingdom Viridiplantae; phylum Streptophyta; class Magnoliopsida; order Asterales; family Asteraceae; genus Glebionis; species Glebionis coronaria. Next base: position 319,515,254 of record CM046877.1, on the reverse strand, counting down.
CTTTGGATCTTCAGCAATAAAATTGAATCCTCATGCCTTGTTAGGGCCTTTTCGGACTCGCCAATCTTCGCGCCCCGCTTCATAAGTTATGCCTTGGCTATGAACTCTTATCATTACCGAGCAACTTTTAAACGATCTTGGGCTAGAAGCTAAGTAACTTTTCAAATCGTACGACCTTACTTATTGCAGATAAATTATTAGCAAGTGATGGGAGAATAGGCAGATAATTACACCAAGTGAGCTTGTGCAAGAATACCGACTTATAATTGACTCTATCATTTCTCGTCCTCCACAATTTAAAATCTCAAGTAATGAGACTCGTGGATACTTAGCCTAGTAAACCAATTAAGGTCTACATGGTTAAGGATACTAGCTAGAATAAACTTGGATAAGTCTATTCGGGTTGAGTCAAAATAAATGCAACGGGCCTAATATGTCAAAGATTTCTAAACTAGCTACACCACTTTATTAATATTTTTGACTTTATTGCGGGATATATACATATGAAAGCAACGATAAAAATTTAAAAATTACGACTAATTGGCCAAAGTTAATAAAAAAATTTGAAAAATGTTGAAAAATAGGATTTTCCGGTTAAATGAAGGCATTTTCATGGAAAAGTCCACTTAAAACTTCGATAGAAGTCCCTCCTACACTTAAGATAAACATTGTCCTCAATGTTTAAGCATGTGGGAAAAGTTTCCCCTACACTTATGACATTGTGCACGTTGGTTAACTCAAGTTAAGGATGGGACGACTAAAGTGATCAATTTCAAATGTGAGTATGAAGAAAATTGAATCACGATAGTTGAGAGATAGAACCGGATTTCGGATAACACGGGAGCACGGTTCTTCAAAGTTTCCAAGAGTGCACTTATCCCTGTAATCACATCACCTCACAAAAACAAAGACTCTATAGAGGCTCCCTTACACTTAGGGGGTTAAAACATAAAGGATAGATACTCGGGCTGCCTCCCGAGGAGCGCTTGTTTTTGATAACCGAGTCACGAGCCTGACTCGGCCCAAAATTAGTTCATGGGGAACGTGGTGAGGGTTGGAATCACCTCCTGAGAGGTGTCCTCACCAAAGTACAACTTCACTCGTTGGCCATTCACCTTAAAATTTGGTCCATCAGGTTGAGCGAGCTCGAGAGTACCATATGGAAAAATTTGGGCAATGGTGAATGGGCCGGACCAACGGGATTTGAGCTTTCCCGAGAATATTTTCAACCGAGAGTTAAAAAGTAAGACTTTGTCTCCAACATGGAACTCTCGGTTCTTAATCTTAGAGTCGTGAATGAGCTTAGTCCTTTCCTTATAGATTAAAGAATTTTCATAAGCCTCATTACGGAGTTCATTGAGCTCATTGAGTTGGATCTTGCGTAGGTCACCGGCTTTGTTAATATCAAAATTGGTCCACTTCAAGGCCCAGTAAGCCTTGTGCTCCAACTCAATGGGGAGGTGGCACGCTTTCCCGTACACAAGACGATAAGGCGTACAGCCGATCGGGGTCTTGTAAGCAGTACGGAAAGCCCACAAAGCATCATCAAGTTTATCAGCCCATGAGGCACGATGCTCTCCCACGGTCCTTTCAAGAATTCGCTTCAGTCCTCGGTTGGATATTTCAGCCTGGCCATTAGTTTGTGGGTGGTAGGCTGTGGAAAGACGATGATTTACACCGTACTTAGCCATGACTCTAGCAAATTGGTCATTGCAGAAATGAGTCCCCCGATCACTAATAATGGCACGAGGCACACCGAATCTAGCGAAAAGAGCTTTCAAAAAGTTACAAACCACCCTTGCGTCATTAGTAGGTAAAGCTTTGGCTTCAACCCACTTTGAAACGTAGTCAACGGCTACAAGGATGTATTTGTTTCCTTTAGAGGAAGGGAATGGCCCCATAAAGTCGATACCCCAAACATCAAAGATTTCACACTCTTGAATGAAATTCTGAGGCATCTCGTCTTTATGTGTGATCGTGCCTTGTTTCTGTCACATATCACATCGTTTAACCATATCGTGAGCGTCACGATATATAGAGGGCCAATAAAATCCCGAATCAAACACTTTTTTAGCGGTGTAGTTGGGACCAAAGTGACCACCGGTGGGTCCTTTGTGGCAAGCATCAAGGATTTCTGACGCTGCCGGTCCGTCAACACATCGGCAGATAATCAGGTCGGCACATTCTTTGAATAGGTAAGGGTCGTCCCAAAAGTAAGTCTTGATGTCGGTGAAGAACTTCTTCTTTTGTTGGGACGTCAACCCTTCCTTGAGAATTACACCCGCCAAGTAGTTTGCGAAGTCCGCAAACCACGGGGTTTCATTCGGCTTTGAGTTTATAGACATTAAGGTCTCCAAGGGAAAAGAATCATTGATTTCTTTGTTCGGATGATCCCCTTGGTAAGGATCCTCAAGTCTGCTAAGATGGTCCGCGGCTAGGTTTTCTGCTCCTTTTTTATCGCGAATTTCGATTTTAAATTCCTGGAGCAGCAAAACCCAGCGAAGAAGTCTTGGTTTGGAATCTTGCTTTGTCAACAAGTACTTCAGCGCGGAATGATCGGTGTAAACGATTGTTGTGGAAAGGACCAGATAGGGGCGGAATTTTTCAAAAGCATAGACAACAGCTAGAAGCTCTTTTTCAGTTGTCGTATAATGCAATTGTGCCCCCGTCATTGTCTTGCTAGCGTAATGGATTGGTTGGAAGTGTTTGTTCACTCTTTGTCCAAGAACCGCTCCAATAGCAAAATCACTAGCATTGCACATCAACTCAAAGGGCAGCTCCCAATTAGGGGTAACCAAGACGGGTGCCTTAGTTAGCTTATCCTTAAGCGAGTTGAAGGCTTCAAGACACTCTTTGGAGAAGATAAAAGGAGTATCTTTTTCCAATAGGTGGGTCATCGGGCGAGCGATTTGAGAAAAATCTTTGATGAATCGACGGTAGAAGCCCGCATGACCCAGGAAACTTCTCACACCCTTCACGGTTGAAGGTGGAGGCAACTTTGCGATAACATCGACTTTAGCACGGTCTACTTCAAGACCGGCTTTCGAGATCTTATGTCCAAGCACGATGCCTTCTTTTACCATAAAATGGCATTTTTCCCAATTTAGAACTAGGCGAGTGTCTTTGCACCGCTTGAGCATACGTTCCAAATTGGCAAGGCAAGAAGAGAAAGAATCCCCGAAGACCGAGAAATCATCCATGAAGACTTCCATAGTTTGTTCAACCATGTCATGGAAGATAGCTAACATGCACCTTTGAAAAGTCCCGGGCGCATTACATAAGCCAAAAGGCATTCTTTTGTAAGCAAATGTGCCATAGGGACAAGTGAATGTAGTTTTTTCTTGATCTTGGGGATCGATGGGTATTTGGAAATAACCCGAGAAACCATCAAGAAAGCAGTAATATTCATTACCCGCTAAACGTTCAAGCATTTGGTCCATAAAAGGTAGAGGGAAATGATCCTTTCTCGTGGCGTCATTGAGTTTGCGGTAGTCTATACAAACTCTCCACCCAGTAACGAGACGAGTGGAAATCAACTCGTTGTGTTCATTGGGAACAACGGTTATTCCGCCCTTCTTGGGCACACAATGGATTGGACTAACCCATGGTGAATCCGAAATAGGGTAAATCATACCCGCATCAAGAAGTTTGATAACCTCTGTTTTGATGACTTCATGGATTTTTGGATTCACCCTTCGTTGGCTTTGAATTGTGGGCTTAAAGTCGTCCTCCATGAGAATTTTGTATGTGCAGAAGTGAGGATCAATTCCACGAATATCCGAAATCTTCCAAGCAATAGCCTTCTTATGATCTTTCAACACGGCGACAAGTCGGGCTTTCTCTTCATCCTTCAAATCCTTAGCAATGATGACTGGCGACTTCTTCTCTTCTTCAAGGAATACATACTCGAGATGGGGCGGCAACTCCTTAAGTTCTAAATCCGGAGGATTTTCGACGGGAAGCGTATTCGAAGTCGGAGTATCGATAGCAATGACCGTGGGAGATGGAGGCGAAGGATTGTCTTCGGTGAGAAGATTGTAAAAGAAATTCATGTCTTCATCCCCATTGATAGGAGAATCATTAGTTGCTAAATTCACATCTCCCATGGTGTCTTCAAGATTGTTCCAAAATAAATCACTATCTCCAAATAGAGACAACGATGAATCAATAGAGGACACGGTCTCAACATTGGGAAGAGAGGTAGGAATACTTTTGCAAGCATCATTAAAGTGTTCTTCACAAGCCTCATCAAGAACGTCAATACAATTAACGCTCTCATATGAATAAGCCTGTTTAGACAAATTTCCCATGTTGAAGACTACTTTATCGTCACCCACTCTCATGATAAGCTCACCGGCTTCAACATCAATGAGAGTGCGACCGGTCCTCAAGAATGGACGACCAACAATTAGTGGCACACGAGGGTCCATCTCGTAGTCGACGACAACAAAATCAACAGGGAAGGTGAATTTGTCGACTCCTACAATGACGTCTTCGGCTATCCCCACTGGATAAGCAACCGTACGGTTAGCTAATTCAAAAGTCATTTTGGTGGGGACTAGCTCTGGGAGAGATAATTGCTTCCAAACACTTAGAGGCATGAGATTAATACTGGCACCTAGATCGGCTAGGGCCATGCAATTCTCTAATCACGGGAAATTGCAAGGGATAAGAAAACGACCCGGATCACCAAGCTTGGTTGGCAATTTCCTTAAGAGCATTGCAGAGCAATTCTCATTAAGTTGGGTGTTGGCAATATCGAGGAGCTTTTCCTTATCGCTCAGAAGATCTTTAAACATTTTTGCGTATTTGGGCATGTGAGCGAGAGCCTCAGCAAAGGAGATATTGAAATTCAATTGTTTGAACATTTTAAGGAAGTTCGAAACCTGAATATCGTCCTTGCTTTTGAGCTTCTCTTTCCTCAACCTATATGGATAAGGTATATTGGATGAAGAAGAAGGCTTTAGGGGAATAGGATCACTCACAACCACGGGTGGAGGAGGGGTAGAAGGAAGAGGTGGAGAAATTGGGGAAGGAGAAGGAGGAGGAATAGGAGTAGGTGACTCGTTCTCCTTAGTTACAATCACCGGTGGAGGTATAGGAAGCTCGGGTTCCTTGGTACCTTTGCCACTTCGAGTGGTGATTGCTTTCATCTCCCCTCTTGGATTCGCAACGGTGTTACTCGGAAGAGTACCCGAAGAAGAGGGTTGATTACCTTGGAAGAAACCAGCCATCATGTTCCTCAGATCATTAGTTTGGCTATCCAACGTGTTTCTCATGTCGGCTCTCAAATCGTTTCCTTGTTTGACCAAGTCTGCCTTCAAGTTTCGCACTTCCTGTTGGAGATTTTCCACAATCACATCATTGGTCCTCAGGTAGGTTGCAACCTCTTGGTGTAATGCAGTGGTGGTTTGGTTGGGAGGAGCATTGTATGCGGGTGGTTGATAACCAGGTTGTTGGTAAACTTGGTTGTTACGTTGAGGTGGTTGTTGCTGCTTGTGAGGAGGTATGTATGGTTGTCGAGGTTGTTGTTGTTGTTGAGGAGGGCGATTAAGGTTTTGTTGTTGGTTTGGGTTGGTAGGAGGAAAGCCAGGTGGGGAAAGATAATTGTTGGAGCGGTAGCTAAGCAAGTTACGGTCACCTTGAGGTCTAGCTTGATAAGCAGGTTGAGGGTAGGTGCCATATGCCGCATTCACATTCTCAGCAGGGTAGTCTTGGGTGGCGGTACAAGTGGTGTAAGAGTGAGGACCACCGCATATCTCACAAGGTTGGCTGACAGCGTTAACTTGAGCGTGTTTAGCGTTGTTGCTGTTGTTGTTGCTGACGGTGTGGGTGACAAGCGATTCAAGAAGCGTAGTGATTTTGTCCAATCGCTTGTCGCTGTCACTAGTGCTAGCACTAGCGACATTGGTCCGAACACTCTTGGTTTGCACACGAGATTTATTCTCAATGATGTCCCAAGCAGCATTGGAAGTCTTAGCCAATAGATTACCCCCCCGAGGCACTGTTCAGTGAATCTTGGTCACTCATGCTTAAACCATTGTAAAAAGTATTAATTTGATGTACTTTGGTAAAACCATGTTGTGGGCATTTTCTTAAAAGATCTTTAAAACGATCCCAAGATTCACTGAACGACTCATCGTACTTTTGTTCAAAATTGGTGATTTCATTCCGCAATGCGGTAGTACGAGAGGGTGGAAAAAAGTAATTGATAAACTTTGTTTCCAAATCCGTCCACGAGAGAATACTCTGTGGCGGTTCCTTTGCAAGCCAATGCCGGGCTTGTCCCTCTAAAGAAAAGGGAAAAAGTTGTAACCTTATAACCTCTTGTGGAACACCATTGAATTTGACCGTGTTAGTGAGTTGCAAGAATCTCTTGATGTGGTCATGTGGGTCATCAATGGTACGTCCCAAGAATGGTTGAGCGGAGACCATCTGGATAAAGCCTGATTTGAGCTCAAAGTTGTTGGCGGCAATTGGAGGTATGACAATTGGATCAGTGTTGCCATCGACATGAGCTTGCAGCAGTTCAATCATCGGCCGATTATCCGGAAGGGGCTCATTGTTGTTGTTATTGTTCATGTTGTTGAAAGGCGGGTTGTTGTTGTTATTATTGTTTGGAGGTGGTACACCGGCCATGTCTAAGTGATCGAGAGGCTCGGGCTCTTGATATGACGTGGATCGAGTGCGCATACACCTGCAAAAGAACGAACAAAGAAAAGCAAAGCAAAAATATTTTTGGTTTTTATGTTTTTTTTTAATTTTTTTTGTGTTTTTGAAAATTTTATATTTTTTTAGGATTTTTTGAAAATTTTTATGAAAAATTAACGTTCACGGGGAACGGATCCCAAAATCCAAGTTCTCACAAAAAACTTTTGATCTTAACGAGAAGAGCCGGCAGCGGCGCCATTTGATACATAGGTTTTGTATGGGTTCTAATTCTCTCACAGTCCTCTCGAATTGATCTCAGCCTTAAGTGGAATGATTGTTCTTGGTTATCAAATAAAAGGGTTTGGTTTTCTAATATACTAAATGTTAAAACGTACTTAGAATTAAAACTTAAATCAAAGACAATTACTTTAATGACAATTAATAAAAACGTGAATTAAAATTGAAATTAAGATTAAAATTAAAATTGAAATCAAAGTTAAAATTACAATTAAAATATAAATTGTGAAATAAACGTAAGGAAACAGTAAAACAGTAAAACAGTAACACTAAAAGAAAATTGATTCGGAACTTTTTACCCCTTGATTCGGAACTTTACTCATGCGGAACTTTTACTCGGAACTTAGGTTTATTCGGAACTTTGTTCATCCGGAAGATTTTGATTCATTCGGAACTTTGTGATTCGTTCGGAAGTTTTACTCATTCCGAAGTTTGGACTGATTCGGAAGTTTTTGGTTCATCCGGAAGTTTAACTCATTTGGAACTTCTTGAAACAAAACTCATTCGGAACTTACTGTTCATCCGGAACTTACTGTTCATTCGGATGATTGTAACTCATCCGGAACTTTGTGGTTCGTTCGGAAGTTTTACTCATTCGGAACTTTTAAGAAACAAAACTCATTCGGAACTTTTCAGTTCACTCGGAACTTTTGGAAAACAGCTTTATTCGGAACTTCAAGTGTTCATCCGGAACTTACTGTTCATCCGGAACTTTCAGAAACCCAGATACAGTAATATACCCGAAGAACAAGGAAAACTAATTTTAAACCAAAAATCACCAAATTTTTCACCAAATCTTAAATAAAACTAAACACAAAGCATCTATTAACCATAAGCTACAAATCCCATCAACAAAAACACAAATCCCAACAACTTTTGAAGATCAAATCAAGAAAATAAAAACATAAGAACTTGAGGATAAAGATGATGATGAACAAGATGAAATGGAAAGATTAAACAAGACTTTGTATTAAATGATTAATGTTTTAACAAGATAAAACAAGGATTAAAATAACAAGATTGGAAAAACAAAGATCAAAATCACCAATCACCCTAGTGGTGATGGTAATGATATGATCAAGAAGGAGAGAAAGGTGGGGGAGAAGAAAACTAAAAACTTACTGCCTAAAATGTGTGAGGGGTGAGCTTTATATAGGCTTGTCCTTTGGTTGGTGAGTGGGCTTTCTCCCGTTCTTCTTGTCTTTTCGTCTTTTCAGAAAAGTTTCCGTTTTCGATTCTGATTCGGGATTTGTCGTCGATTAAATTTAACTCGTCTTTTAATTTCTTCGTTTAATAGACTTGAGTTTCTTCGACTTGTGTAAATCTTCCATCTTTGGTCCTTTTCTTCGATAAATCTTCGAATAGGCCCAATGACTTCAAATCTTTTTCATCTCTTTGACAATAGACTTTATCTTGAGTCCTTTTCTTCAGTAAAACCCGTGCAATCCCATGTTTTCTTTAATATTCATCCGGTTGGCTCTGAAAACACAATAAACACAAAAACCACGCATAATTCCAAACAAATGATATTAAATACGTGTTTTGGTCTCGTTTTAGCCCGAATTAAGTGGTAAAAGGATGGGTGTTTACACACCTATCAACTACTAAAACAAAAATTAAAGTACTAAGAGAAATTTAAAACTTTAAAGGAAACAAAAGGTTAGAAAACCATTTTCAATGGAAATAACTTGCAAAGAGATCAAGGACTTACATTAGGGCTTTGGTGCTGCGAAGATTTATCACCCTCAAGTTTCACGTTCCCCAAAATAAGCTTAAAAACGAGATCATTGTTATTATAAGTTAGTAAAACAAACACTTACACACATGGCTTAATTATATGCTTAAACTCCCTTATTCCTAGGTGTATCTCTTATATTTTATTTTTGTCTTAGAATGATCATGAAGATGCATTTTTGGACTTATTGCAATAGTTTATTTAGGCTGAAAGCAAAGTAGGACGATTTGATCAATAGTTAGCTAAAGGACAAAATCTCTTCAAACTGCTTCTCGGGATATAAAAAAGTTCATATCTTGGCATAACTCGCTTCACGATTTGAGACCTTTCTCGGGCCGATATTTGTCATGTACTTCATACTTCATATCTTCGAGAGACGTTCTTGAGATAATGGTCTTCTCTTCGTTAATAGAGTTTCTTCACTTGGAGACTTTTGAGGGGTACTCCAACTTTGTTGACCACGACCTCATGATTATTTCTTCAATCGCTAATTGGGATTTTGAGATACAACGGTCCGCCTCCTTTTCGGACTTGGATCTATTTATCCTCATACCTTGTTAGGGTCTTTTCGGATAGACTTCTCCATGATCTTTATGGGAGTTGATTGCTTTTCGTCGTGAGTCTTGATCCTTCATATTGCTTTTGGGAATAATGCTTTTCACATCACCTTGGATCTTTAGCAATAAGATTGAATCCTCATGCCTTGTTAGGGCCTTTTCGGACTCGCCAATCTTCGCGCCCCGCTTCATAAGTTATGCCTTGACTATGAACTCTTATCATTACCGAGCAACACTTAAACGATCTTGGGCTAGAAGCTAAGTAACTTTTCAAATCGTACGACCTTACTTATTCCAGATAAATTATTAGCAAGTGATGGGAGAATAGGCAAATAATTACACCAAGTGAGCTTGTGCAAGTATACCGACTTATAATTGACTCTATCATTTCTCGTTCTCCACAATTTAAAATCTCAAGTAATGAGACTCGTGGATGCTTAGCCTAATAGACCAATTAAGGTCTACATGGTTAAGGATACTAGCTAGAATATACTTGGATAAGTCTATTCGGGTTGAGTCAAAATAATCGCAACGGGCCTAATATGTCAAAGATTTCAAAACTAGCTACACCACTTTATTAATATTTTTGACTTTATTGCGGGATATATACATATGAAAGCAACGATAAAAATTTAAAAATTACGACTAAATGGCCGAAGTTAATAAAAATTTTGAAAAATGTTGAAAAAGATGATTTTCCGGTTAAATGAAGGCATTTCCATGGAAAAGTCCACTTAAAACTTCGATAGAAGTCCCCCTACACTTAAGATAAGCATTGTCCTCAATGTTTAAGCATGTGGGAAAAGTCTCCCCTACACTTATGACATTGTGCACGTTGGTTAACTCAAGCTAAGGAAGAGACGACTAAAGTGATCAATTTCAAATGTGAGTATGAAGAAAATTAAATCACGATAGTTGAGAGATAGAACCGGATTTCGGATAACACGGGAGCACGGTTCTTCAGAGATTCCAAGAGTGCACTTATCCCTGTAATCACATCACCACACAAACACAAACAACCTATAGAGGTCCCCCTACACTTAGGAGGTTAAACGGAAAAGGATAGATACTCGGGCTGCCTCCCGAGGAGCGCTTGTTTTTGATAACCGAGTCACGAGCCTGACTCGACCCAAAATTAGTTCATGGGGAACGTGGTGAGGGATGGAATCATCTCATGAGAGATGTCCTCACCAAAGTACAACTTCACTCGTTGGCCATTCACCTTAAAATTAGGTCCGTTAGGTTGAGCGAGCTCGAGAGTACCATATGGAAAAATTTGGGCAATGGTGAATGGGCCGGACCAACGAGACTTCAGCTTGCCCGAAAAGATTTTCAATCGAGAGTTAAAGAGTAACACTTTGTCTCCAACTTGGAACTCTCGGTTCTTAATCTTAGAGCCGTGAATGAGCTTAGTCCTTTCCTTATAGATCAAAGAATTTTCATAAGCCTCATTCCAGAGTTCATTCAGCTCATTGAGTTGGATCTTGCGTAGGTCACCGGCTTTGTGATATCGAAATTAGCCCACTTCAAGGCCTAGTAAGCCTTGTGCTCCAACTCAATGGGGAGGTGGCACACTTTCCCGTACACGAGACGATATGGTGTACAACCAATCGGAGTCTTGTAAGCGGTACGAAAAGCCCACAGAGCATCATCAAGTTTATCGGCCCATGAGACACGATGCTCTCCCACGGTTCTTTCAAGAATTCGCTTTAATCCTCGGTTAGAGATTTCAGCCTGGCCATTAGTTTGTGGGTGGTAGGCGGTGGAAAGACGATGATTTACACCATACTTAGCCATGACTCTTGCAAATTGATCATTGCAAAAATGAGTCCCGCGATCACTAATAATGGCACGAGGCACACCGAATCTAGCGAACAACGATTTCAAAAAGTTACAAACCACCCTTGCGTCATTAGTGGGTAAAGCTTTGGCTTCAACTCATTTAGAAACGTAGTCAACGGTTACAAGGATGTATTTGTTTCCTTTAGATGAAGGGAATGGCCCCATAAAGTCGATACCCCAAACATCAAAGATTTCACATTCATGTATGAAATTTTGAGGCATCTCATCTTTATGTGTGATATTGCCTTGTTTTTGGTAAGCATCACAATGTTTAACCATCTCGTGAGCATCACGATAAATGGTGGGCCAATAAAATCCCGAGTCAAACACTTTTTTGACGGTGTAGTTGGGACCAAAGTGACCACCGGTGGGTCCTTTGTGGCAAGCTTCGAGAATGTCTAAAGCGGTCGGTCCATCAACACATCGGAGAATAATCAAATCAGCACATTGTTTGAATAGATACGGTTCATCCCAAAAGTAAGTCTTAATGTCTTTGAAGAACTTTTTCTTTTGCTGGGATGTTAACCCGTCGATGAGAATTCCACCCGCCAAGTAGTTTGCAATGTCCGCAAACCACGGGGCTCATCATTACTCGAGTTGATAGACATTAAGGTCTCCAGGGGAAAAGAGTCATTGATCTCTTTGTTCGGATGATCCCCTTGACAAGGATCCTCAAGTCTGCTGAGATGATCCGCGGCTAGGTTTTCAGCTCCCTTCTTATCACGAATTTCTATTTTAAATTCTTGAAGTAGCAAAACCCAGCGAAGAAGTCTTGGTTTAGAATCTTGTTTAGTCAACAAGTACTTCAATGTGGAATGATCGGTATAAACCATTGTGGTAGAGAGGACAAGATAGGGGCGGAACTTTTCAAAGGCATAGACAACATCTAAAAGCTCTTTTTCGGTTGTCGTGTAATGCAATTGAGCCCCTGTCATTGTCTTGCTAGCGTAGTGGATTGGTTGGAAGTGTTTATTCACTCTTTGGCCTAAAACCGCTCCAATAGCATAGTCGCTAGCATCGCACATCAACTCGAAAGGCAGCTCCCAATTAGGGGTAACCAGGACCGGTGCCTTAGTTAGCTTATCCTTATGAAGGTTGAAGGCTTCGATACACTCTTTGGAAAATATAAAAGGAATATCTTTTTCTAGGAGGTGGGTCATCGGGCGAGCGATTTTAGAAAAATCTTTGATGAATCGACGGTAGAAGCCCGCATGACCGAGGAAACTTCTCACACCCTTCACGGTTGAAGGTAGAGGCAACTTAGCAATAACATCGACTTTAGCACGGTCCACTTCAAGACTGGCTTTGGAAATTTTGTGTCCTAGCATGATGCCCTCTTTTACCATGAAATGGCATTTTTCCCAATTTAGAACAAGGCGAGTGTCTTCACACCGTTTAAGCATACGTTTTAAATTGGCAAGGCAAGCAGAGAAAGAATCGCCATAAACCGAGAAATCATCCATGAAGACTTCCATAGTTTCTTCAACCATGTCATGGAAGATAGCCATCATACACCTTTGAAATGTCCCAGGAGCATTGCATAAGCCGAAAGGCATTCTTTTGTAAGCAAATGTTCCATAAGGACAAGTGAATGTGGTTTTATCTTGGTCTTTGGGATCGATGGGAATTGGAAAATACCCGGAGAAACCGTCTAAAAAGCAGTAATAGTCATTACCCGCTAGACGTTCAAGCATTTGGTCCATGAAAGGAAGGGGAAAATGATCTTTTCTCGTGGCATCATTGAGTTTGCGATAGTCGATACAAACTCTCCACCCAGTAACGAGACGAGTGGGAATCAACTCGTTGTGTTCATTGGGAACAACGGTTATTCCGCCCTTCTTGGGCACACAATGGACGGGACTTACCCACGGCGAATCCGAAATAGGGTAAATCAGGCCAGCATCAAGAAGTTTGATAACCTCTTGTTTGATGACGTCATGAATGCGAGGATTAACCCTTCTTTGGCTCTGGATTGCGGGTTTAAAGTCATCTTCCATGAGAATCTTGTGAGTACAAAAGTTTGGATCAATTCCGCGGATATCGGAAATTTTCCAAGCAATTGCCTTCTTATGATCTTTAAGCACGGCGATGAGGCGAGTTTTCTCTTCTTCTTTCAAGTCCTTCGCGATGATCACGGACGACTTCTTCTTATCTTCAAGGAACACATACTCGAGATGGGGCGGCAACTCCTTAAGTTCTAAATCCTGAGGATTTTCGATGGGAGGCATATTCAAATCCGGTTCATCAATAGCAATAGCCTTGGGGGATGGTGGAGAAATATGGTCCTCTTTGAGAAGGTTGTCAATGAGACGAATGTCTTCATCCCAATCGGTGGGAGAATCGTCATGTTCTAAGTTCACATCTCCCATGGTGGCTTCTAAATCTTTCCAAAGGAAATCACTTTCTCCAAATAGAGATAGTGATGAATCAATAGAGGAAACGGTCTCAACATTGGGAAGAGAGGTAGGAATACCTTTACAAGCATCTTTGAAGTGTTCTTCACAAGCCTCATCAAGAACGTCGATACAATTAACACTCTCTATGAATAAGGCTGTTTAGAAAGCTTTCCCATGTTGAAAACGATTTTATCGTCACCCACTCTCATGATAAGCTCACCCGCTTCAACATCGATGAGAGTGCGACCGGTCCTCAGGAATGGACGTCCAACGATTAATGGCACACGAGGGTCCATATCGTAGTCGACCACGACGAAATCGGCAGGAAAAGTGAATTTGTCGACTCCTACAAAAACGTCTTCGACTATCCCCACTGGATAAGCAACCATACGGTTAGCTAATTCCAAAGTCATTTTGGTGGGGACTAGCTCAGGGAGAGATAGTTTCTTCCAAACACTTAAAGGCATTAAGTTAATACTGGCACCTAGATCGACTAGGGCCATGCAATTCTCTACTCCCGGGAAGTTGCAAGGGATTAAGAAACGACCCGGATCACCAAGCTTGGTTAGCAATTTCCTTAAGAGCACTGCGGAGCAATTCTCATTAAGTTGGGTATTAGCAATATCAAGAAGCTTCTCCTTGTCGCTAAGAAGATCTTTGAACATTTTTGCGTATTTGGGCATGTGAGCGAGAGCCTCAACGAAGGAGATGTTGAAATTCAATTGTTTAAACATTTTGAGAAAGTTCGAAACCTGAATATCGTCCTTGCTTTTGAGCTTCTCTTTCCTCAACCTTGAGGGATAAGGTATATCGGAAGAAAAGGAAGGCTTTGGGATAGTAGGATCACTCACATCCTTGGGTGGAGGAGGGGTAGAAGTAAGAGGTGGAGGAATTGGGGAAGTAGAAGATTGAGGAAGAGGAGCAGGTGACTCGTTTTCCTTAGTCACAATCACCGGTGGAGGTATAGGAAGCTCGGGTTCCTTGGTACCTTTGCCACTACGAGTGGTGATTGCTTTCATCTCCCTTCTTGGATTCGCAACGGTGTTACTCGGGAGAGTACCCGAAGAAGAGGTTTGATTACCTTGGAAGAAACTAGCCATCATGTTCCTTAAGTCATTCGTTTGACTTGCCAAAGTGTTCCTCATATCAGCTCGAAGATCGTTCCCTTGTTTCACCATGTCTGCTTTCAAGTTGAGCACTTCCCGCTGGAGATTGTCCACGATCACATCATTAGTCCTCATGTAGGTTCCAATATCTTGGTGTAATGCGGTGGGTTGGTTGGGAGGAGCATTGTAGGCGGGTGGTTGATAAGCAGGTTGTTAATAAACTTGATTGTTTCTTTGAGGTGGATATGGTTGTCTTTGAGGTGGTTGGTATGGTGCACGAGGTTGTTGTTGTTGTTGTTGAGGAGGGCGATTGAGGTTTTGTTGTTGGTTTGGGTTGTTAGGAGGAAAACCGGGCGGGGAAAGAAAGTTGTTAGAGCGGTAGCTAAGCAAGTTGCGGTCACCTTAAGGGCGAGCTTGATAAGCGGCCGGAGGATAGGTACCGTATGCTGCATTAACATTCTCAGAAGGATAGTCTTGGCTGGTGGTACAAGTGGTGTAAGAGTGAGGACCCCCGCATATTTCACATGGTTGGCTAACAGCATTGACTTGAGCGTCTTGAGCTTTTTTAGCGTTGATGTTGTTGGTATTGTTAGCGGTGTGGGTAACAAGCGATTCAAGAAGCGACGTAATTTTGTCAAGTCTCTTGTCGTTGTCACTAGTACTAGCACTAGAGGCATTGGTCTGAACACTCTTGGTTTGCACACGAGACTTATTTTCAATAATATCCCAAGCGGCATTGGAAGTCTTAACCAAAATATTACCCCCCGAGGCACTGTTTAGTGAATCTTGGTCATTCATTCTTAAACCATTGTAAAAAGTATTAATTTGGTGGACTTTGGTAAAACCATGTTGTGTTCTTACAAAAGCTCGTACACGTTTAAGCCATAAGCTCTCTATGCTTGTTGGCTTATTTCAAGTTCTAGCTTATTGATTTTCGGATTTATTAAAAGTTTTAGTCAATTTAAAGTTCCTTTCATAAAGTGTTTGATTTTATGTTTTGAAAAGTTGTCAAATTTAAGCTTTTTAGGTTGTTTAACATTCGGATAAGATAGCTTATTATACACGCTTATTGAGTTTTAAGCTGGCCACCAAATTCGGATAAGTATTACTTCCATCGCAATCTTGGGGATTCTACACATTCCGACGGATCACTTGTTTTGATCGCAATAACCCACTAGGGTTTTACTTTGCGATCGATTGAAATTTTCCGCTTATTCCGATCTGGATTGCGATCGCTTATTGCGATCGCATATTCCAACGGGATTTAAGGTTACCTTAAGTCGAAACGCTGCCAAAATTTTGTTTACTATATTCCGATAGAACAACATTACGACAGAGGTGTTTGGATTGGATTATTCCGAACTGATACATTCCGATCTAGGACATTCTGATTGTGATCATTGCGATAGACCATATTCCGACAGGGTTGTATTTGACATTCCGATGGGTATTCAGCTTAATATTCCGATGGTCCTACACATGGATTATTCCGATGGTTTGTTTTAGTTATATTCCGATGCTTATGACTTTGGTGCATTCTGATAGAAATGATTTGCAATATTCCGATAGAACATGTTTTTAAGTTTTAAAGTTTTACATAAAGTTCTTTCTAAATAGCTTTTAGTTTAATATTTAAAACGCTTTAATTTCGCTCAACGATTTTCATTACTTGCATTTAGTTTACAAAGTTGAAAACCAAAACCAACCCCTTTTTAGTAACCAAGAACAACTATTCCACCTTGAGCTGTGATTAATTCGAGAAGATACCGAGAGATTAATCTGAACGCCATACAAAAACTCTGTATCAAATGGCACCGCTGCCGGCTCTTCTCGTTAAGATTAACAGTTTTTTGTGAGAACTTGGATTTTGGGATCCGTTCACCGTGAACGTTACTCTTTCATAAAAATTTTCAAAAATCCTAAAAAATATAAAATCTTCAAAAATACAAAAAAATTAAAAAAAACCATAAAAACCAAATATATTTCTTGTTTGCTTTGCTAGTTCTTTTGCAGGTGCATGCGTACACGATCAACGTCTTATCAAGAGCCCGAGCCTCTCGAAGACTTAGACATGGCCGGTGTACACAACAATAACAATAACCACCTCAAAACAACAATAATAACAACAACAATAACAATCCAACTCTAAAGAACAATAACAACAACAATGAGCCTCTCTACCGGACAATCGCCCTATGATAGAACTTTTGCAAGCACATGTAGACGGCAACAATGATCCAATTGTCATACCCGCGATTGCAGCCAACAACTTTGAGCTCAAATCCGGCTTTATCCAGATGGTCTCTACTCAACCATTCTTGGGGCGTACCATTGATGATCCTCATGACCACATCAAAAGGTTCCTGCAACTCACGAATACGGTCAAATTCAATGGTTTTCCACAAGAGGTAATCCGTTTACAACTTTTTCCTTTCTCCCTAGAGGGACAAGCCCGACATTGGCTTGCAAAGGAACCGCCACAAAGTATTCTGACGTAGACGGATTTGGAGACCAAATTTTTCAACTACTTTTTCCCACCCTCTCGTACTACCGCTTTGCGGAATGAAATTATCAATTTTGAACAAAAGTACGATGAGTCTTTTAGTGAATCTTGGGACCGTTTTAAAGATCTTTTAAGAAAGTGCCCACAACATGGTTTTACCAAAGTGCACCAAATTAATACTTTTTATAATGGTTTAAGCATGAATGACCAAGATTCACTAAACAGTGCCTCGGGGGGTAATATTTTGGTTAAGACTTCCAATTCCGCTTAGGATATTATTGAAAATAAGTCTCGTGTGCAAACCAAGAGTGTTCGGACCAATGCCGCTAGTGCTAGTACTAGTGACAACGACACGCAACTTGACAAAATTACTACGCTTCTTGAATCGCTTGTTACCCACACCGCTAACAATACCAACAGCATCAACGCTAAAAACGCTCAAGACGCTCAACTCAATGCTGTTAGCCAACCATGTGAAATATGCGGGGGTCCTCACTCTTACACCACTTGTACCACCACCCAAGACTATTCTTCTAAGAATGTTAATGCAGCGTACGGTACCTATCCTCCGCCCGCTTATCAAGCTCGCCCTCAAGGTGACCGCAACTTGCTTAGCTACCGCTCAAACAACTTTGTTTCCCCGCCCAGTTTTCCTCCTAACAAC
Source organism: Glebionis coronaria (assembly GCA_025667525.1). Classification (NCBI taxonomy): domain Eukaryota; kingdom Viridiplantae; phylum Streptophyta; class Magnoliopsida; order Asterales; family Asteraceae; genus Glebionis; species Glebionis coronaria. The sequence continues at coordinate 319,497,503 of CM046877.1, read as the reverse complement.
CCAAACCAACAACAAAACCTCAATCGCCCTCCTCAACAACAACCTCGTGCACCATACCAACCACCTCACAAACAACCATATCCACCTCAAAGAAACAACCAAGTTTACCAACAACCTGCTTATCAACCACCACCTACAATGCTCCTCCCAACCAACCCACCGCATTAGACTAAGATATTGGAACCTACATGAGGACTAATGATGTGATCGTGGACAATCTCCAGCGGGAAGTGCTCAACTTGAAAGCAGACATGGTGAAACAAGGGAACGATCTTCGAGCTGATATGCGAAACACTTTGGCAAGTCAAACGAATGACTTAAGGAACATGATGACTGGTTTCTTCCAAAGTAATCAATCCTCTTCTTCGGGTACTCTTCCGAGTAACACCGTTGTGAATCCAAGAGGGGAGATGAAAGCAATCACCACTCGAAGTGGCAAAGGTACCAAGGAACCCGAGCTTCCTATACATCCACCGGTGATTGTGACTAAGGAAAACGAGTCACCTGCTCCTATTCCTCAACCTTCTACTTCCCCAATTTCTCCACCTCTTACTTCTACCCCTCCTCCACCCAAGGATGTGAGTGATCCTTCGATCCCAAAGCCTTCCTCTTCTTCCGATATACCTTATCCATCAAGGTTGAGGAAAGAGAAGCTCAAAAGCAAGGACGATATTCAAGTTGCGAACTTTCTCAAAATGTTTAAACAATTGAATTTCAACATCTCCTTCGCTGAGGCTCTCGCTCACATGCCTAAATACGCGAAGATGTTCAAAGATCTTCTTAGCGACAAGGAGAAGCTTCTTGATATCGCTAACACCCAACTTGATGAGAATTGCTCCGCAGTGCTCTTAAGGAAATTGCCAACCAACCTTGGTGATCTGGGTCGTTTCTTAATCCCTTGCAACTTCCCAGACGTAGAGAATTGCATGGCCCTAGACGATCTAGGTGCCAGTATTAACTTAATGCCTCTAAGCGTTTGGAAGCAATTATCTCTCCCTGAGCTAGTCCCCACCAAAATGACTTTGGAATTAGCTAACCGTACGATTGCTTATCCAGTGGGGATAGCCGAAGACGTTTTTGTAGGAGTCGACAAATTCACTTTTCCTGCCGATTTCGTCGTCGTCGACTACGAGATGAACCCTCGTGTGCCATTAATCGTTGGACGTCTATTCTTGAGGACCGGTCGCACTCTCATCGATGTTGAAGCGGGTGAGCTTATCATGAGAGTGGGTGACGATAAAATCGTTTTCAACATTGGAAAGCTTTCTAAACAACCTTATTCATACGAGAGTGTTAATTGTATCGACGTTCTTGATGAGGCTTGTGAAGAACACTTCAAAGATGCTTGTAAAAGTATTCCTACCTCTCTTCCCAATGTTGAGATTGTTTCCTCTATTGATTCATCACTATATCTATTTGGAGAAAGTGATTTCCTTTGGAATGATTTGGTAGCCACCATGGGAGATGTGAACTTAGAACATGACGATTCTCCCACCGATTGGGATGAATACATTCGTCTCATTGAGAACCTTCTCAAAGAAGACAATATTTCTCCACCATCTCCCACGGCTATTGCTATCAATGAACCGACTTTGAATCCGCCTCCCAACGAAAATCCTCCGGATTTAGAACTTAAGGAGTTGCCGCCCCATCTCGAGTATGTGTTCCTTGAAGATAAGAAGAAGTCGCCGGTCATCATCGCGAAGGAATTGAAAGAAGAAAAAAATCTCGCCTCATCGCCGTGCTTAAGGATCATAAGAAGGCAATCGCTTGGAAAATTTCCGATATCTGCAGAATTGATCCAAACTTTTGTACTCACAAGATTCTCATGGAAGATGACTTTAAACCCGCAATCCAGAGCCAAAGAAGGGTTAATCCTCGCATTCATGACGTCATCAAACAAGAGGTTATCAAACTTCTTGATGCCGGCCTGATTTACCCTATTTCGGATTCGCCGTGGGTAAGTCCCGTCCATTGTGTGCCCAAGAAGGGCGGAATAACCGTTGTTCCCAATGAACACAACGAGTTGATTCCGACTCGTCTCGTTACTGGGTGGAGAGTTTGTATCGACTACCGCAAACTCAATGATGCCACGAGAAAAGATCACTTTCCTCTTCCTTTCATGGATCAAATGCTCGAGCGTCTAGCGGGTAATGACTATTACTGCTTCTTAGACGGTTTCTCCGGGTATTTTCAAATTCCCATCGATCCCAAAGACCAAGAGAAGACCACATTCACTTGTCCCTACGGAACATTTGCTTACAAACGCATGCCTTTCGGTTTATGCAATGCTCCTGGGATGTTCCAAAGGTGTATGATGGCTATCTTCCATGACATGGTTGAAGAAACTATGGAAGTATTCATGGATGATTTCTCGGTTTATGGTGATTCTTTCTCTGCTTGCCTTGCCAATTTAGAACGTATGCTTAAGCGGTGTGAAGACACTCGCCTTGTTCTTAATTGGGAAAAATGCCATTTCATGGTAAAAGAGGGCATCGTGCTAGGACACAAAATTTCCAAAGCCGGTCTAGAAGTAGACCGTGCTAAAGTCGATGTTATTGCTAAATTGCCTCCACCTTCAACCGTGAAGGGTGTGAGAAGTTTCCTTGGTCATGCGGGCTTCTACTGTCGCTTTATCAAAGATTTTTCTAAAATCGCTCGCCCGATGACCCACCTCTTGGAAAAAGATACTCATTTTATCTTTTCCAACGAGTGTATCGAAGCCTTTAACCTTCTTAAGGATAAGCTAACTAAGGCACCCGTCTTGGTTACCCCTAATTGGGAGCTGCCTTTCGAGTTGATGTGCGATGCTAGCGACTATACCATTGGAGTGGTTTTGGGCCAACGAGTGAACATACACTTCCAACCGATCCATTACGCTAGCAAGACAATGACGGGGGCTCAATTGCATTACACGACAACCAAAAAAGAGCTTTTAGCTGTTGTCTATGCTTTTGAAAAGTTCCTCCCCTATCTTCTCCTTTCTACCACAACCGTTTATACAGATCATTCCGCGTTGAAGTACTTGTTACCTAAACAAGATTCCAAATCAAGACTTCTTCGTTGGATTTTGCTACTCCAAGAATTTAAAATCGAAATTCGCGATAAGAAAGGAGCTGAAAACCTAGCCGCGGATCATCTCAGTAGACTTGAGGATCCTTATCAAGGGGATCATCCGAACAAAGAGATCGATGACTCTTTTCCCCTGGAGACCTTAATGTCTATCAACTCGAGTAATGATGAAGCCCCGTGGTTTGCGGACATTGCAAACTACTTGGCGGGTGGAATTCTCATTGACGGGTTAACATCCCAGCAAAAGAAAAAGTTCTTCAAAGACATTAAGACTTACTTTTGGGATGACCCGTATCTATTCAAACAATGTGCTGACTTGATTATTCGTCGATGTGTTGATGGACCGGCAGCTTTAGACATTCTCGAAGCTTGCCACAAAGGACCCACCGGTGGTCACTTTGGTCCCAACTACACCGCTAAAAAGTGTTTGACTCGGGATTTTATTGGCCCACCATTCTTCGTGATGCTCACGAGATGGTTAAACATTGTGATGCTTGCCAAAAACAAGGCAAGATCACACATAAAGACGAGATGCCTCAGAATTTCATTCAAGAATGTGAAATCTTTGATGTTTGGGGTATCGACTTTATGGGGCCATTCCCTTCCTCTAAAGGAAACAAATACATCCTTGTAGCCGTTGACTACGTCTCCAAATGGGTTGAAGCCAAAGCTTTACCTACTAATGACACAAGGGTGGTTTGTAACTTTTTGAAGTCGCTATTCGCTAGATTCGGTGTGCCTCGTGCCATTATTAGTGATCGCGAGACTCATTTTTGCAATGACCAATTTGCAAGAGTCATGGCTAAGTATGGTGTAAATCATCGTCTTTCCACCGCCTACCACCCACAAACTAATGGCCAGGCTGAAATATCTAACCGAGGATTAAAGCGAATTCTTGAAAGAACCGTGGGAGAGCATCGTGCCTCATGGGCTGATAAACTTGATGATGCTCTGTGGGCTTTTCGTACCGCATACAAGACTCCGATTGGTTGTACACCATATCGTCTCGTGTACGGGAAAGCCTGCCACCTCCCCATTGAGTTGGAGCACAAGGCTTACTGGGCCTTGAAGTGGGCTAATTTCGATATCAACAAAGCCGGTGACCTACGCAAGATCCAACTCAATGAGCTGAACGAACTCCGGAATGAGGCTTATGAAAATTCTTTGATCTATATGGAAAGGACTAAGCTCATTCACGACTCTAAGATTAAGAACCGAGAGTTCCAAGTTGGAGACAAAGTGTTACTCTTTAACTCTCGGTTGAAAAGCTTTTCGGGCAAGCTGAAATCTCGTTGGTCCGGCCCATTCACCATTGCCCAAATTTTTCCATATGGTACTCTCGAGCTCGCTCAACCTAATGGACCTAATTTTAAGGTGAATGGCCAACGAGTGAAGTTGTACTTTGGTGAGGACATCTCTCATGAGATGATTCCATCCTTCACCATGTTCCCCATGAACTAATTTTGGGTCGAGTCAGGCTCGTGACTCGGTTATCAAAAACAAGCGCTCCTCGGGAGGCAGCCCGAGTATCTATCCTTTTCCGTTTTAACCTCCTAAGTGTAGGGGGACCTCTATAGGTTGTTTGTGTTTGTGTGGTGATGTGATTACAGGGATAAATGCACTTTTGGAACCTTTGAAGAACCGTGCTCCCGTGTTATCTGAAATCCGGTTCTATCTCTCAACTATCGTGATTCAATTTTCTTTATACTCACATTTGAAATTGATCACGTTAGTCGTCTCTTCCTTAACTTGATTTAACCAACGTGCACAATGTCATAAGTGTAGGGGAGACTTTTCCCACATGCTTAAACATTGAGGACAATGTTTATCTTAAGTGTAGGGGGGACTTCTATCGAAGTTTTAAGTGGACTTTTCCATGAAAATGCCTTCATTTAACTGGAAAATCATCTTTTTCAACATTTTCAAATTTTTAATTAACTTTGGCCATTTAGTCGTAATTTTTAAATTTTTATCGTTGCTTTCATATGTATATATCCCGCAATAAAGTCAAAAATTTTAATAAAGTGGTGTAGCTAGTTTTGAAGTCTTTGACATATTAGGCCCGTTGCGATTATTTTGACTCAACTCGGATAGACTTATCCAAGTTTATTCTAGCTAGTATCCTTAACCATGTAGACCTTAATTGGTTTATTAGGCTAAGCATCCACAAGTCTCATTACTTGAGATTTTAAATTATGGAGAACGAGAAATGATGGAGTCAATTATAAGTCGGTATTCTTGCACAAGCCCACTTGGTGTAATTATGTGCCTATTCTCCCATCACTTGCTAATAATTTATCTGCAATAAGTAAGGTCATACGATTTGAAAAGTTACTTAGCTTCTAGCCCAAGATCGTTTAAAAGTTGCTCGGTAATGATAAGAGTTCATAGCCAAGGCATAACTTATGAAGCGGGGCGCGAAGATTGGCGAGTCCGAAAAGGCCCTAACAAGGCATGAGGATTCAATCTTATTTCTAAAGATCCAAGGTGATGTGAAAAGCATCATTCCTAAAATCGATATGAAGGATCAAGACTCACGACGAAAAGCAATCAACTCCCATAAAGATCATGGAGAAGTCTATCCGAAAAGACCCTGACAAGGTATGAGGATAAATAGATCCAAGTCTGAAAAGGAGGCGGATCGTTGTATCTCAAAATCCCAAATAACGATTGAAGAAATAATCATGAAGTCGTGGTCAACAAAGTTGGAGTACCCCTCTAAAGTCTCCAAGTGAAGAAATTCTATTTACGAAGAGAAGACCATTATCTCAAGAACGTCTCTCAAGATATGTAGTATGAAGTACATGTCAAATATCGGCCCGAGAAAGGTCTCAAATCGTGAAGCAAGTTATGCCAAGATATGAACTTTTTGATATCCCGAGAAGCAGTTTTAAGAGATTTTGTCCTTTAGCTAACTATTGATCAAATCGTCCTACTTTGCTTTCAGCCTAAATAAACTATCGAAATAAGTCCAAAAATGCATCTCCATGATCATTCTAAGACAACAATAAAATATAAGAGATACACCTAGGAATAAGGGAGTTTAAGCATATAATTAAGCCATGTGTGTAAGTGTTTGTTTTGCTAACTTATAATAACAATGATCTCGTTTTTAAGCTTAGTTCGGGGAACATGAAACTTGAGGGTGATAAATCTTCACAGCACCAAATCCCTAATGTAAGTCCTTGATCTCTTTGCAAGTTATTTCCATATAGCTATTTCCTAGTGAAAATGGTTTTCTATCCTTTTGTTTACTTTAAAGTTTTAATTTCTCTTAGTACTCTAATTTTTATTTTAGTAGTATGCTAATAAGGCCAAGGTTGATTGATTATGAGAAAAGTGTAAAATTGCTTTATCGCTAAGCATTGCATGAGGGCATGGTAATGGTTAAGTGTAGAGGATTTGATAGGTGTGTAAACACCCATCCTTTTACCACTTGTTTCTTACTAAAACAAGACCAAAACGCGTATTTAATATCATTTGTTTGGAATTATGCGTGGTTTTTGTGTTTATTGTGTTTTCAGAGTCAACCGGATGAATATTGAAGAAAACATGGGATTGCACGGGTTTTATCGAAGAAAAAGAATCAAGACGAAGTCTATTGTCCAAGAGATGCAAAAGATTTGAAGTCAATGGGCCTATTTGAAGATTTATCGAAGAAAAGGACCAAAGATGGAAGATTTACATATGTCGAAGGAACTCGAGTCTAAATAAATGAAGAAATATTAAGACGAGTTTAATTAATCTCGAGACGACATCGAGAAAGACAAATGAATTAAATCGAGTCGAAAAAGAAAGAAGGAAGCACCACACATGCACTTCCCAACTCCGTATAAATACCCTCCTAATCACATTAGGAGGGGAGTTAGCTAGTTTTAGTTTTTCATTCTTCTTTCTAGTTTTAGAGAGAGAAAGTTCCCAACTTTCTCTCACTAAATTTTTCATCTTTTCTTTCTTTTAATTTTGCAAGGTTAAACTTTGTGTATTTGAATTTCCATTAATCAAGTTAAAGTTTAAGCTTTGTGTTCTTAAATCTCCTTCTACATTTCTTGATCTTGCTTAATTTTTGATCCGAACCCTTAATCTTGATCCGAATCCTTCATGATCCGTGATTGAAGTTGAGGTTGTATGATAAGAAAGTTCCTTTCTTGTTCTTACAAAAGCTCGTACACGTTTAAGCCATAAGCTGTCTATGCTTGTTGGCTTATTTCAAGTTCTAGCTTATTGATTTTCGGATTTATTAAAAGTTTTAGTCAATTTAAAGTTCCTTTCATAAAGTGTTTGATTTTATGTTTTGAAAAGTTGTCAAATTTAAGCTTTTTAGGTTTTTTAACAATCGGATAAGATAGCTTATTATACATGCTTATTGAGTTTTAAGCTGGCCACCAAATTCGGATAAGTATTGCTTCCATCGCAATCTTGGGGATTCTACACATTCCGACGGATCACTTGTTTTGATCGCAATAACCCACTAGGGTTTTACTTTGCGATCGGTTGACATTTTCCCCTTATTCCAATCTGGATTGCGATCGCTTATTGCGATCGCATATTCCGACAGGATTTAAGGTTACCTTAAGTCGAAACGCTGCCAAAATTTTGTTTACTATATTCCGATAGAACAACATTGCGACAGAGGTGTTTGGATTGGATTATTCCGATCTGATACATTCCGATCTAGGACATTCCGATTGTGATCATTGCGATAGACCATATTCCGACAGGGTTGTATTTGACATTTCGATGGGTATTCAGCTTAATATTCCGATGGTCCTACACATGGATTATTCCGATGGTTTGTTTTAGTTATATTCCGATGCTTATGACTTTGGTGCATTCCGATAGAAATGATTTGCAATATTCCGATAGAACATGTTTTTAAGTTTTTAAGTTTTACATTAAGTTCTTTCTAAATAGCTTTTAGTTTAATATTTTAAACGCTTTAATTTCGCTCAACGAATTTTCATTACTTGCATTTAGTTTACAAAGTTGAAAACCAAAACCAACCCCTTTTTAGTAACCAAGAACAACTATTCCACCTTGAGCTGCGATCAATTCGAGAAGATACCGAGAGATTAATCTGAACCCCATACAAAAACTCTGTATCAGCGACGCGCTATAAAAGGCCGTCTAAGGAAACAGGTTTTTAAGTGCTTTGTGCCACCTCGTTTCCCTGCTTGCTTGTACGTATATTGAGAGGGACGACCGATTATTGGTTTGCCAACTCAAGTAGTATTAAGTATATATTTTTTGTACCTTTTTAATATTGAACCTCGAGAGGGATAATCCCTTTCCTCTCAAAGTCTACCGAGGTCTCCTACTTCATTCCTTGATTTTAATTGTATGCGCACTCGCGCGCGTACATACATACCGATTGGTGTACAAAATACTTCTAATTCTTCCAAAAAGAAGAAGAAGAAAAACAAAAAGACCGTCAATCAAGCCGATCCCGAGAATCGAGCTTTGAACAATACGATGGCAACGGATAATCGACCAATGATTGAGATTCTACAATCTCACGTTGAAGGAAACGATGACGCGATTGTGGTGCCGGATATTGGAGCGAATAATTTTGAACTTAAAACGGGTTTTATTCAAATGGTTTCCGCTACACCATTTTTAGGCCGTACTAATGATGACCCACACGCTCATATCAAACGTTTCATACAATTAACAAACACCTTCAAATACAATGGGGTGCCACAAGAGGCCATTCGTTTACAACTGTTTCCTTTTTCCCTCGAGGGACAAGCCCGGATTTGGCTTGATAAGGAACCACCCCAAAGTATTACCACATGGATTGATTTAGAGACCAAGTTCATTAACTACTTTTTCCCACCATCACGGACCACCTATTTAAAGAATGACATCATTACCTTTGAACAACAATATGGGGAAACGTTTAGTGAGTCTTGGGATCGTTTTAAAGAGCTTTTAAGAAAATTTCCACAACATGGTTTCACTAAAGTGCATCAAATAAATACGTTTTACAATGGTTTAACTCTTAATGACCAAGACTCACTTAATAGTGCCGCGGGGGGCAATATTCTTGTGAAATCCATGAACGAGGCTTGGGCTATAATTGAAAATAAGGCAAAAGTACAAACCAAGAGTGTTAGGGCTACTATGGCAAGTGCTAGTTCTAGTGAGAACGAAAAGAGAATTGATAAGCTTACTTCGCTTATAGAATCAATTGCTCTACAAACCGCTAACAATACCAAAGCCATCAATGTGCAAGTGAATGCCTTAAAAGAAACTTGTGAAACGTGTGAGACTTGTGGTGGACCACATTCGTACTATAGTTGTGACAAGGTTTACAATAATCAACAACTAGAAGTTTATGCTTACAATGAAAATGAGCGGGTTCATTTCAAACCAAATGTTGATGTTAACCATTTGTCTTATAAGTCTAATAACTATTTGGCTCCCCGGGGTTTTGTAGCTCCACAAAGACCACCCCCACCCGCCCAAAATAGGAACCAAGCTCCTCAAAGAGGAAATTTTCAAGGGAATGCAAATCAAGGGAATTTTAATGGTCAAAATCAAGGTTTCAAAATAATAACTTCAACCAAGGTTTTCATAATAACAACGGTTTTCAACCTCAATATCAAAACCAAGGTTTTCCTAATCAAGGGTTTAATCAAGGAAATGTTACTAACCCTCAAATGGACCTGGTTCTACAAAAATTGACCGAACATGAGAGAACTATGAAACAAATGCAAGAGTCCACCGATGGGAAGTTCGTGCAAATGTTGCAAGCCTTTAAACCCCAAGGAGCCTTACCTTCTAATACCGAGATTAACCCTCGTTCTAATGTGAGTGCTATCACTACTAGAAGTGGAGCCACTTTACTGGGACCTTCCATCTCTTCGCCCATAAAGTAGAGACAAGGCCCGGAGGTCATAATGAGTAATCCTACTCCCCCTTCGGTGATTCCTCCCACTACCACTCCTAGTACTAGTTCTACATTGCCTAAAGAGCCTATCCCTAAGGTTGCTCAAGAAGCGAGTCCTTCTCCTTCTCAACCTTCAACGTCTAAGCCCAATATCCCTTATCCCTCTAGGTTAGACAAGGCGCTCACCAAAGATGACGTCCATGTTTCCAACTTTTTGAAAATGATTTCCAACGTGAATATTAACATTAGCCTTATTGAAGCACTTGCTCAAATGCCTAAATATGTGAAAATGTTCAAAGATTTGCTTAATAAGAAAGAAAAAATGGTTGAGCTCGTGAACACTCGTTTAAATGAGAATTGTTCCGCGATTCTTCTCAAAGAGCTTCCCGAAAAGCTAGGAGATCCCGGACGATTCGTGTTACCTTGCTCGTTTCCTTAAATTGATGATTGTATGGCTTTAGCGGATCTCGGCGCTAGCATCAATCTTATGCCACTCTCGGTATGGAAACAATTATCATTACCCGACCTTGTACCAACTCGCATGACTCTCGAGTTAGCTAATAGAACTCTCGCATACCCCGTTGGTATTGCCGAAGACGTTTTTGTTCGAGTTGGTACATTCACTTTTCCCGTGGAATTTGTCGTCGTCGACTATGAGATGGATCCTCGTATTCCGTTAATACTTGGTAGACCATTCATATGATTCGGAAGAGCCTTAGTTGATGTGGCCGAAGGGGAGTTAATTCTTAGGGTTAGAGATGAACAACAAGTTTTTAAAATGGGAAAAATCACAACAAAATCAAATGGAAAAGAGTCGGTCAATATGATTGATGTTCTTAATTATGATAATGAAGATATTTTTATTAATCCTTTTGGAATTAAAACGTCTAATCAAAATGATTTTGTGATACCTTCATCCCTTCCCTTAGAGCCTCAAATTTTTGAAACTCCTATTTACGATACTTATAGTGATGACACTTCTTTAAGTGATCACACTATCTTCGGTTTAGACGACCCATCTTTTGACCCACCCACTTTTGACCCACCCATTTTTGATCCACCAATATTTGATGATTACGATGATGACACTTCTTTAAGTGATCTCGTTATTTTTGATGACCCACCTTGTGACCTTAATGCACCTAATATCTCTATGAGTAATTCTTCCATTATGGAGACTCCTTTTGACTTTTATACCCCAATTTTAGAAGTCATGACTTTTGAGGAGGATCCTCCATTCTTAGAGATCATTCCTACTTTAGAGGACATTCCATTTGAGGAGGATTTAGATATATTTCTAAATACCTATTTTCCTCACGAAGATGAGTTTTCCTATGACTCCGATGATACTTATGTTTTCACATCAAGTTTGGGAGAGGACGAATTTCCCACTTTGGATTATGATGATATTTTGAGCTTAAATGTTAACACCTCTTGCTATTTTCCCGTTAAAGAATCGGTGTTTGATCCCGGAATAGAGACTTTCGTGCTATCATTGCCATATCACCATAACACCTTTCCTCGTAAAAATTTTTTTGACTAAGGGTACCCTACTTTTCTTTGCCTTGTGTGATTTTACCACCTCGGGGTTTATTTCCTTTCGTGATAGAAATTATGTGTTTGACCCGGGTGGATTTTTCTCAGGTATTCCTTATATGACTTTGTTCCACCCTTTATCATGGAGAGATTTTCCTCCCTTGGAAATCTTGGTTTTTCCCATGATTTTCCCATTTGAATGATGACATTCAAGAATTCGAGTCGAGCTAGATACTCGTGTTAAATAAATCAAGCATCGTTTAAATAGGTTAGATTTTTACCTTTTCCATCTTTTCCACCCTTTTTCACCTTCACCCATTTCGACCAATAAGTGTAGGGGGAGTCAAGTAGGTTGTTTGTGTTGTGATTGTGCAGGGACATGTGCTTTAATGATCCACTTTTGGTATTTTTAACGCGACCCGTGATCCCGTGTTCCCGTGCACCCGGTTCTCTCAAAACTATTGTGATTCATACATGTATGTAAATAAGATGAATAAATGTAATCACTTTAGTTGTCTCTTCCTTAGCTCGATTTAAACAACATACTCAATGTCCTAAGTGTAGGGGAGTTTATTCTCCCACATGATTAAACATTGAGGACAATGGTTATATTAAGTATAGGGGGACTTCTATCGAATTTTAGTGGGCTTTTTCATGAATTTGACCCCATTTTGCCGGAAAAATAAAAAATTTCAACAATTTTCAAAATTTTTGATCTATTTTGGCCTAGTAGTATTTCCATTTATTTTCTTTCCTTTTGTCATCGCATCGTATTTCCCATTTCAAGAATAAAGTTAAAAATAATAAATAAATGAATAAAATGGTTTTAACAAGTTTAGATGTCTTTGATATATTAGGCCCGTCGTGAATATTTTGACTCAACCCGAGTTTACTTATCCAAGTTTACTCTAGCTAGTATCCTTAACCATATGGACCTTAATTGGTTTATTAGGCTAAGCATCCACGAGTCTCATTCCTTGAGATTTTAAATTGTGGAGAACAAGAGATGATAGAGTTGATAATAAGTTTAAGGGTTAATTCTTGCTTATATGAGTTTTTGTGGCTCTTTCTTCCCGCTTGTATATTTAATTGCTTAATAAATGCGGATTTTTGCGGTGTAGATTCGATATCTTAGCTCTTAGCCAAATCTTTTATCTCCTTGTAATTAAAGTATGAACACATTGAGGGTGCCATCGTTGTGGACTTCTGACTAAGGTGGCTCATAACCACTAAGTAGGAGGTATTCAGACCATGGGACCGCGGAATTTGGCCTACTATATATATCATAAATAAGAATGAATAAGATTAAAACATGACCTCAAGTAGCCTTAGGGTGTGGGGCATGTAGCACGAACCTTGTCATTAGAGCCTTAGGGTGTATGGCATGGTAAGTGTTGAATAAAAATTGATCAAAAAATAAATTCCCTCGTTTATCGTTCAAGGAGCCTTAGGGTGTGGACAATAGATGAGGAGCATGTTTACATCTTAAAGAGCCTAAGTGTATATGATGTGAACTTGCTAAACTCCACATAAAGTATACATGACTTTGGAGGAATAAGTAATAAGTAGTACTATTGGCCAAATTTTGGATCCGGGAATTTATTCCTCAAATCGTGTTAAATTATCCTTGATGTGAGCTTACTTTATTGACAACGTTTTTGAGGACGAGGTTAGGTTTTGAGTGTCGGGTTTGCACCGTTTTGCCTTCATTTTTGGACTAATAAATATCAAATAAGTCAAATGAGCCTACGGGTGAATGACAATCCTTAAAAGCTAGAGATACAACTTAGGAATTGGAGAAAGAGTATTACACAATTGTCGTATATAAGTGGTTTTAACCTAAGAACTTATGGTAAACAATGATCTCGTTTTTAAGCTTGGTATGGGGAACGTGAAACTTGAGGATGATTAATATTCATGACACCACAGCCCTAATTTAAGTCTTAGATTTCTTTACGAGATTCTTCCATCAAATAATTTCCAAGTTAAATTGTTATAAATTTTGTTCCTTTTAAAGTTTTTATCTTTTCATCGTAGTTGTAATAGTATATCTTAATAAAGGCCGAGATGGATTAATTATGAGAAAAATGTAACTTTATGCTTTAAAATTATGCATTGCATGGGGTCATTGCAATGGTCAACTGTAGGGGATTTAATAAGTGTGTAAACACTTATCCTTTTACCACTAAAATCAAGGAAAAACAAGACCTAATCATGTGTTTAGTATCATAAAAGTCGGAATTACGCGTGGTTTTGTGTTTTTGTGTTAAATAGGTACAAAATATCAAAAGGAAAGAAAACACGGGATTTCACGGTCAAATATTGAAGAAAAGTCCAAGAAAGAGAAAAAGACAAAATCAAAGAACCAAAAGTGTGCCAAAAGATCACGAAAACCGGCAAATTCGACACGACTTTAGAGGAAAGAACAAGAAAGCCGAAATCGAGCTCGTTTTTAGTGGATTTAATCTCATTGGAGTAAATTGGGCCTTGTGGGTCCCACACAAGCTTATTGGGCCTGAAAACCCAAGTTACAAGCCCATTTACTTAACAATTGGACGGATGTTTGTATTTGGGCCCAAGCCCATTTAACTTTAAAATAAACAAATGAAACGAATGAAGTTTGTTTAATTGGGCTTCAAAACAAAGTTACCATCTTTCTCTCCCAACACAACAAACACAGCCTTAATTTTAATATTTACCCAAAACCTTAATCATGAAATTACATCAAAGAAATTGGGGGTTTTGTCTGATACGTGTGATTCACACGTATGGGATTAATTCCCCCTTATTTCGGGAAGAACACGATGTGGTCCTCAATTGATGTGGCCAGTATCTCTCATGTGATTGGCTTAAACAAATCACCACCACCAATCCTCCAAATAATATCTAGCCACATAAGCATGGAAGAAGCATAACAAACACACCCCTTGACACGTTGGCAATCCGTGTGCAAGGGGTGTTATCTCCACCATTCGATCAAAACAGAGAAGAGAGGAGAAGAAAAGTGCGGTCAAGATCACTCTCCTTGCTCACCAAGTTTCATCAAGAAGAAGTTAGGGTTTCCCTATAAAACCCCCATCAAATGTGTAATCATATTTTTTATGCAAAATAGTTTTAGGTAAATTGTAATTTCAATTTTTCAATATTGTAATCTTTTTATTATTAATGAAAGCTTGTTTAAATTTAATCAATTCGGGTCTTATTTTTATTTAAGTTCTTATTCTTGCAATTTATTATTAAATCTTTAAACTGTTTTAGTTATAATAATCAAAATATTATTTAAGCAAAATAAATCTTGGTTAATAAATTTCCCCTACTGGGAGGTTTTATATAAGTCTGTTCGTACATGTTCGAGTGGTGTTGATGATTTCGGAGGTATGTTTGGTTGATAAGGTGGTTTCGTTCTATGTTTTAGACGGCTCAGCGCCTCGTCTACTTCCCAACGGTTGTCGTCACCAGGTTTAATATCTTGTTTAATCTTCGTGTTATTTTTTTATGAATTTGTTGTTAAGTAGATTAATGTTTTTTTTGAATTGCTTAGTTGTTATAAATTCTGATTAGTGGTATTAAGTTTTTAATTATATTGAATTGTTGAAATTTGAGTTTTATGTTTAATCTGCTTGTTTGAACCTGAATGATTATGTTGTAGTTTGCTTTATAAGTCTGCTTATAGAAGTTATTCGGTAATTGTTTAAATCTTTTAGTTTGGTTTATAGATTTGCTGAGTTTTATTTGCTTTTAATTTTGCTGTCGTGTTTATTTTGCTGAAGTTTTTCTTTACTGATATTTTGGCTGAAGTGCTTTCATGTCCTATAGTTCAAACTGTTAGGTTATTGGGTCTGCTAGTTTACTTGATTTTTGAGTTGCTGAAATTTGAATCTGTTATGTTTTGCTGATTGTTTGGATCTGATTTGCTTATTTCTTTACTTCTTTGCTGATTGTTAAGTTTAGACTTATTTATAGGACTTATTTGCTTATTTCTTTTATTTTAGCTTATTTGCCTTTTCGTTTCTGTTTTTTTTATTGGTTTGCTTTTGGAACTTATTTAGCTTATCTGTATTAAGCTCAGACCCATTTGGTCTGAGTGGTTTTATCTGCCAGAAATTTTTAATATTCCAAAAAAATATATAAATTCATCACAAAACGTCCACGCAGGGACTCGAACCACTGACCTTTAGCTCAATAGCCCTACGCGTTTGCCAATTGTTCTAGTTCATCTTTTGAATTTATTTACAGCCTTTTTAATTAATATAGGATATAAATTAGCTGTCAGTTTATTTAAATTAGTTTAAATATAAGTTTTGTTTAATTAATTTTAATAAAAAAGATTTTATAAGTTTTCTTTTATACAGTTTTAAAAAAAAATATAAAACAAAATAAATATTTTTATTACTTTTAGAATTTTAAAATTGTTTTTATAAATTAGTTTTTTTAATTTTATTTAGTTTCATATAAAATTAGTTTTAAATTTTATTTAAATTCAAAATAGTTTTTAAAATAAGTTTTCAATTAATTTTGTTTAGTTTCAAATTAGTTTTAATAGATTTCATTTAAATTAAAAGTTTTAGTTAAAAACTAATTAGAGTAAATTAGATTTAAGTTTTATTTAAATTTAAAATAGTTTTCCAATAGTTTAATTATTTTTAATTAAGTATTTTTAATTAAATATTTTCCTTTTAATTAGATTAATTAGTTTTTAATTAAATAGTTTTTAGTTTTTAAAATACCAAAAAGAGTTTAATTTACCAAGAACAATTAATATTGTGTTAAATCTGATATCAATTCGAGTGATTCGAGGAGAAAACGATAATTGACATAAAATCACTACATTAGGTAGGGCAAAGGTGGTGTTGGTTGAGGCATAGGCATAGCCTTTGGAATCTCGGGTTCTAATTGTGGTAATGGGTCAACCATAGGTGTGGCATGAGCAGTACTTCGTAGGATTAGGACATGCTCCTTTTCGACCCCCACCTTGGGCTCTTCCTCAATTTCCTCCACCGTTGGAGTAATTGGTTGAGGAGTCGGTTCCTTAAGTGTCTTATCACTTCGTGTAGTAATCACTTTCATCTCTCCCTAAGGGTTAGATATGGTGTTGCTAGGAAGACTACTCGAAGACGGTTTACACATTATAACCTCAAACATGGATGAAATTTTATCCTCAAACATAGATTGCCTCTTATCGGCCTTAAGCATCTCTTGTTTTATTTCATGTTGCCCTTGTTCCATCTTTTGTTGGTTTTGTTGTAACCTAGTTACATTTCCCTCCATTTTGTTTGTGTGGATCTTAGCTCATTTGCTAACTCGTTTTTCAACTCCTTTTTCAAGTCATTCTTAAACTCGGATCTTAGGCTTATGAACTCTCTTTGAATATTATCAAACATAGCATCGTTTCCATTCGCGTATTCAACAAATTCATTTGGAAGATCTTTTAAAGTTTGCAAACCCTTGTCGTTGTTTTGAAAATCATTGTTTTGATTTTGTTTGAAACTTGATTGTTATTAGCCCCTTGATTCCCATAATTGTTACCTTTGTAATTGTTTTTGTAACCAATTTGATTGTTTCGATAGTTGTTGTTAGCATTTTGATTGGGAGCAAAACCCGGTGGAGTCATTTGGTTAGAGCGGGTAACTTGACCGTTTTGGTTGTAAGTTCCCGTGGCCGCGTAGGCACTCGAAGTGTTACCACCGTTGATAATGCACTCGGAGAAATCATGACCTCCACCACAATACATGCATGAAACCTCAACCTCTTTAGCCGTAGCGGGAGCACTTTGTTCACCAACTTTGAATTCAATTAAAAGACCGTTAAGCTTATCAAAGATTTTTTTTTCCAAATTTGCCTCAATTTGGCAAGCATCGATGGTATTGGACAATGAAGGTGAAGCCAAAGACGAAGCCTTACGAACACTCGATGTGTTATGAGGACTATAGACTTTAGACCTATTCTCAATAATCAACAACGTTTCCTCAACCGTTTTACACAAAAAATTACCACCCGCGACGGCATTAAGATAATCTCTCTCATGATCATTCAATCCATTGTAAAACGTGTCAATTTGATGCAAGTCAGAAAACCCGTGATGAGGATACTCATGTAACATTTCCTTAAACCGATTCCAAGCCGTAGAAAAACTCTCATTAAATTCTTGTGAAAATTTTGAAATCTCGTTTTTCAAATGCGTAGTCTTAGAAGGCGGGAAAAATTGGTTCACAAACTTTGAAACGAGATCCTTCCATGTCAATATAGAATTGGGTGGCTCTTTCTCTAACCAAATTTTAGCGGACCCCGCTAAGGAATACAGAAAAAGCATCCTCTTAATCGAGTCATTAGCAACATCCTTAAACTTGCAAGTGGCGGTAAGACGATTGAATTCGCGGATATTGTTGTGCGGGTTGTCCTTTTCTTCACCACATAATTTGTTGTTTTGGATCATCGACAACAAACCCGTTTTCACTTCAAAATTTTCCGCAAGGATGGCGGGAATCACAATAGCCTCTTCATAACCCTCGGTGGGTACTTGAAGTAACTCCATCATAGTTCGATTCGCCATGGTTGGTTCTTCTTCAACGATAGGTTCGTCAATAGGAGACTCCTCACTAGAAAGGTTAGGTGTGGTTTCCTTTCGGTTTTTTCGTTTACGTGCACATCTTGCTTGATTACGAGTAAGCATAAACGTCACGTACAACGTGGGGATGAGCAAAGAAGATTCTTTTTGGTGTTTTTAATTTTTCCAGTTTTTTGTGGTTTTTGATTGTTTTTACTTTTTGGATTTTGGTGAATGTATTAAGTAGACAAAAAACTACAAATCTCTCCTCAAATCAAATCTCTTGATTAAAGGAGCCTAAAGGAATAAAAATGATCACGTGAAGGGACGCCTTCGATGACTTTAGAACGTTGGTGGAACACCAAAACATTCAAGAGGGTTTAATGAAATGAAACCAAGAATATATATATGATACTTAGATAATACTTTGGTTGGCAAACCCTCGATTAGCCCTTTTCATCTAAACACGCGCAAGCAAGCTGGGAAACGCGGTAGCGCGAAGCACTTAAGAGCCTTTTTCCTTAGGGTATATTTTATAATACCCGCCTTATACCCACCTTATAGTTTGTGTTTCTCAAAATTAAGCTTCACGAAAGTAATTATCTATTTTACCTTTTTTCTTGTTTGAGATTCGAATACAAGATCGAGTGATGAAATCCCGAATCAAGGTTGTGTTTTCACACTTTTGGAGTACTTGTCAATTTATTGTTCTACGTATACAATATAGTAATATTCATACAAAAAGCCAAAACCAATAATACGTATTAGTAGAGTGCAACTAATACAAATAGATATTATGGCTAATATAAAAACAACAATTGTTCAAATCAAAACACAACACGCCTCCCCAGCAGCGGCGCCAAAATGATGTAGTGGTTTTACTACTCTTTAGGAAAAGAGCGTAAAAGTGGCAAGTATTAAGTGTCGGTTTAGGAAATACAAGCACTAATGACCAAGTTAAGTTCAAAGTTCATTTTCCAAGGAGGCAAGTGTGTTGTGTAAAGAAATGATTAACTTTTTGATTATATTTATGAAGAAAGAAAAGATAAAGGTAGAAAAGGATGAGGGTTACGATTATGAATTAAACTAAGACGAAAAGTCGTGCACGTAAACCCGTAGAAAATGACTAAATTTAAAAATTAACCTAAAAATCCTTAGAAAATTGCAATAAATCCAAAAAATGTAATTAGAGTTTACAAAAAATCAAAAATCACTCAAACCTTTTATTTAATTAAATATTAATTTTTTAATGCTAATTAAAGCCCAAAAAATCAATTTAATTAACATAAAGCCCAAAATGAGATTTTTCAACTTGTAAACCTCTAAAATGACTTAACTAAATTTAAAACTATTTTTGGAAATTTTAAAATTAATTAAAACTATTTAAAAATGATTAAAACCTCTAAAAACTTAAAATAATTCTAAAAATTAATCTAATGACACTAAAATTAATCTAAAAATTTTAAAATTCTTAACTTAATGTATTTGAACTAGGAAAAATTAAAAACTTGCAAAAATCTAAAATTTAATTTTTAATAATAAAATAATAATAAAATATTAATAAAAATCTAAAATTTATAAAAACTTCTAAAAAGTTGCAAAATAGTTTATTTTAACCTAATAAACACAGAAATTAACATAAAATTACCAAAATACCCCTATTGGGCCTTAAAATGGGCTAAATAGCAAAACAGGCCCTCAATGGGCTGAAATTAGGCTCAACAAGAAAAAGTCCACCAAATAAGCCCAAAATCACCTACTTGACTCAAAATTTGATTTTAAGCACATAAGCCTGAAGGCCCAAAAGCTGAAAGTGAGCTTATCACAGCTTAATTGTCAACAGCTTATTCTTAATGAGCTTTTTGGCCCATTAAGCCATAAGCTAATGCCATAAGCTCCAATTTGACACACAAGCTTCTTTTGAGATACCAAAGAGATCTGTGAAAAGAAATTTTGAAAAAGCCCAAGAAATAAGCCTGAAATAAACAAAATCTCTCTTCACAAAACGACAAAATAGTCGTTTTTGAGTTCTAGGCTACCTCAAGTGCTGATTCAAGTTGCAAAATGTTTTAAATGACTTAATTAAGCAAAATCAACAAAAATTTTTCAAATAAGCACAATGAATAAGCTGGAAAAAGCAATAAGCACTTATGTTAAAAGTCAACTTGTATGGTTTTCTAGTCAAACCTAAAAGCACAATGATAAGTTGTTGCAAGTCTGGATAAGCCAACACGGCTTATGAATAAGCTGATTAAAAATTAACACTAGCAGTGGCTAGTTTTGGGTGTCCAGCAGTGGGAAAAATTTCCACTGCTTGACTTCTTAAACCTTTTGTCTTATGTGGATTTTTGTTGGATTTAAGGCACAAAAAGGCACCCTTATAACCAGTGGGTTATAAGGAGTCAAATGCAATCACAAAAACACAAATTCAACAAGCCAATTGATACAGTTAATTCAAAAGATCACCACATAGCACACATACATGTTGATAAGCAGTTATCACACAAATAAGAAGTTTTAGCAAGATTAAGCCAACCAAATTGAACCAAATGCACACAACAGCTTATATTAATTCAAATGAACATAAATTAACTGGTTTCATGCAATGATTCAAGGTTTAGACAAAGATTCAAGCCAAAGAAAGTTACTGATGAACAAGAACAAGTAGATTTCAAACTTTGCTGATATACTTGACCACAAGACCAGATTCAAACCCTCAAATCTCTTTAACAAGTTATATAAACTTGAGTTAATCACTTGTTAGCCCTAAGCATGCATACAATCTATGTGTTACCAAGATATTAGGTCAAAACTAGCAGATTTCAACAAGTTATAGCACAATCAAGAAAATGATGTTCAAAAGCCAAAAACTAGCAGTCAATAGCACACAACCAAGTATTTATGAGATACAAGCAATAAACAACACTTAACAAAAACTCAAAATCAAAATGCAAGCTCAAATCAGTAAACCCAAACACCCCTTTCACTTTTTAAATCCAATTTTAACAAAGCAGATGTGTGATTAAGTTTTACCCAAGCCTAATCTAGCATCATATCATTAATATTATGCAATATCAAGCAGATTTAGGACACAAGAACAACAATTATACCAGTAGAAGACAAAATCACCAAAAATCAAGTATTTTATCAAATTTTGGGTAAGAATGCTCAAACCTCATGGATGTACATCCACACTCACTAATTTTTGAGCTGATGTGTCTAGCGAAACAAGACACAAGCTTCCAGTAACACCTGCTAAGATTCAACAAGGTTAAAGGCACAATTCATATAAAACAGAAGAATGAAAAAAGCTTTATTAATGCAACCTTGTTCCCACTCCTTGATTATCCCCAAAACACAAGCTTACAACACCTTGATAAGCTTCTTATCAGGGTGCTATAATCACTTGCAATCCAAAAATTCCAAGGGTTTGAACCAAGAACTAAGCAAAATATCAAGTTTTGGAAAATTATGCAATTTCTTGCACAATCTTTAAAAACAGGTTTTGAGATTCAATAAACACAAACATATAAGAATAACAAGCAAAGATTAAGTTGGCACTAGGATTTCATCAGCAGTATCAAACACTTTTTTATAAAATGAAAAGAGGATTTACAGATTTGTGAATAAGGAAAAACCAAGAGCAAAGACTAATGTTGCAGCCCTATGCCTTTATATAGGCTACAATGATGAACTAGAAAGCATAAAAAACGTAAACCCTAGTTGGTAGAAGCCCCAAAGTACCCTTGAGATTTTTGAAAATCTGCATATCATGTGAAGTTATCTTGGCAGTTTGTGTGAGGTGTAAAGGTTGGAATTTGATCTAAGGGTTCCCAATGAAGCTTAGAAACCAATCTGAATATAATTCGTTGGATGGCTGGCACATTGTGGCATTTTCTTTAAAAACCTGTGTGGGAGGTTTATCATGTGAGCTTGGAGATGATGAGGTGGCAAAGTTAAGGTGTGGGTTATGGTTATGATTACCCTAATCATAATTCTGGAAGTTTTGGAGGGTTAATTTTTGTTTAATAAAAAACCCCTAATCTTGTGTTCTTGGTGAATAGTGGAGGTTTTAATCCAGATTAGGATTTAAAAACGTGTTAGGCGCGTTTTATTAAACTAACTTAATTAAGTTAGTTTAAAATCTGTGAGTGGGAAGTGACATGGCAGCTGGGAGTGGTGTGATTGGCTAGTGGGATTTGGTGGGTGAGGTGTCACATGGTGGTTGGTTAAGGTAAGTTTCAATGTCTGCGAGCTTTAACCCCTACCTCTTTCTTTCTTTCCATTTCAGTTTAAACTTGTAACAACGCTAAACCCTTTGTTAACAACTTTTTTTCTTCACACTTTTGCCACAAAAACTTTTCCAAAAGTTTATCAAAGGTATTTTTTGTAATTTCTTGATACTTGAAGGGCTGTTTTGGCTTTTTCATCAAACTTTATGATGTTGACTTGTATTGTTGACTTCTTAGAGGACTAATAATGACAAGTCTTCAAATTTAAGGGACCATTCTTGCCACTTCTTCAAAGTGGAGGGTACATTTTGCAATTTGACAAACTTTGTAACACCCCCACAAATGCTATGCGCAGCGGAACTACAACATTGGGTGCTACACAGTATTGATTGCACACAAGATATATCAAACGACGCTAAAAAGACGTCAACTTAAAACTTGAATTTAAAAATTGTTAGATGATACATGTCCACGGTTTTTCCAACCCCAATTGGTACAACAGAGTTTAGCGTTTTCGGTCCCCATGAATCTCAACCCAAGAATTTCAGTTTACAACAACATAACACTAAGATTAAAAATGTTTAAGTAGAAAAAGGAGGAAAAACAAGCGGACTCCAAGCCATACACACAACATCCATCCCATGCACGCTCCATTCTACACTTCAGCGGTTACCTGAAACACATGCCAAAATTTTGGTCAACGAAAACGTTGAGTGGAATTCATAGGTTTTACAATCAATTTGAACGTATATAAAATAAAAACCATTCGTGATCATTTATAGACTTGTCGATCAAACAATCTATATTCAGGATACTGACAATTGTGTTTAAGCTCATGACACTAATCCGTTAACTCAATCACCCGCGTAATAATTACCGGCGTGATTCAGATGAAACCAGTGCCCCTTCTAAAGGCATCAGTTGCAATTATACCTTATCTCTCATACAAGATAATCTACCGCAGAACTTACTAAACGTACAGCTTCTCGGCTAGCATTGGGTCGTTAGCCCCGTAGTACTACAAATTGTATAAGCGGCTATTTCCCCCTACTCGAGGGCAGGACAATAGTTAATAGTTCATGAATTTAGGGTCTTTTGCAACTTTGGTACTCAACACAATTTCTAAGGCAACATTCGGGTCTAACAATCATTCAGGATATACGTTCCTTTTAAAAGCTAGCATGCATTTCCCTCGCGGGTAAAACAATTTGAAATAAATATAAGCGAGGCTATAAATTCACGCCTTAGATATTAAGTAGTCGGTAGTTCGAGGGATGATCACTGACGACGAAACGGATGCCCGGATAAATCAACACCTATCACAAATAACGCGTAATGAGTAATCTCATTTTAAATACCTTACGGTACTGTATAAGATACATAGACACTAGTCACTTAGGACAATTATAACTCACGCCAAAAACAAAATAACAAGCGTCACTCATTTTACACCATTCGTTCTTATTATTTACGCTATCCATTTTTACTCATTCTCGCCGGTACTTCCGAAAGTACGGGCTGTTTTACCATATTTAACCATACTTATAAAATTTGACAAAATTCTCAAAAATCCTATAAGACCTGTAGATAACATGTTTTTAATCCCAATAAAAGTTTTTACTTCTACGACTCGTTACTTAACGCTTTTCAAAAACTACATTTTACGGGCTGAAATTGTACTTCGACCAACTTTGACCTCTTTGACCTATATGAAATGCACCTTTGACTTCTTTGACTCCTAAGTCAACTTATAGACTCATTTATACAGGTTTGTGACCAAATTTTGACCCTTGACCATTTACCAATTCATACTTGTGGTCCTCGGGATTTGACTAAAACTATACATAAATTCGGATTATGAAAGTTCTCGTCTCCCGGTACTCGATCTTTAAAACCTCATAACTTTTAGCTCGTTTTGAGTCACGGGCTCTACCTTATACCAAATTAAAGATAAAAAGACCCTCTACAATTACATTTAGTTTTCAAGACCTGTAGGAAAAATAATTTTTATGAAATGACCTCAAAGTTTCTACCTAAATTTGACTACTCCAAAATCATGCTTAAACTCGATTCAAATCCTACTAATCACCACTAGGCATCATCCTAAGCTTCCTTAATCACAACCAAACACAAATTTTCAGTCCTACCCCTATTGATCAACCAACCTCATAATCTAAAATCAAAGAGAACAAACATGCAACCACTTAAACCTATTTAAAACATCACTAAACACTAAACCAAACACAAGATAATGCTCAAAATTCATCAACCACCATGGCTCCCCAAACACACCTTGTGCCGTGGGGTTTGGGTGACCAAATCACCACAACCAAATGAATTTTGGTGGGTTTTATTGGTGATTATACTCACACTAGGCATGAATTTAACATGCATCACAACAATTAGCCTCAAAAACGAATTTGATTGTTCTTGAAAATTTTTGGAAAATTTATTTGAATGCATGTGGGATTTAAATGCATAGAAAGGTGGGGAATGACAAGATTAGATGTGGTCTAACCTTAATTTTAATGAAAATCAAGTAGAAAAAATTTTTGATGGTGTTCTTGGTGGGTTTTGGGGGTGACCGTCGGCTTTAAGGGCAAGAGAGGAGAGAGTTTGATTTTGTTTTTGTGAAATGTTACTATGTGTTTGTGTTTGTGAATTTTTGTGTGATTGGGAGGGACCAAATTGCAAATAAAGGTTTCTTTTGGCCTTAAGTTAAAAACGCCATTAAAACTTTGCGGGATTGACTCACTAGTCAATTTTGAAAATTTTACGGGAGTCGGAAATCATCCCGAACACTCCAAAATATTTTTGGGATACTTTAAATGTACTCGGAAGGCTATAAAACTCACCCGACTCAACTTAACACGAACCGTAAATAAAATTCTCGAAAAATTACATTATCGATAAACCGTCAATAATTATGAAAATTTGGGCATCCATCGGGATCGTAATCGTCATCGTCCTTCTTGAATCGTCAAACGTAAAAATTATAACCTCGAACATCGGCTTTAACCAATATACTTATAAATATAGAAATTAAAATTTATTAAAAATTTCAAAAATTAGCGTAATTTAGGGTAACGTTAATGACCTTGGTTCTAGGGTGTCACATCCACCCCTCCTTAAAGAGAGCGACGTCCCGGCGCTCGCCTCTTCTTGTACTCACGTTTCGTTCTACTGGAATAGATGAGGATACCTTTCCTTGAAAAAGTCCTCACGTTCCCAAGTGTATTCCGGTCCACGCTTAGAATTCCATCGGACCTTCACAATAGGAATTCTACTACGCTTCAGCCTCTTGACCTCTCGGTCCATAATTTCCACAGGTTCTTCCACAAAATGCATTTTGTCGTCCAGTCGAATCTCGTCCAAAGGAATCACCAATTCCTTATCCGCCAAACTCTTCTTCAGGTTCGATACGTGAAACGTGTCGTGAATAGCACTAAGTTCGGTCGGCAATTCTAACTTATACGCTACTGGTCCAATTCGTTAAATGATCTTAAATGGTCCAATATACCTCGGACTCAACTTTCCTTTCTTTCCAAAACGAATTACACCCTTCCACGGCGATACCTTGAGCATAACCATATCTCCAACTTCAAACTCCAACGGTTTCCTTCGGTTATCGGCATAACTCTTTTGTCGGCTTCTCGTAGCAAGTAGTCGGTTCTTGATTTGCACAATCTTCTCTGTCATTTCTAAAACCATTTCGGGTCCAGTCAATTGACTTTCCCCTACTTCACTCCAACACACAGGCGATCTACACTTCCTTCCATACAATGCTTCGAACGGTGCTGCCTTGATACTCGCATGATAACTATTATTATACGAAAATTCCACTAGAGGCAAGTGGCGCTCCCAACTTCCTCCAAAATCAATCACGCATGCTCGGAGCATGTCCTCCATCGTCTGTATAGTACGTTCACTCTGGCCGTCAGTTTCCGGGTGATAAGCCGTGCTTAAACTCAATTCAGTGCCCATCGCACGTTGAAGCGATTTCCAAAATTCCGACGTAAATCTACTATCGCGATCCGAAATGATCGATAACGGCACTCCATGTCTACAGACGATCTCTTTCACGTACACACTGGCGAGCTTTTCCATGCTGTCCGTCTTCTTCATAGGTAAGAAATGAGCAGATTTCGTTAACCTATCCACAATTACCCATATCATATCACATCCACTAGGAGTCCTAGGTAAACCCGTCACGAAATCCATAGCGATTTTCTCCCATTTCCATTCTGGGATCTCTGGTTGTACCAACAATCCAGATGGTTTCTTATGTTCTGCTTGAACCTTCGCGCAAGTCAAACACTTACTAACGTAACGAGCAATATCCGCCTTCATATTCGGCCACCAATAAACTTTCTTCAGGCCGTGATACATTTTATCCGATCCAGGATGTATTGAATACTTCGACTTATGCGACTCGTTCATAACCAATTCTCGAACTCCGGGCTTTCCTTCCTCAGATGAACACAATGGTAACCAAATCTGATTCTCAAAATATCTCAGTCCGTCTGACCTAATCACGAAAAGAGGTTTCAACATTCGTCCCAAATTCTCAGCTTCAACATTCCCTTTCATTAGTCCCCTCTCTTGAGCCTTCAGTATAGTTTCGGTCAAGTCAACGCTCTCAGTCATCACTAAAGCTCTAACCCTCAAAGGTTTCTCCCGTTCCTTCCTACTCAGTGCATCTGCTACAACATTCGCCTTGCCAGGGTGGTAGCGAATTTCGCAATCGTAATCACTTAGTAGTTCAACCCATCGTCTCTGTCGCATATTCAACTCCTTTTGATCTAAAATGTGCTGCAAACTCTTGTGGTCAGTGAATACAACACACTTCGTCCCATACAAATAATGTCTCCACAACTTCAACGCAAAAACTACAGCTCCTAATTCCAAATCGTGCGTCGTGTAGTTCTCCTCATTCTTCCTTAGTTGCCTCGACGCGTAAGCTATCACCTTTTCACGTTGCATCAATACCGCTCCATAACCCTTACGAGACGCATCACAATACACTACGAAGTCTTCGGTTCCTTCACGCAATGACAATATCGGTGCGGAACATAACTTATCCTTGAGCGTTTTGAAAGCGAGTTCTTCCTCAATTCCCCATTCATACACCCTATTCTTTTCGGTAAGCCTTGTCAATGGTTTTGCAATCAACGAAAATCCTTCAATGAACCTTCGATAATACCCAGCTAAACCAAGGAATTGTCGAACTTCAGTCGGCGTCGTCGGTGCCGACCATTCCCTGATCGCTTCGACCTTGGCAGGATCCACACGAACTCCCTTACTATCAATCACGTGACCTAAGAACTGCACTGATTCCAACCAAAATTCACACTTCGAGAACTTTGCATACAGCTTCTCCTTCTTTAACAACTCCAAAATCTTTCTTAGATGCTTCTCGTGTTCCTCCTTACTCTTAGAGTAAATAAGTATATCATCGATGAAAACAATAACAAACTTATCTAGATACGGCTTGCACACGCGATTCATGAGGTCCATGAATACAGCAGGCGCGTTTGTCAACCCAAACGGCATCACTCGAAATTCAAAGTGTCCATACCGCGTACGAAAGGCAGTTACAGGGATATCCTCCTCTCTTACACGCAGTTGATGATACCCTGATCTTAAATCGATCTTTGAGTATACACTGGAACCTTGCAATTGATCAAACAAATCGTCAATCCTCGGCAATGGGTACCGATTCTTAACCGTCAGCTTATTGAGTTCCCTATAGTCAATACACATCCGGAACGAACCATCTTTCTTCTTCACGAACAACACTGGCGCTCCCCAAGGTGATGAGCTCGGCCTAATAAATCCTTTGTCCATCAATTCCTTCAGTTGATCCGATAAATCCTTTAACTCCGATGGTGCTAAGCGATAAGGTGCACACGCAACCGGCGCAGCTCCTGGCACCAAATCAATTCGAAACTCGACCTCACGGGTAGGTGGTAAACCTGGCAACTCGTCTGGAAAAACTTCCGGATATTCGCAGATAACTGGTACCTCTTCAATCCTCGCCTCTAAATCACCATCACTCGAAACTTGTGCCAAAAACACATCGCATCCGCTCTCTAGATACTTCATCATTTTCAAACAGGAAATCACTTTCAAACGAGAAGTGCATTCGTCTCCCTTCACCGTCAAAACCTTATTCCTCAACGGAATCTGAACTAATCTCTCGCCGCAGACTATCATAGCACTGTGCGCCATTAGCCAATCCATTCCCACAATCACGTCAAACGATCCTAGCTCTATAGGCATCAAGTCGATTTTAAAAGCGTAATTTCCTAACTTCAAGGTACACCCTTTTAGTATAGAATTCGTACTAACAATTTTTCCATCGGCTAATTCAACGTTATAACTAGTCGCTAACAACACCGGTTTTCTATCGATATGACGACTAAATCTAACATCTACAAAACTCTTGTCGGAGCCAGAATCAAACAAAATACTAGCATAACAAGCGTCTAGCAAAAACGTACCGGTAACCACATTAGGACCCTGTGGTTTATCAGCCGTTCCCACTTGATACACCGCAGCCGCGTTGTTACCTCCCCGCTTGTTTCCTGCCTTCGGGCAATTCACTTGCACATGACCTCTCTCTCCACATCCATAACATCCTCTCATTCTGATAGCATTCGCCCCAGTGGCTACTCCTCCCGTTCGGCAACCAGACGTCCTATGACCTGCCTTTCCACACTTGCCGCATGCAGGCGGGCAATTTCCAACATGGTACAAATTGCACCTACCACAATGGGGATTCACTTTTACTCCTCTAGGGTTCGTCACTGCCCTCATCCCTTCATTCCTTCTCTGGTTAAACTGCTGATTTCGGTTCGGACCATGGTTGTTTCGATTCCCACCTTTGTTCTGGCCCTGGGATTGGTTGCTTTGTGCCGCTTCCCATTTCCTCTTGTTGCCTTCAGCAATGGAGTTCTGCTTGTCCTGGAGCTTGACGTCCATCAATGCGTGAGCCATCTGGACCGCTTCATCAAACGACCCAGGTTTCGACGAAGTTGTTTCACCTTTGATATTGCTAGATAAACCCTTAATGTACTGCTTCATCTTCTTGGCGTCATTGGCAAAAACATCTGGACACAAAAGGCTTAATTCATTAAACCTCCTGGTGTAGGCAGCGATATCGTTGTTCTTCAAGGTCAAATGCCTCAACTCATCCTCCAATTGCCCCAATTCCTCTTCCGGGCAAAACTTCTTAGTCAACAGAGCTTTTTTCGCATTCCACGTCCTTGCATTTGCTACAGCCAATCCAACCGTGGCTACCTGAGTATTCCACCAACTTAACGCATCATCAAGAAACGTAGCAGCCGCAAACTTCACTTTGTCCGCTTCTGCACAACCGCTGATTTCAAAAGTACTTTCAACCTTTTCCAACCATCGTCTAAGTTCTAAAGCTCCACCCGTTCCACGAAACTGCGTGGGACCGCATTTCATAAAACTAGAATAGGTACACACTCCCGGGGCTTGCTGTCTCCCCGCGTCCCTTCCCTGGTCCTGATTTCTCCCGGCTCGGTCCGCTTCCAGCGCATTTGCTATAGCTTCCTGAATCATTGTGTTTACACGATCAGCGGTCAACTTTGGAGGCATGGTGTTATCGAATATCTCTTTCTGCAAGACAGGGAAAATAGAAAAACAATGTAAGTATACATATCAAGTTTCCGAGACATAATATACATACAACGACACATCACTACGGAGTTACTTATATTCATCAATTCACATCACAAAAGATCAAATTTAAGACATATCACAGATCATGAAAGGTAACATGGATTGTATTGATAATTAACCAAAATTGTGACAAGTATTGCCACTACAATCGTTCACCACAAAACTCAAGTACTTAAGTTTCTCGTCATAATGCCATCATACAAAAGTCTAAAACAGTTCTATTACAATGATCAAAGAAAAATACAAAACAAGCAACTAGGCATGTGGTGATCCACACGGCCTTTTGGATGGCGGTTCGTCATCGTCTTCCTCGGGTTCCTCATCACTATCGTCCTCATCCACATCATCCATTTTTCTCTTTCCTTTATCATCCGGCCCACATTCCATCTCCTTTTTCGTCCCTGATGTAGACCCACACTCAATCGCTACCTGACTTCCCACCGTAATACAAGCACCTCTAGTAGGTGGCTGAATCATGAAGTCGTTAGCCTCCATCTCCAAATCGTCCACGAATCTCCAATCCGGGGGCAATGATGCTCTAACTTGATGCTCCCAACTCTGCATCCTTGACAACCTCACTTGATCTTCCCTTACACGGTCAAGACTAGCGCTTAAATTTGCAACCATCGATCTTAAACTGTTGATGTCACTTTTGTTCACATTTCCATCATACTCAATTCTTGCAGTCCTTTCCAACAGTCTTTGGTGCTCCCTTTCATTCTTATCAAACCTCTTAATTACCCGGGTCTCAACTACAAACCGCTCATACATCAACCTCTCCATCCTCCTCAAACGACCTGCGGGATCCCAGTAGTGTCTTGGTCTCGGAAAGTAGACCCTTGCAATATTCTCATGAATCGATGGCGACCTGGATGATTTGCTGGACTCTCCACCGCTCCCATTACCTACTCGAACAAATCCTGGCACTGTTCTCAAATAGTCCTTACAATTGTCCATCGGGCGATTAAAGGGTTGCTGCTCATATCGACCGGTCGGTGGTACTTCATAACCCTTTGGCGAATTCGGAGATTGAAACAAATCTGGTTCGGTCTGGCCTACAGCATTCTCGGGAATGCCATCATCCATTAGCTCCTCGGGCTCTTCTTCGGAATCCTCACTCTCGTCACTACTAATGCTAAAATTATCCACCTCACTTTCGTCATTGTCGTTTTCCGGCCCTATTTCCTCTTCTGGAGCGATCCATCCATTATCATTGTCCGGCGGGTTCGGAGGGAACGGTCCCCCTTCGTGACCTACGACGTAATCGTTTCCATTATCATTAGGCGGTACCTCGGCCATTCCTGCAATAACAGCGAATTTCGGAGGGTACATAAGTAATTATACAATATTTATAAATACATGCATGCAAATGCAATGCAAAGGTGGTACATATGGCCGAAATGTAATAATATGATGCTCATGCATGATTAATACGAAAATTACGATGTCGGATATTCCACGTATAATTCAACGTCTACCTATAGTAATTCCCATACTTACGTAATAATTACCCACATATATACTTCAACTCAAAAGTATACGTCAAATGCCATAAATACAACAATAAATCTTACCGGAGCCATGCAGGATAGTTGTGTGTGCTTGGACCATTTCTTACGACACCAAAAGTTATAGTTTAGGATTTTCAAAAACGACCTAGTTCTCTATAACTCATGGCTCTGATACCAATCTGTAACACCCCCACAAATGCTATGCGCAGCGGAACTACAACATTGGGTGCTACACAGTATTCATTGCACACAAGATATATCAAACGACGCTAAAAAGAAGTCAACTTAAAACTTGAATTTAAAAATTGTTAGATGATACATGTCCACGGTTTTTCCAACCCCAATTGGTACAACAGAGTTTAGCGTTTTCGGTCCCCATGAATCTCAACCCAAGAATTTCAGTTTACAACAACATAACACTAAGATTAAAAATGTTTAAGTAGAAAAAGGAGGAAAAACAAGCGGACTCCAAGCCATACACACAACATCCATCCCATGCACGCTCCATTCTACACTTCAGCGGTTACCTAAAACACATGCCAAAATTTTGGTCAACGAAAACGTTGAGTGGAATTCATAGGTTTTACAATCAATTTGAACGTATATAAAATAAAAACCATTCGTGATCATTTATAGACTTGTCGATCAAACAATCTATATTCAGGATACTGACAATTGTGTTTAAGCTCATGACACTAATCCGTTAACTCAATCACCCGCGTAATAATTACCGGCGTGATTCAGATGAAACCAGTGCCCCTTCTAAAGGCATCAGTTGCAATTATACCTTATCTCTCATACAAGATAATCTACCGCAGAACTTACTAAACGTACAGCTTCTCGGCTAGCATTGGGTCGTTAGCCCCGTAGTACTACAAATTATATAAGCGGCTATTTCCCCCTACTCGAGGGCAGGACAATAGTTAATAGTTCATGAATTTAGGGTCTTTTGCAACTTTGGTACTCAACACAATTTCTAAGGCAACATTCGGGTCTAACAATCATTCAGGATATACGTTCCTTTTAAAAACTAGCATGCATTTCCCTCGCGGGTAAAACAATTTGAAATAAATATAAGCGAGGCTATAAATTCACACCTTAGATATTAAGTAGTCGGTAGTTCGAGGGATGATCACTGACGACGAAACGGATGCCCGGATAAATCAACACCTATCACAAATAACGCGTAATGAGTAATCTCATTTTAAATACCTTACGGTACTGTATAAAATACATAGACACTAGTCACTTAGGACAATTATAACTCACGCCAAAAACAAAATAACAAGCGTCACTCATTTTACACCATTCGTTCTTATTATTTACGCTATCCATTTTTACTCATTCTCGCCGGTACTTACCGAAAGTACGGGCTGTTTTACCATATTTAACCATACTTATAAAATTTGACAAAATTCTCAAAAATCCTATAAGACCTGTAGATAACATGTTTTTAATCCCAATAAAAGTTTTTACTTCTACGACTCGTTACTTAACGCTTTTCAAAAACTACATTTTACGGGCTGAAATTGTACTTCGACCAACATTGACCTCTTTGACCTATATGAAATGCACCTTTGACTTCTTTGACTCCTAAGTCAACTTATAGACTCATTTATACAGGTTTGTGACCAAATTTTGACCCTTGACCATTTACCAATTCATACTTATGGTCCTCGGGATTTGACTAAAACTATACATAAATTCGGATTATGAAAGTTCTCGTCTCCCGGTACTCGATCTTTAAAACCTCATAACTTTTAGCTCGTTTTGAGTCACGGGCTCTACCTTATACCAAATTAAAGATAAAAAGACCCTCTACAACTACATTTAGTTTTCAAGACCTGTAGGAAAAATGATTTTTATGAAATGACCTCAAAGTTTCTGCCTAAATTTGACTACTCCAAAATCATGCTTAAACTCGATTCCAATCCTACTAATCACCACTAGGCATCATCCTAAGCTTCCTTAATCACAACCAAACAAAAATTTTCAGTCCTACCCCTATTGATCAACCAACCTCATAATCTAAAATCAAAGAGAACAAACATGCAACCACTTAAACCTATTTAAAACATCACTAAACACTAAACCAAACACAAGATAATGCTCAAAATTCATCAACCACCATGGCTCCCCAAACACCCCTTGTGCCGTGGGGTTTGGGTGACCAAATCACCACAACCAAATGAATTTTGGTGGGTTTTATTGGTGATTATACTCACACTAGGCATGAATTTAACATTCATCACAACAATTAGCCTCAAAAACGAATTTGATTGTTCTTGAAAATTTTTGGAAAATTTATTTGAATGCATGTGGGATTTAAATGCATAGAAAGGTGGGGAATGACAAGATTAGATGTGGTCTAACCTTAATTTTAATGAAAATCAAGTAGAAAAAATTTTTGATGGTGTTCTTGGTGGGTTTTGGGGGTGACCGTCGGCTTTAAGGGCAAGAGAGGAGAGAGTTTGATTTTGTTTTTGTGAAATGTTACTATGTGTTTGTGTTTGTGCATTTTTGTGTGATTGGGAGGGACCAAATTGCAAATAAAGGTTTCTTTTGGCCTTAAGTTAAAAACGCCATTAAAACTTTGCGGGATTGACTCACTAGTCAATTTTGAAAATTTTACGGGAGTCGGAAATCATCCAGAACACTCCAAAATATTTTTGGGATACTTTAAATGTACTCGGAAGGCTATAAAACTCACCCGACTCAACTTAACACGAACCGTAAATAAAATTCTCTAAAAATTACATTATCGATAAATCGTCAATAATTATGAAAATTTGGGCATCCATCGGGATCGTAATCGTCATCGTCCTTCTTGAATCGTCAAACGTAAAAATTATAACCTCGAACATCGGCTTTAACCAATATACTTATAAATATAGAAATTAAAATTTATTAAAAATTTCAAAAATTAGCGTAATTTAGGGTAACGTTAATGACCTTGGTTCTAGGGTGTCACAAACTTTATGGACCAAACTTGTAATTATGAATAACCAAGGGTGTAATGTGTCAATTCTTCAATATTGGAGGACCCTTCTTGTACAATCTTCAATTCTTCAAGGGTCATTCTTGGAAAATCACCATTAGGGCTTGGTTCATTGTGCGGCTTCGTTTCCCGTGTTCGTTTTTGCTTGTTTCTTGTGATCTTTTGTCATTTTCTCAATATCCGTACCTAAAATACACATGTAACAAACACAAGCATATATTTGGCATTTTTCATGATATTTAATGTATTTTAGGCCCGTTTTGGACGATGAGACTATGTATAAAAGCAGTCTCATCAGAGCATATTGCACATGCTCTTCTTCTTTGTTAGCTATCAAAGCTTGATTCTGTTCTAATTCATCAGCATGAAACTCTAGTTCCATCCAAGTCTATCAATCCCATGCACGGCTACCATAGCTTTTGATCCAACATATTCAACCTTGATGATTTGGCTTGAGTTCTTTCCAGCATCAGTTCTACGTGGAGATCTGTTTTCCCTCATGAAGTGTCCCATCCTATGATAGTTATAGCATTCAACCTTGGATTTATGAAATCCAGCAGTCTCCTTGCCATAGAAATTCATTCTTCTTCAAAAACCTTTTGTTCCATCTATTGGCCCTTTTGCTAGCAAGTGCCATACTCCACTTGATGTCCATCTCTTCAAGATCAGCATCACTGATTTGCTCAAGATCCTCATAAGTAAATAGAGAATCATTGGGCAAGGCAACAATGTATGCACATACAGTATCCAAGTCAATACCAGTTGGTTTAGGACTTGAGGAACCAACATTGTAGTTGTCAGTAGCTGAAGTTGAGCCATTGACATATATTGATCCAATGACTGGATGAACATTCAAGCCGCTGACATGTGAAACATATTCAGCGGTTTGTGAGTCATTTTGAGAGATGAATGCCACACATCCAGATGTTGAACTTCCTAGTTTGAGAATTGCTTCATGTTTCATGGTCCTTAATTGATTATAGATATCATCAAAGGAGGCATTACTGTAAGCCTTGGTGGCAATGACAGATTTTGCATGAATCTCCCATGCATCACCAAGACCTCCAAGAAAGGTAGCTGTGATATCTTGCTCCTCAATTTATGTTCCCATGAATGCCAACTTGCTATTGATATCTTGTAGACGACTTCTTACCTCACTAAGCTTCTCATTAGGACGAGCTTTAAAGACAATATACTCAATCATCAACTGCTTCTTCCTTTGTTTAAGGGTTTCCTCGTTACCACCATAGATGATTTCAAGAGCTTCCCAAAGCTCCTTAGCAGACTCATACTTTCTGAATGTATGTTGCTCCTTAGGACCAAGAGCATGTTTGAGTGTGCTTAAGGCTTTCATGTCATTCTATCTATCTGCCACTTCAGCAGCAGAAACAACTCTTCCATCTTCATGTTTTGCTTTGATATCATCACCAGTCTGTCCAGCTGTCCTTCGTGGCAGCTTGAATCTTTGCTTCCTTATTGAATTGACTGGCATACTCAATAACTTCCCAAAGAAAATAATTATCAACTTGTAAATATTGCTCAAAGTTGAATTTCAAAATATCAAAGTTACCAGGATCAAGTATGCGAATTTTGAGATTGTGATTTGAAGATTGTGATACGACTGAGGTGGACATGATGCTTAGATGATGTTAGGGTTTCCAGTGATTTAGGGTTTTTAGAGTTCTTTTGATCAAAGTTCCTCAACAAGCTCTGATACCACTTTGTTGATCCCAAACATTGATTGATTTAGCTTTGTATTATCGAGATTGAATCAAGTACAATACGTAGAGAAACTTTGTGTTAAAAACAATCTAAGTGTTATGCGAAATTTAACACTTAGAACAAAGAACAATGTTAAACACAATATAAACCAAACTTTCACTTCGATTGATTAAACTTTGTGTACAATGAAAGTGTAAAAACGTATATCAAACCTAAACCCTAAGACCACCTTTTGTAACCTAAGGAGTCTTTTACAATAAGCAAACTTGTCAACTATTCTAGGAAGATATATTAATATAAACATAGAAAATACAATATACAATACATATCTTCCTAACATATAAAAACGTGTTGACTAAGTATTCTGTTGTAGCTAGGATTTCTCTTGTCATCGCTTGAATATCTCTTGTGAGTGCTCATTCTGTCAGCGCTTGATTTACTCTTGTCAGCGTTTGAAATCCCTTTGTCAGTGGCATAGTGATGTAGCTAATTTTATTCCCAACAGTTTTATGGTTACGATCTATACCCGAAACAACCTACTATCCACGACGAAATGATGGAGTGAAAAGGTGGTTTAGGAAAGGAAACTAAGTCCTATGATCCAACCAGAACCGGAGGGATCTACCCAAGGACATTTCATAGCTAGAAATAGTTGTCCTTAGGAAAGATGGAGTTGAATAAAGCTGAATGCGGACTAATTACTTAAGCTACCACTGGAACAATCACAACAAGGTGCTAGTGATGAGGTATTGGTAAGCATTGAAGGAGTTGAATATTCTATGAAATCTAGGCAGAAACCAGGTCAATACATCTATTGAAGAAAAGTCGTCATGGACCCAGTGATGCAATGCACAACCCTTCCCTAGCCATTCGGGTTTCTCTCAAAAGAAACTTGTGTCATTGTCACGGAGATCAACACGTTATCTATTGACTTTCTCACTCCGAGTTAGTTAATATTGAACATGTGGCAATATGCTCCAGCCTCCGAGTACTAAAATGCACTTATCGAGTCTAGAGCCAAAAGAGATCATTTTATCATCTCATTAGGACACATTCGAGTCCTACGCATTATCCTTGTGATATTGCCAGAACATCTGAGTGATACGATTCACAATGAAGATGGAAATCCTGCTTGAGTCAACCTCAAACAAGCTGATGGTAGGTAACTTGTGCGATTCTACACGAATCAAACTTGTGAGAACGGGAAAGCAACTAAGTTTGGATTCTTAATTGATTCAAACTTGATTCCAGGTTTCTTCGCAAAATCCGTGTGATCTTACCGGAACATTCAGAGTAACACTCTTTACTACTCACAGTGACGAATGTAAATCCTTCCAGTGTCAACATCAAAAAACACCGCGGTGGGTGACTTATAAGATTCTTTATGAATCGAGCTTGTGACAAACTGGAAAGCAAGAATGGTGCGATTCTTATATGAATCAAACTTGTTCCAGGAATCTGAATTTACGACTCTAATCAGACGGATAATTTATCCTTACGATTCACTCTTTACGTTCGCATTCTGCTTTGAGACGGTCGAGTAAAGAGAACTGGCTACTACCACCGGGAAACCCTGTCAAGGAGGTTCTTTATCGAATCTACCCGATCACAGGTACGGTATCTAATACCATCTAACGGTCTTCACCGACTGTAGATAAAATGGTACCGAATTAGGATGAAATGTTCAAAGCCATTTTATCTGTGTCTATATATGTTGCCGCATATCTAGAAGGTGGCGTAGTTGTGTACTATACGAAGTCGTCTTCACATGTTCATACTAAAAGTTAAAGTCTTCCGCAACTCTGATGGATATTTGAAGGAATAACTACAACTATATTTATATGGGAGATTGTTAGCCTTTCGAAATCAACAAAGTATGAATATGTCGATTCAGAAGTCACAAGAGAACAAGATGGTGATAATCAAGATACTTATGAATGTAATAGGTCATCTTGGTCACAAGAACACAAGATGCTCAAGGATAGATTGAAGATCTCAAGCACTCAAAGACAAATGTCAAAGGCTCAAGACAAAGATCACAAAAGCATGAAGGAACAAAGCCGTTACAAACAAGATCAAGACCAAGATACAAGACCCAAGAAGGAAGATCACCTCCACAAGAATGTCTTCACTCAATCATCTTATGCATTTTAAAGATGGCCGATACATTGGGGTAGATTGCGAGCCCTATATTTTATATAGTCGAACAAGAATGTAATAGGTCATCTTAGTCGTTAAAGATTTTGTATTGTAATGGGTTAGTCGGGATAACCGGGCTTGGACATTAAGCTAATATTGTATAAGTTAGGGGCTCTAGGCCCAAGTGTGGAAACCTTGGTTTCCGGATCTTTTAAGCAACTAGGAATGCACCATGTTCATATGATTAGATAATCAAAGCGGAATTAGAACATGATACATTAACAAGGTGTTTAGGCACGAATAACATGAATTAAAACAAAAGGGATTGCTCATTATATTAATAACGAACAACCACTAGGTGTGTGTACATTGAATCCGACACCTAGTCGACACACACTTTAGGTTTACATTGTATATGAAAATTATGAATAAACCTAATATCCTTGGTTCCTTTTATAGTGTAAGGATTAGGGTTTACAAGAGATAAGAATGAATAAACATGTGAATCTTCTATTTAAATAACTATATACAGAATATATCCTGCATATATATCCAAATAGAAGCTTCTAAAGGCTTCTTGTCTACGTTTTGTCAATGCTGGAATTGCATGTGACAATGCTTGGATTGCTCTTGACAATGCTTGATTCCATCAACGCCTAAATTGTTCTTGTCAACGCCTGGAATACTATTGTCAACACTTAGACAATTACCTTCATGTTTTCTTCGTTTTTGAGTTTCTGCCACATCAACTTTTTGACCCAACAATCTTCCCCTAGTTGATGGTGGCAAAACTCTATGTGTATCTCTTGTAAGTTGTACATGATCTTTAGATTGCTTCCCCTCAAGTATAGCATGTATTTCTTCCCCTTTTTGTCACATCAACAGGGAAGTAAACAATGTTGCAATCTTTGAAGATTCTCCAAATGTAGCTCTATGTAATGATCTTGAAGAACAATTAATATAATAATTTTTATGTAGAAGTAGAATAACCCAACCTTATGTTCCATGTCTTGTACTATCCATGTGACTAAGAACTTATACTCATGGTACTAAGTATACGTAGACCTCGATCCCTTGTCAATATTCTCATCCTTTGTGAGACACTGAGCACGATAATGTAACTCCTTCAAGTGTTATGACAAGTCTTCATCACCAACCATGTAAAGCACGAACAAGTTATCTTTAAAGTCTATGACTGGGAGTGCACGACTTTAAGATATGATAGAACACAAACTCGCGAAAATCTTCTTCAATCACCAAACTTACCATAAGAATTCTTCCCCTTAAGCCAACACCTCTTCATGACAAATTTAATGGAATAACATCTTCATACCATATGTAAAAGTGTTAGACTGGATAACTCTTTCACAAGGCTATCCCGATTACATAGTTTAAAATATCCATCAAATTCCCATGAAAAGTTGCTAACTCGCTTTAAGATCATTAATCCCTTTCAAAAATATTCGAGCCATAAATATCAACATGATATTCTATATTAAAACGGAGATTCCATGTACCTTCGTGTGTATAATCCTCCTTTTTGTGTGCTCAAAACGTCCAATTTTCTCAAACAGCAGCAATCAGTGTGTTACCCGAGATCCTCCTCTGTCCAATATCCTTCCATGTGTATTGTCCAATATCGGACAACACGTATCAGCGTTTGAACAGCCATATCTCGGACAAGACTGTCAACGTTAACAGCGTTGACTTATTCTGTCAGCGTCAAACCAAAGCCTGTCAGCGTCAAAATCCTTATCAGCGCCTTTTTGCATTCTGACAACTTTTGTGGCTATATGTCAACACAGTTTTGTTTTGTAAGGAAAAATAGATTACAGTTAAACGTGTTTAATCACACGTTCTTATACTCCAAAGAATTAGGAACTTTCCCTCGTTATCTGCTTCTTTCTTCCCTCATTCCACGTCCAAAATATATCATTGTATCTTACATTTAATATGTACCATAAATATAATTCCTATAAAATAGGTTTTATATTTACATTCCATATCTTAAGTAAGGCAGTCAAACATCTAAAACGTGTATATCCAAATTCAATCCCTACAAGGTAGGAATTAACTGTGTATCAAAAACTCGTCTGTTTCCAACCATCCACAAACCACGCAGCCTTGGGATCGTATCTTACATTCCTTATGCAGACAATAACGTTATGCATAACAACGTTACTGTTTCCCTAGCAGAGTCGCCATCAATGTTACTGTTTCCCTAGCAGAGTCGCCATCAACGTTACTGTTTTGCTCCTAGGATAATAGCTGCATAACTCTAGGGTTTCAAACCCTAAATCCAAATCATGATCTAAGATTTCACAGCATCGATCAATCAATTTAGGGTTTTGTAGAAAACTGAAAACCCTTTTCTTTGAAGCAGATTAAAACTAACACGTGTTTATACTTTGAGCAGATTAAGGTTTATTAATGAAACCCTAATAATTATTTGAATCGAATAAACACACATCAACCTTTAACCTGCTGCTATATCCCTCAAATCTTCAATTTTTCTTCTTTAAATTGATTTAGAGTTTAAAGAAACCCTAATCATGATTTTATGTAAAAGCTTGAAAAAACTGAAAATCACCTCTGCTGCCTACTTCGACGCTTAATAACTTTTTATGGGGGATAAAACAGGACAATCCCTCCGGTGGATGTTTAGATATTTGTATGAAGAACACACATATAAAATTTCGTGACGATCCAACGGTTCAATCGAAAGTTATGACCTTCTGAATACTGCTGTGCACACAAAAACGTCCAGAAAAACCCTAGACGGATTTTTCTTCTTTTCACCATACACGAACACCTTGTTGGTCCTAGCATCACGAGCCACGAGGCTCTGATACCAATTGTGGAAACCTTGGTTTCCGGATCTTTTAAGCAACTAGGAATGCACCATGTTCATATGATTAGATAATCAAAGCGGAATTAGAACATGATACATTAACAAGGTGTTTAGGCACGAATAACATGAATTAAAACAAAAGGGATTGCTCATTATAGTAATAACGAACAACCACTAGGTGTGTGTACATTGAATCCGACACCTAGTCGACACACACTTTAGGTTTACATTGTATATGAAAATTATGAATAAACCTAATATCCTTGGTTCCTTTTATAGTGTAAGGATTAGGGTTTACAAGAGATAAGAATGAATAAACATGTGAATCTTCTATTTAAATAACTATATACAGAATATATCCTGCATATATATCCAAATAGAAGCTTCTAAAGGCTTCTTGTCTACGTTTTGTCAATGCTTGAATTGCATGTGACAATGCTTGGATTGCTCTTGACAATGCTTGATTCCATCAACGCCTAAATTGTTCTTGTCAA
This sequence comes from Glebionis coronaria, assembly GCA_025667525.1. NCBI lineage: Eukaryota > Viridiplantae > Streptophyta > Magnoliopsida > Asterales > Asteraceae > Glebionis > Glebionis coronaria. The sequence continues at coordinate 319,455,802 of CM046877.1, read as the reverse complement.
CGCCTGGAATACTCTTGTCAACGCTTAGACAATTACCTTCATGTTTTCTTCGTTTTTGAGTTTCTGCCACATCAACTTTTTGACCCAACAATCTTCCCCTAGTTGATGGTGGCAAAACTCTATGTGTATCTCTTGTAAGTTGTACATGATCTTCAGATTGCTTCCCCTCAAGTATAGCATGTATTTCTTCCCCTTTTTGTCACATCAACAGGGAAGTAAACAATGTTGCAATCTTTGAAGATTCTCCAAATGTAGCTCTATGTAATGATCTTGAAGAACAATTAATATAATAATTTTTATGTAGAAGTAGAATAACCCAACCTTATGTTCCATGTCTTGTACTATCCATGTAACTAAGAACTTATACTCATGGTACTAAGTATACGTAGACCTCGATCCCTTGTCAATATTCTCATCCTTTGTGAGACACTGAGCACGATAATGTAACTCCTTCAAGTGTTATGACAAGTCTTCATCACCAACCATGTAAAGCACGAACAAGTTATCTTTAAAGTCTATGACTGGGAGTGCACGACTTTAAGATATGATAGAACACAAACTCGCGAAAATCTTCTTCAATCACCAAACTTACCATAAGAATTCTTCCCCTTAAGCCAACACCTCTTCATGACAAATTTAATGGAATAACATCTTCATACCATATGTAAAAGTGTTAGACTGGATAACTCTTTCACAAGGCTATCCCGATTACATAGTTTAAAATATCCATCAAATTCCCATGAAAAGTTGCTAACTCGCTTTAAGATCATTAATCCCTTTCAAAAATATCCGAGCCATAAATATCAACATGATATTCTATATTAAAACGGAGATTCCATGTACCTTCGTGTGTATAATCCTCCTTTTTGTGTGCTCAAAACGTCCAATTTTCTCAAACAGCAGCAATCAGTGTGTTACCCGAGATCCTCCTCTGTCCAATATCCTTCCATGTGTATTGTCCAATATCGGACAACACGTATCAGCGTTTGAACAGCCATATCTCGGACAAGACTGTCAACGTTAACAGCGTTGACTTATTCTGTCAGCGTCAAACCAAAGCCTGTCAGCGTCAAAATCCTTATCAGCGCCTTTTTGCATTCTGACAACTTTTGTGGCTATATGTCAACACAGTTTTGTTTTGTAAGGAAAAATAGATTACAGTTAAACGTGTTTAATCACACGTTCTTATACTCCAAAGAATTAGGAACTTTCCCTCGTTATCTGCTTCTTTCTTCCCTCATTCCACGTCCAAAATATATCATTGTATCTTACATTTAATATGTACCATAAATATAATTCCTATAAAATAGGTTTTATATTTACATTCCATATCTTAAGTAAGGCAGTCAAACATCTAAAACGTGTATATCCAAATTCAATCCCTACAAGGTAGGAATTAACTGTGTATCAAAAACTCGTCTGTTTCCAACCATCCACAAACCACGCAGCCTTGGGATCGTATCTTACATTTCTTATGCAGACAATAACGTTATGCATAACAACGTTACTGTTTCCCTAGCAGAGTCGCCATCAATGTTACTATTTCCCTAGCAGAGTCGCCATCAACGTTACTGTTTTGCTCCTAGGATAATAGCTGCATAACTCTAGGGTTTCAAACCCTAAATCCAAATCATGATCTAAGATTTCACAGCATCGATCAATCAATTTAGGGTTTTGTAGAAAACTGAAAACCCTTTTCTTTGAAGCAGATCAAAACTAACACGTGTTTATACTTTGAGCAGATTAAGGTTTATTAATGAAACCCTAATAATTATTTGAATCGAATAAACACACATCAACCTTTAACCTGCTGCTATATCCCTCAAATCTTCAATTTTTCTGCTTTAAATTGATTTAGAGTTTAAAGAAACCCTAATCATGATTTTAATGAAAAGCTTGAAAAAACTGAAAATCACCTCTGCTGCCTACTTGGACGCTTAATAACTTTTGATGGGGGATAAAACAGGACAATCCCTCCGGTGGATGTTTAGATATGTGTATGAAGAACACACATATAAAATTTCGTGACGATCCAACGGTTCAATCGAGAGTTATGACCTTCTGAATACTGCTGTGCACACAAAAACGTCCAGAAAAACCCTAGACGGATTTTTCTTCTTTTCACCATACAAGAACACCTTGTTGGTCCTAGCATCACGAGCCACGAGGCTCTGATACCAATTGTGGAAACCTTGGTTTCCGGATCTTTTAAGCAACTAGGAATGCACCATGTTCATATGATTAGATAATCAAAGCGGAATTAGAACATGATACATTAACAAGGTGTTTAGGCACGAATAACATGAATTAAAACAGAAGGGATTGCTCATTATATTAATAACGAACAACCACTAGGTGTGTGTACATTGAATCCCACACATAGTCGACACACACTTTAGGTTTACATTGTATATGAAAATTATGAATAAACCTAATACCCTTGGTTCCTTTTATAGTGTAAGGATTAGGGTTTACAAGAGATAAGAATGAATAAACATGTGAATCTTCTATTTAAATAACTATATAGATAATATATCCTGCATATATATCCAAATAGAAGCTTCTAAAGGCTTCTTGTCTACGTTTTGTCAATGTTTGAATTGCATGTGACAATGCTTGGATTGCTCTTGACAATGCTTGATTCCATCAACGCCTAAATTGTTCTTGTCAACGCCTGGAATACTCTTGTCAACGCTTAGACAATTACCTTCATGTTTTCTTCGTTTTTGAGTTTCTGCCACATCAACTTTTTGACCCAACACCAAGTCAAGCCAAGCCCGACCCAAGTAAACAAGCCCACGAGCCCACCAAGCTTGTGGGTATATAAACCCTCTTCCATGTGTGGAAGAGGGTGTTGGTTCATTTATTTTTACATAGTAAAAGTGTAAACCTTCCACCATCTCTCTACTTTCTCTCTCTAACTTCTCTCTATTTCTATCATATGATTTGTGTTATGGATTGATTTGGGATTAAAAGTGTGGTTGTGTGGCCAAAATAAAAACGTCTTTGGGTTAGTTCGTTTTTGGTGTGAGAAAGAGTGAAAATTAAAGACGAATTACACTAAAAATTATACTACGACGAAATCGCGTTTTTGCACGAATCGAGACGGAAAAGTAAAAAGTTTTCCTAAAAAATATTAAAAATTGCAATTAAATTCTAAAAATATAATTAAGATTGAGAACTTAATAAAACTTTTTGAAACCTTTTTATTTAATTATTATATAATTTTTAAATCTAATTAAAGACCAAAAACCAAAAATAACAAAGAAAAAGTCCAATTAAAGATTTTATTAATTGTAAACCTCAATTATATTTTTTTAACATAAAAATTATTTTTCAAAAATTAAAAAATTATTTTAACTATTTTTAAATGACTAAACACTAAAACCGGGAATAAAAATAGATTAAAAATAATTAAATGAAAGGAAAAATATGAAAATTGCTCAGAAAGTCTAAAAACTTAAGTACTACAGGGAAAATAAACTAGGACAAGAAAAGCTCACTAAATAAGGAAAATAAGCTAAAACAAGCCCACAACTTATTAATAAAAGAGAAAAGGAAAAAGGGGTTAAATAGAAAACTGGGAGAAATCTAACAAGAACAAAGCACTAGTACAATGGTAAATCGCCCAACTCTCCATCGAGAGGTCAAGCGATTGAATCCATGCCAAGGATCTTTTTTTATTTCTTTTATTTGTTTTGGGCATAATCAACCCTAATAAGCGTTTGGCTTATTAGGGAGGTGATAAAAGCAATAAACAATGAACCATAAGCTATAAATAAGCCACAAAACCACACAGTTAAGCAAAATCAACAAAGATGAATACTATCCTATGTCCGATATCTGACAACTAGCAGAACTCTTTGTCAGATACTAGATGAAACTAAAAAGTGAGATATCTGGCAGAAGTAAGTAAACAACTTTTTGGTGAAACTTGAATTAAGCTATAAGCTTGTCTAGGCTACCAGATGACAAGATAACTAAAAGCAGACTACAATTATGAGCTAAAATAACAACATCTCTAATTTGACAATCCAAAACAAGTTCTAACTACTAAAACATGTAATTTCAAAAAAACACAAAAATAACCACAGGAAAATCATAAAAAGGGAGTTCACACTAACAAGGAATGGATTCCACCAGCTTCTTTGAGAGCTTTTCTAGGCTTCATAGGAGCTTGTGAAGTGAGTGAATTAGCTGATTGTAAAGAGGGACTACAACAGTCCTCCCCAATTGACTACAACAGTCAGATTTGGGGGTATGTCTTCTACCCTGTTGAACACAACAAAGCAAACAACTTCAAGTTCCCAAAACACACCCAAAAGCTAGTTGTCAATCAGCTTTTGGAAGGCTATTGGAACAGTAATATCATAATAAACAAAGAAAACATATTTTCTTAAAAACTTTAGAAAGGACACATATTTGGAAGGAAAACATTTGCAAATGAATTTAAAAGTAACCAAAACTGAAAGATAACAAGATTAAACCCTTGTTATGAGTTAGACTTGTCAAATGAAACTCACTCCAACAATTCAAACCTTGGGTCCAAAATATTTAACAAAAACTTAAATGTGAAAAGTGTTTTGTTTAACAAAAATTTAAATCAACATGGATTAAATAAGCTAAACTAATGTTTAACCCAAAATTTATGCAAGATTTTTAAAATTACTTTAACTTTTTATTAATATTTTTTTGCATAAAAACTAGAACAAAGCAAGTCACATGCCGACTTTGCTTTTTATACTACTAGTAAAAGGATATAGAACTAATAGAATGTGCTAAAACACTAGCTACAATCTTCCTATTCTACCCTTGAAGGATCTTAGAATATGATGGTTTGATGCTTTTCTCAAATGTGAATTTAGGTCAAATTTGAACCATGTGATTGTTCTAGACTCATGTGATGTTGCCAGAAGTTGCAAACAATCTCAGCCTTCCAATTAGGAGTAGGGAACAAGAAAATATCAAGAGTCGTTAGATTCTCTATGCATAGTGTCATCTTCCCCCTTTTAGCAAATTTTGGGATAGGGAAGCATGAGGTGGGGTCCACTGGTGAGCTGGAGTGGGTTTTGAGCGCATGGATATTTAGACATATAGGTGAATCAATGATATAGAGGTGGACAAGGTATAATGTTTTGATTTTGGGGATTTGGAAAATTGGGGTTTATGGGGATAAAAGGGGTGGTTTGATTTGATTAAGGGGGTAAAAAGGTGTTTGGCGCCTAATTTTATATTTAACTAATCTGTTTAAAAATAGATTAATTAATATAAACTTTGGGATCGGGTTTTGGGCTTTTGGGTATTAAGGGTGGGCTTGTCGGGTTATAGGGTTGTATGGGTTTAGTTATGCACGGTTTTGGCCCCTTGTTTTTGTAAACTCTTACAATTTCCTCCACACATATTTTAATAGCATTTAGGGCAACTTCCTTTTATAATAAGTTTGTCCACTTGGCAATTTTGGCCCTTTTGTCTTGTTAAACTTTGAATAAGGACTCATATTGTATTTTGACCATTCTTCAAGGGCTAATCATGACAATTCTTGAAACTTTAGGGACCAGTCTTGTATATTTGAGATTTACAAGGGTCTAAAGTGACAAATTTTCAAACTAGGAGGACCAATCTTGTACATTCTTCAAACTTCAAGTGTATTTTTGGAGAATCACCAATCGGGTCCGATTCTTTGTACGGCTTCATTTCCCGTGTTCGTTTTTGCTTGAATCTTGTAATATTTTGTTAATTTCATGATATCTGACCTACAAACACACAATGAACAAATACAAAGGTTTTTGCATGGTTTTTATGATATTTTATGCATTTTAAGCCCGATTTAAGCAATGAGACCATGTATAATTGTGGTCTCATCATTCCCCATACTAAACCATTGCCATGACCTTACGCAATGCTAGAATTAAGTATCGTAACACTTCCAAAATTCATTTTTATTCGACATTTATTGAAATGTAAATTTAACTTTACTATTAAATGCGTTTTAAACGTAATGTATTGTTTTCATCACAAAATGGGACTTTTAGGATCATATAATAAGAACACGTGAATCCTCATAGAGATAATTTCATCGTCCTCGATTTCCACTTAATTCCATGCTAAGCGTGAAACGAGATCATTGTCATTATAAGTTAGTAATGCTAACACTACTCATATGCCTTAATCACGTACTTAGACTCCCTTATTCCTAAGTTGTATCTCTTATATTTTATTTTTGTATTAATGATCACGAGGATACATTTTTGACTTATGCGTAAATAGAGGTTAGGTCCAAAAATAGAGTCGTAACGATGTAACCAAAATAATTAAATTAGTAACCTTTCCTAATAGATAACAATGTCAAGAACTTAAGTAAGCAAATAAGATTCGATAAACACGGTTTTACAATGAATTTGAACATTTGACTTATTACCATGAATTTTATGACTCGCCTCATCATCGGTGGCTTTTTTTATCATGGTTTACCTCCATCTTTTATTCAACTCCGTCATTGAGCTTTTATTAGGACTTTAGTCTTGCCTTATCTTTTATTTAACCTCCCCATGAAGTATTTATTATGACGAAGACGTATATCCTCACGTCAAAACGAATTATGGGTCTTTAAAGCTTCAAGGTTTTAAGACATTAACTTTCGACTTTCCATAGTTTTTTCGGCCTTGTGAGCTTCAAATTCTTGCTTGAATTAGGTGAAGAGGTGCTTAAAAATTATTATTCGGGAAGCTTTCGATTATTCGTTTTGTAACACCCCCAAATTCGGGTCATATGCAGAAGCTCGTATGGGGTGCTACTTCATATTATAACAACTCAAGCAATAGAAAACGATACAAAAAGAATCATTTTTAAAGATTATCATTCAAGTTTAACAAAATATAATAAGTAATTCATAAAATGGTCCCAAATATAAGTTCACAAAATATTACAAATTTTCCCACTTAAAAGACAATTGAATGATTTTTCCACGAAATAGTGAGTCTTTTGCAACTTTATTTTTCACAAGCATCCGAATCCTTCTTTCACCATTACCTTCAAGGACCTGAGATAAACACATGCTAAATTTGTCAACAAAAGTTGAGTGAATCTATATAGTTTATTATAAACTTTACCTAACACAAGTATATTTTAAAACCATAAACCATAACCATGTGGATCAAACAAAGTTATAAATATTTATTATAAGCATCATGACATTGAAACGTTACCATAATATTAGCCCACTATACACCTCGCTAAGTTTTTATAATCTCACACATATATCCCATAGTTAGGCCTCAACGTGCCTCAACGATAGCTAGTCGTCATAGGACGGGAAGAGGTCGGTCCTCCCGAATAGTGCTATTCCATGTATAAGATCATACTATTAATCGGTAGCTAACAACTCATGATATATTTATTGGGACTTTAATTCAGCGAATAAGCAACTTACAATAATCAAGACATCTATATCAGTTCCCTTGTGTTCTATTATTAAAACAAGCATGTTATCTCCCTCGCAGGGTTTATAAAATCATCTTTAAGAATTTAGAAGCGAGGCTATAGACTCACCTTAGTGCGATACAACGGAGGAACGAAACGGACTGTAGAGAAATGAAAAAGGTATCCCAAGGATTATACGCGAACTAAAAATGTGATCACGGCCTTAAATACGCGTTTTAAGAGTACGTAAAACTATGATGCAAAATGTTCAATATAATGCAATACATAAGCTACATTGCCCCATTAACCAAGCTAAGGTGTAACCATATCCAATATGGTTTACAACCTGCATTTATATCCCAAGTTATAAGCCTAAATCCACATACAACCATATTCTTTTAGTTTGTACCACAAAACGCCACAAGTTTAAGATAACTCTAGACGTAAAAGTCATAAAAACATTTCCCAACAAGGCTGACTTGGAGAGGGCATATATCCCAAACCATAAAGCCATTTACCTTGTTTTTACCACTAGAAAGGTCTTAAAATCTAGTTTCTAGAACAACTGTCTAATCAACCTGAAGGTTTACCCATTTTTCTAAAAGTCCAAAATACCAACAGTTAGGTGATAAACTGTTTTGGTCCACCTTCATTGGAGTGGTTCTCCCAAACCATGAAGGTTATGAAAATAGGGTTTTCTCCCCTGGAAAGCTTCATGAATATAGTTTTCAAAATGTCCAACCAATCATTTTTAGTCATTACCAATCTACGACAACTTAATTTTAACAAGAAGTGGTCAAACCAGATTTTTCATCCCAAAAGTTTACTCTATCCGTTTTGGTAATAAATCACAAACCGTGGTAGTAATATACGCAAGGTCAGCAGCCATGTTTAAGCTATGATGTCTACAAAATCACTAACTTTTAAAAATTATAATTTACAGTTCAAAAATCTAAAGTAAAAGTTTGTTCAAAACTGTTGGTCCAGAATTTTGTCTTTATCGTATTTTGGTTATATCTTGCTCAATATTTGGATTCATTAGGTGATTTTGCCGCCAAAATTACAATAAAACAATTGTCTACAGAACTAGGGTGAAAAATCAATATTGTCACGTTAATAAGTTTCTTGAAAAACCCACTTTTAACCGCACACAAATTTTATAAATTTTCTTTCTTGTTTTTAGCTAGTTATCCATTGATCTAATCAAGATTTATGCAAGCATCAAGTTTATATTTCTTGATTAATTAATGGCATATGCATAATAACATGTTTTCATATGAAAACAAATATAAATGAAATAGGTTTTGCATGTACCCAAATATGAAGATTTGTTGGTTAGATTCACAAACAACTACAAAGAATTGAATGTTCTCAACCCAAAGTGGTTTCTTCACCTTAATCACCAACAAAAACAACTTAGAGATGTAGATTTATGAAGCTTTTGATGAGTAAGTCAACTTCAGCCCCAAATGATATGAAAAACAAGCTTAAAAACCTTTTTAATCACCTCCAAATGCATAAAACAACACTAGGTAGTCATAATCACTAGTGTAGCCCTTATTTGATCTTCAAATTTTTTATAAAATGGGCGTTTCTTGCTGTTTATTTTGTGTCTTTTAGAGAGGAACAAGAGATTGTTTTTCAAATTTTGTACGAGAATGAGTGTTGGAGTAGGTAATTTACACATAGAGCTAATCTTTGCCACCCATAAGAACCAATCAAATGGGAGGGTTTCCCCATTTAAAAATCAGCCCCAATGGGGGTTAGGATTAGTAGAATGTATTTATTTTTTTGTTTAATTTGTGTGTATATTAGTTATACTTATGTATGCTTAAAACCTAGATTTGCGTGTCGGCTTAAAAACGTTAATTTTTCCCGTAAACGTAACAATAGTCCTGGAATATGCAAAATGAAACAAATATTATGAAATTACATCCATGGCATTCTAATGATACGATTATCGATGCCTAAAGTTGATTTTTGCCGATTCGTCGTGAATTACACGTTTATGCACTAGGGTTCCAGTTTTCTCGCAATTTCAAGTAAATTCTTTAAAAATGAATAATATAACTTATAAAATACAAATCGAGAATAAATAATGACCTGTAATTTACAGATTATCACACGGTTTGCTAACACTTCAAATCCGTGACGCTGGCAAATCCTAAATGTTTTCCCAATTTAATTACATGGAAACTACTAGGATTAGCTAAAAACCAATATTAGAGATTATACTGCTAAGTCAATATTTATTAACAATTTATTTATATTAGAGTGTTGAGAGAAAAAGCAAACAATTAAAACACATGAGTTTTTGAAAGAATAAGAGTACTCTACGTTTAGCATAATAACTTGTAATTAACTCTACCATTTCTCGTCCTCAATTTAATGAGACTTAGCCTAATATAGTTAAGCAACGAAGCTAAATGCTTAACACGCACGGTCGAGTAAAAAATTACTCTTATTCTCCCCATCGGAAAACCTCTATTCGTGTCTTAAACACTTATGAAAAACGAGAATAAATTTTAAAATTTGGCCATTTTAGCCTTATTTTGCAAAACAAAACGATGAAAATTGGATTGTGTGAAGACGTAAGCAAAGTAAATTACCTATTCACCCCATACTAAAGCTAAACATTTTACTCAATGTTTCGAGTTTAAGGGTGAAACACCCTCATACTAGAGACGAAAAGTCGAATGCTTAATCTCGAGCATGGAAAGGTAATAACCATTTTTAGTATATCATTATTCCTCAAATTGACTCGAAGTGATATCAAATTTGTTCAAGAGATTTATCGATTTTTATTCAATTACAATTTTAGTATTCTATGTCTAATTCAAACAAGCACGTAAAAAGGTAAAATATATTAACTATGTATACGTATTTATTCTAAAAACAAAGTGCAAGTACCACAATAAGCTAAAAGTACAACTAAAAAATGCAACAATTAAAATGATGACAAAAATAAAATGTAAATGCAAAAATATTAAAATGGTAAAATGATAATGCAAAATAAATGCAAGATATAAATTTTCAAACTAGGTTTAAACAAAGAAAGAAAAAACAAGGACTAAAAATGCAATTAAAATCAAATTTATATCAATTAAACTCTAAATGAAAGAAAACAGAAAGATTAAGGACTAAACAACAATTATTAAACGAGTAATAACTACATAGCTGCAAATAAAACAAGGCAGGAAGAAGAAGGAGTAAAATGCAATAAACCAAAGTTTCCTAACCAAAAATGGGCTAATAGAGAAATAAGCTGGCTAGAGCTTATTAATGAACCAAATGAGCTGATTCGTTTTGCAAAATGTTTAAAATCCCATTTCACCTAGCCAAACTTAAAATGAGCTTATGAAATAAGCTAAATCTCTCAATCTGATTTTTAATAAGACAAAAAGTTGAAAACAGCTTATCTAGTTAAGCACTTAACCTCAAGACTTCTAGATTAACTAATAAGCTGACAAAAAGAATGGAATGTTGAATAGAATCTCAAAAAGCACACTCGATAAGCAGAAATATTACGTTTGACCAAATCAGCTTATCAAATAAGCAGTTGACTTTTGACCTTTTTCTGAAAAAAACTTCAAATTAACAAGATATGATATTAAGATGATCATAAGCTACTTTTGTGAAGAAATTAAGCTAGAAGAACACTGGATAAGCTACTTGCAATTTTTTATAATCTAATGTGAAATTCAGTTCTGATAAGCAATGTTCAAGGCTTATTACAAGCTAATCAAATGAGATACCGGCAAAACGTATAACTAAAAAATCCAAACCAGTACTACAAGCTTCTCAAAACTCCAAAAAGCTAAGCCTAACTCTCAATACACACTGACTTATGAGCTTATGAAGATGATTGTTTGAGCTATTTTATTGACAGTTAAACCATAACTTTTCCAATAAGATAATCCGTTTGACTTAATGTTTGACGAAAACTTTAAATGATTTAAGGCTAGTGTTATGAGTGTAAAATGATGCTATAAAGCTCTAAACAACAACTCCACAACAAATCCACAAATCATTGATCCAAACACTAATTATAAAGCTGTTATGCAGTTTTAACAAAGGATATGATAGATCTAATAGATTGAAAGCTATAATAGATGTTTAGAACAACATAACAGATCAAATGAAAGCAATCTAAGCAGGGAATTCAAGATAAAGCAACTTTGATCATACAATTACACATAAACCTAATTTTGCCTAAAAATAGTAAACATGGATTAACTTGCATCCAGGCCTAGTCCTTTGATTCAGAGTGATCAAACACCTTCAGCTACCTCTAAACAACACAAATTAACAAAAGAATCAACAGAATTCACAGTGATGAACTCTGTGAATTCAAATTCTACAATTTCCCTCCAAAAACCTTAACCGCTTCAATATGGATCAAAGCTCAATCAAACAACATCAATAGCTTGTACATAAGCTAGGTAACATCAAACAACAACAAAATCAACACCAATAACAGTATAGATAGATGAAGAAGACGGTGAACATTGTTTAATGGTGAATTTTTATTAATATGAAGTGAATTGAGTACATGATTGAAGGATATGAATATAATAGCTAATACTAGTTACAATCTACAAACTAAAAGTGAAATGAGAGAGAACTGCATAAAAAATAAGTAGGAAATGAATTGTGTGTATTTTAGGGGAGCGTCTTGCTATTTAAAGTCCGTTGGGGATTTTGAGGTGGTTGGTAGGGTTTTCTATGGTGACAGGGGTGTCACTGAAGGCAAGGATTAGGCCAATGAGTGGATGACATGTGGATTAGTGTTAAGTCATTGAAAGTCCCAAAATACAACAATTGTTGAAACTAAGACACGAAAACAATAACACACAATAGATATACTTTTCAAACGAGTAATCCTTTATTAACTATTATCAACAGAGTATTACAAAGTGTTATGAATACACCTGTTGAATAACAACAAGAAATGAACCCTAGAACAAGTAAACTTGATTCGAGACTCAAGTTTACAAGTGAACCAACGAGTCGCTGATGGACAGCTGAGGCCTCAGTGGTTCAAGTGGGAGAAAGAACTTAGATAAAGATTCCAAGCACAAGGGTTGAATCTTAACTTCTTTCTCATCCCCTATTTATAGTGGTACGAGGTTGTATCCTTAGTGGGGGTAGTTGATACGTGTCATCTTCTGAATGGAAGATTACAACGTATTAAATGCATGTCCAAATCGAGACATGCCTTTAACTACTTTAGGTAAACAGTTCTGCCAACTGTTCACCTTTGTCCCACTAGGTCGTACTAGGCATTGACTTTGAATCTCTTGTTTTGTCCCGCTCAAAACACTTGTAAGATTCTCCCGCCTAAACTATAAGGGGTTGGATAAGCTTTGCTTGATCTAAGTCTCTAGGGTTCTTAAGTGATCTCTGAGCGTTGTCAACTCATAGATCCTTGAACACCAGTGCATTCCTTTGACATCCCAGCTATCCATAATCGCTGGTGAGTCTGACTTCAGATTGTCTTCGACTTCTCTGACGTTGTCTTTGACTTGAATGATCCTGGTGTGCCAGCTGAGGCTTTGCCTTCCACTGGTCTGGTCTCTGTCGTTGGTCCTCTCAGCGACCTTTCAACACTTAGTCTAATTTAAACAAATCTAGACAGGGCCATAGTTAAAACTTTCATTGGCCCAACAATCTCCCCCTATTTGTTTATAAATTATACTAAGTCTAAAATTATTGTAAGTGAGTACACAGCTTCTTCTTACACATAATTTAACAAACATACCTCAAAGTTTTATTAAACAGAATGAACCTAGTCTATTACAATAGCACCCTAAGGTGAAAACATAAACAAAAATAAATAGGTTCTTCAGCGATCAAGACCTTGATCACAGATTCTCTGGGCTTCGACTTTGTCACTCCTAGAGTTAATGACAAGTTCAATTTCAAAATCGAACTCATCAGCTTCTTTGCAATTTCTTAGGATGCCCTGCTTGAGTCTGATTAGCTGAATGGTTGATGCCAGAGGTAGCTCATTCAAACGCTGAAAAGCATAATCACAGTTACCATTCATAAATGCCATACCTACCTCTGGTTCAGTGTAAACTTGGCCTTCTATGGGTTTGGTGATTTCCTTGGGAAGGACCAAGTTTCTGAGCATCCCATGGACCACTACATCTTCAGTGACCAACCTTTCGGTCAGAGGCCCCATTGGTGTTTTCCTTTTTCTTTGTGTCTGAGAAGATGATTGAGAGGAAAGCTGTGGAGGTAGGGGTACCTTCAGCTTCTTTGCCGTATCTCTTACCCAATTGAGTTTTGCTTGAATGTTTTTCATCATTTGGGCAGGACCAGGCCCAGTCTTCTTTTGGGCAAGAGATAGTATTTCCAACCACTCAGAGAGGCTCAGATCTCTGAGTTTGAAGTCGCTGGAGACTTTATAATTCTGCATGTGATTCTTCCTATAGATAGTCATTACCACCTTTTTGTCTTTGTTGGTGAAGCATGTGTACTTGGTGATACGACCGAGTTCAGATCTCTGGTTGACCAGTCTTTGATATTCTGTTAGGAGGTTGTTCCTCTTAACCTCCAGTTCCTTGAGTTTAGCCAGTTCAGCTTTCTTAGCAGAGGGAGAGAGCTTGTCCAGAGCTTCTTTGCTCCTTAGTTCAGCAGCCCTGATATTTGCTAACCTTTGATGTTCAAGGATTTGGGCTTTATCTTGCTCTGGGGTGAGTGGTGGTTCATCAGCGCTTTTGAATTTGTTGAGGTCAGAGTTTTTGGAAGGTTTGGCTGTGGATCCACCTTCAGCTTGAAGGGAGTGTAAGGTTATTTCTGGTTGCTCAACAGCAATTCCTTTTCCCTTATCTTTCGCAGTTTCAGCAGCGGATTTGAAAGATCTCAGTGGTTTGGGTGTTGGAATTTTAGCTGTGAGTTCATCTTCTTCAGAGGAGGAGGCAGAATTCTCCCCCTCAGGCATAGCCCCAGCAGGTGCTGTGCCTGAACCTGCCTTATTAAAGCGAAGGAACTCATTGTGAACAAATATGCAAATTTCCTTAAGTTCACCTTGGAGAAGTTCCTGAAGAAGACGTCTTGAGGGTTCAGCAGCCTGAGCTATAGCTGCAACATTTGCCTTTACCGCTGAGGTTAGAGCAGATGGTATGTACGTCTTAAGACTCTGGCTGATTAGGTCAGGTAGTTGTGCCTTCAGAGCGTTGTTCAGCAGTTGCGGAAGCATTGCGGTCATGGAAGACTCCACTGATGAAGTGAGTGATGTTTCTAAGTTTGTAGTAAGCTCCTCAGCAGCATGAGTCAGGGTCTGGATTTCAGAGAGAAGAGCTTCGTTTGTGACTTTGGGTTTCGTGATGCTGATATCCCCTCTCTTTTCCCATAACGCCTCAGCAGCCAGTTCCTGTACATCTTTCATTCGTGGGACTTGTGCTGACTTGCGTGAGAGTAGGTATTCAGGTGTTGCTTAGCCCCCAGCTCCATGACACTTGGCAAGGTGGGAAATGGAACAGGTGTAGGGGAGCTAAGTCTCTGTTCCCATAGCCTTTTGGCAGCTAGTTCTTGAACATTAGGAAGGGAGGGGACAGAGACCGGTGTCAGCTCAATGGAGGACAGGTTGTAGTCATCAGTGCTCATTTCCTCAAAGTCAGAGGTGAAGGGGCCTTCCTCTATAATAAGAACTTCATCATCAGGCAGAGATTCGAAGTCTGAGAGGGCATCAAGATCAATTGTGGCACCTTCAGCGGAATTGTCATCAGCAATCAAGTAATCATCATTGTTAAGTTGTTCCTGATGAAGATTGTGAGCCTGTGATAAGAGTTATTAGTAACCAGTTGTGAAAAATAATGCAGTTATAGATCGCCAGTCGCTGCCCCTAGGAAAGCTGGGTGTGATTATCCAGCCCCCCTAAGGATTTCTCCTTGGGACTCTTTTAATTGTGAATAAGGTATGTTAAGGATCGCCATTCGCTGCCCCTAGGATAGCTGGGTGTGATTATCCAGCTCCCCCTGAAGGATTGCTCCTTGGGACTCTTTTAATGTGAAATAAAAGTGTTGAAGGATCGCCATTCGCTGCCCCTAGGATAGCTGGGTGTGATTATCCAGCTCCCCCTGAAGGATTTCTCCTTGGGACTCTTTTATTGTGAAAATGATATGGGAATGGTCGCCTTTCTCTGCCCCTGGGATAGCTGGGTGTGATTATCCAGCTCCCCCTGAGGGATTACTCCCTGGGACTCTTTTGATTGTGAATTAATATGAGGGTGATGGTCGCCTTTTATCGCTGCCCCTAGAAAGACTGAGGGTGATGATTCAGTCTTTCCAAAAGAATAAATTCTTTGGGACTCTTTTATTAATGATGGGGACCCAGAGTCAGTGAGAAGTGCAGAGACTCTAGGCCGGGACTTATATGTGCTCAGGTTGTTGTTTGCCAAGAGCATAGTCCAGAGGTTGAAGGATCATCGGGGTGCGTTAGAAGCACAAGTGAATCATTTCCTAGTGAAGACATAGTGTACAGAGAGTCCTAAAAGATCTAGGTGCTGACACAGACACGCTAAGAGTTGAGGCAAACTCTAAAATACATCACTCTCTCCTACAGATAATGAGAGTGAATGTATGTGGACCTCTGAGAGGAAAAATAAAGGTCAGACTAATACCTGAGTGATATCAGCGTGGAGAGGGATCTTAGTTGTCTTCGCTGACATGGATACACTAGACACTGGTTGTTTGTCAGCAATGGGCTCTTCTACCACATCCACCAGAGAAGGGGATGGGTTCTTCTTCGTCTTTGTCTTCTTTGAAGGATTAACAGAAGAGGTTTCAGAGGAAAGGGGGATGTCTTTCCTCTTCTTCTTCTTTTCCTTAAGCACCTTGGGCTGAGAAGTAGATTGCACAGAGGTCTTGGACAGAGACTTATCAATCGTGCTTTCAGCATTCACCTCAGGTTGAGGGATCAAGGGCTCATCATCCTCAGCAAGTAGTCCAGCAACTTTCATCATATGCCTGGTAAGAGGCACTTCATCTTCAGTTGGAGCTTTTAGTGATGCAGCGGTGATATGATGAGAGGGAAAGGAGTGTAGAGTGTCATCAGTGTATAAGTCACCAAGAATATTTTCTAAGACAAGAGAGAGATATCTGGTGTAGCAGATGGTGGCCCCACGGTTCTTCTTCCCTTTGTTTTCCAACTTAGCAATGAGATCGGTGTAAAGAATGTGAGTGATCCCTATGTCCAAACCCCAGATTAAGCTGTAGGCAATGGCCAGTTGGGAGCCATTCAGTTGGTCGTGAGAGCCAGTGTTCCCTCCCAGACATTTGACAATGTACAGCATCAGTGTTCTCCATGTGGGAGAGAAGTAATTGACCTTAATGAGGGATTTGCTTTGGAAGCCAGCAGCAGTGAAAGGATTTTCCTGATCATCATGAGGCTGAAGGGTGGCCAGAGCCTTTCTCACTGTGGCACTAGTGGGTAAAGCTGATATATTGTTGTTGTAAGGGAGTCCAATGGCTGTGGCAAAGGTTGTGAAATCAAAGGTGAGAGGTTGAGGATGGGTGGAATGGTTGAAGGTGATTTGGGAAGAGGATGGATCGACTTCAGCGCTGTACCAGAACTCTCGAAGGTATTGATAGTAACAAGTGGAGGGTTCCTTGGTGATAGCTTCGCCAATGGTGGAGTTCTTGAGGAATTGGAACAACGGATGGTAGAGTGGGTTGTTGTGTTCGAGAAAGGCCACACAGTTATTTAAAGCAATCTTGCCATCTGAGATCTCGAAATCAACGTTTGTGGCGGCTTGTACAACGAAGGTTTGGTTTGGTGAAGAAGACGCCATTGTTGTGAGTTTGAAGGTGGTGAGAGAATGGAGAAGATGAGAAGGAATGTGTGAGAGAAGATTTTCAAAGTGACAAAAAATAATTTGGGTCAAGGGTTTTGAAAGGTTTAGCCGTTTTCCAATAAGAGCATTAAATGCAAAGATTAACCTTTTCAGAAACTTGTGGGTCCCCTTGACCTTTCATGGTATACTTGTCCCCTTGGAAAGCGGGAAAGTTGGTGGCATAAAGAGATAATCATTTGAATTTAATATTTGATTAAAAACATTCCCATTGAAATGTAACTACCTCGTTACATTCAATTCCCTTAAATGCCCAGAGACAGCGGTCATCATCAGATTTATTTGCCAATATTGAGCATTCCCAGCTCAGCGACAAGCCTGGTAAAACTTGGCTCAGCCAGCGGCTTAGTGAAAATGTCAGCGAGCTGGTACTCAGTGGGTATGAAATGTAGCTCAATATCACCTTTTAGAATATGGTCTCTGATAAAGTGATACCTGATGTCAATATGCTTGGTTCTGGAATGAAGTACTGGATTATTGGAGATGGCTATGGCACTGGTATTGTCACAGAATATAGGAACCTGCTCATAGTTAATTCCATAGTCAGCCAGCTAACTTTTCATCCAGAGAACTTGAGCACAGCAACCAGCGGCCGCAACATATTCAGCCTCAGCTGATGACATAGCCACAGAGTTTTGCTTCTTTGCACTCCAGCATACCAACTTTCCTCCAAGGATTTGACAGCTACCAGAGGTGCTCTTTCTGTCAAGGCAGCACCCTGCGTAATCTGAGTCGGAGTAGGCTTTGAGGTCGAAGCCTGAACCATTTGGGTACCAGAGACCCAATGAGGGAGATCCTTTCAAGTACCTGAAAATTCTTTTGACAGCTACAAGGTGGGATTCCTTGGGGTTAGCTTGGTACCTAGCACAGAGACAAGTGGAGAATTGTATGTCTGGTCTACTTGCTGTGAGATACATCAGTGACCCAATCATGCCTCTATATAAGGTCTCATTAACAGAGACCCCTGAGTCATCAGCTCCCAAGTTGTTGGGAGGAAGCATGGGGCATTTCACTGATGCACAATCAGACAGATCATACTTCTTGAGCAAATCTCTAACGTACTTTTCTTGACAAATAGAAATTCCTTTTGAATTTTGTTTGATTTGAAAACCCAAGAAAAAGGTTAGTTCCCCCATCATGCTCATTTCATATTTTTTGGTCATAAGTTTGGCAAATTGTTTGCTCAAGTTAACATTGGTTGAACCAAAAATTATGTCATCCACATAAATCTGTACTAATATGACGTCACCCTTGGACCTATAGGTGAACAAGGTTTGGTCAATGGTACCTCTGACAAATTTATTTTCAAGAAGGAATTTTGAGAGAGTTTCATACCAGGCTCTGGGCGCTTGTTTCAGCCCATAGAGTGCTTTGTGAAGTCTGCAGACATGATTTGGGTAGTCACTGTTTTCAAACCCTGGGGGTTGACTGACATATACTTCCTCTGCAAGTTTCCCATTGAGAAAGGCACTCTTCACATCCATCTGATAAACCATGAAACCCATATAAGCTGCAAAGGCTAGGAAGATTCTGATGGCTTCCAATCTGGCCACTGGTGCGAAGGTTTCATCATAATCAATTCCTTCAGATTGGTTATATCCCAGCACCACGAGCCTAGCCTTGTTTTTTACAATCATACCAGCTTCATCCCTTTTATTTCTGTAGACCCATTTTGTTCCAACCACTTGCTTATTAGCTGGAGCTTTAACTAGAGTCCACACCTTATTTCTCTTGATCTGATTGAGTTCATCTTGCATGGCAACAACCCAGCCTTCATCAAGCAGAGCAGCAGCCACGTTTTTAGGTTCATCCTCAGAGAGAAAATTTGCAAACATGCATTCATTTGCAGAGGCGGTTTCCAGAGATTTTAATTTTCCTCTGGTGGTGACTCCCTTAGAGGGTTCTCCAAGAATATTAACTAGAAGAATATCTTGGTTCCTACTCCATTTGGATTGTGGAGCAGGAGTCTCTGTGGGATCAGGAGTCACTTCAAGTTCAGGGAGTGATGGAGGTTCATCACATGTAATCTCTTCGTCCATGATCTCTTCATCTGATTGAATATCCAAAGTGACAGGATCAGCATTTTCTTCAGAGATTTGAGTAAGAGATTCAACACCAACAGTCTCTGGAGTGATGTCAGAGATGGAGTGAGGATCAAAAGCTTGAACATATGGGAGATCCTTGTGACGCCTTTGAGATGATTCCTTGGGATTTGAGAAATCATCTTTGGGATAAGATTTAACTTCGTTGAAGTCAATGTCACAATCCTCTGAGTTGGTGTGTGTTATGACAGCGTCAGCTTCATTAAAGGTGACATGAATGGACTCTTCTAGTTCTTGCCTGCGAATATTGAATACTCTGAAGGATCTGGAGGTGGGAGAGTATCCAAGGAAGAATCCATCATCTGATTTTTCATCAAATTTACCCAGGTGATCTTTGTAATTGTGAATGAAAACAGGGCAACCAAAGACATGGAAGTAGCTTACATCAGGGGCTCTCTTCCTATACACTTCATAAGCGGTCTTGCCATGTCTCTTCACAATAATGGATCTGTTTTGTGTGTAGCATGCTGTGTACACAGCCTCACCCCAGAATTGTTTAGGAAGTCTAGATTCGCTGAGCATTGTTCTGGCAGCTTCAATGAGTGTTATGTTTCTTCTTTCAGCGACACCGTTTTGTTCAGGGGTTCCTGGGTTTGAGAAGTTCTGTGATATACCCTTTTCATCACAAAAGGCTTCCATGGCATGGTTTTTGAATTCTGTGACATTGTCGCTTCTGATAGCTTTTACCCTGCAGTCATTGAGGTTTTCTATTTCTCTGATGAAGGACATGATTCTTTCAGCAGCATCACTCTTTCTCTTAAGAAAGAATACCGATGTGTATCTGGAGAATTCATCTACAATGACCAAGGTATATTTGTTGTGATTGAGGGATTGAGGTTTAACTGGTCCAAACAAGTCCATGTGAAGAAGATGAAGGCACTTGTTAATGGAGAATGATTGTTTTGTTTTGAATGAAGCCCTGTGATGCTTCCCTTTCTCGCAGGCTGAGCAGGGTCTGTCCTTGCTGAAGGTCAGAGAGGGAAGTCCAGCTACCAAGTCATTCTTTGCCAGTTTGTTGATGTTTTTGAAGTTGAGATGGGAGAGTCTCTTATGCCAGAGCCAGTTTTCGCTATCAGATGCTTTGGCAAAGAGACAGGTGTTCTCTCCTTCAGGGGATGATGTCATGTCAATGACATAAACATCCATTCTTCTGGGTGCAATTAGAACGACATCATCGTTCTGATTGAAGATAGTTCCTTGGGTCTTGGAGAACAGAACCTTGAACCCAGCATCGCAGAGTTGACTAATGCTGATTAGGTTGTGCTTCAAACCATTTACATAAGCGACCCTTGTGAAGGTTAATCCATTGCAATCCACTGAGCCATATCCTTCAGTGGCCCCTGAGGAGTCATCCCCAAAGACTACTTTTGGACCAGGCTCCTTCTTATATCTATGCAGATATTGTTTAATTCATGTCATGTGTCTGGAGCACCCGCTATCCAAATACCAAACAGATTTCTTTAGGTATGCCTGCATAGATATAACAAACCAGATTAGTTTCTATGATGAACCCACTTTCCAGTGGGTCCATGCTGTCGCTGACTGGCGACATTGGGTCTTCTAGGCCTTTCTCCCCCTCTTTGGTTGCAATCCCTGGTTTCATGTCGCATGCTGCCACAGATGTCACAACTAGGGTAATGTTCACACTCATCAGAGTGGTGGTCATAGAAGCCACAATATTTGCAGGGAGGATTAGGCCTGTATCCCTGAGAACTTTCTCTGGATTTTGGTTGCTCAGGTCTTCTAGAGGGCCTGTGAGGGGTTTTAGATCTAAGCTGTGTTCGAGTTCTCTGAACAGCGATGATCTCCTCATGCTCTCTAGAAGAGTGTTCAGTGGACTCACATGTGATACACTTGGGTCTTTTGGAACAGTCATCTGAGGAATGATTTTTGAACCCACAGTGTTTGCAAGGCCTGAATAGCGTTCTCCCCTTTGAGCTGCTGGAGCTTTCACCAAGGGAGTTAACAGAAGGACTGTTATCCTTGGGGTTGATTTTTTCTTTCAACCCTTTTACCTCTTCCATCAGGGTGAGGAGAAGTTTCTTGGTGGGAGATAACTCTTCGGGGGAAGAAGTGGGTATGTCAGTGTTTTTGGCCACATAAACCTTCTTGAGTGCTTTATCAGCAACTTTGGAAGTGAGGTTCCCAGAGGTTTTGAGAACTGGTTTTGGGCCAAGCAAGGAATCTGATGGGTTAGCACCAGCAAGTTTGAGAGTAGCTGATGCGTCAGATTCTTTGTCAGAGTCCTTCTCAACCACAGAGGTGGAGTGAGGAGAAGTGACTTCTGATGGGACAAATTTAATACTGGGCACAGGAATGTGGTTTTTGAACCTACCCTTACCCCCTATGGCTTGAACCACATCTCCTGGAATGGTTTCAGCAACTATTTCTTCCACAGTGGACTGGCCAAGGTTCCATTTTTTAATGGTTTTTCTCAAATCAGCGTTTTCATCAGTCAAAGATTCATTTTCAATGGACAACTTGCTGACCTCATTTTGAAGTTGATTAGCCATGTTCACAAAAGGTTTAAGATTAGCCAGTTCAGATTGACAAAGATTCAGTTCTGTTTTAAGATTTAGAAACTTATTTAACAGATTTTTTCTTTGTTCTTCAACAAAATGGAGGTCAACAAAAGTATAGTCACTGACATGGTCTCTGTCAGGACCTTCAGGCATAGAAAGTAATCTTTGTACCTTTTTCATAGTGATGTCCACCCATTGGCCTGGTCTTGCCTCACTTTTACCGACTGCTGGTTCTTCATCAGCAACAGCCATGAAGGCTCTGACGGTAGTGGTTCCTTCATCCTCAGAGGTGAGGGGTTCATCATCCCAGTCAAAAGAAGCAGCTATCAGACCTTTTTCAGTCTTTTTGTTATCTTTCTTCTTGGCTGCATCATCAGCTTTCTGGTTGAGTTTAATGAGCTCAGCTTTCAAGGCCTTGTATTTTACCTTGTAGTCCTTTTTACCCTCAGAGTCACTGAGAGAGGATTGCTTGAAAGGTGAGGAAGAGAACTTCTTTTTGCTGTTGGTTTTGCTGGATGATGGAAAGCTGGGAGAAGATGTCTTGTTTGACCAGCAGTCCTTTTGGAAATGACCAGCCTTTCCACAAGTGTAACATAACACTTTGGATTTGTCAATCTTGGCAGCACCAACTCTCCCAGATCTTTTGTAGTATCTCTTCTGGTCAGCTAAGAGGGCTCTGTCATGGAATTCAGCATGCAATTCATCAAGGAATTCTTGACTGCTTCTTGTGTCTTCTTCCACGTCAGAGTCACTATCCTGAAAGGAGTGGTTAGCAACAAGAGCTTTTGACCCAGATATAGGAGAAGTAAACCTATCAGTCTCTGATTTGTAAATAGAGTCAATCAGTCCTTCTTCATAATTATATCTGCCAAAAAGTTGAGCAAGAGTATCATTTTTTATGGCATTATTTGCTCTCAGGGTTTGGATAAGACTAAGCCATTTCCTAGGCAGACTATTGACAAATGTGGCATTAACCTCAGCCTTGGGTAGAACAACACCATTGTTACCTAAATCATTCAGCAAGATCTTAAGTCTAGTGTAAGTTTGAGAAACAGTCTCAGTTTCTAGGGCTTTAAAGGCGTTAAACTTAAGTCTTAATGCTTGGATTTTGGTCTCTTTGGTCTCTTCTGTCCTTCATACCCTAGAACCAACTCAGTCCACATTTCTTGTGCGGTATTGCATTTGATAATGGACTTCATGATGTTCTTGGGTTGGCAAGAGACTATGATACTCTTAAGTCTCTTGTCCTGGTTGGCCAAACGTCTATCAGCTGGAGACCATTGCTTAACAGGTTTCTTAATGGGTCTTTCTGGTGTAGAGGTAATAGCCAGTGGTACGTAAGGACCATTTTCTAAGATTTCAAACAAGAAGGGTTCTAAGCCATCTAAGTATATAAGAAATTCACTTTTCCAACTTGAGAAATCTTATTCATCAAACGCTGGCACATTAGACACATGTGACCCTCCACGATTATCAAGAAGCTGTGGAAGATCATCCTCATTCACACCAGTGCTTACAACAGGTGTAGGCATGGTAGTGGATGTGGTGGCTGGCGCGTTTGTGGAAGTATTTGCTTGGTTTGATTGACCAAATGGTGGTGGGATGGGTGGCATAGTTTCAGTCATATTTGGATCTTGATTTTAAAAACAAGAACGGTTTTTAGAAAAGTTTTATAAATCAAACCGCTCTGATACCAATTGAAAGTCCCAAAATACAACAATTGTTGAAACTAAGACACGAAAACAATAACACACAATAGATATACTTTTCAAACGAGTAATCCTTTATTAACTATTATCAACAAAGTATTACAAAGTGTTATGAATACACCTGTTGAATAACAACAAGAAATGAACCCTAGAACAAGTAAACTTGATTCGAGACTCAAGTTTACAAGTGAACCAACGAGTCGCTGATGGACAGCTGAGGCCTCAGTGGTTCAAGTGGGAGAAAGAACTTAGATAAAGATTCCAAGCACAAGGGTTGAATCTTAACTTCTTTCTCATCCCCTATTTATAGTGGTACGAGGTTGTATCCTTAGTGGGGGTAGTTGATACGTGTCATCTTCTGAATGGAAGAGTACAACGTATTAAATGCATGTCCAAATCGAGACATGCCTTTAACTACTTTAGGTAAACAGTTCTGCCAACTGTTCACCTTTGTCCCACTAGGTCGTACTAGGCATTGACTTTGAATCTCTTGTTTTGTCCCGCTCAAAACACTTGTAAGATTCTCCCGCCTAAACTATAAGGGGTTGGATAAGCTTTGCTTGATCCAAGTCTCTAGGGTTCTTAAGTGATCTCTGAGTGTTGTCAACTCAGAGATCCTTGAACACCAGTGCATTCCTTTGACATCCCAGCTATCCATAATCGTTGGTGAGTCTGACTTCAGATTGTCTTCGACTTCTCTGACGTTGTCTTTGACTTGAATGATCCTGGTGTGCCAGCTGAGGCTTTGCCTTCCACTGGTCTGGTCTCTGTCGCTGGTCCTCTCAGCGACCTTTCAACACTTAGTCTAATTTAAACAAATCTAGACAGGGCCATAGTTAAAACTTTCATTGGCCCAACAGTCATCAAGAACAAAATTCGGGGATTTTGATACAATGAACCTTAGTCTAATTAGGTTCACAATTGTGTTCGTCTTGATGAGTAGATGAATTTTGGTGTTGATCTCGAAGCCTGTATATGCCTGAATCAATGTCACCGATGAGATGAAAGTGATGATGACGTGGCAGCATGTGGTTGGTTTAGAAAATGAGTTGTAGATCGCTAAGTTGACACTAGAAAAGGTATAAAGCAGCCAATAAATGCCATGTGATGTGGTGATCTGTGTGCTATGCCATACTCCTCTTTGATTTGTCCAAATGGTTTGCTATATAAAATCTTTGGCTGAATGGAAGAATTGGTCCCTTTCTTTTGCACTCTTTCTTCTTTTGCTGATTACTTCATAATATCTTCCTCTTTAGTCCTCCAGGCTTCATTCTTTTCGCACTTTTTGTCCCTTTTGACCTTACTTTCACTTTTTCTTCATTAAAAGCCCGTGAAATCCCGTGTTTGCTTTATTTTTGTTATTTTGTTCCTATTTTACAACAAAACACAAAACCACGTGTAATTCCAATTTTACGTTTATTTATTTACATTTTGGTTAGGTTTATACTTGTTTTTAGTGGTAAAAGGGTAAGTGTTTACACACTTATAAAATGCCTCTACACTTGACCATTGCAATGCCCTCATGCAATGTATGATTTTATAGCATAGATTTACATTTTTCTCATAATTCACCCATCTTGGCCTTTATTATAATATATACATAATACGACACGATACTACACTTATGGAAACTTATTAAACCAAAAAGATAAAAGATTTTCAAAGGAATCAAAAGATATACAATTTCACTTTATTTATTTACTTTGAAATTATTCGATGGAAGAAACTTGTAAAGAATTCAATAACTTAGATTAGGGCTTTTGGTATCATGAATATTTATCACCCTCAAGTTTCACGTTCCCCATACCAAGCGTAAAAATGAGATCATTGTCATTCATAAGTAAAAGTGCATCGACTTATTCATACAAATTAATTGTGTTAACTATATACTCCTACTTATTATTCCTCTAAACCGGTTATTATTTGAGCAAATTGCTTGAGAGAAAATTTGAATTTATTCGGAGTGAAATATTAAAATTGTAAAATATGAAAATAAGGAAGCACGGTTTTAATCGATAGTTAACCATCTCATCCATTACTTGAAAAACCACCCACAATTAATATAAGTCCGTATCAAAGTTTTAAGTCGAAAATCTTATGCGTGCTAAACTTATGTCATGCTTTGATAAGTGGCTACTCACTCGCTACGAAAAGAAAAATAAAACTCACGCAATAAATTATATCCGCCGCCTTTTTAACACCTTGGATTCTCGATCCCGCAACCCGTCAAGGTAATATTGGACCAGAAAAGTAACTACCAAATTCCCGCGACCCTTGTGAGAGTAATATTGGAATTTAATAGCCACCTTACATATCACTACCCCCTTTTTAGGAGTCTTTATTATAATACATTTTTTATTTTATTTATTTATTTTATTTATTTTTTATTTTTTACTAGCCACTTATATTTTTTTCGCCGCTCTTATTTTTCTTTATTCCTAACAGATAAATTAACACCCGCCAAATAGTAAGCATGAAAAAAGTCTAGGACACATAAAATGATCTAAACTTAGAACTCCAAGACATACTCATATTAACCACGAATGATTAGCCAAAAATGCATAAGAGACTAAAAACAAAGAAAACCGTTCTTGATTATTTATTAACATATATACATACGTTGATAAGAAAGTAAAGGTTACCGATGGGAGTATAATAGCCACAAATAATTTCTATGAGGTTTATCTAGCCCTTTATACTTACTTCGAACTCTATCATCTCTTATTCACTACAATTTGAAATCTCAAGTAATGAGACTCGTGGATGCTTAGTGTAAAACCCGCATTTAAAATACCATGAACAGTACACATGAACACTAAATACACAAAAATACTATAAAAGTAAAACTTTCCATTTATAATATTATTACACGTGTCACGACAAGTAATAATAAGTATATACGAATATTAAAAATGTGACATTGATCACGAAAGTAAATTCACGACATTGAACACGAGCATACACGACTATTAAAATTTAACATGAAAAACTTCGGTTTTGCTTTCAGGCTTTAAGGGTGTCGTGGCTTAGAGTGACCAAAAAGAGAGGATGGGCCTTTTGGCCCATGAACCAAGTTAAACCTATAATTTAATAAAACCTCAAGGAATTATTTCTCATAATTAGTTTTACAAGAAAATCAAGAAAACCATAGTTGGGTCTACTCCTTGCCTCCGGCCTAACACAAAGAAACAAGAAGACGGTTTTTGTTTTGGTCTAATATAATTCGTGTAGTGTTCGTGTTCATTAACCCTTAATCAAGCATTCGTAAACCTTTAAGTTTAATTCTTATTACACTTTTATTATATTTACATGTATTAAAGACCATAATCATGTTAGAAGTAACAAGAAACCATGTTGGGATGTTTGGTTTGGTTTGGGTTTTGTTGGCCGAGACACAACCGAGAGCTTTAAAGCTCTCGGCTTGTTTTTAATCACCACCACCGAGACCTCGAAGGTCTCGGCTTGGCTTGGTTCACTTAGACACACGACATGGAACCCCGTATAGGGTCGGGGTATGGTTTATTTAGCTTTTGGTTTGGTTGTTGTGTCAACCGAGACCTACATGGGTCTCGGTGGGACTTTATTTGCGATGGTGGGATCGGGTAACAAAAACAGTGGCAACTCGGCTTGAGTCTCGGTCACCTTTGACCTAGCATTGGCTAGCCGAATGGCTAACCAGGGGGAACCTTAGCCGTCAGTGGAAGCCGGCTAGCCAGTCTGACCACTGACGGGCTATTTGTTTGGCTTATATGTAAACACCGGCTTCGGTTCGGGAACTTTATAAAATCAGTTTATATTAATTATTTACAAGACTTAGGTTATAGTTATTTAATTAAATAATTCATGTGTGAAACTTAACTAACTAATTTAATTAAAACATGGTATTTTTAATTAAATTCTTATAATGTGTAGTTTAATTAATTAACCAAGTTATTTAATTAATAAGCTATAATACTTGAACCATGACTTGTATTTTTACTAATTAAACTTTACTTAACGTTAATAAACTAGCTTATTTCTAATTATAGAAATGTTGGGAATAAATTAAGGCCAGATCACTTGAGCGCTGACAAGAACAACTCAAGCGTTGACAAGAACAAAGTGAGCGCTGACAGCTCAAGCGTTGACAAGTTAAAGTCAAGCGTTGACATATTGAAGACAAGCACTGATGGAAGATATAAGCTACACGTTTATTATATTCTAGAATACTTCTAGTAAGGATAGAAACGACAATGTATTTTCTATGTTTATCTTTACCTAGAATAGTTGATACGTAGCTTATTGTACAAGGCTTCTTAGTCTATAAAAGAAGGCCTTTAGGTTAATGTTTATTATTAAGTTTTATATAAGTTTTCATTCGTAAACATCTTTCATTGTAAGCAAGTTCAACATTCATAATCAAAGTGAAAGTTTTGTTTACATCTTGTGTTCTTGTTTAAGTGTTAAATTCCGCATAACACTTAGATTCACAAAGCATATAACAAAGGTTTCTCTACGTGTATTACTTGATTCAATCTCGTATACACAAGCTTAATCGATCTAAGTTAGGGATCAACAAGTGGTATCAGAGCTTGTTGAGGAACTTTTGATCTTTGAAGAACACCAGAACGATACACGAACACCAAAACCCTAATTTTCTCAAAACCCTAACAACATCATGTCTGATGCAATAACTTCCTCCTCTTCACCCTTACCAAACATCAAGATTCCCATGCTTGATGCAACCAACTTTGACTTATGGAAGTTCAACTTTGAACAATATCTGGGGATCTTTGATTACACACTCTGGGAGATTATTGAATATGGAAACTCATTCAATAAGGCTCAAAAGATTCAGGATGCCATTACGGCAAGATCAGCTGTTGAAGGATGTCCTGATGAAGATAAGAAAGAAAAACCTGGAGATGGTAGAGCTGTAGGTGCTGAAGATATTGCAAAGAAAAGGGTTGACATGAAAGCCCTAAATATTCTGAAAGTTTCTTTGGGACAAGAAAATCAGCACAAATATAGAGGCTATGAATCTGCCAAGGATCTTTGGGAAGCAATTGAAGTTGCATATGGTGGCAATGCAGACACGGAGGAAGAAAAGAAAAAGCAACTTCTGCATGATTATGCTGTCTTCAAAGCTCAGCCCAATGAGAAACTGAGTAGTGTGAGAAGTAGATTGCTTGACATCACAAGCAAGTTGTCCTTCATGGGGACACAAGTTGGTGATGTTGACACCAATGCTACCTTTCTTAAAAGTCTTGGTGAGGCATGGAAGATTGAGGCAAGATCTATTCTTGCCAATAATACTTACAAGAGCTCCTCGTTTGATGACATCTACAACAAACTAAGACTGTTGGAAGATGAAACTCTTTCAGCACATGGAAGCAAAGCTAGCACCAGCAACATGGCCTTCTTCTCTCATAGTGAAGGCCAATTCAATCAGAAGGACTCCTTTATGCATCCAGTTACTGGATCATCATTTGTCAGTGCTGGAACAAGTCCTGTCAACGTCTCCTTTTCAAACGCTGACACATTCATGAATGACTGCCCAAGAGTTAAACCTGCTGGTTTGGATTTGGATACTGTGTGTACTTAAATTGCTTCTTTGCCCAATGGTTCAGTGATTACATATGAGGACCTTGAGCAGATAAGTGATGAACACTTGGAAGAGATGGACATCAAGTGGAACATGGCTCTTACTAGTATAAGAGCAAATAGGTGGAATAGAAGGTTCAAAAAGAAGATGACCTTCAATGCTAAAGACACTGCTGGATTTGATAAATCCAAAGTTGAGTGCTACAACTGTCATCGCATGGGGCACTTCATGAGGGAATGCAGATCTCCTAGAAGATCTGATGCTGGTAAACCCTCAAGTCAGGTTGTTAAAGCTCAAGACTCCAAAGCCATGGTTGCAGTTCAAGGAATTGATGGTACTGGATGGGATTGGAGCTATCTGGCTAAGGATGCTGAAGAGGACAAAGCTTTGATTGCTGATATTGAAGAAGAAGAGCATGTTGAATATGCTCTCATGGCACACTCCTCCTCTTCATCTGATAATGAGGTATATGATGATGCTTTTTGTAGCAAAGGTTGTAGGCTAAACACTGATAGACTTAACAAAGAGGTGTTAAAACTAAAAGATGATATGAGCACTGAAAGGTGTAAATTGTCAAATTACCAACTAGCTCTTACTGAAACTGAGAAAACCGTTTCTGAATACAAGAAAATGGAATTTGATTTAAAAGATAAGATAAATATCTTAAAACATGAGCTAGACGGTAGTATGGATATTAGAAATATCATGACAAAGGTCAATAGAGACCTACAGGCTAAGTTAGATGAGGCCATTAAGAATAAAGATAATGTTGACCTCAAGATTCAAAGATTTGATAGAGCCACCCAAGCCCTAGGAGACTGTGTAGCTAAACAAAGGGATCCTAAGGACATGACTGGGATTGGGATGAATGATTACTCTCTAGTTCCACCACCATCTGGTGACTTCTATGGTGTCCTTAGAAAGGATTTGTCTTGGACTGGTATACCAGAATGCCAAGAAGAGGAATTCTCTCCTCCACCAAGAGTTGTCACTCCAGTTGAAGAGTATCAACAAAAACTGACTGACCTAAATGAGTGGAAGAAAGCTAACCCTACTTTGTTTGTTAAGGGAGGTTTGCTATGTGAAAGTCCCAATGAATCACCACCCATTAAGGTTACTCACCCAGTTACTGGTAAAGCTGTTGACCTAGGCTCCAACACTGTTAGAAGACCTACCATTTAATATGCAGAGATGTATAGAAATAATAGGTCACCCAAGAGCCAAGTTAACAATCATGGAACAGGTTTCTTCGCTTCTAGACCTAAGAGTGTGTCTAAGAAAGCCTGTTATACTTGTGGTAGCTTTTCACATTTGGCATACAAGTGTATCAACGCTCCCAAAGCCAGCGCTGATAGGAACAATTTCAGCGCTGATAGGAAGAAAGTCAACGTTGTTAGGAAGTCAAACGTTGTCAGACCCAAACCTTGTGTGCAACAAAGTCCACAAGTGATTAGACCTGCCCCATTCTTCTCTAGAAGGTCTAACACTCATGGACAAAGACCTTTTCAAAAGACAAACACCTGGTCAAATAGGCAATGGGTTCCTGTAGCAAACCCTAGGTTCAATGCTGACAAGGGTAATTTCAGCGTTGACAGGACAAAATCCAACGCTGACAGAAAAGTGACCAGACCTAAATATTTGCAACCACAAGGTAAGGGGTCTAAAGCTTCTTCAAGCTTAACATGGAGACCCAAGAAAGATCAAAACCCTAATAATAATGGAATTTCAATGACTTGCAATAGATTTAATTACATTTCAAAGGTCATTACAAAACCAATTGGGGTTAACTGGGTATTTCATCCTAAAAAGGATGAGAATGGGGTTGTTGTGAGAACTAAGTCTGTTCTTATTGAACAACCAGATGAATCCAAGTCTTCTGAGACTTGGGTTCCCAAAGAAAACTAATTTGTTTTCTTTATGTGCAGGGCATTCAGAGACAGATCAATGATTATGGATATTGGGATAGTGGATGCTCAAGGCACATGACAGGAAAGGAAGACTATCTGACGAACTTCACTCCTATTAAAGATGGTGATAAGGTATACTTTGGAGGGGGTTACGGCACCATCACAGGCAAAGGAACCCTTCTCACCAATAATCTACGTTTTGAGAACGTCTTCCTGGTAAAAGAACTGGATTATAATCTGTTTAGTGTATCATAAGTGTGTGATAACAAAAATAAGGTTCTTTTCACTGATACTGAGTGTTTGGTGTTACGCAAGGATTTTAAGATCCCTGATGAGAAGTATATTGAGTATAGAACACCTAGGCATAAGGATATATACAATGTGAATTTAAATGGGATTAAAGTGAATGCAAATATGTCTTGTTTTTATGCTAAGGCCTCAGTAGATGAAAGTAATTTGTGGCACAGGAGACTAGGGCACATAAATTTTAAAAATATAAATAGACTTGTGAGGCTTGGTTTAGTTGATGGTTTGCCTGAGAAGGCCTTCCACAATGACCACTCTTGTGTTGCATGTCTTAAAGGCAAGCAGCACAAGGTCTCATTCAAGTCCAAGCAGGTGCATACTAGTTCCAGACCTCTTCATATGCTTCACATGGACCTCTTTGGTCCAACTAATATAGAAAGTTTGAATGGCAAGTCATATTGTTTTGTTGTCACTGATGACTTTTCTAGGTTTACTTGGACATTCTTTCTAGCTATGAAGAGTGACACAGCTGATGTTCTTATTGAATTTATCACTCGAATTGAGAAAAGGTCTGGCAATGAGGTTAAGATGCTTAGGAGTGATAATGGTGGAGAATTTAGGAACAAGAAGCTAGATGATTTTTGTGCCAGGAAGGGAATTACTAGGCAGTTTAGTATTGCTAGAACCCCACAACAAAATGGGGTTGCTGAAAGGAAAAATAGAACCCTAATTGAAGCAGCCAGAACAATGTTGGCTGATGCTCACTTTCCCATAGCCTTTTGGGCTAAGGCTGTTAATACAGCATGCTATGTGCAAAATAGAGCATTGGTTAACAAAATTCAGAACAAAACACCTTATGAGTTACTTTGGGGAAGAAAACCTAATATTTGTTTTCTCAGACCTTTTGGATGTCATGTAGTAGTCTTAGACACTAGTGATGCCTTAGGGAAATTTAGTGCAAAAGGTGATGAAGGTTACTTCATGGGGTATTCAGTGCAGAGCAAGGTTTATAGGGTTTATCTTAAGGAGGACAAACGTATTGTTGAAAGAGTACATGTTAGGTTCTTAGAGAATAAACCTAGTGATCCTGAAAGTGGTCCTAATTGGTTGTTCGATTTGGAACCCTTATCTAGAACCTTAAATTATATGCCTGTCACTAATCCAGACATTGTGAAGGTAACTTCAAATGTTGTGGAGGAACAAATTGTTGATGTTTCAGGTACACAGGTTAATGAGAGGGATGGATCACAAGCAGAAAAGGCATCTCCTACATTTGAATATGTCACAATTCCCATTTGGACTGATGCTTTTGCTGCTGCTGCTGCTGCTGGACAAGATAATGGTGGTTTCCAAATACCACCAGATACAAACATGCATGGTTCTTCAGGCGTTGACAAAGGCAAATCTAGCGCTGACAAGACCAATTAAGACGTTGACAACAACATTTCAAGCGCTGTTAGCCCAGACGCTGACAACCAAGATTCAAAGGTTGACAACACTTATGGGCATCTTTTCTCTTCCAGTTTTGAACAAGGTGGACCTTCCAATGTTCATTAAGAGATTCCTGTTGCTCAAAGAGAGTCTGATGAAGAACATATTGGCAACATGGAGCATGAGGTTGAGGACACCAGACTTTTTGAAGGAGGGGTTCTCACTTCCACAATGAAGAATCACCCCCCATCTCAGATCATTGGTGATGTTATGACTCCAATTCAGACAAGAAGATCCCATCAAGGTCTTGGTGGATTTATTGCCAATATACACAAGAAGGTTGATACCCCTCTTGTGCAAGCATGTTTGTTTGCATGTTTTCTGTCACAAGAAGAACCCAAGAAGATATTTGATGCTCTCAAAGAACCAAGTTGGGTGGAAGCAATGCATGATGAGCTTCACCAATTTGCAATTCAGGATGTTTGGGAGCTGGTTGATTGTCCTAGATATGTCAGACCTATAGGGACAAGATGGGTTCTCAGGAACAAAAGAGATGAAAGAGGTATTGTGGTCAGAAACAAAGCAAGGTTAGTGGCTCAAGGTTATACACAAGAGGAGGGGATAGACTATGAGGAAGTCTTTGCACCAGTTGCAAGGATTGAAGCTATTAGGATTTTTCTAGCCTATGCATCTTGCATGGGCTTCATAGTCTATCAAATGGATGTGAAGAGTGCATTCTTGTATGGCACCATTGTTGAGGAAGTTTATGTCATGCAACCTCCTGGTTTTGAGGATCCAGAGCATCCAGATAAAGTGTATAGAGTCAAAAAGGCTATGTATGGCCTTCATCAAGCCCCTAGAGCATGGTATGGTACTTTGTCCACTTATTTGGTAGACAATGGATTCAAGAGGGACACCATAGATCAGACACTATTTATAAAGAAGAAAGGCAAAGATGTGTTGCTTGTGCAGGTCTATGTTGATGATATCATTTTTGGGTCTACTGATCCAAAGAAGAGTGAGGATTTCTCCAAGCTTAATTCAAGATGAGTGCTATGGGGGAGATGAACTTCTTTCTTGGTTTACAAGTTCAGCAGAAAGAAGATGGTATCTTCATCTCCCTGGACAAATATGTTGCTGAGATCTTGAAGAAGTTTGGCTTTTCTCCACATGAAAAGAGGGCTACTACTCCTATGGATAGAGAAAACCCTTGGGGAAAGATTGGAGATGTGAAAGATGTTGATGTCAGGCATTATAGATCCATGATTGGATCCTTGATGTATCTTACTGCTTCCAGACCTGATATCATGTTTGCTGTATGTGCTTGTGCACGTCATCAAGTGACTCCCAAAGAATGTCACCTTTATGCTGTGAAGAGGATCTTTAGGTACCTAAGATGTTTCCCTAATCTTGGTTTGTGGTACCCAAAGGATTCACCATTGGAGCTGATTGCATATTCAGATAGTGATTATGGAGGTGATAAGTTTGATAGGAAATCCACAACTGGTGAATGTCAGTTTCTTGGGAGCAGATTAATATCTTGGCAATGCAAGAAACAAACAGTGGTGGCTAATTCTACAACTGAAGCAGAGTATGTGGCTGCAGCAGCATGTTGTGGTCAAGTGTTGTGGATTCAGAACCAGCTGTTGGATTATGGGTATAATTTCATGCATACTAAGATATTTGTTGATAATAATAGTACTTTATGCATCATTAAGAATCCTGTGCATCATTCTAAAACTAAACACATAGAAATTAGACACCATTTTATAAGAGATTGCTTTGAGAAAGGTTTAATACAACCAGATAGGGTTGACACTGAGGAAAATGTGTCAGATTTATTAACTAAACCTTTTGATACTGGAAGATTTCAGTACTTGGTAACAAGTATTGGAATGGTTAATCGCACTTAATATGTGTTTTGGATTCTTTTTGGAAAAGTATGTACAGTATGATGCATTATTATTATTGGTCTTATTGATGATTTAGATTTTCCACTATATTTTTCTAACACTGACAAAGGTTGTTTGAACACTGATAAGTGTTTTTGCAACGTTGTCAGCAATATAATTGTCTAACGCTGACAAAGCTTCCTTCAACGCTGTTGTGTGTTATCGGGGCGTTGTCAGCAATAATGTTAGTTTTGTGGTTTTCAATCTAAATGTGCAGATGGTGTTAGCAGTATACCATTGGATACAGAGTTGCTTATGGATCAAAGGAGAAGCATTTGGACAAGTTTTTATTTATGGATGATGGTTGGAATGTTTCATTCCTATCTTGACATAAATTTTTATGTTCATGCATGATTTTAGCAAACTTTTTGTATCATAGTTTAAGGGGAGGTTTTAGGAGCCTTTAGGATTTTTGGGTATCCATATGATACTCTTATCACAATTCAAGATTGTGTCCACAGGTGAGTATGGGTTAGTTTTACTAAACCATGAGGCACTATAGCATGCATAGTATATCAACTTTGCATGCTGCCAAGACATTTTTGGCCTAGAATTGGTTGTGGTCTGTTGGGAGACTTGGGAATCATTTTGATATGGGATTTACCTGGGAGTAACAAGGATTTTATAAGGTAACTTAGTTGTTAAGAATTTTGGTTAGCAAGGGACACTAGAGGACTGTTATGTCTATCTTGCTTATGCAAGTGTGCATAACTGGACAATGCTTGCCGCCCTATAATAATTATCAGCTTTTGGTTATTTTCTCTAGGATAAATTACTTGTTAAGGTCATTTTTCACTTTTTAAAACAATTTTATTTTTGGACGCTGACAAGATTTTTCCAAGCGTTGTTGTGACCAAATTGGACGCTGACATGGCTTTAGGCGAACGTTGACAAGATTATAGCCGTTGAGCGTTGATGGGTTATATTTGACCGTTGACACTCAATGGGACCTACCCAGTTGTTACTTTTTGACATATTTTCAAGCCGTAATTTTAGGAGTTGTTACTTTCATTAAATGCATGAGATAACTTATAACTTTTTCAATATTTTCATGATTAGTTTTTGAAAATCTTTGCCTATTTTTGGGCCAATCACATGCATTCTTTATCTCCTATAAATTTGGCTCCTATTTTTAAACAGGGTATCTATAATTCTTGTCTAACACTTTTCTCTTATCAACCTTCATCTTCTACACTTCAAATTAACAGCTTTCATCAATGGCACCAAAGTTTAACTCAGCAGAATTGGAATTGGGGTTCAAGTCTCAACACAACATGATTGCTTATCTTGTTGCTGATAATGATTTGTTTCCTCAATACACACAAATGGTGGCGTATTTGAACGCATCCCCATTAAGGTATGCTCTTTCTCATGCACCGCTCATTCCAGTCACACACATTAAGCAGTTTTGGAACACTGTCAGTTCCTCAACAGTTAATGGAGTGACCACATTAACTTCTATTGTTCATGGGAGATCTTGGGTGGTTACTGAGGCCTTGGTATGCCAGGCCTTGCATCTTGATGATGCTGATGGTATAACCATCCTTCCCATAAATGAAATAGAACAAGGGCTTAGGGCTTTGGGATATCCTATTCTTGATGAAGGTACTCTTAATAAGTACCATAAGCAGGAATTTCCCCCAGCCTGGAAGTACCTCATTCACATCCTCCTTCAATGTTTGAGTCCCAAATGTACTGCACACAATGAGATCAATAGATCCATTGCTAGTGCTATTGTGTGCATTGCAACAGGGCAAAAATATAACTATTCTAAAATGATTTTTGAAGGGATGTGTAAAAACAAGGGGACAAAAATGACTTTAGCTTATCCCCGTTTTCTGCAAATGATTTTTGATGATCAAAGATATTGTTCAAGGGATCACAATCATTTTTATAAAATCCCTGAACAAAAGAAAGCTATTTATACAAAGATGGATTCACCACCTCATAGAGACTTACCTTTAACCCCAGCCATGTTTGCTGTTATTGCAGCAGCACAACCCCAACCACACCCCCAACCTCAAATTGACCCTCAACCACAACTTGAACCCATTCCTGAACCTTTACCCTCACCTGAACAAATGCAAATTGACCAAGAACCCTTTGATGCTAACACATCAAATGTTGGCGTTGATGTGCCTATTTCCAACGCTGACACACAACCATCACACTCCCAAACACCCCTTAACCAACCCACATCTACCCATTCTTCCACACCATCTTCCACACCACCTGAATATAGGTTGATCAAACGCCAAAGGACTACTGGAGTGTTCTCCTCTGGTGGTCCTAGCCATGAAGCAGAGAGAACCACCACCACCAGTGTGGCTGGTGACCTGGATGAGGCTGGGACTATTGGTTCTGGCTTAGAAGTTGGCCAAGGCAGTCCCACCATAATTAAGTCCTCATCCATGCCCAATGAACCTGACTTGGGAGGTCAAATCCCCACTTTAGAAGAGGTCAGACTGGAACCAATGACTCTTTTGGAATTGACGGCCGTCTGCATTAGCTTGCAAAAGCAAAATGCAGACTTAGTACAAATTGTCAGCTCACAAGGCCTTGAATTCAAACAATTGAGGGAGAGGATTGTTGTTTTGGAGAGTGATCATGCTAGGAGGGGTATGGAGGAGTCTTCCAAAGGGGAGGAAGATCAAAGAAATCTGAGTGATAAGAGCAGTCAAGATGGTCAATCAATGGATGTTGCTGAAGCTCTTACAACTTTGAAGGAACAAGCAGGTTTTGATACGTCCTTAATCTCTCCAACCAATCTAAATTTATCATTTACAGCTATGTTGAGAGAGGTTATACAAGGCGCTGAGGGTAAATATTTGAGCGTTGACAAGACAAATTTGGACGTTGATAGAAGTATTTTGGGCGCTGATAGAAGAAATTTGGGCGTTGACAGATCTGCACATGAAGGTGATGTATTCCAGTCATCATCTATCATCAAAGAAGTTTCCACTCAGGTATTACCATCTACCTTACCAACCATTGCACCATTAGATAAGGGTAAGGGTAAATTGGTAGAAGAAATTGTTCCAAAGAATGCAGCCCAAGTTGAATTTGATAGAAGACTGGCTGAACAAATGATGGAACAAGGTGAAAAGGAAAAGTCACCATTTGTTGTGACTTCTGAAGAAGAAAGTGATGGAGCTAGCTCAGACTCAAGTGTGATGATTATAGAACCAGAAAGGCTTGAGTATGGTGATGAGCTTGCTAGGGAAAAGTTGAGAGATTTAAAGTTGCAGATTGACTTTGACATGCCAGAGGTGGTTCAGATGTACAATTCTTGGGAATAAAGCTGCATGGATAATCCAGACTTGACCATTTCAGATCAAATATGGGGTTTGGAGCTTCTTCTTAGAGTTCAGAAGGATTGTAAGGTGATTTTGAAGCATAAGGCAAGCAATATTCTCTCTGAGTTGAAAAGGGATAGAAGGAAGCTCTACTTTATGTTGCTCAGATGTCATGGAGTTGGATGGACACATCAGAAGTTGAAGGCTTTGACATTTGATGAGTTGGAACATAGGGCTTATCCTATTTGGGTGAAAGTGCAGGAAGAAAACACTTTCAGACTTCTTTCAGATGAAAGAAAAGAGCAACTTGCAGAAGAGATGGAAATCAAGAAAGCTATGATAGTTCCCAGGCCAGTGAAGAAGGGATTTACACTTGAGTTTCCAAAAGATATGAATCCACTATATCCAAGTGAAGCAGTTATTAGAAAGAGCCTCAAGCTCTCCCCATTAGAAGCTTCAGATATGGTGCAGGTGTTACCATTAGATTCCAGGAATCCAATTGTGAGTTATGATGAGGATGAATGTGGATTCTGGAAGATTGGAAGATATGGCAAGGAGGTACACACTTTTACCACTCTCATATCTTTATTTGCAAGTTGTGATAGAGAAGACTTGGTGGACCTTTGGAGGTTGCTGGAGACCAAGTATGAGGCTGAAGCACCAACTTCAGCTAATGGAATAAAACTTTGGACCACATTCAAAAGAATGTGTGGGACAAATGAGGAAGATCCTGAAATATGGAAGGATCTTGAAGATGACCTCAGTGGTCTTTAATGGAGGTTATATTCAGCTGCTGGTGTATACCATTTGAGTTCTACAAAGTTTGCTGAGTATCTACTAGTGGATGCTCAGTATTTCATATCCAAGGCTGTTTTGGAAAAGATGAAGGACACTCAGCTGGAGATAGATTATACAAGTGACGTGGCAAAGAATTTGATCAGATTTATTTATTACCAATATGAGAAGGTTTGTCAGACTCCTCCAAGTTCTTAATGATTATTCAGAAACTTGATCATAAGAGTGGATATCAAGTTTAGGGGAGGATTGTTGGGAATAAATTAAGGCCAGATCACTTGAGCGCTGACAAGAACAACTCAAGCGTTGACAAGAACAAAGTGAGCGCTGACAGCTCAAGCGTTGACAAGTTAAAGTCAAGCGTTGACAGATTGAAGACAAGCACTGATGGAAGATATAAGCTACACGTTTATTATATTCTAGAATACTTCTAGTAAGGATAGAAACGACAATGTATTTTCTATGTTTATCTTTACCTAGAATAGTTGATACGTAGCTTATTATACAAGGCTTCTTAGTCTATAAAAGAAGGCCTTTAGGTTAATGTTTATTATTAAGTTTTATATAAGTTTTCATTCGTAAACATCTTTCATTGTAAACAAGTTCAACATTCATAATCAAAGTGAAAGTTTTGTTTACATCTTGTGTTCTTGTTTAAGTGTTAAATTCCGCATAACACTTAGATTCACAAAGCATATAACAAAGGTTTCTCTACGTGTATTACTTGATTCAATCTCGTATACACAAGCTTAATCGATCTAAGTTAGGGATCAACAAGAAACA
This sequence comes from Glebionis coronaria, assembly GCA_025667525.1. Taxonomy (NCBI): domain Eukaryota; kingdom Viridiplantae; phylum Streptophyta; class Magnoliopsida; order Asterales; family Asteraceae; genus Glebionis; species Glebionis coronaria. The sequence goes on along the minus strand of CM046877.1, from coordinate 319,416,197 downwards.
CTATTTTTGGAAACTTTCTATTTTTAGAAACTTACTCTTTATGGAAACCTGCTATTTTTAGAATGTTACTTGGTATTACAATACAAGTATTATAATACCATACTACATGAATAATAAATAACAGAATACAAGAATAGCTATAGATTAACACTTAAACCGGTTAAAACATGACATAACATGAATAAGCTAAGAAAACACAGAACTAGTAAAATACATGTATTTAGACAACTTATACACGTCCCTATTCTTATGTATTATTATCCGTCTAGGCGGAGTAGGTTCTTCAACGTTTCTGTTAGCTTCTACTGGACACAAGGTATGGATTTCCTATCCTTCAGTAAGGACAATCTCTTCCTTTATTAGGATTTCCCGCATGCAGCCAACTGTTTTCCTAGTAGTTACAGATTAAATGCTTTTAATTTATCAGTTACCTTAGCCATATACATGCATGACCAGTTTCACCTAGTTATGGAGATACCATAACCATAACACCAGAGGCACCAGTGTTATGACTTCACCATGGCGGAGTGATAGCTCGTGGCGTCCCTTAAGTTTATTTGGCCATTATTATATTATTATTATCATGTGGGGAGTATCGGTGCAACCTAGTTACAGTGTCAGTCAGGATTTCATGGGGAATGTGGTGTGTGCCTTGCATCCTTCACAAGGAACTAATCCCTCCTACCCATTTCCATATTAATTAGAGGCATCCCCTCTAATTGCATGACGAGGTCACCCCTCCAAGTATTCATACACGTTGTTGACCTCATGACCTATATTCGCTTTTAGTATATTAAACTAATCCAGATTTTCATAAGTAAACATAAGCTATATTTTCATAATAAAAAACCAGATTATAAACATGTTCTAGGTTTTCTAGGACTTATTCATTTCCGCTGCTATTCATGCTTTATATTTCTTTGCTATATTATGCCATTCATGCTATGTCATATATTCGTTCACTGAGCGTATTGCTCAGCTGTTACTTTTCTTTCCATGTCCCAAAACGGCAGGTACTCAAGGTTAGACTGGAGCATTTGGAGGACATGCATAGGATGGGAGCTACCTTAGACTTCTTCTCCTCTTGCCTTCATATATTTATGCTTGTTTAGTATTCCTTTAGTTCATTTGTCTTATTTATGTTTGGGCTTATGTTTAGGAACCGATGTTTGATTCCGGTTATCCCTTTGGTCATGTATGCTTATGAAATATTACCTTGCATGCTTTGATGACACACCATAATTATCATGTGATATTCCATTTCTCAAAATGGGGGTGTTACAATTATGGTATCAAAGCCCAAGGTTTCGACCTGTAGGCTCTAAAACTTGACTTATGACTAGTGGGTAGTCACAAGATCTTCCCAAGCCGACGTCTGATTTTCAACGTATCGATATTTCAGAACCTCGTTGTTTTAACCATGATGTTTTCTTCGGAATTGTTTTACTAATATGGATTGAACAACCGTCATCCATACTTAGTTACATGTCATTGTTTTATGCATGATGTTTCTGGTGAATGTTGACTAGTATGGACTGAATCATAGTAGTTCATACTTAGTCGCATGTTTCTGTTAGGTTTAAACAGTTGGTTTACATGGATTCATTTCATTTTCATTTCATGTGTTCATTTCATGCATTCATCTCATTGTCGCAGGAATTATGACTAAGTAATGGTTGGTACAAGACTGGCCCTATTTAGTCGCATGTGCTTTTATCGAAACTTTTGTTGTTTAGTGGACCGACCCATAGATGTCCACACTTGCCTTTTCGTTTTTTGAACCGGCCCATAGACGTTAACTCATGTACATATCATTATATTTATTAATCATGCATTTTAAACTCTTTCATGCATTTTAAACTATTTCATACATTATAAACTGTTTCATGATTTATAAATTACTTCATACATATTTTATGTTTAGGTCATGTTATATTGTGTCACACTTACCATTTATGTTGCATTGTTTTACATTGTGAAACGACTCATAGTCGTCCACACTATCAATTCTCAAAATTTATTTCATTGCAGTCATAACTTTTCATGTACTCTCATTTATTGTTGCGTTTGGTTATGTTGATTATGTGTCATCATATCATGGTTAACTCTGTTTTCATGCTGGTTATGTTTTCATGCTGCTCTATGTTAATTTTGCCTCATGGTTCCTCGTGTTGTTTACATTTTCATGCTAGACACGGAGGGATTATATTTAATCATGTCCTCATGATAGCCATGATTGGTTTTCATTGATCATGTTTTCATGCTGACAATCATTCGATTCCATTAAATCGTGTTTTGTGCCTCTTATACGACTAGAATTATATCTACGCTAAATTAGCTATGCTATTACGTGTTCCTTGATCATATCAGATGATTGACACCGTATCGACCACCTCATGTGAATCCCATGTGTACTCCATGTACCATGTTCCCTATTTATTTCATGAACCATACTTCAGACGTATTCCAGTTACTTCACTCCATGTGTGATACTAATCCATTTTCAATTCTCTCAGACATTTTGTTTTGATAGGTGTGAAAACACCCATCCTTTTACCACTTAATTATAATAATAACCAAGCCAAAACGTGTATTTTATGTCGTAAAAGTCGGAATTATGCGTGGTTTGCGTTTTTATTGTGTTTTAGGACCAAAAGATGAAAAAGGAAGAAAAAGGGGCTTTCACGGGCTTTTATCGAAGAAAACGAGAAAAGACGAAGTAAAAAGACCAAGAGTGCAAAAGATTGGAAGTCAATGGGCCTATATTGAAGATTTATTAAAGAAAAGGACCAAAGACGGAAGATTTACAAGTCGAAGAACCCAAGTCTAGTAAATGAAGAAATTATAAGACGAGTTTAAGATTTTATCGACAAATCCCGAGCCAAAGTCAAGACCTCAATTTAATTTAAAGACGAGTCGACAAAGAAAAGAAAAGAAAGAAGACAAGCCACCAACCACCTATCAATTCTCTTCTGCTATAAATACCTCCCACACTTGTTAATTGAGGGTTGGTTAGTTAGTTTAGATTAGGAGTAGTGTAGATTTAATTTCTCTCTCTAGTTTTTACTTTCTCTCTCTAGATTAATATATAAAATCTTTTTAATTTCATGTTTTAAAATTTTTGAATCTAGAATCTTTATAATCTTAATCAAGCAGTTCAATAATCTCATCCTTCCTTTCTTGTTTTTATTTGATAAATTTAGTTTTATTGATTTGGTTGTGTTTTTGAGTTTTTGATAGATTTGATTAAGTGGGTTTTGATTGATTTGTTTTGATTGATTATTGTTAGTTGATGATTAATGGTTATTTTGGTTTAATCCTTAGATTTAATTTGGTTGATTTTGGCTTAGATTCGATTCCCTAAAGGTTTTGTTCGTCGCCCCTGTTTTTGGTTCACTGTTATCTTTCTTTTTCTTTTTGAGTCGGAAACGGGTTTTGCAAAAATATCCCGAACGAGTAAATTAGCATAATTTCCCGAACCAGTATTTTTTTCCCGAACGACTATTTTTTTCCCGAGTCAATTTCTTTTCGAACCAAGAAACAAAATCCCGAACCAAGAAGTTTTTATAAAAATATTCCAAATGAAATGAAAAAAGATATTCCGAATGAAATGAAAAAATACCGAATGAAATGAAATGAAAAATATTCCGAATGAAAAAAAAATCCCGAATGAAGATCCTGAATGAGTAAATAAATTGAGCTACGTGACTAGTTGCCAGCTTGCTATTATTCCCGCCAAAATCAGCTACTTGCCTGTGTGCTTGAGCTGGTAGCTTGCCTGCTTGTTTATTAATTAATATTGTTCCGTAATCGATTAGTTTTATCTGAAAGTTGTTCCGATTTTATTTCTGAAAGTCATGTATTTTTAGTTATATTTTTCGTCTAGTTTTTGTATTAGTAATTTTTGGTAAAGTTTAAATTTTATCTTTTATTTACCACCCGCTTTAATTTTTGCCTCGTCTAGTTTTAAAGTAACCACTTAGTTTTTTTCTCCTTTTTCATTAAGTAAACTTTATTTTTCAGTCGAAAGTTAATTTCTTCTTTTAGTTTTATTTTTAATAATTGTTTCGTTTTCATATTTGTTTTTAATATCGTTTCTTTACTATTTGTCAAACGTTTTAATTTTTAGTTCATTTCTTTTATATTTTGTCATTTCCTTTTAAAGCTTTATTTTTATCTTTAATTAGTTTTAGACAACGACACCTTTTCTTTTATCCACCAAAGACGACTGAGTCACACATTTAACCGGAGATCAATTCGAATTGAATCGAGACGAGCAAATTTTTATACTTGGTGAAAACCTACTATCAAATGGCGCCGCTGCCGACTCTTTTCGTGAAGATTAATGGTTTTTTGTGAGAGACGCGTTGGATTTTGGGATCCGTTCACTTTTGAACGTTATTTTTCGTGTCTAAATTTTCAAAAATCCATAAAAATTAAAATTTTCAAAAATCCAAAAACATTTAAAAAATCATAAAAATCATTTCTTTTCAAAAAGTTTTGCACCAAAATATTCCTCTTACTTCTTTATTGTGTTTAATTCTTAATGGATTCGTATGTTGCTTGTGATGCAGGGTGTGGAAGACCATTGTATGGTTTTTAAACATGTCAATGGTGTACATGTGAGCGGTGTGGAAATGATATCGACAATACACAATTTGGATTTTGTCCCTCGTGCAATTCGATTAAGTCATCCTTTGCTTCTAATGCACTTACTCCACCCTCTTGCATATATTGTGGAAGCGATTCTCATTGGCATGTTTCGTGTCCGATTCGATACCCGTCTCATGATGAGCAAGAACCGGGTTACAATTATGACAATGGTAATAGCTATCCACATGATGCACCTAGTTTTCCATATTGCAACAATTGTGGGGGCCCTCACGATACTTCTTATTCTCAGCCGATGAATTATTATGAGCCAAATCCGTGTTCTAATTCTTTTCAACCGATGATTTATGATGGACCACATCCGTGCTATAATTCTGGTTTTCATAATTTTGAGCCCCCACAATACACCCTTGATCATCAACCTTCTTTGAATCTGAATGACGAAACACACGCCCTTATTTTGCAACTTCTAGAAGCCGTGGTTCAACTAAAAGAAGCATGGGAGGAGGAAAAACGACAGCAACAAGAGCAAGTATCTAATCTTAGTGATTATACTCCTCCTCTTGTGCGCCCATACTACTATTATGATGATGACGAGGATGATATCTATGATCTCAACCCATCTTCTGAGATTACTACTCCTACTTTTGATATCCCTAATGCGTCTAAGGATAGTGATACGTCGAGTGAGATTAGTGATTTTGGTCTTGATAAATTCGTTGATGAGGTTTGTGATGCACCAAATTTTGTGGAGCCTACGAACGAGGTCGCTCTTAATGATGACTTTTCTCCATGTTATGAGAATTTCACCTTTGAAATTTCTCAATCTCCTCCGGGAGATGAGGGCGATGTTGATTTATTCTCTCCGAATTACGAGAAGTTCACCACTGAACTTGGTCTTGTAGATGAGGTGGAAGACGTTATTCTTCGCGACAAATTACTGAAAGTTCATCTTCTTATTGCTAAAATTGAAGCGTTGAATTCTGCTCCTATTTCCGAGTCTTTACCTCCGTATATTACTTCAGTTGAGAATAATGATACAACTATGGAGGAAATCGACATTCTCTCAATACCTCCGGGTATTGATGATGATGATACGGAGGGGGATATTCTTTTTGATAATTTGATGCATGAAGATATTGTCCCAACTCCCAAGTCACCCTCCTGGGCACCTTTTATCCCAACCTTTAGAAACCATTACCGAGGATGAGTTCTTTGACCCGCGAGGTGACACTGACCATTCCATGATTGACACCTTTACGGCTTTGCCGCTCAGTGATAATCATATGTCTTTTGGGGCTGACATTTTGATTCCTTTACCCACCCCACCTCCCGTGGATCATGATTTCATATACCTTTCGTATGTTGAAAGTAATTTTCTACCCTTCAAGACTTATCCTCCGGCCTCTCCTTTATTATTTTCCTCCAGGAACGAGTACAAGGTCTTTGCTCCCGGTATTACAGTCGAGGCTTCCCCATGGACCATTTAATTCATGGACGAGCCAGGCTCGTGACTCGGTTAACAAAAACAAGCGCTTTTTGGGAGGCAACCTGATTATCTATCTATCTTTATCTGTTTTTATAATAAGTGTAGGGGGAGACCCTCGTATGTGTTTGCTGTTTTCTTTCTTATCATGTGCAGGGATTCGATCTTTCAGAGAATCCATTCTTGATGACTTTTGACGACCAGTGATTCCGTGTACGCATCTTCCCGGTTCTATCCTAAACTCTTTTGATTCATTATTTTATCATTTATGACTGAAATAGGAATCACTTTAGTTGTCTCTTCCTTAGCAAGATTTAAACAACGTGCACAATGTCCTAAGTGTAGGGGAGTTTACTCCCACATGCTTAAACATTGAGGACAATGTTTATATTAAGTGTAAGGAGGACTTCTATCGAAGTTAAGTGGGATTTTCCTTTAATTTGTCCTCATTTTAACCAGAAAATTGATTTTTCGACTTTTTTCAAAATCTGTGATCAATTTTGGCCTAGTAGTTTTACCTTTGTATAGTTATTTTCTTTCTTTGCTAGAATAATTTTTAATAAAGTGGTTTTAATTTTCAAACGTTGTGAATCTTTTGACTCAACCCGAGTTTACTGATCCAAGTTTACTCTAGCTAGTATCCTTAACGTGTTTAAGTCAAGTTTTGCTAGGCTTTTATATAGGGAACTTTAAAACGCGAAAGTCTTAACTCTCACGGGTTAAGAACAAGAACTTTTCGCAAGTTCCTATAATTGATCCTAGAAAGTCGTTTATCAAGGGAACTTTAAAATGCGAACTCTAAACTTGAAAGAGTCTAAGAAGTTGCAAGATCCTATAGATGACTTGAAAACCCAAAACTTTGATTTAATTGGCTAAGCATCCACGAGTCTTATTCCTTGGGATTTTAAATTTTGGAGAACGAGAGATGATAGAGTCAATTATAATTTTGGTATTCTTTCATGAATTTATGGAGAAGTCTATCCAAAAAGCAAATACTCCCCTAAAGATCATGGAGAAGTCTATCCAAAAAGACCCTAACAAGGTATGAGGATAAATAGATCTGTTGGGTCAAAAAGTTGATGTGGCAGAAACTCAAAAACGAAGAAAACATGAAGACATTTGTCTAAGCGTTGTCAAGAGCAAATCAAGCGTTGACAAGAGCAAATCGGGGGTTGATGGCTCAAGCATTATCATGTACAATCCAAGCATTATCATGTACAAACTAAGCATTGACAGAAACGTAGACAAGAAGCCATTGGAAGCTTCTATTTAGATATGTATGCAGAATATATTCTGTATATGTTTATTTAAATAGAAGATTTACATGTTTATTTGATATTATCTATTTTAAACCCTAATCCTTACACTATAAAAGGAACCAAGGGTATTAGGTTTATTTAGATAACTTTCATATACAATGTAAACCTAAAGCGTGTGTCGACTAGGTGTGGGATTCAATGTACACACACCTAGTGATTGTTTGTTATTAATATAATGAACAATCCATTTGTTTTAATTCATGTTTTTTGTGCCTAAACACCTTGTTAATGTGTAACACTCTCAATTTTCGTATCGGTACAGCGGAAGGTCTTTTAGAGTGTTACAGGATAGCACAATAACTCCAATCATAGACAACACATAAAAATGGTTGTACAAGGTTCAACATAAATTCATTCGATAAAAAGTTTTAAAGTGTACAACAGGTCCCAAATTATAAAGGTCATTAAGTTTACAAAACATAGATCGAATGAACATTTTTAATATTATATGGGCCATCAGAGTCGATCTCCATCCGGATTACCTTCAAGCACCTGAGATAAAAACATGCAAAAATCATATCAGCGAATGCCGAGTGAATTCATAGAGTTTAATAAAAACCGTTATATAAAACAATCGTTGAAATCAGAACACAAGTATAATATCAGAAGTAAGTCCTCGTATTGCTATTCAGGCAATATATAAATCAAGCATACAACTTAAACCGTCCATGAGACCGTAGCCTCAATATTACCATAATAGGTAATATATTCATCATATTAGCGTCGTTATTGGATTACATTATGTGTAGGATACATTTTATTGGATTATTACTAGCCGCATGACATTGTTACCTTACTATGAAAACAGCGGGCCGCGAACCCGACAAACAATTTGCCCATCTAAGTTAGCGTGTCGTCACAAAAATCACGCTATGGAATCTTCTTATACATAAATTCGCTTACCAATCAATCTGGTACGACGGGGATCAACCGTCAAGGCGCGAACTGGGGTGATCGTCCCCAAATAGTACTATCAAATGCATAAGCGTCTACCAAATCTCGGTAGTTCACAATTCATGCTAATGGGAATTTAAGTGACAAAACCTAACTACTAATAATCCTTTTTGTCTCGTTTATAGGGTCATAGCATCATTCAGGTCCATATCATTAAGCATACCATCGGGACTACTTGTGTTCTATTTTTATCAAAAATATAGCGTGTTATCTCCCTCGCGGGTTTACAAATCATTTTATAAAACATTTAAAAGAGTGCGAGGCTATGAACTCACGTTGATAATGAAAGGCGGATTATCGGCTACGGGCGTGCTTCGGTCACGGAAACCTATATAAATAATAATCGGTCTTAGACTCTTGTCCAATGATTTTTATCAAAATAACAATATACATATGATGATTTTGTACATATGATGTTGATCAAGTGGGTTTATACATCCTTGTTTACTCATTTTAGTGTTTATGTAATGGTAACTTTTTACTAGTTTACTAGTTTACTAGTTTTACCTATTTATCTATTTTAAGTCCAATAAGCTTAGTATAAGTTCTTTAACTTGTTTTGATCCATTTTATACTTATATTATCAGTATCTATACTTTCCATGTTGGGCCCAAATAGGTTAAGCCCAATAAGTTCTTTTTATAAGTGTTTAACTTATTTAGTCCAATTATTAGTCAAATATGCTTAGTTAGCTCGTTAATGTCCGTATGTCCTATAGTTCGGAGTTTATCGGTTTTTACTTGTATTAGATACTTGTATATCAGTATATGACTTTTAAAAACTTTACATTAGACGGGTTTGATCGTCTAAGTTTTAATTGGCGAAAAACGTTAATTTTACGGTAATAGCCGAAAAAGTCGTAAAAATCAAGTTTATAGTTTTTATAACTTATAAATATTATTCCACTACCATTTTTATAATTTATCCACTTATTTAACCTTTTACATATTTATATAATAAAACTCATAAGTTAGTGGGTTTTAATTTCACATTTTATACAATATAATTTTGAGTGCTTATATAATAGTAATAAACATTAATTCTCAAAATCTGATTTTTATCTTCATCTTCACCATTTTTATCATATCTAGAGTTCTATAATGAATTAGAAGCTCATTTTTGGATGGCATGATCTTCATATTATGTGCTACATTTAACTTAGATATAGATACTGCTCATTTTAAGTTTATCTATGCTTAACAGTCCCTACAAAACAGCTTATTCAGATTAGCACACTCATCTTGTTTTGATCATATCTCACTCATTATAATGATTCCATTGCATGGCCAACTCTCACATGTGTATAACATCTTGTACTTACTGTAAATAGATTCTACCATGCAATTTTATCAGTTCAAGTTTTAGTTACATACTATTTTTATACAGCCAACAAATTAATCATGATTTTAGCCTTGTTTCTTATGGTTATTAATCTTTTTAAGCATATTTATCAACACTTGATCCCCACACAACATTTTTATCATCATATATTCATCATATAAATATACAAAAAGAAATAAAATACATTTTTTCTTTACAAAAATAACAAGAGAAAATGGAGAGGATGATCTTCTTTACCAACCAAGAGTATATCTTGTTTTTGGAAGACAAGAACTTGATGAACACCAAAAGTAACTCCAAGATCATCAAACACCAAGAACATAAGTTGAGAAATCATCCCTAGGACACAAGCAAATCACCTCCTTTGTTGTTAAAATGGCCACCAAATGATCAAGGCTTCAAGGTAACTCCATGATAGAGCTAGATAACAAGTATTTTGTGGCTAGAAAAGATCAAGAAGGGGTGTTTGTTCTTCAAAAGTGGACGGCAATGGTGGTGGTTTTGAGAGAGAATTGAGTTGGTTTGCATGAGTGAAATGATGGTATGTGAAGTGGTTGATGGTTTTAGCAAGTTTGGTGGCTTAAAGTGTAAGCGTATCTTACACTTGTAAGTTGTAAGCTAACATGATGCCACATCCTTGATGTGGTGTCATGTGTGCCGTCCCATGTGTGTTAGTGGGGTGGGATAATGTATTTTGTCCCACCTCACTAATTTACGGGTATTCCTCGATTCTAGTTTTCTCGATTTGCGTGCCCTCGGGTCGTTTCACGAAAAACGTTTTTATAAATTATGAATCAACGACACAAAACGAATCCAATAAAAATTGTCTCATCAAAAACGGAGTTCAAAAACGTAAATACGTAATCCTAAGGTTTCCGGTTTAATTGTAAAGGACGCTAAATTATGCACGTAAGCCCAAATTTAAATCCGTAAATTGTGAGTTCATCAACCAACACAAAAATAAGTTTCAAAATATTATACGAGAAAATAGTTTACTACCTGAAAATGTTAGATTGTCACAGCTTTTCCTCCTAAAAGGGATCAACGTCCTCGTGATCCATTTCATTTGGATGTCCGTTTCTTATTAAATCGAAGAGGTGCAGATATTTCTTCCACATTTCATCCTCTCGTTCCCAAGTATACTCCTGTCCATGCTTTGAATTCCATCGGATCTTGACAATAGGTATCCGACTTTGTTTCAGTTGCTTTACCTCACGATCCATAACCTCTACGGGCTCTTCGATAAAATGCAACTTCCCATCTATTCGAACCTTATCTAATGAAATTTTCTCATCACTCACTGCTAGACATTTCTTCAGATTAGATACATGGAATGTGTTGTGAACACCATGATGTTCTGGGGGTAACTCTAGTTTGTAAGCCACCGGACCTACTGTAGATAAAATCGTAAAGGGTCCAATATAGCGGGGATTCAATTTCCCTCGCTTTCCAAATCTTATAACGCCTTTCCATGGCGATACTTTCAACATTACTTGGTCACCCACTTTAAACTCCATTGGTTTCCGCCGCACATCCGCGTAACTTTTCTGTCTACTACGGGCAGTCAACAACCTATTCTTAATCTGAACTATCATCTCCGTAGTCTCCCGGATCAATTCCGGTCCCATGAGCTGGGTATCCCCAACTTCACTCCAACATACAGGAGATCTACACTTCCTACCATATAAAGCTTCAAACGGTGCAACCTTAATACTAGAATGGTAACTATTGTTATACGAAAACTCTGCTAACAGCAAATGTTTATCCCAATTCTTACCAAAGTCTAACACACAAGCTCTCAACAAATCTTCTAGTGTTTGTATCGTCCTTTCACTCTGCCCATCAGTCTGGGGGTGATAAGCAGTGCTCATGTCGAGATTCGTTCCCAAAGATCTTTGGAGAGATTTCCAAAAATTCGATGCGAATCTAGGATCTCGATTTGAAATGATCGATACAGGCACTCCATGCTTGCATACAACATTCTCAAGATATATACGAGTCAGCTTCTCCAGTGAGAACTGCTCTTTAACCAGAATGAAGTGTGCTGATTTGGTCAGTCTGTCGACAATAACCCAAATCGAGTTGTTTCCAGATGATGTTCTAGGAAGCTTGGTGATAAAGTCCATCGTAATTCGCTCCCACTTCCATTCAGGAATCTTTGGCTGTTGAAGTAGTCCTGATGGCTTTTGATGTTCAGCTTTGACTCTAGCACAAGTCAAGCATTGAAGAACATACATAGTGTTGGGAATAAATTAAGGCCAGATCACTTGAGCGCTGACAAGAACAAATCAAGCGTTGACAGGAACAAAGCAAGCGCTGACAGCTCAAGCGTTGACAAGTTAAAGTCAAGCGTTGACAGATTGAAGACAAGCACTGATGGAAGATATAAGCTACACGTTTATTATATTCTAGAATACTTCTAGTAAGGATAGAAACGACAATGTATTTTCTATGTTTATCTTTACCTAGAATAGTTGATACGTAGCTTATTGTACAAGGCTTCTTAGTCTATAAAAGAAGGCCTTTAGGTTAATGTTTAGTATCAAGTTTTATATAGTTTTCATTCGTAAACATCTTTCATTGTAAGCAAGTTCGACATTCATAATCAAAGTGAAAGTTTTGTTTACATCTTGTGTTCTTGTTTAAGTGTTAAATTCCGCATAACACTTAGATTCACAAAGCATATAACAAAGGTTTCTCTACGTGTTATAATTGATCTAATCTCGTATACACAAAGCTAATCGATCTATGTTTGGGATCAACAAGTGGTATCAGAGCTTGTTGAGGAACTTTTGATCTTTGAAGAACATCAGAACGATATACGAACATCAAAACCCTAATCTTCTCAAAACCCTAAAAACATCATGTCTGAAGCAATAACCTCCTCCTCTTCACCCTTACCAAACATCAAGATTCCCATGCTTGATGCAACCAACTTTGACTTATGGAAGTTCAACTTTGAACAATATCTGGGAATCTTTGATTACACACTCTGGGAGATTATTGAATATGGAAACTCATTCAATAAGGCTCTAAAGATTCAGGATGCCATTACTCAAAGATCAGCTGTTGAAGGATGTCCTGATGAAGATAAGAAAGAAAAACCTAGAGATGGTAGAGCTGTAGGTGCTGAAGATATTGCAAAGAAAAGGGTTGACATGAAAGCCCTAAATATCCTGAAAGTCTCTTTAGGACAAGAAAATCAGCACAAATATAGAGGCTATGAATCTGCTAAGGATCTTTGGGAAGCAATTGAAGTTGCATATGGTGGTAATGCAGACACTAAGGAAGAAAAGAAAAAGCAAATTCTGCATGATTATGCTGTCTTCAAAGCTCAGCCCAATGAGAAACTGAGTAGTGTGAGAAGCAGATTGCTTGACATCACAAGCAAGTTGTCTTTCATGGGGACACAAGTTGGTGATGTTGACACCAATGCTACCTTTCTTAAAAGTCTTGGTGAGGCATGGAAGATTGAGGCAAGATCTATTCTTGCCAATAATACTTACAAGAGCTCCTCGTTTGATGACATCTACAACAAACTAAGACTGTTGGAAGATGAAACTCTTTCAGCACATGGAAGCAAAGCTAGCACCAGCAACATGGCCTTCTTCTCTCATAGTGAAGGTCAATTCAATCAGAAGGACTCTTTTATGCATCCAGTTACTGGATCATCATTTGTCAGCGCTGGAACAAGTCCTGTCAACGTCTCCTTTTCAGACGCTGACACATTCATGAATGACTGCCCAAGAGTTAAACCTGCTGGTTTGGATTTGGATACTGTGTGTGCTTACATTGCTTCTTTGCCCAATGGTTCAGTGATTACATATGAGGACCTTGAGCAGATAAGTGATGAACACTTGGAAGAGATGGACATCAAGTGGAACATGGCTCTTGCTAGTATAAGAGCAAATAGGTGGAATAGAAGGTTCAAGAAGAAGATGACCTTCAATGCTAAAGACACAGCTGGATTTTATAAATCCAAAGTTGAGTGCTACAACTGTCATCGTATGGGGCACTTCATGAGGGAATGCAGATCTCCTAGAAGATCTGATGCTGGTAAACCCTCAAGTCAGGTTGTTAAAGCTCAAGATTCCAAAGCCATGGTTGAAGTTCAAGGAATTGATGGTACTGGATGGGATTGGAGCTATCTGGCTAAGGATGCTGAAGAGAACAAAGCTTTGATTGCTGATATTGAAGAAGAAGAGCATGTTGAATATGCTCTCATGGCACACTCCTCCTCTTCATCTGATAATGAGGTATATGATGATGCTTACTGTAGCAAAGGTTGTAGGTTAAACACTGATAGACTTAACAAAGAGGTGTTAAAACTAAAAGATGAAATGAGCACTGAAAGGTGTAAATTGTCCAATTACCAACTAGTTCTTACTGAAACTGAGAAAACCGTTTCTGAATACAAGAAAATGGAATTTGATTTAAAAGATAAGATAAATATCTTAAAACATGAGCTAGAGGGTAGTATGGATATTATAAATATCATGACAAAGGTCAATAGAGACCTACAGGCTAAGCTAGATGAGGCCATTAAGAATAAAGATAATGTTGACCTCAAGATTCAAAGATTTGATAGAGCCACCCAAACCCTAGGAGACTGTGTAGCTAAACAAAGGGATCCTAAGGACATGACTGGGATTGGGATGAATGATTACTCTCTGGTTCCACCACCAACTGGTGACTTCTATGGTGTCCTTAGAAAGGATTTATCTTGGACTGGTATACCAGAATGCCAAGAAGAGGAATTCATTCCTCCACCAAGAGTTGTCACTCCAGTGGAAGAGTATCAACAAAAACTGACTGACCTAAATGAGTGGAAGAAAGCTAACCCTACTTTATTTGTTAAGGGAGGTTTGCTATGTGAAAGTCCCAATGAATCACCACCCATTAAGGTTACTCACCCAGTTACTGGTAAAGCTGTTGACCTAGGCTCCAACACTGTTAGAAGACCTACCATTAAATATGCAGAGATGTATAGAAATAATAGGTCACCCAAGAGCCAAGTTAACAATCATGGAACAGGTTTCTTCGCTTCTAGACCTAAGAGTGTGTCTAAGAAAGCCTGTTATACTTGTGGTAGCTTTTCACATTTGGCATACAAGTGTGTCAACGCTCCCAAAGCCAGCGCTGATAGGAACAATTTCAGCGCTGATAGGAAGAAAGTCAACGTTGTTAGGAAGTCAAACGTTGTCAGACCCAAACCTTGTGTGCAGCAAAGTCCACAAGTGATTAGACCTGCCCCATTCTTCTCTAGAAGGTCTAACACTCATGGACAAAGACCTTTTCAAAAGACAAACACCTGGTCAAATAGGCAATGGGTTCCTGTAGCAAACCCTAGGTTCAACGCTGACAAGGGTAATTTCAGCGTTGACAGGACAAAATCCAACGCTGACAGAAACGTGACCAGACCTAAATATTTGCAGCCACAAGGTAAGGGGCTAAAGCTTATTCAAGCTTAACATGGAGACCCAAGAAAGATCAAAACCCTAATAATAATGGAATTTCAATGACTTGCAATAGATTTAATTACATTTCAAAGGTCATTACAAAACCAATTGGGGTTAACTGGGTATTCATCCTAAAAGGGATGAAAATGGGGTTGTTGTGAGAACTAAGTCTGTTCTTATTGAACAACCAGATGAATCCAAGTCTTCTGAGACTCGGGTTCCCAAAGAAAACTAATTTGTTTTCTTTATGTGCAGGGCATTCAGAGACAGATCAATGATTATGGATATGGGATAGTGGATGCTCAAGGCACATGACAGGAAAGGAAGACTATCTGACGAATTTCACTCCTATTAAAGATGGTGATAAGGTATACTTTGGAGGGGGCTACGGCACCATCACAGGCAAAGGAACCCTTATCACCAATAATCTACGTTTTGAGAACGTCTTCCTGGTAAAAGAACTGGATTATAATTTGTTTAGTGTATCACAAGTGTGTGATAACAAAAATAAGGTTCTTTTCACTGATACTGAGTGTTTGGTGATAAGCAAGGATTTTAAGATCCCTGATGAGAAGTATATTGAGTATAGAACACCTAGGCATAAGGACATATATAATGTGAATTTAAATGGGATTAAAGTGAATGCAAATATGTCTTGTTTTTATGCTAAGGCCTCAGTAGATGAAAGTAATTCGTGGCACAGGAGACTAGGGCACATAAACTTTAAAAATATAAATAGACTTGTGAGGCTTGGTTTAGTTGATGGTTTGCCTGAGAAGGCCTTTCACAATGACCACTCTTGTGTTGCATGTCTTAAAGGCAAGCAGGTGCATACTAGTTCCAGACCTCTTCATATGCTTCACATGGACCTCTTTGGTCCAACAAATATAGAGAGTTTGAATGGCAAGTCATATTGTTTTGTTGTCACTGATGACTTTTCTAGGTTTACTTGGACATTCTTTCTAGCTATGAAGAGTGACACAGCTGATGTTCTTATTGAATTAATCACTCAAATTGAGAAAAGGTCTGGCAATGAGGTTAAAATGCTTAGGAGTGATAATGGTGGAGAATTTAGGAACAAGAAGCTAGATGATTTTTGTGCCAGGAAGGGAATTACTAGGCAATTCAGTATTGCTAGAACCCCACAACAAAATGGGGTTGCTGAAAGGAAGAATAGAACCCTAATTGAAGCAGCTAGAACAATGTTGGCTGATGCTCACTTTCCTATAGCCTTTTGGGCTGAGGCTGTTAATACAGCATGCTATGTGCAAAATAGAGCATTGGTTAACAAAATTCAGAACAATACACCTTATGAGTTACTTTGGGGAAGAAAACCTAATATTGGTTTTCTCAGACCTTTTGGTTGTCATGTAGTAGTATTAGATACTAGTGATGCCTTAGGGAAATTTAGTGCAAAAGGTGATGAAGGTTACTTCATGGGGTATTCAGTGCAGAGCAAGGGTTATAGGGTTTATCTTAAAGAGGACAAACATATTGTTGAAAGAGTACATGTTAGATTCTTAGAGAATAAACCTAGTGATCCTGAGAGTGGTCCTAATTGGTTGTTTGATTTGGAACCCTTATCTAGAACTTTAAATTATATGCCTGTCACTAATCCAGACATTGTGAAGGTAACTTCAAATGTTGTGGAAGAACAAATTGTTGATGTTACAGGTACACAGGTTAATGAGAGGGTTGGATCACAAGCAGAAAAGGCATCTCCTACATTTGAATATGTCACCATTCCCATTTGGACTGATGCTTTTGCTGCTGCTGCTGCTGCTGGACAAGATAATGGTGGTTTCCAAATACCACCAGATACAAACATGCATGGTTCTTCAGGCGCTGAAAAAGGCAAATCTAGCGCTGACAAGACCAATTCAGACGTTGACAACAACATTTCAAGCGCTGTCAGCCCAGACGCTGACAACCAAGATTCAAACGTTGACAACACTTATGGGCATCTTTTCTCTTCCAGTTTTGAACAAGGTGGACCTTCCAATGTTCATGAAGAGATTCCTGTTGCTCAAAGAGAGTCTGATGAAGAAGATATTGGCAACATGGAGCATGAGGTTGAGGACACCAGACTTTTTGAAGGAGGGGTTCTCACCTCCACAATGAAGAATCACCCCACATCTCAGATCATTGGTGATGTTATGTCTCCAGTTCAGACAAGAAGATCTCATCAAGGACTTGGTGGATTCATTGCCAATATACACAAGAAGGTTGATACCCCTCTTGTGCAAGCATCTTTGTTTGCATGTTTTCTGTCACAAGAAGAACCCAAGAAGATATTTGATGCTCTCAAAGAACCAAGTTGGGTGGAAGCAATGCAGGATGAGCTTCACCAATTTGCAATTCAGGATGTTTGGGAGCTGGTTGATTGTCCTAGATATGTCAAACCTATTGGGACAAGATGGGTTCTCAGGAACAAAAGAGATGAAAGAGGTATTGTGGTCAGAAACAAGGCAAGGTTAGTGGCTCAAGGTTATACACAAGAGGAGGGGATAGACTATGAGGAGGTCTTTGCACCAGTTGCAAGGATTGAAGCTATTAGGATTTTTCTAGCCTATGCATCTTGCATGGGCTTCACAGTCTATCAAATGGATGTCAAAAGTGCATTCTTGTATGGCACCATTGTTGAGGAAGTTTATGTCATGCAACCTCCTGGTTTTGAGGATCCAGAGCATCCAGATAAAGTGTATAGAGTCAAAAAGGCTATGTATGGTCTTCATCAAGCCCCTAGAGCATGGTATGGTACTTTGTCTACCTATTTGGTGGACAATGGATTCAAGAGGGGCACCATAGATCAGACACTATTTACAAAGAAGAAAGGCAAAGATGTGTTGCTTGTACAGGTCTATGTTGATGATATCATTTTTGGGTCTACTGATCCAAAGATGAGTGAGGATTTCTCCAAGCTTATGACAGACAAATTCAAGATGAGTGCTATGGGGGAGATGAACTTCTTTCTTGGTTTACAAGTTCAACAGAAAGAAGATGGTATCTTCATCTCCCAGGACAAATATGTTGCTGAAATCTTGAAGAAGTTTGGCTTTTCACCACATGAAAAGAGGGCTACTACTCCTATGGATAGAGAACACCCTTGGGGAAAGATTGGAGATGGGAAAGATGTTGATGTCAGGCATTATAGATCCATGATTGGATCCTTGATGTATCTTACTGCTTCTAGACCTGATATCATGTTTGCTGTATGTGCTTGTGCACGTCATCAAGTGACTCCCAAAGAATGTCACCTTTATGCTGTGAAAAGGATCTTTAGGTACCTAAGATGTTTCCCTAGTCTTGGTTTGTGGTACCCAAAAGATTCACCATTGGAGCTGATTGCATATTCAGATAGTGATTATGGAGGTGATAAGTTTGATAGGAAATCTACAACTGGTGGATGTCAATTTCTTGGGAGCAGATTAATATCTTGGCAATGCAAGAAACAAACAGTGGTGGCTAATTCTACAACTGAAGCAGAGTATGTGGCTGCAGCAGCATGTTGTGGTCAAGTGTTGTGGATTCAGAACCAGCTGTTGGATTATGGGTATATTTTCATGCATACTAAGATATTTGTTGACAATAATAGTACTTTATGCATCATTAAGAATCCTGTGCATCATTCTAAAACTAAACACATAGAAATTAGACACCATTTTATAAGAGATTGCTTTGAGAAAGGTTTAATACAACCAGATAGGGTTGACACTGAGGAAAATGTGTCATATTTATTAACTAAACCTTTTGATGCTGGAAGATTTCAATACTTGGTAACAAGTATTGGAATGGTTAATCTCACTTAATATGTGTTTTGGATTCTTTTTGTAAAAGTATGTACAGGATGATGCATTATTATTATTGGTCTTATTACTGATTTAGATTTTCCACTATATTTTTCTAACACTGACAAAGGTTGTTTGAACACTGATAAGTGTTTTTGCAACGTTGTCAGCAATATAATTGTTTAACGCTGACAAAGCTTCCTTCAACGCTGTTATGTGTTATCGGGGCGTTGTCAGCAACAATGTTAGTTTTGTGGTTTTCAATCTAAATGTGCAGATGGTGTTAGTAGTATACCATTGGATACAGAGTTGCTTATGGATCAAAGGAGAAGCATTTGGACAAGTTTTTATTTATGGATGATGGTTGGAATGTTTCATTCCTATCTTGACATAAAATTTTTATGTTCATGCATGATTTTAGCAAACTTTTTGTATCATAGTTTAAGGGGAGGTTTTAGGAACCTTTAGGATTTTTGGGTATCCATATGATACTCTTATCACAATTCTAGATTGTGTCCACAGGTGAGTATGGGTTAGTTTTACTAAACCATGAGGCACTGTAGCATGCATAGTATATCAACTTTGCATGCTGCCAAGACATATTTGGCCTAGAATTGGTTGTGGTCTGTTGGGAGACTTGGGAATGATTTTGATATGGGATTTACCTGGGAGTAACAAGGATTTTATAAGGTAACTTGGTTGTTAAGAATTTTGGTTAGCAAGGGACACTAGAGGGCTGTTATGTCTATCTTGCTTATGCAAGTGTGCATAACTGGATAGTGCTTGCCGCCCTATGATAATTATCAGCTTTTGGTTATCTTCTCTAGGATAAATTACTTGTTAAGGTCATTTTTCACTTTTTAAAACAATTTTATTTTTGGACGCTGACAAGAATTTTCCAAGCGTTGTTGTGACCAAATTGGAGGCTGACATGGCTTTAGGCGAACGTTGACAAGATTATAGCCGTTGGGCGTTGATAAGTTATTTTTGACCGTTGACACTCAATGGGACCTACCCAGTTGTTACTTTTTGACATATTTTCAAGCCGTAATTTTAGGAGTTGTTACTTTCATTAAATGCATGAGATAACGTATAACTTTTTCAATATTTTCATGATTAGTTTTTGAAAATCTTTGCCTATTTTTGGGCCAATCACATGCATTCTTTATCTCCTATAAATTTGGCTCCTATTTTTAAACAGGGTATCTATAATTCTTGTCTAACACTTTTCTCTTATCAACCTTCATCTTCTACACTTCAAATTAACAGCTTTCATCAGAGGCACCAAAGTTTAACTCAACAGAATTGGATTTGGGGTTCAAGTCTCAACACAACATGATTGCTTATCTTGTTGCTGATAATGATTTGTTTCCTCAATACACACAAATAGTGGCGTATTTGAACGCATCCCCCTTAAGGTATGCTCTTTCTCATGCACCACTCATTCCAGTCACACACATTAAGCAGTTTTGGAACACTGTCAGTTCCTCAACAGTTAATGGAGTGACCACATTGACTTCTATTATTCATGGGAGATCTTGGGTGGTTACTCAGGCCTTGGTACGCCAGGCCTTGCATCTTGATGATGCTGATGGTATAACCATCCTTCCTATAACTGAAATAGAACAAGGGCTTAGGGCTTTGGGATATCCTATTCCTGATGAAGGTACTCTTAATAAGTATCATAAGCAGGAATTTCCCCCAGCCTGGAAGTACCTCATTCACATTCTCCTTCAATGTTTGAGTCCCAAATGTACTGCACACAATGAGATCAATAGATCCATTGCCAGTGCTATTGTGTGCATTGCAACAGGGCAAAAATATAACTATTCTAAAATGATTTTTGAAGGGATGTGTAAAAACAAGGGGACAAAAATGACTTTAGCTTATCCCCGTTTTCTGCAAATGATTTTTGATGATCAAAGATATTGTTCAAGGGATCATAATGATTTTTATAAAATCCCTGAACAAAAGAAAGCTATTTTTACAAAGATGGATTCACCACCTCATAGAGATTTACCTTTAACCCCAGCCATGCTTGCTGTTATTGCAGCAGCACAACCCCAACCAGACCCCCAACCTCAAATTGACCCTCAACCACAACTTGAACCTATTCCTGAACCTTTACCCTCACCTGAACAAATGCAAATTGACCAAGAACCCTTTGACGCTGACACATCAAATGTTAGGGTTGATGTGCCTATTTCCAACACTGACACCCAACCTTCACAATCCCAAACACCCCTTAACCAACCCACATCTACCCATTCTTCCACACCATCTTCCACACCACCTGAATATAGGTTGATCAAACGCCAAAGGACTACTGGAGTGTTCTCCTCTGGTGGTCCTAGCCATGAAGCAGAGAGAACCACCACCACAAGGGTGGCTGGTGACCTGGATGAGGCTGGGACTATTGGTTCTGGCTTAGAAGCTGGCCAAGGCAGTCCCACCATACTTAAGTCCTCATCCATGCCCAATGAACCTGACTTGGGAGGTCAAATCCCCATTTTAGAAGAGGGCAGACTGGAACCAATGACTCTTTTGGAATTGACGGCTGTCTGCATTTGCTTGCAAAAGCAAAATGCAGACTTAGTACAAATTATCAGCTCACAAGGCCTTGAACTCAAGCAATTGAGGGAGAGGATTGTTGTTTTGGAGAGTGATCATGCTAGGAGGGGTATGGAGGAGTCTTCCAAAGGGGAGGAAGATCAAAGAAATCTGAGTGATAAGAGCAGTCAAGATGGTCAATCAATGGATGTTGCTGAAGCTCTTACAACTTTGAAGGAACAAACAGGTTTTGATACGTCCTTAATCTCTCCAACCAATCTAAATTTATCATTTACAGCAATGTTGAGAGAGGTTACACAAGGCGCTGAGGGAAAATATTTGAGCGTTGACAAGACAAATTTGGACGTTGATAGAAGTATTTGGGCGCTGATAGAATAAATTTGGGCGTTGACAGACCTGCACATGAAGGTGATGTATTCCAGTCATCATCTATCATCAAAGAAGTTTCTACTCAGGTATTACCATCTACCTTACCAACCATTGCACCATCAGATAAGGGTAAGGGTAAATTGGTAGAAGAAATTGTTCCAAAGAATGCAACCCAAGTTGAATTTGATAGAAGATTGGCTGAACAAATTATGGAACAAGGTGAAAAGGAAAAGTCACCATTTGTTGTGACTTCTGAAGAAGAAAGTGATGGAGCTAGCTCAGACTCAAGTGTGATGATTATAGAACCAGAAAGGCTTGAGTATGGTGATGAGCTTGCTAGGGAAAAGTTGAGAGATTTAAAGTTGCAGATTGACTTTGATATGCCAGAGGTGGTTCAGATGTACAATTATTGGGAAGAAAGCTGCATGGATAATCCAGACTTGACCATTTCAGATCAAATATGGGGTTTGGAGCTTATTCTTAGAGTTCAGAAGGATTGTAAGGTTATTTTGAAGCACAAGGCAAGCAATATTCTCTCTGAGTTGAAAAGGGATAGAAGGAAGCTCTACTTTATGTTGCTCAGATGTCATGGAGTTGGATGGACACATCAGAAGTTGAAGGCTTTGACATTTGATGAGTTGGAACATAGGGCTTAACCTATTTGGGTGAAAGTGCAGGAAGAAAACACTTTCAGACTTCTTTCAGATGAAAGAAAGGAGCAACTTGCAGAAGAGATGGAAATCAAGAAAACTATGATAGTTCCCAGGCCAGTGAAGAAGGGATTTACACTTGAGTTTCCAAAAGATATGAATCCACTATATCCAAGTGAAGCAGTTATCAGAAAGAGCCTCAAGCTCTCCCCATTGGAAGCTTCAGATATGGTGCATGTGTTACCATTAGATTCCAGGAATCCAATTGTGAGTTATGATGAGGATGAATGTGGATTCTGGAAGATTGGCAGATTTGGCAAGGAGGTACACACTTTTACCACTCTCATATCTTTATTTGCAAGTTGTGAAAGAGAAGACTTGGTGGACCTTTGGAGGTTGCTGGAGACCAAGTATGAGGCTGAAGCACCAACTTCAGCTAATGGAATAAAACTTTGGACCACATTCAAAAGAATGTGTGGGACAAATGAGGAAGATCCTGAAATATGGAAGGATCTTGAAGATGACCTCAGTGGTCTTCAATGGAGGTTATATTCAGCTGCTGGTGTATACCATTTGAGTTCTACAAAGTTTGCTGAGTATCTACTTGTAGATGCTCAGTATTTCATATCCAAGGCTGTTTTGGAAAAGATGAAGGACACCCAGCTGGAGATAGATTATACAAGTGACATGGCAAAGAATTTGATCAGATTTATTTATTACCAATATGAGAAGGTTTGTTAGACTCCTCCAAGTTCTTAATGATTATTCAGAAACTTGATCATAAGAGTGGATATCAAGTTTAGGGGAGGATTGTTGGGAATAAATTAAGGCCAGATCACTTGAGCGCTGACAAGAACAAATCAAGCGTTGACAGGAACAAAGCAAGCGCTGACAGCTCAAGCGTTGACAAGTTAAAGTCAAGCGTTGACAGATTGAAGACAAGCACTGATGGAAGATATAAGCTACACGTTTATTATATTCTAGAATACTTCTAGTAAGGATAGAAACGACAATGTATTTTCTATGTTTATCTTTACCTAGAATAGTTGATACGTAGCTTATTGTACAAGGCTTCTTAGTCTATAAAAGAAGGCCTTTAGGTTAATGTTTAGTATCAAGTTTTATATAGTTTTCATTCGTAAACATCTTTCATTGTAAGCAAGTTCGACATTCATAATCAAAGTGAAAGTTTTGTTTACATCTCGTGTTCTTGTTTAAGTGTTAAATTCCGCATAACACTTAGATTCACAAAGCATATAACAAAGGTTTCTCTACGTGTTATACTTGATCTAATCTCGTATACACAAAGCTAATCGACCTAAGTTTGGGATCAACACATAGCTATGTCAGCTTTCATATTCAGCCACCAGTACAACTTCTTCAAATCATGGTACATCTTATCAGATCCCGGATTAATGGAATACTTAGATTTATGGGATTCTAACATAATCAGGTCTCTTAAGCCTCCAAACTTAGGTATCCACATACGACCTCTTAAGCATTTCACTCCATCAGCTCTAACCTCTAAAGGATCTCCTTCTCCTCGGAACCCTTCATTAACAAAATTTTCCTTCTTACAAGCTTCTATTTGCGCATTTCTATATTGCTCAGGCAAATTATTGTGCATGGTCAAGACTAGAGAACGTACCCTAATAGGCTCTCTATCTTTCCTACTTAACGCATCGGCAACAACATTGGCTTTTCCCGGGTGATATTTTATATCACAATCATAATCACTTAACAACTCTATCCATCTTCGTTGCCTCATGTTCAATTCCTTCTGATCGAGAATATACTGTAGGCTTTTGTGATCGGTGAATACCGTACACTTGGTGCCATACAGATAATGTCTCCACAACCTAAGAGCAAAGACTACAGCTCCTTACTCAAGATCATGAGTAGTATAATTCTCCTCATTCTTCCTTAATTGCCTAGAAGCATAAGCTATCGCTTTCTCTCGCTGCATCAAAACAGCTCCATAGCCTCTAAGAGATGCATCAAAATACACTACAAAATCCTCACTCCCGTCGGGTAATGATAAAATTGGCGCACTACATAATTTTTGCTTCAATGTCTGAAATGCTCCATCTTCATCACTTCCCCAAACGAAAGGTTTATTCTTCTGGGTAAGCTTAGTCAAGGGTTTAGCTATCAAAGAAAATTCTTTAATGAATCGCCTATAATAGCCAGCCAATCCTAAGAACTGTCGCACTTCCGTTGGCGTTGTCGATGCAGACCAATTCTTAATGGCTTCAACCTTTGCAGGATCAACATGAATTCCATCTTTGTTAATTACATGACCAAGAAATTGCACAGAATCTAACCAGAAATCACATTTCGAAAACTTAGCATACAACCTTTCATCCTTCAACAATTTCAAAACAATCCTTAAGTGTTCTCTATGTTCATCTTCATTCTTAGAATAGATTAGAATATCGTCAATAAACACAATCACAAATTTATCCAAGTAGGGCTTGCACACTCGATTCATTAAATCCATGAAAACCGCAGGTGCGTTAATTAACCCAAATGGCATTACTTGAAATTCATAGTGTCCATAACGAGTTCTAAATGCAGTTATAGGAATATCTTCTTCACGGACGCGAAGTTGATGATATCCTGACCGCAAATCTATCTTAGAATACACACTAGATCCTTGTAGTTGATCAAACAAATCATCAATCCTAGGTAAAGGATATCGATTTTTAATTGTCAACTTATTCAGTTCCCTATAATCAATGCACATACGGAAAGATCCATCCTTCTTCTTAACGAACAAGACTGGAGCTCCCCAAGGCGACGAGCTCGGTCGAATAAAACCTTTATCAGACAACTCCTTAAGTTGCTCAGATAACTCCTTTAATTCAGAAGGGGCCAATCGGTAAGGCGCACGTGCCACCGGTGCAGCACCAGGAATTAAATCGATTCGAAACTCTACTTGCCTTATTGGTGGAAGTCCGGGTAAATCTTTAGGAAATACCTCAGGAAATTCACAAATAATAGGTACATCTTCCAATCGTTTCTCCCTAGACTCATTCCCGGTCACTTGAGCTAAGAATAACTAACAACCGTTCCTGATGTACTTTTGGACTTTAATACATGAAACGATTTTCAAACGGGATTCACCTCGATTACCATCAATTACTAACGTCCTATTCCTAAGAGGAATCTTAACTTTCTTCTCTCCACATAAAATAGTAGAATTATTCAACGACATCCAATCCATACCAATAATAATATCAAAACTACCTAATTCTATCAACATCAAATCAATCGGAAAGGAATGGTTCAAGAGATTTAGAGAGCATCCTTCTAATAGCTTATTAGTTTTCACTAATTTACCACTAGCCAATTCCACCTCGTAACTGGTATTTATCTCAACAGGTTCAATGTCAATAAGGGCACTAAATTTAGTGGATACAAAGCTCCTATCAGCACCCGAATCAAATAAAGCAACAGCATAATGATTGTTGAGTAAAAACGTACCGGTAACGACATTTGGATCCTCTTTCTTCACCTCAATTGTTCCAAGTTGATAGATACCAACCTGGGGGTTTTTTCCAGGTACAATCGCTTTCAACTTGGGGCATTCCGATTTCCTATGACCTTCTTCATTACAGTTGAAGCAAATGGTTCCCTTCTTACACCTTTCAACCTTGTGTCCAAGCTTTCCGCAGTTTCGGTACTTCCAGCAGTCGCCAGCATGCCTCTTGTTGCCACACTTAGGACATCTATCATCGTTGCGCGGTGTATTGTTGGTAAGAGCATTTGCATTCCCCTTTCTCTGGTTCTGACGGCGATTGAAATTCTTCCTATTATCACCTCTATCTACACGATCACCGTCTCCCTTTCTTTTCTCACCAACACGGGCTTCATCTTCCCTATCCTGAATTATCTGTCCAATGAGTTGGTAAGCCATTCGAACAGCATCATCAATGGTCAGTGGTTTAGATGATGTCACGTCCCCTCGGATATTCCTGGTCAACCCTTTAATATATTGCTCAATTCGGATCTCTTCGGGTTCAACCAATCGAGGACATAGCAAGGCCAACTCATGGAATCGGTTTGTATAACTATCAATGTCCACACCTTTCATTCTCAAATGAATCAACTCTTGTTCTAAACTAATGATCACACTACGAGGACAAAACTCCAAAGTCATCCACTTCTTAATTTCAGCCCAAGGTGTAGCATTAGCAGCATCAAGACCCATGAAAGCAATTCTCCCGTTCCACCAAGTCAACGTACGACCTTTAAGAGTAGCCATAGCAAAATTCACCTTATCTTCCTCCTTACACTTACTAATCCGAAACACCGACTCAATCTTCTCAATCCACTGGCTTAATCCTACAGCACCTTCAGTTCAATTAAAAGGTAGAGGTTCACACTTCATGAACGTCACATAAGTACAACCACCAACTTCAGGTGCATTAGCTCCAAGTCCTCCTATATTTCCTCTAGCATTAGCATTCACATTATTAGCATTCACATTCACATTAGTACCGCCAATTCCACTACCGCCAGCTCCACTACCGCCAGCTCCACTACCGCCAGCTCCACTACCGCCAGCTCCACTACCGCCAGCTTCATTTCTAGTATTTGCCATAAATTCAGTCATAGATGCGGTAACTTGCTCCGTAATAATCCTACGTACATCATCCTCAGTCACAGCCTTCTTGGGCGGCATAGTTCTATAATTTCACAATTTCAAAGTATTAAGCATTCACCCAACAAGGATTCATATAATATGGATTGAATTCATAATCTAGATACAAATAAGGCACAATATGGGATTCAAGACAAGATACATATTTCATTCGATTTGAAACAAAAGTATTGTCTTAGTTACATCCCATATCAAAGTTCTAGCACTATATATACTCAAAATTCGTGCCAAGTCTACTACTAACAAGTCGGTTCAGTCAAAGCTACAAAAGTACAAAAGATACAAAGGTCACTACTAAACACAGACTGGTCTACTGAGAACCGCCAGATAGTCCATCATCCATCGTCTTCTGTATCTTTGTCGGACGATCACTAGACACATCTTCAGCTGGGCGCTTACGGATCACTCCTCTTTCAACCATGTCGGCATAAAATATACTATTCCAACCCACGGATATATTCAACTCCTTTTTAGCTTTCTCACGCATCGCACGAGCTACACTCAACTGAATCTCCATAGAATTCACCTTTTTCTTCATTTCAGCAAACTCACCACTTTCTAACACCGATAACCTCCTAAAAGCCTCATTCAAACCACGTTCTACATCAGTCAAATACAAACTAAGCAATTCCCGCTCTTTCTCGCCAACCTTAGTCTTCGACTCCAAATAAGCAACTTGAGTCTGAACAACACCTAATCCAATCTCTGTCATACTACTCTTAACACGGGAAGCATCTAGATCACGTCTCAAGGCCCATAGTGCAAGACCATCAATATGAGTAGCCTCTCGAGTACTAGACGACTCTCCTATCACACGTCTACGAGTAGCAATACCATCAGTACCGTCAGGTGCATTGTCATCATCATCCTCCTCTAATTCAGAATCAGATTCAGACGATTCAGACATTTCATCCCTAGGTAGCTCAACCTCAGAATCAGACAAATAAACTGGTGGGGGTAAAGGCTCGCCCTCTGGAACATCATAAGGGTAAATAAGATCGGCTTCCTCATCATCATCGACCTCAACGTCTATACCTACATCCTCCTCGACATCCTTATCGTCAATCTCATCATCTAAATTATCTAACCCAATCTCATCATCATTCTCAATATCAACATTCTCAATCTCATTCTCTACCAAGTCAACCTGAGGGGCAATCTGATCTCCTAGTCCTAACTCCGGCTCGGGATCCTCAAATGGTTCCTCCTCATCATCCATATCATAATCTACTAAGTCTAAATAAGGATCATCATCTACATTAGGTTCGGGAATAGCATGGTTTTCTATAGGAATATTAGGGTCAGCCATGACAATCTGCTTTTTATATATATATCTCGTATTAAGATAACATACTAGTTAAACAATTACATACTGAAATCACGATATATACATATATATAAATTAAGTTATATATATCAAAATACATATCTACTCAATAGGGCTTGTTGGTAACGTCGAAGATCTCTGGCACCGTTATAGTAAAAAGATTTTTCAAATATTTTCTCAAATGTTCATTGCTAAAAGATTTTGAAAAGTTTTGTTCAAAACCTTGGTTTTTAAAATCTTTTGTTCTCTATAACGAGAGCTCTGGTACCAAACTGTAACACTCTCAATTTTCGTATCCGTACAGCGGAAGGGTCTTTTAGAGTGTTACGGGATAGCACAATAACTCCAATCATAGACAACACATAAAAATGGTTGTACAAGATTCAACATAAATTCATTCGATAAAAAGTTTTAAAGTGTACAACAGGTCCCAAATTATACAGGTCATTAAGTTTACAAAACATAGATCGAATGAACATTTTTAATATTATGTGGGCCGTCAGAGTCGATCTCCATCCGGATTACCTTCAAGCACCTGAGATAAAAACATGCAAAAATCATATCAGCGAATGCCGAGTGAATTCATAGAGTTTAATAAAAACCGTTATATAAAACAATCGTTGAAATCAGAACACGAGTATAATATCAGAAGTAAGTCCTCGTATTGCTAGTCAGGCAATATATAAATCAAGCATACATCTTAAAACGTCCATGAGACCGTAGCCTCAATATTACCATAATAGGTAATATATTCATCGTTATTAGCGTCGTTATTGGATTACATTATGTATAGGATACATTTTATTGGATTATTACTAGTCGCATGACATTGTTACCTTACTATGAAAACAGCGGGCCGCGAACCCGACAAACAATTTGCCCATCCAAGTTAGCGTGTCGTCACAAAAATCATGCTATGGAATCTTCTCATACATAAATTCGCTTACCAATCAATGTGGTACGACGGGGATCAACCGTCAAGGCGCGAACTGGGGTGATCGTCCCCAAATAGTACTATCAAATGCATAAGCGTCTACCAAATCCCGGTAGTTCACAATTCATGCTAATGGGACTTTAAGTGACATAACCTAACTACTAATAATCCTTTTTGTCTCGTTTATAGGGTCATAGCATCATTCGGGTCCATATCATTAAGCATACCATAGGGACTACTTTTGTTCTATTTTTATCAAAAATCTAGCATGTTATCTCCCTCACGGGTTTACAAATCATTTTATAAAACATTTAAAAGAGTGCGAGGCTATGAACTCACGTTGATAATGAAAGGCGGATTATCGGCTACGGGCGTGTTTCGGTCACGGAAACCTATATAAATAATAATCGGTCTTAGACTCTTGTCCAATGATTTTTATCAAAATTACAATATAAATATGATGATTTTGTACATATGATGATGATCAAGTGGGTTTATACATCCTTGTTTACTCATTTTAGTGTTTATGTATTGGTAACTTTTTACTAGTTTACTAGTTTACTAGTTTTACCTATTTATCTATTTTAAGTCCAATAAGCTTAGTATAAGTTCTTTAACTTGTTTTGATCCATTTTATACTTATATTATCAGTATCTATACTTTCCATGTTGGGCCCAAATGGGTTAAGCCCAATAAGTTCTTTTTATAAGTGTTTAACTTATTTAGTCCAATTATTAGTCCAATATGCTTAGTTAGCTCGTTAATGTCCGTATGTCCTATAGTTCAGGTTTTATCGGTTTTTACTTGTATTAGATACTTATATATCAGTATATGACTTTTAAAAACTTTACATTAGACGGGGTTTATCGTCTAAGTTTTAATTGGCGAAAAACGTTAATTTTACGGTAATAGCCGAAAAAGTCGTAAAAATCAAGTTTATAGTTTTTATAACTTATAAATATTATTCCACTACCATTTTTATAATTTATCCATTTATTTAACCTTTTACATATTTATATAAATAAAATTCATAAGTTAGTGGGTTTTAATTTCACATTTTATACAATATAATTTTGAGTGCTTATATAATAGTAATAAACATTAATTCTCAAAATCTGATTTTTATCTTCATCTTCACCATTTTTATCATATCTAGAGTTCTATAATGAATTAGAAGCTCATTTTTGGATGACATGATCTTCATATTATGTGTTACATTTAACTTAGTTATAGCTACTGCTCATTTTAAGTTTATCTATGCTTAAAAGTCCCTACAAAATAGCTTATTTAGATTAGCACACTCATCTTGTTTTGATCATATCTCACTCATTATAATGATTCCATTGCATGGCCAACTCTCACATGTGTATAACATCTTGTACTTACTGTAAATGGATTCTACCATGCAAGTTTATCAGTTCAAGTTTTAATTACATACTGTTTTTATACAGCCAACAAATTAATCATGATTTTAGCCTTGTTTCTTATGGTTATTAACCTTTTTAAGCATATTTATCAACACTTGATCCCCACACAATATTTTTATCATCATATATTCATCATATACATATACAACAAGAAAGAAAATACATTTGTTCTTTACAAAAATAACAAGAGAAAATGGAGAGGATGATCTTCTTTACCAACCAAGAGTATATCTTGTTTTTGGAAGACAAGAACTTGATGAACACCAAAAGTAACTCCAAGATCATCAAACACCAAGAACATAAGTTGAGAAATCAGCCCTAGGACACAAGCAAATCACCTCCTTTGTTGTTAAAATGACCACCAAATGATCAAAGCTTCAAGGTAACTCCATGATAGAGCTAGATAACAAGTATTTTGTGGCTAGAAAAGATCAAGAAGGGGTGTTTGTTCTTCAAAAGTGGACGGCAATGGTGGTGGTTTTGAGAGAGAAGTGAGTTGGTTTGCATGAGTGAAATGATGGTATGTGAAGTGGTTGATGGTTTTAGTAAGTTTGGTGGCTTAAAGTGTAAGCTTATCTTACACTTGTAAGCTAACATGATGCCACATCCTTGATGTGGTGTCATGTGTGCCGTCCCATGTGTGTTAGTGGGGTGGGATAATGTATTTTGTCCCACCTCACTAATTTACGGGTATTCCTCGATTCTAGTTTTCTCGATTTGCGTGCCCTCGGGTCGTTTCACGAAAAACGTTTTTATAAATTATGAATCAACGACACAAAACGAATCCAATAAAAATTGTCTAAAAAAAACGGAGTTCAAAAACGTAAATACGTAATCCTAAGGTTTCCAGTTTAATTGTAAAGGACGCTAAATTATGCATGTAAGCCCAAATTTAAATCCGTAAATTGTGAGTTCATCAACCAACACAAAAATAAGTTTCAAAATATTATACGAGAAAATAGTTTACTACCTGAAAATGTTAGATTGTCACATAATGTGTCGTGTTCTAATTTCACTTTGATTATCTAATTGATAGGTGTGTAAACACCCATCCTTTTACCACTTAATTCTGGCTAAAACAAGACCAAAACGCGTATTTAATATCATTTGTTTGGAATTATGCGTGGTTTTTGTGTTTATTGTGTTTTCAGAGCCAACCGGATGATTATTGAAGAAAACATGGGATTGCACGGGTTTTACCGAAGAAAAAGACTCAAGATGAAGTCTATTGTCCAAGAGATGCAAACGATTCGAAGTCACTGGGCCTATTCGAAGATTTATCGAAGAAAAGGACCAAAGATGGAAGATTTACAAAAGTTGAAGAAACTCAAGTCTATTAAATGAAGAAATTAAAAGACGAGTTGAATTTAATCGACAACAAATCCTGAATCAGAATTGAAAACGTCAACTTTTCTGTAAAGACGAGAAGACAAGAAGAACGGGAGAAAGCCCACTCACCAACCAAAAGACAAGGCTATATAAAGCCCACCCCTCACACAATAGTGCCAGTTAGTTTTTAGTTTTCATTTTTTCCATCTTTTTCTCCTTTTCTGTTCGTAGGTTTCACCAACACCACTAGGGTGTTTGGTGATTTTGATTCTTGTTTTCCAATCTTGTAAGCTTGATCCTTTCCTTTTGTTTTACTGAATCTTAATCATCAATACAAGTTCTTATTTAATCTTTTCATTACTCTTGTTCATCATCATCTTTTATTTCAAGTAAAAGTTCTTATTTGGTTGATTTGATCTTTAAAAGTTGTTGAGTTTTATGTTTTTATTGATGGGATTTGTTGTTATTGGTTAGTATATGATTCGTGTCTAGTTTTATTTAAGTTTTGGTGAAAAACTTGGTTGATTTTGGATTGGAGTCGTGTTTCCCTGTTTTTCTGCTGCTACTGTTCTTGAGTTTTTCTAAGTTCTGAACAAAGTTCTGAACGAAGTTCTGAACGAAGTTCTGAACGAAGTTCTGAACCAAGTTCTGAACGAAGTTCCGAACGAAAGTTCCGAACGAAAGTTCCGAACGAAAGTTCCGAACGAAAGTTCCGAACGAAAGTTCCGAACGAAAGTTCCGAACGAAGTTCCGAACGAAGTTCCGAACGAAGTTCCGAACGAAGTTCCGAACGAAGTTCCGAACGAAGTTCCGAACGAAGTTCCGAACAAAGTTCCGACTAAGTTCCGAACGAAAGTTCCGAACAAAAGTTCCGAACAAAAGTTCCGAACGAAAGTTCCGAAGAAAGTTCCGAATCAGTAAGAACTTCCGAATCATTTTCTTTTGAGCATTTCGAATTAAAGTTAAGTGTTATTTTCTGTATCTTCATTTTATGTTATATTTTAATTCTAGTTTTATTAATTGTTATTAATTTAGTTGCTTTTAAATTTAAGTTTACATTTTAGTGCATTTAAACCTTTAGTAGAATAGAAAAACATTCTCCTTTTTAGTAACCAAGAACAATCATTCCACTTAGAACCGAGATCAATTCGAGAGGATTCCGAGAGACATATTTTAGAGAACCCATACAAAAACGCATGTATCAAATGGCGCCGCTGCCGGCTCTTCTCGTTAAGATCAAAAGTTTTTTGTGAGAACTTGGATTTTGGGATCCGTTCCCCGTGAACGTTACTTTTTCATAAAAATTTTCAAAAAAATCCTAAAAAATATAAAATTTTCAAAAATACAAAAAAAAATTAAAAAACATAAAAACCAAAAATATTTTTGCTTTGTTTTTCTTTGTTCGTTCTTTTGCAGGTGTATGCGCACTCGATCCACGTCTTATCAATAGCCCGAGACTCTCGATAACTTAGACATGGCCGGTGTACAAAACAACAACAACATACCACCTCAAAACAACATGAATAATAACAACAACAATGAGCCTCAACCGGATAATCGCCCGATGATTGAACTTCTTCAAGCTCATGTAGATGGCAACAATGATCCAATTGTTATACCACCAATTGCCGCCAACAATTTTGAGCTAAAGTCAGGCTTTATCCAGATGGTCTCTGCTCAACCGTTCTTGGGGCGTACCATTGATGACCCACATGACCATATCAAGAGATTCTTGCAACTCACCAACACGGTCAAATTCAATGGTGTTCCACAAGAGGTAATCCGGTTACAACTTTTTCCCTTTTCTTTAGAGGGACAAGCCCGGCATTGGCTTGCTAAGGAACCTCCACAGAGTATTCTCTCGTGGACGGATTTGGAAACCAAGTTTATCAATTACTTTTTCCCACCCTCTCGTACTACCGCTTTGCGGAATGAAATCATAAATTTTGAACAAAAGTACGATGAGTCGTTCAGTGAATCTTGGGATCGTTTTAAAGATCTTTTAAGAAAATGCCCACAACATGGTTTTACCAAAGTACATCAAATTAATACTTTTTACAATGGTTTAAGCATGAGTGACCAAGATTCACTAAACAGTGCCTTGGGGGGTAATCTTTTGGCTAAGACTTCCAATGCTGCTTGGGATATCATTGAGAATAAGTCTCGTGTGCAAACCAAGAGTGTTCGGACCCATGTTGCTAGTGCTAGTACTAGTGACAGCGACAAGCGACTTGACAAAATCACTACGCTTCTTGAATCGCTTGTCACCCACACCGTCAGCAACAACAACAGCAACAATGCTAAAAACGCTCAAGTCAGTGCTGTTAGCCAACCATGCGAGATATGCGGTGGTCCTCACTCTTACACCACTTGTACTGCCACCCAAGACTACCCTGCTGAGAATGTGAATGCGGCATATGGCACCTATCCTCAACCGGCTTATCAAGCTAGACCTCAAGGTAACCGTAATTTGCTTAGCTACCGCTCCAACAAATACCTCTCACCAACCGGTTTTCCTCCTACCAACCCAAACCAACAACAAAACCTTAATCGCCCTCCTCAACAACAACAACAACCTCGTACACCATACATCCCTCCTCACAAGCAGCAACAACCACCTCAACGAAACAACCAAGTTTACCAGCAACCTGCTTATCAACCACCCGCATACACTGCTCCTTCCAACCAAACCCCCGAATCACATCAAGACATTGGAACCTACATGAGGACTAACGATGTGATCGTGGATAATCTCCAACAGGAAGTGCGCAACTTGAAAGCAGACCTGATGAAACAAGGGAATGATCTGAGAGCTGATATGAAGAACACTATGGATAGTCAAACGAATGACTTAAGAAACATGATGGCTAGTTTCTTCCACGGTAATCAACCCTCTTCTTCGGCTACTCATCCGAGTAACACCGTTGCGAACCCAAGAGGGGAGATGAAAGCAATCACTACTCGAAGTGGCAAAGGTACCAAGGAACCCGAGCTTCCTATACCTCCACCGGTGATTGTGACTAAGGAGAATGAGTCACCTGCTCCTATTCCCCATCCTTCTCCTTCCCCAATTTCCCCACCTCTTCATTCTACCCCTCCACCACCCAAGGATGTGAGTGATCCTATTCTTCCAAAGCCTTCCTCTTCTTCCAATATACCTTATCCATCTAGGTTGAGGAAAGAGAAGCAAAAGAGCAAGGACGATATTCAGGTTTCAAACTTTCTTAAAATGTTTAAACAACTGAATTTCAATATCTCCTTTGCTGAGGCTCTCGCTCACATGCCTAAGTATGCGAAAATGTTTAAAGATCTTCTGAGCGACAAGGAAAAGCTCCTCGATATTGCCAACACCCAACTTAATGAGAATTGCTCTACAGTGCTCTTAAGGAAATTGCCAACCAAGCTTGGTGATCCGGGTCGTTTCTTAATTCCTTGCAATTTCCCAGGAGTAGAGAATTGCATGGCCCTAGCCGATCTAGGTGCCAGTATCAACTTAATGCCTTTAAGTGTGTGGAAGCAATTATCTCTCCCTGAGCTAGTCCCCACCAAAATGACTTTGGAATTAGCTAACCATAC
Source organism: Glebionis coronaria (assembly GCA_025667525.1). Taxonomy (NCBI): domain Eukaryota; kingdom Viridiplantae; phylum Streptophyta; class Magnoliopsida; order Asterales; family Asteraceae; genus Glebionis; species Glebionis coronaria. Next base: position 319,380,390 of record CM046877.1, on the reverse strand, counting down.
GGTTGCTTATCCAGTGGGGATAGCCGAAGACGTCATTGTCGGAGTAGACAAATTCACCTTTCCTGCTGATTTCGTTGTCGTCGACTACGAGATGGACCCTCGTGTGCCACTAATTGTTGGTCGTCCATTCTTGAGGACCGGTCGCACTCTCATTGATGTTGAAGCCGGTGAGCTTATCATGAGAGTGGGTGACGATAAAGTAGTCTTCAACATGGGAAAGTTGTCTAAACAACCTTATTCATATGAGAGTGTTAATTGTATTGACGTTCTTGATGAGGCTTGTGAAGAACACTTTAATGATGCTTGCAAAAGTATTCCTACCTCTCTTCTCAATGTTGAGACCGTGTCCTCTATTGATTCATCATTGTCTCTATTTGGAGATAGTGATTTGTTTTGGAAAGATCTTGAAGACACCATGGGAGATGTAAACTTATCTACTGATGATTCTCCTACCGATGGGGACGAAGACATGCATTTCTTTGAAAGCCTTCTTAACGAAGACAATCCTTCTCCTCCATCTCCCACGGTTATTGCTATCGATACTCCGACTTTGAATACGCCTCCCGTCGAAAATCCTCCGGATTTAGAACTTAAGGAGTTGCCGCCCCATCTCGAGTATGTGTTCCTTGACGAAGAGAAGAAGTCGCCAGTCATCATTGCTAAGGATTTGAAAGATGAAGAGAAAACTCGCCTCATCGCCGTGTTGAAAGATCACAAGAAGGCTATTGCGTGGAAAATTTCTGATATTCGCGGAAATGATCCTCACTTCTGCACACACAAAATTCTCATGGAAGACGACTTTAAGCCCACAATTCAAAGCCAACGAAGGTTGAATCCAAAAATCCATGAAGTCATCAAAACAGAGGTTATCAAACTTCTTGATGCGGGTATGATTTACCCTATTTCGGATTCACCATGGGTTAGTCCAATCCATTGTGTGCCCAAGAAGGGCGGAATAACCGTTGTTCCCAATGAACACAACGAGTTGATTTCCACTCGTCTCGTTACTGGGTGGAGAGTTTGTATAGACTACCGCAAACTCAATGATGCCACGAGAAAGGATCATTTCCCTCTACCTTTTATGGACCAAATGCTTGAACGTTTAGCGGGTAATGAATATTACTGCTTTCTTGATGGTTTCTCGGGTTATTTCCAAATACCCATCGATCCCCAAGATCAAGAGAAAACAACATTTACTTGTCCCTATGGCACATTTGCTTATAAAAGAATGCCTTTTGGCTTATGCAATGCCCCCGGGACTTTCCAAAGGTGCATGTTAGCTATCTTTCATGATATGGTTGAACAAACCATGGAAGTCTTCATGGATGATTTCTCGGTCTTCGGGGATTCCTTCTCTTCTTGCCTTGCTAATTTGGAACGTATGTATAAGCGGTGCGAAGACACTCGCCTTGTTCGGAATTGGGAAAAATGCCATTTTATGGTAAAAGAAGGCATCGTGCTAGGACACAAAATTTCCAAAGCCGGTCTCGAAGTAGACCGTGCTAAAGTCGATGTTATCGCCAAGTTTCCTCCACCTTCAACCGTGAAGGGTGTGAGAAGTTTTCTGGGTCATGCGGGCTTTTACCGTCGATTCATCAAAGATTTTTCTCAAATCGCTCACCCGATGACCCACCTCTTGGAAAAAGATACTCCTTTTATCTTTTCCAAAGAGTGTCTTGAAGCCTTCAACTCGCTTAAGGATAAGCTAACTAAGGCACCCGTCTTGGTTACCCCTAATTGGGAGCTTCCCTTTGAGTTGATGTGCGATGCTAGTGATTTTGCTATTGGAGCGGTTCTGGGACAAAGAGTGAATAAACACTTCCAACCAATCCATTACGCTAGCAAGACAATGACGGGGGCACAATTGCATTATACGACAACCGAAAAAGAGCTTTTAGCTGTTGTCTATTCCTTTGAAAAATTTCGCCCCTATCTTGTCCTTTCCACCACTATCGTTTACACCGATCATTCCGCATTGAAGTACTTGTTGACAAAGCAATATTCCAAACCAAGACTTCTTCGTTGGATTTTGCTGCTCCAGGAATTTAAAATCGAAATTCGCGATAAAAAAGGAGCTGAAAACCTAGTCGCGGATCATCTCAGCAGACTTGAGGATCCTTACCAAGGGGATCATCCGAACAAAGAAATCAATGATTCTTTTCCCTTGGAGACCTTAATGTCTATAAATTCGAATTCTGATGCTACCCCGTGGTTTGCGGACATTACAAACTACTTGGCGGGTGGAATTCTCGTTGACGGGTTAACATCCCAGCAAAAGAAAAAGTTCTTCAAAGACATCAAGACTTACTTTTGGGATGACCCGTATCTTTTCAAACAATGTGCCGACTTGATTATTCGCTGATGTGTTGATGGACCGGCAGCTTTAGAAATCCTTGATGCTTGCCACAAAGGACCCACTGGTGGTCACTTTGGTCCCAACTACACCGCCAAAAAAGTGTTTGATTCGGGATTTTATTGGCCCACCCTCTACCGTGATGCTCACGAGATGGTTAAACGATGTGATGCTTGCCAAAAACAAGGCACGATCACACATAAAGACGAGATGCCTCAGAATTTCATTCAAGAGTGTGAAATCTTTGATGTTTGGGGTATCGACTTTATGGGGCCATTCCCTTCTTCTAAAGGAAACAAATACATCCTTGTAGCCCTTGACTACGTTTCAAAGTGGGTTGAAGCCAAAGCTTTACCTACTAATGACGCAAGGGTGGTTTGTAACTTTTTGAAAGCTCTTTTCGCTAGATTCGGTGTGCCTCGTGCCATTATTAGTGATCGTGGGACTCATTTCTGCAATGACCAATTCGCAAGAGTCATGGATAAGTACGGTGTAACTCATCGTCTTTCCACAGCCTACCACCCACAAACTAATGGCCAGGCTGAAATATCCAACCGAGGACTGAAGCGAATTCTTGAAAGAACCGTGGGAGAGCATCATGCCTCATGGGCTGATAAACTTGATGATGCTTTATGGGCTTTTCGTACCGCATACAAGACTCCGATTGGTTGTACACCATATCGTCTCGTGTATGGGAAAGCGTGCCACCTCCCCATTGAGTTGGAGCACAAGGCTTACTAGGCCTTGAAGTAGGCTAATTTTGATATCAACAAAGCCGGTGACCTACGCAAGATCCAACTCAATGAGCTGAATGAACTCCGGAATGAGGCTTATGAAAATTCTTTGATCTATAAGGAAAGAACTAAGCTCATTCACGACTCCAAGATCAAAAACCGAGAGTTCCATGTTGGAGACAAAGTCTTACTTTTTAACTCTCGGTTGAAAATCTTCTCGGGAAAGCTCAAATCTCGTTGGTCCGGCCCATTCACCATTGCCCAAATTTTTCCATATGGTACTCTCGAGCTCGCTCAACCTGAGGACCGAATTTTAAGGTGAATGGCCAACGAGTGAAGTTGTACTTTGGTGAGGACACCTCTTAGGAGGTGATTCCATCCCTCACCACATTCTCCATGAACTAATTTTGGGTCGAGTCAGGCTCGTGACTCGGTTATCAAAAACAAGCGCTCCTCGGGAGGCAGCCCAAGTATCTATCCTTTTATGTTTTAATCTCCTAAGTGTAGGGGGACTTCTATACGTGTTTGTCTTTGTGTGGTGATGTGATTACAGGGATTAGTGCACTCTTGGAACCTACGAAGAACCGTGCTCCTGTGTTATCCGAAATCCGGTTCTATCTCTTAACTATCGTGATTCAATTTTCTTCATACTCACATTTGAAATTGATCACTTTAGTCGTCTCTTCCTTAATTTGAGTTAACCAACGTGTACAATGTCATAAGTGTAGGGGAGACGTTTCCCACATGCTTAAACATTGAGGACAATGTTTATCTTAAGTGTAGGGGGGACTTCTACCGAAGTTTTAAGTAGACTTTTCCATGAAAATGCCTTCATTTAACCGGAAAATCCTATTTTTCAACATTTTTCAAATTCTTTTTATTAACTTTGGCCATTTAGTCATAATTTTTAAATGTTTATCGTTGCTTTCATATGTATATATCCCGCAATAAAGTCAGTAATATTAATAAAGTGGTATAGCTAGTTTAGAAGTCTTTGACATATTAGGCCCGTTGCGTTTATTTTGACTCAACCCGAATAGACTTATCCAAGTTGATTCTAGCTAGTATCCTTAACCATGTAGACCTTAATTGGTTTATTAGGCTAAGTGTCCACGAGTCTCATTACTTGAGATTTTAAATTGTGGAGGACGAGAAATGATAGAGTCAATTATAAGTCGGTATTCTTGCACAAGCTCACTTGGTGTAATTATTTGCCTATTCTCTCATCACTTGCTAATAATTTATCTGCAATAAGTAAGGTCGTACGATTTGAAAAGTTACTTAGCTTCTAGCCCAAGATCGTTTAAAAGTTGCTCGGTAATGATAAGAGTTCATAGCCAAGGCATAACTTATGAAGCGGGGCGCGAAGATTGGCGAGTCCGAAAAGGCCCTAACAAGGCATGAGGATTCCATTTTATTGCTAAAGATCCAAGGTGATGTGAAAAGTATTATTCCCAAAGTCAATATGAAGGATCAAGACTCACGACGAAAAGCAATCAACTCCCATAAAGATCATGGAGAAGTCTATCCGAAAAGACCCTAACAAGGTATGAGGATAAATAGATCCAAGTCCGAAAAGGAGGCGGATCGTTGTATCTCAAAATCCCAAATAGAGATTGAAGAATAATCATGAAGTCGTGGTCAACAAAGTTGGAGTACCCCTCAAAAGTCTCCAAGTGAAGAAACTCTATTACGATGAGAAGACAATTATCTCAAGCACGTCTCTCAAGATATGAAGTATGAAGTACATGCCAAATATCGGCCCGAGAAAGGTCTCAAATCGTGAACCGAGTTATGCCAAGATATGAACTTTTTGATATCCCGAGAAGCAGTTTTAAGAGATTTTGTCCTTTAGCTAACTATTGATCAAATCGTCCTACTTTGCTTTCAGCCTAAATAAACTATCGAAATAAGTCCAAAAATGCATCTTCATGATCATTCTAAGACAAAAATAAAATATAAGAGATACACCTAGGAATAAGGGAGTTTAAGCATTTAATTAAGCCATGTGTGTAAGTGTTTGATTTACTAACTTATAATAACAATGATCTCGTTTTTAAGCTTAGTTTGGGGAACGTGAAACTTGAGGGTGATAAATCTTCGCAGCACCAAAGCCCTAATGTAAGTCATTGATCTCTTTGCAAGTTATTTCCATGTAGTTATTTCAAGTGAAAATGGTTTTCTATCCTTTTGTTTCTTTTAAAGTTTTATTTGCTCTTAGTACTTTAATTTTTGTTTAGTAGTATTTTAATAAGGCCAAAATTGATTAATTATGAGAAAAGTGTAAAATTGCTTTATCACTAAGCATTGCATGAGGGCATGGCAATGGTTAAGTGTAGGGGATTTGATAGGTGTGTAAACACCCATCCTTTTACCACTTAATTCTGGCTAAAACAAGACCAAAACGCGTATTTAATATCATTTGTTTGGAATTATGCGTGGTTTTTGTGTTTATTGTGTTTTCAGAGCCAACCAGATGATTATTGAAGAAAACATGGGATTGCACGGGTTTTACCGAAGAAAAAGACTCAATAGAAAGTCTATTGTCCAAGAGATGCAAAAGATTCGAAGTCACTGGGCCTATTCGAAGATTTATCGAAGAAAAGGACCAAAGATGGAAGATTTACAAAAGTCGAAGAAACTTAAGTCTATTAAATGAAGAAATTAAAAGACGAGTTGAATTTAATCGACAACAAATCCCGAATCAGAATCGAAAACGTCAACTTTTCTGTAAAGACGAGAAGACAAGAAGAACGGGATAAAGCCCACTCACCAACCAAAAGACAAGGCTATATAAAGCCCACCCCTCACACAATAGTGCCAGTTAGTTTTTATTTTTCATTTTTTCCATCTTTTTCTCCTTTTCTGTTCGTAGGTTTCACCAACACCACTAGGGTGTTTAGTGATTTTGATTCTTGTTTTCCAATCTTGTAAGCTTGATCCTTTCCTTTTGTTTTACTGAATCTTAATCATCAATACAAGTTCTTATTTAATCTTTTCATTACTCTTGTTCATCATCATCTTTTATTTCAAGTAAAAGTTCTTATTTGGTTGATTTGATCTTTAAAAGTTGTTGAGTTTTATGTTTTTATTGATGGGATTTGTTGTTATTGGTTAGTATATGATTCGTGTCTAGTTTTATTTAAGTTTTGGTGAAAAACTTGGTTGATTTTGGATTGGAGTCGTGTTTCCCTGTTTTTCTGCTGCTACTGTTCTTGAGTTTTTCTAAGTTCTGAACAAAGTTCTGAACGAAGTTCCGAACAAAGTTCCGAACAAAGTTCCGAACAAAGTTCCGAACAAAGTTCCGAACGAAAGTTCCGAACGAAAGTTCCGAACGAAAGTTCCGAACGAAAGTTCCGAACGAAAGTTCCGAACGAAAGTTCCGAACGAAGTTTCCGAACGAAGTTCCGAACGAAGTTCCGAACGAAGTTCCGAACGAAGTTCCGAACGAAGTTCCGAACGAAGTTCCGAACGAAGTTCCGAACGAAGTTCCGAACGAAGTTCCGAACGAAGTTCCGAACGAAGTTCCGAACGAAGTTCCGAACGAAGTTCCGAACGAAGTTCCGAACGAAGTTCCGAACGAAGTTCCGAACGAAGTTCCGAACGAAGTTCCGAACGAAGTTCCGAACGAACTTCCGAACGAAGTTCCGAACGAAGTTCCGAACGAAGTTCCGAACGAAGTTCCGAACGAAGTTCCGAACGAAGTTCCGAACGAAGTTCCGAACGAAGTTCCGAACGAAGTTCCGAACGAAGTTCCGAACGAAGTTCCGAACGAAGTTCCGACAAAGTTCCGAACGAAAGTTCTGAACGAAAGTTCCGAAGAAAGTTCCGAATCAGTAAGAACTTCCGAATCATTTTCTTTTGAGCATTTCAAATTAAAGTTAAGTGTTATTTTCTGTATCTTCATTTTATGTTATATTTTAATTCTAGTTTTATTAATTGTTATTAATTTAGTTGCTTTTAAGTTTAAGTTTACATTTTAGTGCATTTAAACCTTTAGTAGAATAGAAAACCATTCTCCTATTTAGTAACCAAGAACAATCATTCCACTTAGAACCGAGATCAATTCGAGAGGATTCCGAGAGACATAATTTAGAGAACCCATACAAAAACGCATGTATCACTAATCATATCAACATGATGCATTCCTAATAGCTTAAAGATCCGTGAATCTTAGGATTCCTCAATTGGTATCAGACCGTAGTGGCTCGTGATGCTAGGACCAACAAGGTGTTCGTGTTTTGAGAAGAAAAGAAAAATCCGTATAGGTTTTTCTGGACGTTTTTGTGTGCGCAGCAGTATTCAGAAAGTCATAACTCTTGATTGAACCGTTGGATCGTCATGAAATTTCTTGTGTGTGTTCTATACACATATATCTAGACATCCACCGGAGGGATTGTCGAGTTTTATCCCCAATCAAAAGTTATTAGGCGTCAAAGTTGGCTGTAATGGTGGTTTTTATATTTTCTGATCTACATAAAATAATGATTTAGGGTTTATACAAACCCTAGATCGTTTTCAAACAGGAAATTGAAGTGTTTTATTGGTTGTACTTGTCTATCATGCTAGCTTTAGTGAGTGGTTCTTGCAATCACGATGAACCCTAGCATGCTCATGGTTGTGGTGATGATATTTATATTTAGGGTTTTTCACAAACCCTAGATCTATGATAGAAGGAAGTAACAGTAGGAAGATCAAGAGATATATACTACTCATGTATAAACTACAGAACAAGGTTTTTAATTCAAGAAGACGACTCAAGTGGTTTCTGATTGGTCAGATTTATGGAAAGTGTAACAGCAAGATATTTTAAGATTCTTAAACGTGGGTTAAGTTGATGTTGTTTGCTTTCACGTGAGTCTACAAAGTTTATATCCTGGTAATATCTTCTGTCTAAAGATCTTAGTCATGCATATATGTATTACACGTATGATAATGATTGAAAAGTCATTGGAACGAGAATATTAGAAGAAGGTTTTGGTTTAATAGAAATCCCGTATTTTATGGGATTATGTATTCTTCAATCGAATAAACAGTTGGTGATCCTAATTTCATAGAGAAGAACGTGTGAAGGGAATTGCTTATTGATTTCTTAAACAAATTTATCTCCTATATATTCGGTTAAGATACATTTTTGGATGGCTATATGCAAGACGCGTGCAGGTATAAACTAGTAAAGATGTGTAAGAATATGAGGCAGATATGTTCTACCTATAATCACGTAAGATATCTTGGTGATTATACCAGTGCTATTTTCATAGGATACACACGTTGCACAAGTGAGTAATATCTAAATGGGTTGAATATTTCACGTATGGGCTTAAGAAGTACTGTCCAAATATTGGTTACGTAGATATTACTCAATATTATTATTCATTTATACCTGCTGTCAAGAGGATCGTGATCACAGAAAGTGTTAGCAGCAGAGGTAGACGCTGACAAGTATTGAATGGACGCTGACAGTAATAAAGTGGGCGCTGACAGCAAGCGCTGTTACGTGTTGTCCGATATATGTGAATCCAAACGCTGATAGGTATTGTCCGATATCGGACGATACATCTGATAGTGATGTTGGATAAAAGAGGATATTGGATGACAAAGGGATTACTGCTGTTTGAGAAAATTGGTAGATTTTAGCACACAAAAAGGAGGTATTTACACGCAAAGGTACATGGAATCTCCGTTTTAATACAGAATATCATTTTGATATTTATGGCTCATATATTTTTTTAAAGGGATAAATGATTTTTAAGTAAGTTAGCAACAATTCATGAAGAATTTGATGGATATTTTAAACTATGTAATCGGGATAGCCTTGCGAAAGAGTTATCCAATCTAATACTTTTACATATGGTATGAAGATGTTATTTCATTAAGATTCGTCATGAAGAGATGTTGGCCTAAGGGGAAGAATTCTTATGGTAAGTTTGATGCTTGAAGAAGATTTTCGCGAGTTTGTGTTCTATAATATCTTAAAGTCGTGGAGCCATACACTGACTTTAAAGATAACTTGTTTGTGCTTTAAATGTTTGGTGACGAAGACTTGTCATAACACTTGAAGGAGTTACATTATCGTGCTCAGTGTCTCACATAGGATGAGAATATTGACAAGGGATCGAGGTCTACTTATATTTTGTGAGATGAGTATAAGTTCTTTATCACATGGATAGTACAAGACATGGAACATGGGTTTGGGTTATTCTACTTTTACATCAAGATTACTTTATTTATTTTTCTTCAAGATCATTACACAGAGCCTACATATGAAGAATCTTCAAGATTGCGTACATTGTTTACTTCCCTGTTGATGTGACAAAAAGGGGAAGACATACATGCTACACTTGAGGGGAAGCAATTTGAAGATCATGTACAACTTACAAGAGATACACAAAGAGTTTTGCCGACATCAACTAGGGCAAGATTGTTGGGTCAAAAAGTTGATGTGGCAGAAACTCAAAAACGAAGAAAACATGAAGACATTTGTCTAAGCGTTGTCAAGAGCAAATCAAGCGTTGACAAGAGAAAATAGGGTGTTGATGGCTCAAGCATTGTCATGTACAATCCAAGCATTGTCATGTACAAACTAAGCATTGATAGAAACGTAGACAAGAAGCCTTTGGAAGCTTCTATTTAGAAATGTATGCAGAATATATTCTGTATATGTTTATTTAAATAGAAGATTTACATGTTTATTTGATATTATCTCTTGTAAACCCTAATCCTTACACTATAAAAGGAACCAAGGGTATTAGGTTTATTTAGATAACTTTCATATACAATGTAAACCTAAAGCGTGTGTCGACTAGGTGTGGGATTCAATGTACACACACCTAGTGATTGTTTGTTATTAATATAATGAACAATCCATTTGTTTTAATTCATGTTTTTTGTGCCTAAACACCTTGTTAATGTGTCGTGTTCTATTTCCGCTTTGATTATCTAATCATATGAACATGATGCATTCCTAATAGCTTAAAGATCCGTGAATCTTACGATTCCTCAAGATCCAAGTCCTGAAAGGAGGCGGATCGTTATATATCAAAATTCCAAATAAAGATTGGAGAAAAATGAAAAAGTCGTGGTCCAAATATGAAGCATCTCTCAAAAAGTACAAGTGAAGAAATTCCTATTATAAAGAGAAGACCATTATTTCATGAACGTCTCTCAAGATTTGAAGTATGAAGTCAATGCCAAATATCGGTGCGAGAAAGGCCTCAAATCGTGAAGCAATTTATGCCAAGATATGAACTTTAAAAGGTCTCGAGAAGTAGTTTTAAAAGATTTTGTCCTTTAGCTAACTATTGATTAAATCGTCCCACTTTATTTTCAGCCTAAATAACTATCGTAATAAGTCAACAATGCATCCTCGTGATCATTTAAGACAACAATAAAATATAAGAGATGCAGCTAGGAATAAGGGAGTCAAAGTGAATAATTGGGCCACATGAGTTTGTGTTAGTTTTCTAACTTACAATAAAAATGATCTCGTTTTTAAGCTTGGTTTGGGGAACGTGAAACTTCAGGATGATAAACATTCATGACAATCCAAAGCCTCAATGTAAGTCTTTAATCTCTTTATTTGTTTTTCTTCCTTTAATTTTGTTTAATAAAGGCCAAGGTGGGTTAATTATGATGGAAAATGTAAATCTTGCTATGTAATTAATGCATTGCATGAGGGCATTGCAATGATCAAGTGTAGGGGAATTTATAGGTGTGAAAACACCCATCCTTTTACCACTTAATTATAATAATAACCAAGCCAAAATGTGTATTTTATGTCGTAAAAGTCGGAATTATGTGTGGTTTGCGGTTTTTATTGTGTTTTAGGACCAAAATATGAAAAAGGAAGAAAATACGGGCTTTCACGGGCTTTTATCGAAGAAAACGAGAAAAGACGAAGTAAAAAGACCAAGAGTGCAAAAGATTGGAAGTCAATGGGCCTATTTTGAAGATTTATTGAAGAAAAGGACCAAAGACGGAAGAGTTACAAGTCGAAGAACCCAAGTCTAATAAATATAGAAATTATAAGACGAGTTCAAGATTATATCGACAAATCCTGAGCCAAAGTCGAGACCTCAATTTAATTTAAACACGAGTCGACAAAGAAAAGAAAAGAAAGAAGAAAAGCCACCAACCACCTATCAATTCTCCTCTCCTATAAATACCACCCTCACTTGTCATTTGAGGGTTGGTTAGTTAGTTTAGATTAGGAGTAGTGTAGATTTAATTTCTCTCTCTAGTTTTTACTTTCTCTCTCTAGATTAATATATAGAATCTTTTTAATTTCATGTTTTTAAATTGTTGAATCTTGAATCTTTATAATATTAATCAAGCTTTTCAATAATCTCATCCTTCCTTTCTTGTTTTGATTTGATAAATTTAGTTTTATTGATTTGGTTGTGTTTTTGAGTTTTTGATAGATTTGATTAAGTGGGTTTTGATTGATTTGGTTTTTATTGTTAGTTTTGTTGATTTGGTTTGATTGATTATTGTTAGTTGATGATTAATGGTTATTTTGGTTTAATCCTTAGATTTAATTTGGTTGATTTTGGCTTAGATTCGATTCCCTAAAAGTTTTGTTCGTCGCCCCTGTTTTTGGTTCACTGTTATCTTTCTTTTTCTTTTTGAGTCGGAAATGGGTTTTGCAAAAAAAATCCCGAACGAGTAAATTAGCATAATTTCCCGAACCACTATTTTTTTCTCGAACCACTATTTATTTCTCGAGTCAATTTCTTTCCGAACCAAGAAACAAAATCCCGAACCAAGAAGTTTTTATAAAAATATTCCGAATGAAATGAAAAAAGATATTCCGAATGAAATGAAAAAATACCGAATAAAATGAAATGAAAAATATTCCGAATGAAAACAAAATCCCGAATGAAGATCCTGAAGGAGTAAACAAATTGAGCTACGTGCCTAGTTGCCAGCTTGCTTTTATTCCCGCCAAAATCAGCTACTTGCCTGTGTGCTTGAGCTGGTAGCTTGCCTGCTTGTTTATTAATTAATATTGTTCCGTAATCGATTAGTTTTATCTGAAAGTTGTTCCTATTTTATTTCTGAAAGTCACGTATAATTAGTTATATTTTTCGTCTAATTTTAGTATTAGTAATTTTTCGTAAAGTTTAAGTTTTATCTTTTATTTAGCACCCGCTTTAGTTTTTGCCTCGTTCAGTTTAAAGTAGCCACTTATTTTTCTTTTCTCCTTTTTCATTAAGTAAATTTTATTTTTCAGTCGAAAGTTAATTTCTTCTTTTAGTTTTATTTTTATTAATTGTTTCGTTTTCATATTTGTTTTTAATATCGTTTCTTTACTATTTGTCAATCGTTTTAATTTTTAGTTCATTTCTTTTATATTTTGTCATTTCCTTTTAAACCTTTATTTTTATCTTTAATTAGTTTTAGACCACGACACCTTTTCTTTTATCCACCAATGACGACGGAGTCACACATTTAACAGGAGATCAATTCGAATTAAATCGAGACGAACAAATTTTATACTTGGTGAAAACCTACTTTCATGTTTCCTCACCAATGCTGTTTAAAAGATGATACCGCTCTCAGCTTGAAGATTTTACGGAACAAAGAAGAAGGAGATAGATTGGAGTAAACCGACTAGAATCATAGTAAACCACCAGAAATACCGTTTCATTTCATATTTTATCTTTTAAATTGTATGTCACGTGTTATTCAGCGGTCTTTCCAACACATGAGTGGAAAACCGGTACCAGCCGGCCACTCAGATGAAAAGTTACATGAATCACCGTCCTAATAACGACCGTCGTTGCACTGACAGACAAAGAGGTAGTGACATCTACCGTGACAGCAAATACTATGACAATAACGATAGAAACTCCGTTTACGTACGTGATCAGAGATACAAAGGATTAGCAATCCAATCGATCCGCCAAATTTTGGTATGATGGCCTAAGATTTAAACTTCATTGTTTCACATCTCGAAACTCATGTCAAGACATCCGTTAAGACACATGTCTCACGTATGTTTTCTGAAGACACATGTCAAGACACCAGTCATGACACTTTTCATACGCATACCTCCTCAAGGGACGAGTCAGGAAAAATGACTCACGTTTATCATCTGAACCAGCCTACGTAATCCAGAATACCCCCAAAGGGTATAAACATTCGGTTGTGCCAGGAATAATTCAGGCCATAAGAATCCCAGCCTCATCATTGGAGTGTTTCTCATGCTTGACCACGTAGTGTTCAATCTGTAGGAGGCAGGCGAAGCACATTCAGTAAAATTTACTACGTTTTACTCCATGTGTTAGCAGGGCACTTTCATTACTTGATGTAATATTTCATATATATCCATGACCATAAGGACGCGATTCGTGTCATCCATGTATACGAACTCAGTCATTCAGTAGGACGGTAGGATCCAATCTGCTAACGCACTTTCCTCCGACAGGCGGGAGTTAAATATGACTTTGTCTATGGACTATGAACAACAACTGATGAGACTGCTTTTATACATAGTCTCATCGTACAAAAAGGGCTTTAAATCCATAAAATATCATGAAATTGTCCAAATATATGCTTGTGTTTGTTTCTTGTGTATTTTAGGTACGGATATTGAGAAAATGACAAAATATCACAAGAATCATACAAAAACGAACACGGGAAACGAAGCCGCACATTGAACCAAGCCCTAATGAAGATTTTCTAAAGAAAACCCTTGAATATTTGAAGATTATGCAATAAGGGTCCTCCAATATTGAAGAATTGACACTTTATACCCTTGTATCCTCATAATTACAAGATTGGTCCTTAAAGTTTGTCAATTATGCAAAAAGGGCCCTCCACTTTGAAGAATTGGCAATTTTAGTCCCTCAACAGAACTAAAAGTTCAATAATTATCCTCCTCAAAGTCAAACATACCATGAAGGACTTCAAGTTACAAGAAATTACAAGATTGGTCCTTTAAAAATGTCAAAGTTACCGAAAGGACCCTTGACTTTGAAGAAATGGAAAAAATGGTCCCTCATTAATCATGAATTGGCAAATTCAGTCCACCAATAAGTCAAACAAGACAAGTCAAGACCATTATCTATGAAGAAAATGCCAAATCAGTCCTTCAAGAATCAAGAAATGGCAAGAAATACCCCTGAATTCACTTTACAAAACTTTTTGGGGCAAAAGTATGAAGTTGGAAACTTCATATACAAAGGAAATCCAGATTTGGTAGTTTTATTTACAAATTAAAAGAGTTACAAAGATGAGGGGTAAATCTGGGCAGACATCACAACTTACCTAGACCACTTGGGGCTTGACACGTGCCCCATTAACTCCACTCCACCAATCAGCTTTCACCCTGGCTCCACATCACCATCCCACTCACCATTTAACTAACTATTTATTTAATTAGTTAAATCTGGCGCTAAACACCCCATTTAAACATAAATCCAAATCAAACACACAACTATTCACCTCAAGAACAATTTTGGGTTTTCCTAATCCTGTTGTAATTAGGCCATAAGATTGTGCAGATTTATGATTAAGGGTATTATTAACACAACCCAACTTTCAAAAGCTTGGCACATCACCACCTTGGACACATGATTCCCCTACTTTTTCACCTTTGAGCAAGAAGCCAAAACATGGACGGTCATCCAACGTTCCACAACATAGCTTTGAAGTTAAGCTTATTTGAAGCCCTTGGATACACTTTTCACATTGCCAGCTCCACAACAATACAAAAATCAGTCGCATGATCTTCAAAATGCCAAAACCCTCAAGGGCATTTCTGGGACTTCACCAAGCATTAGGGTTTCGTTTTTAGCTTTCTTAGTTAACATTTGTAGCCTATAAAAGGCATAGGACTCAGTCACTTAGCCTTTGCTCTTGAATTTTCCATTGTTCACAAATCTGTAAATCATATATTCAGTTAATGAAATGTGTTTGAATTTGGTGAAGAAATATCAAGTGCCAACCTTATTATCTGTTTATCATTGCTTGTTGTTAACTAATCTTGAATCCTAAAACCTGTTTTCAAAGGAGTGTGCAAAAGTTTGCATATTTTCCTATAAGCTTGATATTTTGCTAAGTCTTGTTCATACCTTGGAATTCTTGGGCTATAAAGCTGATCATAGCATCCTGATATTGTGTTATCAAGGTGTGGTGAAGCTTATAACTTGGGATAATCAAGTGTGGGGAACTAAAGTTGCATTAATCAAGTATTTTTAACTTTTCTGTTTTTGATATTGTGCTTCTAATCTTGTTGAATCTTAGCAGGATTTATTGTGGAAGCTTGTGCTTGTTCTTGCTAGCACATAAGCTCAAAATTCGTGGGTGTGGATGTACATCCATGAGGTTTGCACCCTTAATCTCAAAATCTGATAAAAAGTTGGATATTTGTGATATTTGTGTGTTGCTTGTGTTCTTGTGAAATTTGTGGCTTAATCTTGCTAGAATGTGCATATTACATCTGTTATTGTGTTGATTTGGGCTTGGGTAACCTTGGAATACACTTTTGATTTGAAAATTGTGATTTGAAAATATAAAAGGGTGTTTGGGATTACCTGTTTGAGATCATAGTTTGTTATTTTGTGGTTGGAAGTTTGTGTTTGTGCTTTGTATCTGCTAAATACTTGTTTGTGTGCTATTTGCTGCAATTTTTCAGGTTTAAAACCTTGAATCAAAGATTGTGCTATAATTTGCTTGTTTTGACTGATTTCGACCTAAGACTTTGGGAACACCTAGAGTGTATGCATGCTTAGGGCTAAAAAGTGTTTAAACATAGTTAATATAACCTGTTAACAAGATTTGAGTGTTTAAATTTGGCTTGTTGGTCAAGTACATCAGCAAGTGTTCATAATTGCTTGTGTTAGTGTTCATCAGTAACTTATTATGCTTGAATCTTGATCTATACTTTGTACCATTGCATGAAACCTGTTTAGA
Organism: Glebionis coronaria; assembly: GCA_025667525.1. Taxonomy (NCBI): domain Eukaryota; kingdom Viridiplantae; phylum Streptophyta; class Magnoliopsida; order Asterales; family Asteraceae; genus Glebionis; species Glebionis coronaria. The sequence goes on along the minus strand of CM046877.1, from coordinate 319,364,385 downwards.
TTTGTTCATTTAAGTTTATTATTGCTCGTGTATGCATTTGGTGAAGTTTGGCTGGCTGAATTGTGCTATAAGTGCTTATTGAACCATAACTGCTTATTTGTTCATGTCTGGGCTATATCTGGTACTTAATTGAATTAACTGTACAAATTGGCTGATTGTGATTGTGATTTCTTTGTTGTTATTGACTCCTTATGATCCACTGATCATTTAGGTGCCTTTGTATAACTTGAATCCACAAAAAAGTCACTAAAGACAAAAAGTCAATTAAGTCAAGCAGTGGAAAAAGTTCCCACTGCTCAACATCCAAAACTAGCCCTTGCTAGTGTAATTTTGCATTCAGCTTATTAATAAGCCATATTGGCTTATCCAGACCTGCAACAACTTACTTTTTGTGATCAATCTTCCTCATTTGACCCATTTGTTTGAACTGGAGCTTATCAGACCTTGACTTTGACTTTTTGCTAGAAAACTCTTAAAGTTGACTTTTAATTAAGTGGTTATTTGCTTATTCCAGCTTATTGAGTGAACTTATTTGAAAACATTTTGTTGATTAAGCTTAGTTATGTCATTTAAAAGCTTTTGAAACTTGAATCAGCTCTTGGGGTGGCCTAGAACTCCAAAACGACTATTTTGTCGTTTTGTGAAGATACCTTATTGCTTTTTCAGGCTTATTCCTTGTGCTTTTTCCAATTTTCTTATTATAGTTCTTTTAAGTAACTCAAAAGAAGCTTGTGTGTTTAATTTTAGCTTATGGCATCAACTTATAGCTTAATGGGCCAAAAAGCCCATTATGGATAAGCTGCTTTGAAATAAGCTAGCTTAAGGGCATTTTCAGCTTTTGGGCCTTTGGAAAATTGTGTTCAGAATCAAATTTTAGGTCAGATAGGAGCTTTTGGGCCATTTTTATAAACATTTTTCTTATTGGGCTTATTTTGGCCCAATAAGGGTCTGTTTTGGACTTTGGCCCATTTGAAGGCCCATTAGGGGTATTTAGGTAATTTCAACTTCATTTCTGTGTTAATTAGGTTAAAATAAACTAGTTTGTAAGTTTTTGAAATTTTTATAAATTTTGGATTTTTAATATTATTTTATTATTATTTTATTATTATTTTATTATTAAAAACTAAAATTTAGATTTTTTAAGTTTTTACTTTTTTCTTAGATTAAAAACATTAATTTAGGAATTTTACAATTTTTAGAATATTTTTATTGTCATTAGGTTAATTTTTATAATTATTTTAAGTTTTAATAGTTTTTAATTGTTTTTAAATAGTTTTTATTAATTTTAAAATTTTCAAAAATAGTTTTAAATTAAGTTAGGTCATTTTAGAGGTTTACAATTGAAAAAATTCTCATTTTGGGCTTTTTGTTAATTAAATTGATTTTTTGGGATTTAATTAGCATTAAAAAATTAATATTTAATTGAATAAAGGGTTGAGTGATTTTGATTTTTTGTAAACTCTAATTACATTATTTAGGATTTATTACAACTTTTTAGGAATTTTTAGGATAAATTTTTAATTTTGTCACTTTTTACGGTTTTACGTGTACGACAATTTCGTCTTAGTTTAATTCGTCATCGTAACCGTCATTTTCTTCTTATCTCATTTCTATTTTATTTTCTCATAATCATAATCACATCATTAATCATCTCTCTACACAACACACTAGCCTCCTTGAGAACGATCCCCACTTTGGGTCATAACTCGTGGTTTTCCTAAACTACTTGTGTACTTACCCTAATTACCCTTTTGTTTTTCCTAAAGCAAAGTTGTGTAAAAACTCAACTATCAATTTTGGTGAATAGATACTTGCCTTACCAAACCCTCATGCTTTCCAAAGTTTATCTTTTTGTTTATCATTTTGTTGCAAAATAAGGCTAAAAATGGCCGAATATTAAAATTTTTCTCATGTTTTATAAGTGTTTGAAGACACGAATGTAGGTTTTCCGATGGCGAGAGTAAGAGTAATTTTTTACTCGACCGTGCGTGTTGAGCACTTAGCTTTGATTCCTTAACTTCACATTAGGCTAAGTCTCTTAAATGAGGACGAGAAATGATAAAGTTAATTATAAGTTACTATGCTAAACGTAGAGTACTCGTATTCTTTCAAAAACTCATGTGTTCTAGTTGTTTGTTTATTCTCCCTTCGCTTGTAAATATTTTTTGCTTAATAAATATTGACTTAGCGGTTTAGTCTTGATTGTTGGGTTTCTAGTCTTTTCTAGTAGCTTCCGTGTAATTAAATTGGGAAGACATTAAGGTATCGCCAACGTCACGATTTTGAAGTATTGGCAACCTGAATAATCGAAAGCTTCACCCAATAATAAGATTTCAAGTGCTCACCAAAATCAAGAAAACAATTTAAAGCTCACAAGGCCGAAAAATCTATGCAAAATTGAAAGTGAATCAAGCCTTAATCTTTGAAGCTTTAAAGATCCAAAATTCGCCTTAGCATGAGGGTATACGTCTTTGGCTAATTAAACCACCGATGAGGTGGATAATAAAAGGCAAGGCAAGATCGAAGTCATAATAAAAGCTTCATGGCGAAGTTGAATAAAAGATGGAGGTAAACCTATGATAATAAGGCCCTTCCGTTAGGGGGCGTATAAAAGTCTTGGTAATAATTCTCATGTTCAAAACCGTTATAAAACCGTGTTTATCGATCCTTCTTGTTGACTTAATTTTTTGACATCGTTGTCTATTAGAAGGGGTTATTGATTTGATGGTCTTGGTTACACCGTTAGGAATCTATTTTTAGACCTAAATCTCTATTATCGCATAAGTCAAACAATGTATCCTCGTGAAAGATTCAAGACAAAATAAAATATAAGAGATACAACTTACGAAAATGGGAGGATAAGTACGTGATTAGGGCATATGAGTAGTGTTAGCATTACTAACTTATAATGACAATGATCTCGTTGCACGCTTGGCATGGAATTGGGGTGAAAATCAAGGACGACGAAATTATTTCTAACGAAGCATTCACGTGTTCTTATTCTATGAACCTAAACGTCCCATTTTGCGATGAAAATCATACATTATGTCTAGAACGCAAGTAGTAGTAATAGTAGTAGTGTAGCTAGTTTATCATTCAATATAAGTGAATAAAAATGAATTTTGGAGGTGCTACGATACTTTATTCTAGCATTGCGTGAGGGCACGGCAATGGTTTAGTATGGGGGAGTGATGAGACTGCTTTTATACATAGTCTCATCGTCCAAAAAGGGCTTTAAATGCATAAAATATCATGAAATTGGCCAAATATATGCTTGTATTTGTTGCTTGTGTATTTTAGGTATGGATATTGAGAAAATGACAAAATATCACAAGAATCATACAAAAACGAACACGGGAAACGAAGCCGCACATTGAACCAAGCCCTAATGAAGATTTTCCAAAGAAAACCCTTGAATATTTGAAGATTATGCAAGAAGGGTCCTCCAATATTGAAGAATTGACACTTTATACCCTTGTATCCTCATAATTACAAGATTGGTCCTTAAAGTTTGTCAATTATGCAAAAAGGGCCCTCCACTTTAAAGAATTGGCAATTTTAGTCCCTCAACAAAACTAAAACTTTAATAATTATCATCCTCAAAGTCAAACATACCATGAAGGACAGAAATTACAAGATTGGTCCTTTAAAAATGTCAAAGTTACCAAAAGGACCCTTGACTTTGAAGAAATGGAAAAAATGGTCCCTCATTAATCATGACTTGGCAAATTCAGTCCTCCAAGAAGTCAAACAAGACAAGTCAAGACCATTATCTATGAAGAAAATGCCAAATCAGTCCTTTAAGAATCAAGAAATGGCAAGAAATACCCCTGAATTCACTTTACAAAACTTTTTGGGGAAAAAGTATGAAGTTGGAAACTTCATATACAAAGGAAATCCGGATTTGGTAGTTTTATTTACAAATTAAAAGAGTTACAAAGATGAGGGGTAAATCTGGGCAGACATCACAACTTACCTAGACCACTTGGGGCTTGACACGTGCCCCATTAACTCCACTCCACCAATCAGCTTTCACCCTGGCTCCACATCACCATCCCACTCACCATTTAACTAACTAATTATTTAATTAGTTAAATCTGGCGCTAAACACCCCATTTAAACACAAATCCAGATCAAACACACAACTATTCACCTCAAGAACAATTTTGGGTTTTCCTAATCTTGTTGTAATTAGGCCATAAGATTGTGCAGATTTATGATTAAGGGTATTATTAACACAACCCAACTTTCAAAAGCTTGGCACATCACCACCTTGGACACATGATTCCCCCGCTTTTTCACCTTTGAGCAAGAAGCCAAAACTTGGACGGTCATCCAACGTTCCACAACATAGCTTTCAAGTTAAGCTTATTTGAAGCCCTTGGATACACTTTTCACATTGCCAGCTCCACAACAATACAAAAATCAGTCACATGATCTTCAAAATGCCAAAACCCTCAAGGGCATTTCTGGGACTTCACCAAGCATTAGGGTTTCGTTTTTAGCTTTCTTAGTTAACATTTGTAGCCTATAAAAGGCATAGGACTCAGTCACTTAGCCTTTGCTCTTGAATTTTCCATTGTTCACAAATTTGTAAATCATATATTCAGTTAATGAAATGTGTTTGAATTTGGTAAAGAAAAATCAAGTGCTGTAAAACCCGCATGCTTTTACCATGAATAGTACCCTTAAGATCGTACGTACTAGATTAAAACTTTCCTTTTATAGTACGATTACGTTTACGTGTTAGGATATTACGTATTACGTACGTGTTAGTACACGATAAGTATTTACTACGCACGAACACGCAATAATTATTTGACAATAATTAATCACGAACATGCGATCATGAAATCACGAACGTAATTAAATCACGAACTATTATTAATTATATATATATATTTATTACGAGCGTAAATAAATATATTAGGTCACGGTAATTATTTAACGAGAACACACAAAACGCGAACACAAAAAAACACGAACACGAGAACACACTTATTAATTAGACACGGAAAACATTCGGGTTACCCCTTGTGGGCCCCATTACCATGAAATTAAGGAGGGAGGATGGGCTTAGCCCATCAATTTTTACTAAAAGGAGGTTAAGGAAAATTACACTACTCATTTTTTTTCTATAGAAGAATTTTACAGAAACCTAAAATCCTCCTCCTTCCCTTTTCTTTTTGTGCCGCCACCCTAAGAACACCACAAGGAGGTGGTTGTTGATCTTGGATTATTAGTTGGTGATCGTGTTTGTTCTTCGTCCTTTTGATCCACGAATTCGGTAAATCCTTTTTAAACTTTTTCTTTTGATTTGATGTTTTAATAAATCAAGAACATGTTATGTTTTTACAAAAACCTAATAAATAGACATGGATCTAACATGATTTGGGGGTTTAATAAAATCAAAAGTATGTTTAAGGGGTGTTTGTTTTTGGCCGCAGGCCTACACCGAACCCAAAGGGGTTTCGGTTTGGCCAACCGACCACCACCAAGACCATATATGGTCTCGGTTGGTGTGTGTGGGTCCCACGGCAGCCTCAAGACACGGGGTACCCCGATTTGGTTCGGGGTACGGTGTCGATTTCATGTCCGGTTCAAGGTTTTGATTCTAGATCCGGTTCATGGTGTATGTTTAGTTTTTTTTTTATGTTTATGATCTTATGTTAAAAATTAAATTAATAAAATGATATGATTAATTTAATAACATGACTTAGGTTATTTTAATTATTATAATCATGAAATTAATTAACCTAAGTATTTTATATTTTAGACTTATAATTAATTAATTATTTAAAAACCATGACTATAATTAATTAATTAACATGACTTAGGTTATATTATTAATATATAATAATACATGTTTTAACCGAAGTATTTAACTTTATTTAATTAAAAACATGTTATACTTTAATTAAATATTTTAACCTATAGTTTAATTTAATTACATGAAATAATTATTAAACTATACATTATATCATATGACTTAGAAAATAATCATGAAAACCTTTAGGCTTATATACTTAGCTTATTTAACCAGCTTATTTCTAGTTATGGAAACTTTCTATTTTTAGAAACTTAATTAAATAAGGCAGCTAATCTATTTATGGAAACCTTCTATTTTTAGAAAATTATTTATTTCAGGCAGCTAATCTATTTATGGGAACTTATTTATTTAAGGCAGCTGGTCTATTTATGGAAACTTTATATTTTTAGAAACTTATCTATTTTAAGCAGTAAATCTATTTTTGGCAACTTTCTATTTTTGGAAACTTTCTATTTTTGGAAACTTTCTTTTTTTGGAAACTTTCTATTTTTGGAAACTTTCTATTTTAGGTAACCTGTTATTTTTGGAAAGTTACTTATTATTACACAGTAAGTATAATAACACATGAAATACCAGAAATACTTAATCAGATTAAACATCATATAAGATAAACACGGTTTAAGGCTTAAAAACAGTAAAACATGGTAAGAACATATAAAATAAGCTAAGACATGACATAAAACCAGCTACGTATTTAGTAAGCAGATACTTATTCATGTATGTATTTATGTAGCACTAGTGATACGGAAGTAGGATTTCTCTCAGTTCATCTTCTTCGTTCATTGGACATAAGGTACGGATTCCCATCCTTTCAGTATGGACATTCTTTCCTTATTAGGATTCCCCGTATGCAGCCAACTGTTTTCCCGTAGTATAAGTTATGTGTTTGATTGCTTATGTTTAATTAAGATTACCTATAGCCATATACATGCATGACCAGTTTCACCTAGTTATGGAGGTACTATAACCATAACATTAGAGGCACTGATGTTATGACTTCACCACGGCGGAGTGATTGCTCGTGGCGTCCCTTCAGCTTTTGGCCATTTATTTATATTTATCATGTGGGGCGTATGGGTGCATCCTAGTTATATGTTTTTATTCAGGATTTCATGGTGAATGTGGTGTGTGCCTTGCATCCTTCACAAGGAGCTGATCCCTCCTACCCAAAAACCAGTATATTAAATTAGAGGCAGCCCCTCTAATTTACATGATGAGGTCACCCCTCCAAGTATTCATGCACGGTGTATTTTCATGACCTATATTGGCTAATGGTAAAATATGTTAAACAGTTTTCATAAGATAAACATAAGGATTCTCAAACTATAAAACCAGTTTTATGAACATGTTCCAGGTTTTCCAGGACTTATACAATTCCGCTGCTATTAAGTCTTTATTATGTTTTAGTCATTCATACTATGTCTATATCCGTGCACTGAGCGTTTTGCTCAGCCGTTACTTTCCTTTCCATGTCCCAAAACGGCAAGTACCCTAGGGAAAGACTCGAGCATTTGGAGGACGTGCATAGGATGGAAGCTGCTAGAGACTTCTTTTCCTTTTGCCTTCATATATTTATGCTTGTGTAGTCTTTCATTCATTTCTTTTGCTTTATTATGTTTTGGGCTTATGTTTGGGAACCGATGTTTGATTCCGGTTTTCCCTATGGTCATGTATGTTTTAGTACATTTACCTTGCATGCTTTGATGACACGCCATAATTACGCGTGACATTCCATTTATCAAAATGGGGTGTTACAATTATGGTATCAGAGCCAAGGCTTCCACCTGTAGGCTCTAAAACTCGACCTGTGACTAGTGGGTAGTCACTAGAAGCTTCCAAAGCCAACGTTTGTTATTCTACGTATTGATGTTTTCAGCGCATTGTTGTTTTAACCATGATGTTTTCAGCACCTTGAGGTTTCAACCTTGACGTTTTCATCGAGATTGTTTTACTAATATGGATGGACAACCGTCATTCATATTTAGTTATGTGTCATTGTTTCATGCATAATGTTCCTCGTGAACTGTGGCTATGTGGACTGAGCCCCAGTAGTTCATAATTAGTCACATAAAAAAAATTTTCTGATAAGTTTTGACATATGAGTTTCAATCATTTATGTTTCATGTATCATTGTTGCAGGGATTATGACTAAGTAATGGTTGGTAGAGGACTGGCCCTATTTAGTCGCATGTGCTTTTATCGAAACTTTTAACTTTGGGACCGACCCGTAGGCGTCCCCTCGCCATGTCTTTTGTTTTGGGACCGACCATAGGCGTCCCCTCGCACATATAAAGGTTTTTATAAACTACATTACGCATTCATGCACTGTTTTTCATGCATAAAATTTTTCTCATGATTTAAATTGGCATAAATTTTTTTTTCATGTCCCCTCATAAGTTATTATGTTTTTATGTCACGTATGTTTTCATACTGTCATGGTTAACTTACGTTTCATGCTGATTATGTTATACACTTCTTTGTGATAGATGGTTTCATGTTTCTTCATGATAATTCCGTCTTCATGTTGATTATGTTTTACGCCTCTTTTGTTATTTACGTTGTCCTGCAAGACACTGTTGGATTTCATTGAATTCTGCTTTCATGATAGTCATGGTTGGTTTTCATTGATCATGCTGTCAGGCAAATCATCGTTGAACTTTGTGTAACCACACTTTAGCGTTTCTCTATGCAACCAGAATGAGGTATATACTGGCATTGCCAGGTTATCATGATGGTTTTCCTAACCGTTTAACCGATATACTTTCCTTAAATCATGATAAATGATCGACCCCATACCGATCATTTCATGTGCATTCCACGTGTACTCCACGTACCTTATTTCATGTATATTACATGTACCTTAATCCATGTGTATTTCACTTGCAATACTTCACGAGTATTCGCTAGTCGATTCTAAATCATCTCACGCGTATGTTTACTTGCTGATATTCTACAAGATTGTCGATGCCGCTCATAGCTTGGAGATGTTACTGAAGGTTGATGCTGCTGAAGTCGGAGACGCTACGAGATGCGGATGCTGTTCACAACCTAGAGATCCTACTATACGAAGACAAAGGCGTCAGAGCAAAGCAATTGGACGAGAAGATGCTTCACCATCAGACAATATCAATCATTGTCCCTAATTCTTAGTTACATGTCACACGTCATTCGGCTGTCATTTCAGCCATATGAGTGCAAACCGGTACCAGCCGGCCACTCAGCTGAATAGTTACATGAATCACGGTCATGAGAATGACCGTCATGGAACTGACAGACAGGACGATAGTAACCACTACTATGACATAAACTATCCTAGAAATCGCAACCGAGGCTCCGGCCGCGGATGTGATCAGACATACAAGGATTAGTAGTCCAACCGATCCGCCAATTCTGGCATAATAACCTTATATTGTGGTTATATTTGTTTCACATCTCGAGACACATGTCAAGACATCAGTCAAGACACATGTCTCACGTATACTTTCTGAAGACACATGTCAAGACATCAGTCAAGACACATGTCTCACGTATACCTCCTGAAGACACATGTCAAGACACCAGTCAAGACATATGTCATGCTTATAGTTCCAAGAAACGAGTCAAGACACATGACTCACGTCCAACTATGGAACATTTCTAAGAAACTCAGGGTACCCTCTAAGGGTCTATCTATTTTGTTGTGCGATGTATTAATCAGGCCACAAGAAGTTCAATACCATTATCGGCGCATCAGTGAGAACTGTCACGTTGCCGATGTCACTTTCATTTCATTCACCATAGTTCATATATTCATGACCATGAAAGACGCCTTTCGTATTCCCACGCATACGAAGGTTTTCCTTCAGTTTAATGATGAGATCCAAGCTGCTAACGCATTTCCTCGGACAGACACGAGATGAATTTTATCCTAATTATGGACTATGAACAGCACACCATGCTGTGCTTCATAATTATGTACAGTAGTGTTCAGGCTCCTGAATACATTCAGCTTGATTTTCCATTAGGAAAATCTGTACAAATTATCTATGCTTTCCAAGCACGTGCTTTGTTAGCCATGATTGCTAAAATTTCTAGCTGTCAGTAAGACATGGCTAGTGAAGTCCTTGTACGCATAACCAACGGATTGTTCCAAAATTGTCCCTTACACTCCAGAAGAACCTTCAAGGAGAAGGACGGTAACATAAGATTATGTGTCGACTACCGTCGATTTTTAAACAAATCACCATTCATGACCGTTATTCTCCTCCACGTATTGACAACATGTCCAATCAACCTTATAGTGTTAATCACTTTTCCAAGATCGAATTCATGATCATGCTGCCAATAGTGACGGGTGAAAGAGCAGGACATGTCCATGACTGCTATTCGTGCACGACTCGGTCATGCTAGATTTTTTGATTTTGAATTAGTCTCATCAATGCTCCAACAGCATTATGGACTTAATAAATTGAGTTTCCATGAACTCATAAGCAAATTCATCAGTGTTATCATTGAGGATAACCTGATTTCCTTTAAGCCTAGAAGAAGAACAAGAAGACCATATCTGCACTATGTTGCAAATTCTATGACAAGAGAAATTTCACCCTGTAAAATTTTCCAATATCAATTCTGTTTGATTACAGTGACACGCTGGATCACATGGATTTACATGGTTAATCTTACCATGACTCAGCTTATGCGTAAAGGAGAGAACCCTACACTACATTAGGTGTTATAGAAAATCCTACGCTAGGAGAAGTCTAGATTCAGAAACTCAGAATTTCGCAAACTCCTATGTATCAAGTCCTACGAAGCAAGATACAGTTATGTTCATATCTAAGTACCTGACATACCAACAGGTTAAGATAGGACATCAACAAACTGGGACGTTTTCATCATCTGAAATTGTGAATTGAAATGGGACAAGATCTCCACGGATTTTGGTTACCAGATTAAAGCAAACTCAGAAAAAGCAAGATGTTATCTGTGTTATTGCCAACAGTTTGATCAAGTCTGCAAAATCCTTACATCCGTACGGATTTCAGAATCAACGGATTGATCGGACACATTCCACGCCAAGGCTCATCTGATCACTTGGTAATCCCTCAGTTATAGGGACAGGCAAAGGTTCGCATTTGTGCTCCTTGTTTACGTCCACGTCCTTGTTCTAATTTCACGACTTGTTTTCGCGCTCGCGTTCATGACACCATTCACATTCATGATGGTATCTTGACTTACGATTTTACGTTCATTTCGTTCTGGGAAGTTTTGCAAGAACTTGAGAGACCAGACCCAAGTTTAGTATAACTCTCCATCATCAGATAGACGTTTCACGTCATATCCCACGTCTCACCTTGTAGCGTTTGGCGTTACCGCCATTGTATTCTATGATCACGATATGTTTCACATGTCATGTTCATTCCACGTTCCTCATATCATGATCAAGATATGTTACACGTATCATGGATCACGATATGTTTACTCATACTACACTCGCCATATCTCCACGTAGCACGTTCAAAAATTTTCACGTATCACGTTCAAAAATTTTCACGTACTATGTTTCTTTGTGTCTCGCGTATCGTTTCTAATTATCAGTTAAGTGAGATTGTCTTGCATCGTAACGTTTCAGTTACTCTTACACGATTAATTCTTATTCCCTCGATCGAATTTAGGGGATCTACCTTACGTTGATAACCAAGAACTTCTTCGTATTCCAAGTCAAGGTCAGAAGGACCAAGACTTATCATTCGTGTCAAGATCTTATGAAGGAACCGTTCTAAGAGGGAAGCCACTTGGAAACGGACAAGTTCATCCGGACTTCTTATCCGTTTTTCTCTTATCGATTAGATATGTCCTATAAATCACGGCACGTTCCATGTCTTTTCAAGACATGTCACGTTCCACGTTCCCTTCTACCATGTCACCTTCATTTCTGTTATTTTGCATACCTTTCCAGTCTGATTCGGGTATGTTTCGCTTCCAGTTACGTTATCTATAATTCGGGGATGAATTATTCTTTTAGGGGGGAAGAGTTGTAAAACCCGCATGCTTTTACCATGAATAGTACCATTAAGATCGTACGTACTAGATTAAAACTTTCCTTTTATAGTACGATTACGTTTACGTGTTAGGATATTACGTATTACGTACGTGTTAGTACACGATAAGTATTTACTACGCACGAACACGCAATAATTATTTGACAATAATTAATCACGAACATGCGATCATGAAATCACGAACGTAATTAAATCACGAACTATTATTAATTATATATATATATATTTATTACGAGCGTAAATAAATATATTAGGTCACGGTAATTATTTAACGAGAACACACAAAACGCGAACACAAATAAACACGAACAAACACGTAAAACACGAACACAAGAACACACTTATTAATTAGACACGGAAAACATTCGGGTTACCCCTTATGGGCCCCATTACCACGAAATTAAGGAGGGAGGATGGGCTTAGCCCATCAATTTTTACTAAAAGGAGGTTAAGAAAAATTACACTACTCATTTTTTTTCTACAGAAGAATTTTACAGAAACCTAAAATCCTCCTCCTTCCCTTTTCTTTTTGTGCCGCCACCCTAAGAACACCACAAGGAGGTGGTTGTTGATCTTGGATCTTGGATTATTAGTTGGTGATCGTGTTTGTTCTTCGTCCTTTTGATCCACGAATTCGGTAAATCCTTTTTAAACTTTTTCTTTTGATTTGATCTTTTAATAAATCAAGAACATGTTATGTTTTTACAAAAACCTAATAAATAAACATGGATCTAAGATGATTTGGGGGTTTAATAAAATCAAAAGTATGTTTAAGGGGTGTTTGTTTTTGGCCGCAAGCCTACACTGAACCCAAAGGGGTTTCGGTTTGGCCAACCGACCACCACCAAGACCATATATGGTCTCGGTTGGTGTGTGTGGGTCCCACGACAGCCTCAAGACACGGGGTACCCCGATTTGGTTCAGGGTACGGTGTCGATTTCATGTCTGGTTCAAGGTTTTGATTCTAGATCTGGTTCATGGTGTATGTTTAGTTTTTTTTTTTTTATGATCTTATGTTAAAAATTAAATTAATAAAATGATATGATTAATTTAATAACATGACTTAGGTTATTTTAATTATTATAATCATGAAATTAATTAACCTAAGTATTTTATATTTTAGACTTATAATTAATTAATTATTTAAAAACCATGACTATAATTAATTAATTAACATGACTTAGGTTATATTATTAATATATAATAATACATATTTTAACCGAAGTATTTAACTTTATTTAATTAAAAACATGTTATACTTTAATTAAATATTTTAACCTATAGTTTAATTTAATTACATGAAATAATTATTAAACTATACATTATATCATATGACTTAGAAAATAATCATGAAAACCTTTAGGCTTATATACTTAGCTTATTTAACCAGCTTATTTCTAGTTATGGAAACTTTCTATTTTTAGAAACTTAATTAAATAAGGCAGCTAATCTATTTACGGAAACTTTCTATTTTTAGAAACTTATTTATTTCAGGCAGCTAATCTATTTATGGGAACTTATTTAGTAAAGGCAGCTGATCTATTTATGGAAACTTTCTATTTTTAGAAACTTATCTATTTTAAGCAGTAAATCTATTTTTGGAAACTTTCTATTTTTGGTAACTTTCTATTTTTGGAAACTTTCTATTTTTGGAAACTTTCTATTTTTGGAAACTTTCAATTTTTGGAAACTTTCTATTTTTAGAAACTTTCTATTTTAGGAAACCTGCTACTTTTGGAAAGTTACTTATTATTACACAGTAAGTATAATAACACATGAAATACCAGAAATACTTAATCAGATTAAACAGCATATAAGCTAAACACGATTTAAGGCTTAAAAACAGTAAAACATGGTAAGAACATATAAAATAAGCTAAGACATGACATAAAGCCAGCTACGTATTTAGTAAGCAGATACTTATTCATGTATGTATTTATGTAGCACTAGTGATACGGAAGTAGGATTTCTCTCCGTTCATCTTCTTCGTTCACTGGACATAAGGTACAGATTCCCGTCCTTTCAGTATGGACATTCTTTCCTTATTAGGATTCCCCGTATGCAGCCAACTGTTTTCCCGTAGTATAAGTTATGTGTTTGATTGCTTATGTTTAATTAAGATTACCTATAGCCATATACATGCATGACCAGTTTCACCTAGTTATGGAGGTACCATAACCATAACATTAGAGGCACTGATGTTATGACTTCACCACGGCGGAGTGATTGCTCGTGGCGTCCCTTCAGCTTTTGGCCATTTATTTATATTTATCATGTGGGGCGTATGGGTGCATCCTAGTTACATGTTTTTATTCAGGATTTCATGGTGAATGTGGTGTGTGCCTTGCATCCTTCAGAAGGAGCTGATCCCTCCTACCCAAAAACCATTATATTAAATTAGAGGCAGCCCCTCTAATTTGCATGATGAGGTCACCCCTCCAAGTATTCATGCACGGTGGATTTTCATGACCTATATTGGCTAATGGTAATATATGTTAAACAGTTTTCATAAGATAAACATAAGGCTTTTCAAACTATAAAACCAGTTTTATGAACATGTTCCAGGTTTTCCAGGACTTATACAATTCTGATGCTATTAAGTCTTTATTATGTTTTAGTCATTCATACTATGTCTATATCCGTGCACTGAGCGTTTTGCTCAGCCGTTACTTTCCTTTCCATGTCCCAAAACGGCAGGTGCCCTAGGGAAAGACTCGAGCATTTGGAGGACGTGCATAGGATGGAAGCTGCTAGAGACTTCTTTTCCTTTTGCCTTCATATATTTATGCTTGTGTAGTCTTTCATTCATTTCTTTTGCTTTATTATGTTTTGGGCTTATGTTTGGGAACCGATGTTTGATTCCGGTTTTCCCTATGGTCATGTATGTTTTAGTACATTTGCCTTGCATGCTTTGATGACACGCCATAATTACGCGTGACATTCCATTTATCAAAATGAGGTGTTACAAGTGCCAACCTTATTATCTGTTTATCATTGCTTGTTGTTAACTAATCTTGAATCCAAAAACCTGTTTTCAAAGGAGTGTGCAAAAGTTTGCATATTTTCCTATAATCTTAATATTTTGCTAAATCTTGTTCAAACCTTGGAATTCTTGGGCTATAAAGCTGATCATAGCATCCTCATATTTTGTTATCAAGGTGTGGTGAAGCTTATAACTTGGGGATAATCAAGTGTGGGGAACTAAGGTTGCATTAATCAAGTATTTTTCACTTTTCTGTTTTTGATATTGTGCTTCTAATCTTGTTGAATCTTAGCAAGCTTTATTGTGGAAGCTTGTGCTTGTTCTTGCTAGCACATAAGCTCAAAATTCGTGGGTGTGGATGTACATCCATGAGGTTTGCACCCTTAATCTTAAAATCTGATAAAAAGTTGGATATTTGTGTGTTCCTTGTGTTCTTGTGAAATTTGTGGCTTAATCTTGCTAGAATCTGCATATTACATATGTTATTGTGTTGATTTGGGCTTGGGTAACCTTTGAATACACTTTTGATTTGAAAATTGTGATTTGAAAATATAAAAGGGTGTTTGGGATTACCTGTTTGAGATCATAGTTTGTTATTTTGTGGTTGAAAGTTTGTGTTTGTGCTTTGTATCTGCTAAATACTTGTTTGTGTGCTATTTGCTGCAATTTTTCAGGTTTAAAACCTTGAATCAAAGATTGTGCTATAATTTGCTTGTTTTGACTGATTTCGACCTAAGACTTTGGGAACACCTAGAGTGTATGCATGCTTAGGGCTAAAAAGTGTTTAAACATAGTTAATATAACCTGTTAACAAGATTTGATTGTTTAAATTTGGCTTGTTGGTCAAGTACATCAGCAAGTGTTCATAACTGCTTGTGTTAGTGTTCATCAGTAACTTATTGTGCTTGAATCTTGATCTATATTTTGTACCATTGCATGAAACTTGTTTAGACTTGTTCATTTAAGTTTATTATTGCTCGTGTATGCATTTGGTGAAGTTTGGCTGGCTGAATTGTGCTATAAGTGCTTATTGAACCATAACTGCTTATTTGTTCATGTCTGGGCTATATCTGGTACTTAATTGAATTAACTGTACAAATTGGCTGATTGTGATTGTGATTTCTTTGTTGTTATTGACTCCTTATGATCCACTGATCATTTGGGTGCCTTTGTATAACTTGAATCCACAAAAAAGTCACTAAAGACAAAAAGTCAATTAAGTCAAGCAGTGGAAAAAGTTCCCACTGCTCAACATCCAAAACTAGCCCTTGCTAGTGTAATTTTGCATTTAGCTTATTAATAATCCATATTGGCTTATCCAGACCTGCAACAACTTAATTTTTGTGATCAATCTTCCTCATTTGACCCATTTGTTTGAACTGGAGCTTATCAGACCTTGACTTTGACTTTTTGCTAGAAAACTCTTAAAGTTGACTTTTAATTAAGTGCTTATTTGCTTATTCCAGCTTATTGAGTGAACTTATTTGAAAACATTTTGTTGATTAAGCTTAGTTAAGTCATTTAAAAGCTTTTGAAACTTGAATCAGCTCTTGGGGTGGCCTAGAACTCAAAAACGACTATTTTGTCGTTTTGTGAAGATACCTTATTGCTTTTTCAGGCTTATTCCTTGTGCTTTTTCCAATTTTCTTATTATAGTTCTTTTAAGTAAATCAAAAGAATCTTGTGTGTTTAATTTTAGCTTATGGCATCAGCTTATAGCTTAATGGGCCAAAAAGCCCATTATGGATAAGCTGCTTTGAAATAAGCTAGCTTAAGGGCATTTTCAGCTTTTGGGCCTTTGGAAAATTGTGTTCAGAATCAAATTTTAGGTCAGATATGAGCTTTTGGGCCATTTTTATAAACATTTTTCTTATTGGGCTTATTTTGGCCCAATAAGGGTCTGTTTTGGACTTTGGCCCATTTGAAGGCCCATTACGGGTATTTAGGTAATTTCAACTTCATTTTTGTGTTAATTAGGTTAAAATAAACTAGTTTGCAAGTTTTTGAAATTTTTATAAAGTTTGGATTTTTAATATTATTTTATTATTATTTTATTATTATTTTATTATTAAAAACTAAAATTTAGATTTTTTAAGTTTTTACATTTTTCTTAGATTAAAAACATTAAGTTAGGAATTTTACAATTTTTAGAATATTTTTATTGTCATTAGATTAATTTTTATAATTATTTTAAGTTTTAATAGTTTTTAATTGCTTTTAAATAGTTTTTATTAATTTTAGAATTTTCAAAAATAGTTTTAAATTAAGTTAGGTCATTTTAGAGGTTTACGATTGAAAAAATTCTCATTTTGGGCTTTTTGTTAATTAAATTGATTTTTTGGGATTTAATTAGCATTAAAAATTAATATTTAATTGAATAAAGGGTTTGAGTGATTTTGACTTTTTGTAAACTCTAAATACATTATTTAGGATTTATTTCAATTTTTTAAGAATTTTTAGGATAAATTTTTAATTTTGTCACTTTTTACGGTTTTACGTGTACGACAATTTCGTCTTAGTTTAATTCGTCATCGTAACCGTCATTCTCTTCTTATCTCATTTCTATTTTCTTTTCTCATAATCATAATCACATCATTAATCATCTCTCTACACAACACACTAGCCTCCTTGAGAACGATCCCCACTTTGGGTCATAACTCGTGGTTTTCCTAAACTACTTGTGTACATACCCTAATTACCCTTTTGTTTTTCCTAAAGCAAAGTTGTGTAAAAACTCAACTATCAATTTTGGTGAATAGACACTTGCCTTGCGAAACCTTCACGCTTTCCAAATTTTATCTTTTTGTTTATCATTTTGTTGCAAAATAAGGCTAAAAATGGCCAAATATTAAAAAATTTCTCATGTTTTAAAGTGTTTGAAGACACGAATGTAGGTTTTCCAATGGCGAGAATAAGAGTAATTTTTGACTCGACCGTGCGTGTTGAGCACTTAGCTTTGATTCTTTAACTTCACATTAGGCTAAGTCTCTTAAATGAGGACGAGAAATGATAGAGTTAATTATAAGTTACTATGCTAAACGTAGAGTACTCGTATTCTTTCAAAAACTCATGTGTTCTAGTTGTTTGCTTATTCTCCCTTCGCTTGTAAATATTTTTTGCTTAATAAATATTGACTTAGCGGTTTTGTCTTGATTGTTGGGTTTCTAGTCTTTTCTAGTAGCTTCCGTGTAATTAAATTGGGAAGACATTAAGGTATCGCCAACGTCACGGTTTTGAAGTATTGGCAACCTGAATAATCGAAAGCTTCACCCAATAATAAGATTTCAAGTGCTCACCAAAATCAAGCAAACAATTTGAAGCTCACAAGGTCGAAAAATCTATGCAAAATTAAAAGTGAATCAAGACTTAATCTTTGAAGCTTTAAAGATCCAAAATTCGCCTTAGCATGAGGGTATACGTCTTTGGCTAATTAAACCACCGATGAGGTGGATAATAAAAGGCAAGGCAAGATCGAAGTCATAATAAAAGCTTCATGGCGAAGTTAAATAAAAGATGGAGGTAAACCTATGATAATAAGGCCCTTCCGTTAGGGGGCGTATAAAAGTCTTGGTAATAATTCTCATGTTCAAAACCGTTATAAAACCGTGTTTATCGATCCTTCTTGTTGACTTAATTTTTTGGCATCGTTGTCTATTTGGAGGGGTTATTGATTTGATGGTCTTGGTTACACCGTTAGGACTCTATTTTTAGACCTAAATCTCTATTATCGCATAAGTCAAACAATGTATCCTCGTGAAAGATTCAAGACAAAATAAAATATAAGAGATACAACTTACGAAAATGGGAGGATAAGTACGTGATTAGGGCATATGAGTAGTGTTAGCATTACTAACTTATAATGACAATGAACTGAGGTGAAATTCGAGGACGACGAAATTATTTCTAACGAAGCATTCACGTGTTCTTATTCTATGAACCTAAACGTCCCATTTTGCGATGAAAATCATACATTATGTCTAGAACGCAAGTAGTAGTAATAGTAGTAGTGTAGCTAGTTTATCATTCAATAAAAGTGAATAAAAATGAATTTTGGAGGTGCTACGATACTTTATTCTAGCATTGCGTGAGGGCACGACAATGGTTTAGTATGGGGGTGTGATGAGACTGCTTTTATACATAGTCTCATCGTCCAAAAAGGGATTTAAATGCATAAAATATCATGAAATTGGCCAAATTTATGCTTGTGTTTGTTGCTTGTGTATTTTAGGTACGGATATTGAGAAAATGACAAAATATCACAAGAATCATACAAAAACAAACACGGGAAATGAAGCCGCACATTGAACCAAGCCCTAATGAAGATTTTCCAAAGGAAACCCTTGAAGATTTGAAGATTATGCAAGAAGGGTCCTCCAATATTTAAGAATTGACACTTTATACCCTTGTATCCTCATAATTACAAGATTGGTCCCTAAAGTTTGTCAATTATTAATATTTGTCTTTTTAAGTTCGTTTTTCTCGGTATCGATTCGAATTGATATAACAATTCTAAGATCGACTTAATTGTTTTTGGTTAAAAAGACTTGTTTGGTATTCTATGTCTATTTGGCAAATAGCAAGTAAAAAGATAAAAATAATATCTATCTATGCTACGTATACGTACTATTCTAAAAACATATTGCAATTACATCAATTAAATGCACAAGATATTAAAATGGAAAATACAAATTTTTTCTACAAAATTAAATGCAACATACAAATTTTAAGACGAAATACACAAAACTAATTCAACTTTATAAAACTAATTTCAAATTAATAAAATCTAAATCTTAATATTTAAATGTTTTTAAACTCCAAAGTCCGTTTACTCCTATAACAATGAAACGAAATGAAAGATCTCACTATTAATATTCAAAAGCCCAAGTAACATGAATAGCCCAATATGAAAATCTGTAGCCCAACACTTCTACCTTACAAACTAACGGGCTTAACTATCGTGGACTAACAGAGCTAAGGATCCTAACTATTTAACAGAGAGTGGACTGTGACTGATATGTAGACATATATCATAAAGAACTAAAGCTGTATATTACTAAAACTTTTCACTAAAAAAATTTTAAGCTTTGTTACTTTCTTAACAGAAAAGGACATTCAGCTCTTGTCTAATCTAACTGGCAAACTTGTACACTAATGCTTCAACTTCTATTATGAAATCAAGATCAAACACTAGACTACCTACTGCTAACTTTGACTATCAAATCTAAAGCTAAACTCCCACCTATTCAGTGATTCGAATACAACAGACATTCACTTAACCCAAACACTAGTTATACACTCGAAATCAGGACAGATTAAACAAGCAAATGCACACTTCTGTATCTTATCAAAACAGAATGAGAACTTAATCTTTTTAAACTGACTAAACTAATCAAGATCCTAAATTGCAAAATAGCTCATTACTAGTAAGAACTCCTAGTACAAGTAGCAGACAAGATTATTCTACAAGCTTGAAATCAAACTAATATAATGAAAGAATTATAAAGCAAATTGCACTTAATCTCTACACTAGTCTATTATCAGTTTACACTACTATGCAAGAAAATGTAAACGTGCTTAACCTATTCATCCGAAGCCTGCCCTTTGATGTCGAAGCTAGCGGAGCGCTGAGCTCGCTTTAACTATCAACGCCTTCAAAAATCGAATGCAACTACTGAAGCCTTCCCGTTGATGGTGATAAGCTATGACTGATCTAAACCGTAGACACTGGACACCAACTACTCCTCTTGTTATCAACAACTGGAAAGATCGTAAACTCGAAAACAAATCATGCAAAAGATTAGGAAACAGAATACTGTGCTAGCAATATAAGCTATAAGAATGACAAAAGTACTCTTGCTGAACTGAAAAACGGGATTTGCTAACTACTGGACTAGAATCGAATCTACATTTCAGACTATGAAGCTATCACATAAATGACTATAATCACCATCGATTATCTACTGCGTCAGAACTTTAACATTGTGCTACTGTTCTAAGTCAAGTGCAGACTGAAACTTTACCAAATGGATCTCCAAGGAAACTTTACAAACTCATTGCAATCGTTCTCATCTACTCACCGACAGCTAAAAATCGTAGTTAAACTTTGATTACATAACACTCGCATAGCTGGAAAACTTTTGAAACGAAATCGAACTAAAAAATGAAACTGAGTTAACTGAAATCAAACAGAGATAAGTATGAGCTTTTGAAAACAAAGTCTGATAAGAAGAAAAGAAAAATAAAAAACTACAAGCTTCAATGGCAGACAAAAAGATTCAGTTTCAACTGACTAACAAGAATTCTAACAGGAAACGAATTGAAGTTTCGACTGAAAGTAATTCAACTATTTTGACTAACAAACTAAAAGTTTTAAACACTGAAAATCAAAAACTGCAATCAAACTTCTATTTAGCATGAACAGTAACAGTTCTGAATTAACAGTAACAGTAAATAGTTTTAGAAGAAAGAAGATTAAGAAGGTCTAAGCTTTCATTAATGGGGAAAAATGGTAAATCGGTTACAAATGAAAACTGAAAATGTAACAGAATTAGTTACAAGATTTAAAAGCTAATTATCTAACTAATCCTACACCTACAACTATGTGTAAACTACACCTTGTCTAACCGCTTGCAAATGAGGTCTTCGTCTTCCTTTTATAGGCATTGAAAGGAGGTGGGATGACGTGTTCTCGCCAATGAGGAGTGGACACGTGGAAAATACGAGGATAAACTCTATTACTCCATCTTCAATCCATTTGGGAGTTTCTTTATTCTTGAGTCTTGATCTAATTCATTGATATCGTCTTGTAGAGGAGAAGATAAGGAACATTTTTGTAGTTATAGACTTTGGCTGAAACTTCATGTATCATCCTTGAATCGTGATTGCAGGTTTGATGGTGGATGAAGATAAGAAATGTGTTTCGTCTTTCTCTCTCTTTTCCACGTTGAAGAAGACGTGTGTTTGTTTGTGTTTTGACCGAGACTTTGGTCAATGACCAAAGTTAAATAATAAACTTTCCATTTTTTTCTCTTTTGGTCCTTCATTATCTTCTTTCTTTCCAAATGGTTTTAAAACTTTAAGTAAATTCTTCTTCATCCTTTTCTTTGTAGAAACTTGCAAGTTCAGCCCTTGACCTTTGATAATATTGGCAAATAAAGTCCTTAGAAGCTCTTTCGTCCTTTTCTTCATCTTTTGTGATATAAATCCCTTGAAAACGCATGTTTGCTCAGAAATGTATCTTTTTACCTGAAAACACATGAAACGCAAATACACACGTAATTCTGATATTTTACAGTTTAATATTATGTATTTGACTGTGTTTTGAGTGGTTTTTGGATCATTATTGATGAGTGTTTTCACACTTATCAACTCCCCTCCACTTGACCATTGCCATATCCTCATGCAATGCAAGATTTCAAAGCTCTAGAGTGCGCTTTTCTCATAATTAACCCACCTTGGCCATTATGGAATGCATTCACACTACCCTACACTATATGATGCATGATTTTAAATTTATACAATGCAATGCAAGAGAAAACAATTCTATTTATATATTTTTGATTTTTATTGAAATGGTTTCGATGAAAATAACTCATAAAGAAATCAATGACTTAAATTAGGGCTTTGGTACCATGGACACTTATCACCCTCAAGTTTCACTTTCCCCATACCAAGCTTAAAAATGGGATCATTGTATTCACAAGTAAAAAGTGCATCAACTTATTCATGACAATTAAATGTGGAACCAGTTTTTATTTGAGCAAATTGCTTGTGAGCAAATTTGTCATTATTTCAAGTGTGAAGTATAAGAAATGTAAAATCCAAAAATAAGGAAGCACGGTTTTTAATCCTAAGTAATCCTCTCATCCATTACTTGAAAAACCGCTCACAATTAATACAAGTCCGTTTCAAGAGTAATAAGTCATTCGCCTTATGTGTAAAATCCTCATGTCATGCTTTCATAAGTAGCTACACACTCGCTAAGGCAAGAAAAATAAAACTCACGCTATATTTTACATCTGCCATCTTTTTGAGACTTTGGATCTTCAATCCCGCAACCAGTCAAGGTAATATTGGATTGGAGCAATCTATTGAATCCCCGCAACCCGTCAAGGTAATATTGGAACTCAATAGTCACTATAATTAACACCACACTGCCCCTCTTGGGAGTCTTGTATATATATTTTTTTCTTTTCTTTTTCTTTTTCTTCTTTTTTTTCTAGCCACTCATTTTTTTATAAGCCGCTCTTATTTTTCTTTATTCCTCACAAAGAAAGTTCAAAAGAATAAAAGGAAAAACACCCGCTAAATATTGAGCATGACATAAGTCTAGTACACATAAAACGTTCTAACTTAGAATCTTAAGACGTACTCATACCAACCATGAATGATTAGCCAAAAATGCATAAGAGATTACAAACCAATTAAAACCGTTATTGATTATTTATTAACAATTATATACATGCGAAGAAAATAGAGGTTAAGAAGAGAAGGGTTTAGCCACAAGTAATTATCATGAAGTTTATCTAGCCCTTTTATACTTGCTTCAACTCTATCATTTCCCATTCTCCACAAATTTAAAATCTCAAATAATGAGATTGGTGGATGCTTAGCCTAATAGACCAATGAAGGACTACATGGTTAAGGATACTAGCTAGAGAATACTTAAGATAAGCAAACTCGGGTTGAGTCAAAATATCCATGGCGGGCCTAATATGTCAAAGAAGTCTAAACTTGTTAAACCATGTTTAATTTTATTTTTTTCCTTTTATATATATGATGAAAAATAAAAGAAAAGATATATACAATGCAAATGTGTTATGCAAATTAAAAAAAGTGATTGATGCAAAAATTATGTATGCATATTTTTGGTGGCCAAAGTAGATCAAAAATTTGAAAAATGTTTGAAAAATTAATTTACCATGTATCATGAAGTTAAGGCAATGGTCTAGGTAAGGTCACTTCGATAGAAGTCTCCCCTACACTTAAGATAAACATTGTCCTCAATGTTTAAGAGCATGGAGTAAACTCCCCTACACTTATGACATTGATTACTTTGCTTAACTCAAGTTAAGGAAAAGACAACTAAAGGGTATTCATTTTAAGCACAAATGTTTTGAATATCACAATAGCAAAAACTAATCGAAGTGAACCAGATACACGGGCCTCCTCCATAAGCTCCAAGCATGAAATGAGAGAGAGCAACCCTAGAAACAAACACGAAAAGACGAAGAAAGGCACCCCTCCACTTCAACTCTACTATAACATCCTTTTAATTAAACCTAACCTATTGAAACTCTACTCTACGTTTTCTAACCTAGTTATTCAATGCTTGAGTTTTTTTAACCCTAAGTCGCTAGCTCGACTCGGCCCCGAATTAAGTTGTCCTTGGGGAAACCATCATGGAGAATAAAGGATATCACTTTGAAGCTCGTCTCATATGATACACTCAAACTTAGCACGTTGCCATTTACTATAAGATTTACAATATCTGCCTCGATAAATGGAACGGTCCAACGTATCTCAAGTTTGTCCAACATACGAAATCTCTCAAATATGAAGCACTCCAGGATCAAATACATAGTTTCCATCTCGACAAGTGAACAACTCCAAAGTAGGTAGTATCACCAAAGTAAGCTCATACAAGAATTCCATATCGATAGAAATCACACTCTTAAGTGGACTAAATGAAAACCAAGGTGTCTCAAATTTACGTATCCCAGGATCAAAAACCTTTCCCTTCATGGGAAAATAAGAAGATGAACTCGTATCAACCATATAAGATTCCCCCTTAGTGATCAAAGCATCATGAGACAATGAAGGTGTAGGTATTAAAACATTCATAACTATTATGTCCACGTTAGGCTCATCATCATCATCAAAAGGTGGGTAATCTTCCATAGAAGGCATAGTGAAAGGAGGATCAAAATTAATAGTGTCTTGTGGAGGAGGTGTAGGCTCTATGTTCCCAAAAATCAATGTAGTAATAAGACGAACCTCCTCCATACTAGGAACACTATCGTTGACCTCTATATCAAAATGTGCAAGAGTATCGTCTATGGTGGCATCAATCTCCATAAAAGAGTCCATATCAAAGGTTTTGAGTTCTAAAGGTGCCTTAGATGAAAAAGTTTCAATCTCTAAGAGGAAAGGATCTTCATCAATAACCAACTTCAAGGGTGGGAGGGTGGGAACATAAGGCTCAAAAGAAGGTGTATTAATGAGAGAATCACTCAAAGGGATGATATGATCATGAAAATCAATAGGTGTATCCTCAAAAACCAGTGAAGGAATATCAATCAAGGGTTCTTCTTCTATAGACTCATTATTAGGTTCTTCACACTCCTCAAAAAGTGGGTTATCAAAACATGTCTCAAAAAGAAGATTTGAATGTATCACAAATCACTTAGAGGAATAGGTGAAGGAGTCATAGAAGAAATAGAGTCATCATCATCAGAATAAAAGACTCATCACTATCATAAGGATCATCAAAGGGTTCATCACAAGAATCATATGGTGGTAGAGGAGAAGGATCCACTTTTCCTATAGGAGCAAACTCTTCATCCAAATTAGGAATGTTATCTTGACAAGACAAATCATCGGATGATATAGCATAAGACGCGTCACTAGAATCACAATTTTCATCCTCTATTTGTGTCACGTCTTTCACAAACTCTTCCTCAATCTCATTATCCCTTTCTTTAAACAATTCATCAAGATCAAAGTCACCAAAATCACTAGTAGTAGCATGAAGGTCAATATGTGATAAAATCTCAATGTGATCATGAGGAGACGTATCAATAGAAAGCTCGTCACATGGTTCAATGGAAACACCCTCAAACTCTCTTTGGATTGGAATAAGGTCCTCAACACTAGAAACGGTTAATTCTTCTAAATTGGTGTTTGTATGAGTGCTAAGAGGCTCGTCCCCCATGGTTAAAGAGTCGGTGGGTTCCACGTGAGGTAAAGGTGATGAAGGTGTGTATGGCTCAAGTATAGTCGGTGGAGAGATGGAAGGGTCAATAATAGGAACATCACTAAGTGTATCATCCTCAACATCTACTCTCAAAGAAGGCTCATCATCAGGTAAAGCATCGTTCGGTCTCATGTGTTGCAAGATGTATGTGCTCAAGCCTAAGATTTCCGGATCAGTTGCCTCTTACATTGTCTCAAGTGCTTGCATTACCATATTAAAAGCGTCTTTACTCAAGAAATGATAAATGCCTTGATTGTGAGAGGTTGTTTGATTATGACTTTGAAAATTCTCTTCATTCTGAAAATCATCTTGATTTAAAAATTCTTGATTTTGAAAATCCTCATCAAACCCTTGATCATAGTTACTCGCGTATAGATGACAATTATTTTCATTATGCGATGCTCCACAAGTCGCACAAGGCCCATACATAGCTCGATATTGCTCGTCTTGTAATATCTCCAAAATAGGACGAGTATCTATGTGTGGCAAAATGGTCGAATGTGAAAACCCTTGATTTTGAAAGGTGTCTTGATTATGGCATGGAAAATTCTCATCATTTTGAAAGCCTTCATTGTTTGAAAATCCTTGATTATGAAAGGTTTCTTGATTATAGCCTTGAAAATTATCATTATTTTGAAAACCCTCATAATCGGAAAATCCTTGGTTTTGGTATGGCTCATTAAAGGTTTGATCATGAAATGATGGTGGAAGTTGTGATGAAAAACCGGAATAGCCCATATAGTCATTACAAGTGTAGTCCATTTGAATGTTGGGTCGAAAATTAGGGTTCTCGGTTCCATTGTAAGCATATCCCTCCCCATAATAACCATTATTTTGATCACATAAATACGTATCGTGTGGACCACCACAATTCGAACAAGACGAATAATTAGCGTTGGTGGATCGTTGTTGCAAAATCTCCAACATGGAACGAGTATCCATGTTTAGCAAGGTGGCCGAATGTATATACAAGTATAATGACGTTTAAAAGCTTCCTCTGGGAAGGAAGTAATACACCAAAGGTGGTATGTTTACACGTGTGCGATTACACGTGTAAGTAAACACGAGGAATGAGGGAGTAGCCCTCGGTCGACTTTTGAAGGACAATAGATTATCTCCCTTGAGGTTCGATATGAAATATCCACAAGAAAGTATAATATATATAATTACTACTTGGGTGCAAGACCCCCAATAAAGCCTTCCTTCTTAGAATACGCACTAGTGAACGGGGGGTTAGGTGGCGCGAAGCACTTAAGTACCTATTGACCCTTAGATGGCATTTTATAGCACATCGCCTTTCTATTCACTTTGTAGTTTGTATTCTTCGAATTATTGCCTATTGGAAGTATTTATCTATTCTTGCTTAATTAAATTGGATCGATACGCGTGTCAAGGACCGGAACGCCCCTCAACACGGTGTATTGCCTCGGCAATACTTATGGAGATAGGTAACTTGGTTGTTCGTATCTACGTATACTTATTTACATATAATATATCAAAAATATTTTTGTATTTATTTGATTTTTTTTAAAAAAATACTATATGTACGTAAAAAGCGATGAAAACCAATAATATATATTTTTGGGTGTAATCTTTTAGGAAAAAGATTACTTTTTGGATTTTTTTATTTTTTTGGTTCAATTCTTTAGGAAAAGAATTGATTTTTGTGATTTGTTATTTTTTTGTATTTTTATCTTTTTGATTTATAATACGTAAAAATAACGTTCACAAAGCGAACGGATCCCAAAATCCAATCGTCTCACTCGAAACCGTTAATCTTCACGAAAAGAACCGGCAGCGGCGCCATTTAATATTTGTCTTTTTAAGTTCGTTTTTCTCGGTATCGATTCGAATTGATATAACAATTCTAAGCTCGACTTAATTGTTTTTGGTTAAAAAGACTTGTTTGGTATTCTATGTCTATTTGGCAAATAGCAAGTAAAAAGATAAAAATAATATCTATCTATGCTACGTATATGTACTATTCTAAAAATATATTGCAATTACATCAATTAAATGCACAAGATATTAAAATGGAAAATACAATTTTTTTCTACAAAATTAAATGCAACATACAAATTTTAAGACGAAATACACAAAACTAATTCAACTTTATAAAACTAATTTCAAATTAATAAAATCTAAATCTTAATATTTAAATGTTGTTAAACTCCAAAGTCCGTCTACTCCTATAACAATGAAACGAAATGAAAGATCTCACTATTAATATTCAAAAGCCCAAGTAACATGAATAGCCCAATATGAAAATCTGTAGCCCAACACTTCTACCTTACAAACTAACGGGCTTAACTATCGTGGACTAACAGAGCTAAGGATCCTAACTATTTAACCGAGAGTAAACTGTGACTGATATGTAGACATATATCATAAAGAACTAAACCTGTATATTACTAAAACTTTTCACTAGACAAATTTTAAGCTTTGTTACTTTCTTAACAGAAAAGGACATTCAGCTCTTGACTAATCTAACTGGCAAACTTGTACACTAATGCTTCAACTTCTATTATGAAATTAAGATCAAACACTAGACTACCTACTGCTAACTTTGACTATCAAATCTAAAGCTAAACTCCCACCTATTCAGTGATTCGAATACAACAGACATTCACTTAACCCAAACACTAGTTATACACTCGAAATCAGGACAGATTAAACAAGCAAATGCACACTTCTGTATCTTATCAAAACAGAATGAGAACTTAATCTTTTTAAACTGACTAAACTAATCAAGATCCTAAATTGCAAAATAGCTCATTACTAGTAAGAACTCCTAGTACAAGTAGCAGACAAGATTATTCTACAAGCTTGAAATCAAACTAATATAATGAAAGAATTATAACGCAAATTGCACTTAATCGCTACACTAGTCTATTATCAGTTTACACTACTATGCAAGAAAATGTAAACGTGCTTAACCTATTCATCCGAAGCCTGCCCTTTGATGTCAAAGCTAGCGGAGCGCTGAGCTCGCTTTAACTATCAACGCCTTCAAAAATCGAATGCAACTACTGAAGCCTTCCCGTTGATGGTGATAAGCTATGACTGATCTAAACCGTAGACACTGGACACCAACTACTCCTCGTGTTATCAACAGCTGGAAAGATCGTAAACTCGAAAACAAATCCTGCAAAAGATTAGGATACAGAATACTGTGCTAGAAATATAAGCTATAAGAATGACAAAAGTTCTCTTGCTGAACTGAAAAACGAAATTTGCTAACTACTGGACTAGAATCGAATCTACATTTCAGACTATGAAGCTATCACATAAACGACTATAATCACCATCGATTATCTACTGCGTCAGAACTTTAACATTGTGCTACTGTTCTAAGTCAAGTGCAGACTGAAACTTTACCAAATGGATCTCCAAGGAAACTTTACAAACTCATTGCAATCGTTCTCATCTACTCACCGACAGCTAAAAATCGTAGTTAAACTTTGATTACATAACACTCGCATAGCTGGAAAACTTTTGAAAGGAAATTGAACTAAAAAAATTAAACTGAGTTAACTGAAATCAAACCGAGATAAGTATGAGCTTTTGAAAACAGAGTCTGATAAGAAGAAAAGAAAAATTAAAAACTACAAGCTTCAATGGCAGACAAAAAGATTCAATTTCAACTGACTAACAAGAATTCTAACAGGAAACGAATTGAAGTTTTGACTGAAAGTAATTCAACTATTTTGACTAACAAACTAAAAGTTTTAAACACTGAAAATCAAAAACTGCAATCAAACTTCTATTTAGCATGAACAGTAACAGTTCTGAATTAACAGTAACAGTAAACAGTTTTAGAAGAAAGAAGATTAAGAAGGTCTAAGCTTTCATTAATGGGGAAAAATGGTAAATCGGTTACAACTGAAAACTGAAAATGTAACAGAATTAGTTACAAGATTTAAAAGCTAATTATCTAAATAATCCTACACCTACAACTATGTGTAAACTACACCTTGTCTAACCGCTTGCAAATGAGGTCTTCGTCTTCCTTTTATAGGCATTGAAAGGAGGTGGGATGACGTGTTCTCGCCAATGAGGAGTGGACACGTGGAAAATACGAGGATAAACTCGATTACTCCATCTTCAATCCATTTGGGTGTTTCTTTATTCTTGAGTCTTGATCTAATTCATTGATACCATCTTGTAGAGGAGAAGATAAGGAACATTTTTGTAGTTATAGACTTTGGCTGAAACTTCATGTATCATCCTTGAATCGTGATTGCAGGTTTGATGGTGGATGAAGATAAGAAATGTGTTTCGTCTTTCTCTCTCTTTTCCACGTTGAAGAAGACGTGTGTTTGTTTGTGTTTTGACCGAGACTTTGGTCAATGACCAAAGTCAAATAATAAACTTCCCATTTTTTTCTCTTTTGGTCCTTCATTATCTTCTTTCTTTCCAAATGGTTTTAAAACTTTAAGTAAATTCTTCTTCATCCTTTTCTTTGTAGAAACTTGCAATTTCAGCCCTTGATCTTTGATAATATTGGCAAATAAAGTCCTTAGAAGCTCTATCGTCCTTTTCTTCATCTTTTGTGATATAAATCCCTTGAAAACGCATGTTTGCTCAGAAATGTATCTTTTTACCAGAAAACACATGAAACGCAAATACACGCATAATTCTGATATTTTACAGTTTAATATTATGTATTTGACTGTGTTTTGAGTGGTTTTTGGATCATTATTGATGAGTGTTTTCACACTTATCAATTATGCAAAAAGGGCCCTCCACTTTGAAGAATTGGCAATTTTAGTCCCTCAACAAAACTAAAATGTCAATAATTATCCTCCTCAAAGTCATATATACCATGAAGGACTTCAAGTTACAAGAAATTACAAGATTGGTCCTTTAAAAATGTCAAAGTTACCAAAAGGACCCTTGACTTTGAAGAAATGGCAAACATGGTCCCTCATTAATCATGACTTGGCAAATTCAGTCCTCCAAGAAGTCAAACAAGACAAGTCAAGACCATTATCTATGAAGAAAATGCCAAATCAGTCTTTCAAGAATCAAGAAATGGCAAGAAATACCCTTGAATTCACTTTACAAAACTTTTTGGGGCAAAAGTATGAAGTTGGATACTTCATATACAAAGGAAATCCGGATTTGGTAGCTTTATTTGCAAATGAAAAGAGTTACAAAGATGAGGCGTAAATCTGGGCAGACATCATAACTTACCTAGACCACTTGGGGCTTGACACGTGCCCCATTAACTCCACTCCACCAATCAGCTTTCACCCTGGCTCCACATCACCATCTCACTCACCATTTAACTAACTAATTATTTAATTAGTTAAATGTGGCGCTAAACACCCCATTTAAACATAAATCCAGGTCAAATACACAACTACTCACCTCAAGAACAATTTTAGGTTTTCTTAATCCTGTCGTAATTAGGCCCTAAGATTGTGTAGATTTATGATTAAGGGTATTATTAACACAACCCAACTTTCAAAAAGCTTGCTGATGAGACTGCTTTTATACATAGTCTCATCGTCCAAAAAGGGCTTAAAATGCATTAAATATCATCAAAATACCCATATATATGCTTGTGTTTGTTGCTTGTGTATTTTAGGTACGGATATCGAGAAAATGACAAAAGATCACAAGAATCATGCAAAAACGAACACGAGAAACGAAGCCGCACAATGAACCAAGCCCTAATGAAGTTTTCCCAAGAAAAATCCTTGAAGACTTGAAGAATTATGTAGAAGGGTCCTCCAATATGGAAGAATTGACACTTTATACCCTTGTATCCTCATAATTACAAGTTTGGTCCCTAAAGTTTATCAAAATGACAAAAAGGGCCCTCCACTTTGAAGAATTGACAATTTTAGTCCCTCAACAAAACTAAAATGTCAATATTTATCCTCCTCAAAATCAAACATATCAAGAAGGACTCCAAGTTACAAGAATGACAAGTTTGGTCCTTTGAAAATATCAAAATGACCAAAAGGACCCTTGACTTTGATGATTTGGCAAAAATGGTCCCTCATCAAACATGATTTGGTAATTTCAGTCCTCCAAAATGCCAATCATACAAGTTTAGACCATTATCCTTGAAGAAAATACCAAACCAGTCCTTCAAGAATCACAAAATGGCAAGAATTACCCCTGAATTCGCTTTATAAAACATTTTGGGGCAAAAGTGTGAAAAATGAAAAGTTGTTGTGAAGGAAATGGGCGTTGACAACTTTTTAAATGGAAATGACAAGGAAAAGAAAGAAAGGGGGTTAAAGATGGCCAGACAACATACTTACCTAGACTAATCCCCTCCTGCCACGTGCCCCACTCACCCCTCTCCTCCAATCACACCTCACCAATTTGCCATCTCACTTCCCACTCACCCTAACCCGTTAAACTTAATATTAATTAAGTTTAAAAAACGCGCCTAACATATTTTTAAACCAAAAATCAGATTAAACCACCTGTTCTTCATGTTCTTGAGGAAATTAGGCATTCTTTAATTACTTGTAATTAAGCCATTACCTTTTCCAGATTTATGATTAATGACGTCCTAATCACATCCCAACCTTAACATTGGTCACCCCAACAACCCACATGCTACATGGGACCTCCCCTGCACACACTTTTGGGAAGAAGACAAAGATGAGCCAGTCATCCAACGTCCCATATTATGGCTTACTTTCTAAGTTGTCTCTACACCCTTGGATGAGTTTCAAACTTGCCAGCTATAACAAAATGCCAATTCAGAGTCACATGATCCTCAAGTTTTCAAAAGTTCACAAGGGCAATTTGGGGACTTCCATAGCTAGGGTTTATGTTTTTTTCTTGCTTTCCTAGTTCAATGTAGCCTATATAAAGACATTAGGGTGCACCATTTACATTTGCTCTTGAATTTTCAGTTGTTCACTTTTCTGTAAATCCATATTTATATCAATGAAATGTGTTGGAAATTGTTAAAGAAAGCTCAAGTGCCACTCTTATAATCTCTTTGTTATTGTTCTTTGTTCATTATTCTTGAATCAAAAAAACCTGTTTTCAAAAGGAGTATGCAAAAGTTTGCACATTTTCCACTTTTCTTGATATTTTGCTAAGTTCTTGTTCAAACCTTGGAATTCTTGGGCTATAGGGCTGATCATAGTATCCTGATATTATGTTATCAAGGTATGGTGAGGCTTATAACTTGGGGATAATCAAGTGTGGGGTAACAAGGTTGCATTAATCAAGGATTTTTACTTTTTCTGATTTTCATATTGTGCTTCTAACTTTGTTGATTATTAGCAGGGTTGTTTAAGGAAGCTTGTACTTGTTCTTGCTAGTACATAAGCTCAAAATTCGTGGGTGTGGATGTACATCCATGAGGTTTGCATACTTAATCCCAAAATCTGCTTAAATCTTGATTTTTGGTGATATTTGTGTGTGACTTGTGCTCTTGTGAATTTTGTGGCTTAATATTGCTTGAATCTGCTTATCTTAGCTGTTATTGTGTTAATTTGGGCTTGGGTGGTCTTAAATATCACTTTTGATTTGAAAAAATTGGTTTTGAAAAGTTAAAGGGGTGTTTGGGATTACCTGTTTGAGATTAAATCTTGTTATTGTGTTGTTAGAAGTGTGTATTTGTGGTTGTTATCTGATATATGCTTGGTTGAGAGTGTTTTGCTGCAAGTTTTTGGGTTTGAAACACTAAATCATACATTATGCTATAATTACTTGAGTTTAACTGTTTTTGACCTAAGATTTTGGTGAAATCTAGTATTTGTGCATGCTTAGGGTTAAAAGTTGTTAAAACATCATTATTATAACATATGTGATAGATTTGAAGGTTTAAATCTGGCTTGTTGGTCAAATGCATCAGCAAAAGTATAGAACTGCATGTGTTAGTGTTCATCAGTAACTTAAGGTTCTTGAATCTTGCTTAAAACTTTGAATCATTGCATGAAACCTGTTTAGACTTGTTTATTTGAGTTTAATATAACTTGTGTATGCATTTGGTTAAGTTTGGCTGGCTGAATATTGCTCTAAGTGCTTATTGAACCTATTCTGCTTAGTTGTTCATGTCTGTGAGTGATCTGGTGCTTTATTTATTAAACTGTATTAATTGGCTTGTTGGATTGTTAATTTCTTTGTTTGTATTGACTCCTTATGATCCAATGATCATTTGGGTGCCTGGTTGAAACTTGAACCTCCAAAAAAGTCACTAAAGACAAAAAAGTCTACAAGTCAAGCAGTGGGAAAAGTTCCCACTGCTCAACACCCAAAACTAGCCCCTGCTAGTGTGAATTTGTTCTCAGCTTATCAATAAGCTATAATTGCTTATCCAGACCTGCAACAACTTATTTTTTGTGATAGATCTTCATTATTTGACCCATTTGATTAGACTGAGCTTATTGGACTTTGACTTTGACTTTTTGCTAGAAGATCAACTTATTTGACTTTTTCATAAGTGCTTATTTGCTTTTTCTAGCTTATTAAGTCAGCTTATTTGAAAACTTTTTGTTGATTTAGCTTATTTAAGTCATTTAAAAGCTTTAGAAACTTGAATCAGCTCTTGGGGTGGCCTAAAACTCAAAAAAGACTATTTTGTTGTTTTCTATAGATTGCTTATTGCATTTTCAGGCTTATTACTTGGGCTTATTTCAAATTTCTTTTTACAGAAGTCTTATTTAGGACAAAAGAAGCTTGTGTGTCTAATTTGAGCTTATGGCATTAGCTTATAGCTTAATGGGCCAAAAAGCCCATTAAGAATAAGCTGTTTGGTATAAGCTTGCTTATTTCATATTTTCAGCTTTTGGGCCTTTGGAAAAAGTTGTTTAAAATCAAATTTTGAGTCAAGTAATGCTTTTTGGACTAATTTGGGCCACTTTTTCATTTTGGGCTCAAATTTGGCCCATTAAGAAGTTTGTTTTGGGTTTAGCCCATTTTCTAGTCCCATTAAGGGTATTTAGGTAATTTCAAGTTCATTTCTGTATTACTTAGGTTAAATTAAGCTAGTTTGAAAGTTTTTAGAATTTTTTAGGATTTTTGAATTTTTATTAATATTTTAATACTATTTTATTATTAAAAATTAAAAGTCTGATTTTCTAAGTTTTATTATTTTTCCTAGGTTCTAGACACTTAATTAGGAATTTTGTAACTTTCCAAATATTTTTAGAGTCTTTTAATTATTTTCTAGAATTATTTTAAGTTTTTATAGCTTTTAATAGTTTTTAATTGATTAAAAATATTTTTTATTGGTTTTAAAATTTTGAAAAATACTTTTTAGCTTAATTAGGTTATTTTTAAGGTTTACAAACTTTAAGATCTTGATTTGGACTTTTTATTAGCTAATATTGATTTTTAGGGCTTTAATTAGCATTAAAAAATTAATATTTAATTAATTTAAAGGTTTTAGCAAGTTTGGATTTTTTGTAAACTCTTAGAGTATTTTAGTGGATGTTTAGTGATTTTTAGGAATTTTTAGAGCAAAATTTTTAATTTTGGTGCTTTTTACGGTTTTACGTGTACGCCTTTATCGTCTTAGTGTAATCCGTCATCTAACCGTCATTCTCTTCTTATCCCATTTCTATTTTCTTTTCTCATAACAATATAATCACAAAGTTAATCATTTCATTACACAACACACTAGCCTCCTTGAGAACGATCCCCACTTTGGGTCATAACTTGTGATTTTCCTAAGTCACTTGTTAATACTTGCTCTAATTGCCTTGTTTTCCTAAACAAGTGCTAATTTACAACTATCATTTTGGCGCCGTTGCCGGGAAGGCGTGTTGTATTTTGATTTGGAAATTGTTGTTTTTATAAATAGCTAATTGTATTAGTAGCACTTTACTAATACGTATTATCGGTTTTCGTTTTTTGTGTGAATAATATTACTATATTGTATACGTAGAACAATAAACTCACAAGTACTCCAAATACATGAGAAATCAGAACCTTGACTTGGGAGGTCATAACCCAATCATTGTATTCGAATCTCAAACCAAAGAAAAAGGCAAAAATAGATAAATACTTTCGTGAAGCTCAATTTTGAAAAATACAAACTATAAGGTGGGTATAAGGCGGATATTATAAAATATATCCTAAGGAAAAAGGCTCTTAAGTGCTTCGCGCCGCCTCGTTTCTCCGCTTGCTTGTGAGTATTTGATTTTGAGAGCTAATCGAGGGTTTTGCCGCCCAAAGTATTATTAAGTATCATATATACTTTCTTGGTTTCATTGATTAAACCCTCTTGAACGTTTTGGTGTTCCACCAACGTTCTAAAGTAATCGAAGGCGTTCACTTCACGTGATCGTTTTCATTCCTTGAGGCTTCTTTAATCAAGGTATTTGATTAAGGAGGAGATTTGTAGATTTTTGTCTACTTAATACATTCACAAAAATCCAAAAAGGTTAATACAATCAAAAACCACAAAAAAATTGAAAAATACAAAACACCAAAAAGAATCTTCTTTGCTCATCCCCTCGTTGTACGTGACGTTTATGCTAATTCATAATCAAGCATGACGTGCACGTAAACGAAAGAACAAAACTCCCACTCCTAATCTTTCTAGTGAGGAGTCTCCTATTGACGAACCCATTGTAAGAGAAGCACCAACCATGGCGAATCGAACTATGATGGAGTTACTTCAAGCACCCACCGAGGGTTATGGAGAAGCTATTATGATTCTCGCTATCCTTGCGGAGAATTTTGAAGTGAAAACGGGTTTGTTGTCAATGATCCAAAACAACAAATTCCATGGTGATGAGAAGGAGAATCCACACAACCATATCCGCCAATTCAATCGTCTTACCGCCACTTGTAAGTTTAAGGATGTCTCAAATGACTCGATAAAGGTGATGCTTTTTCCGTATTCCTTAGCGGGGCCCGCTAAAATTAGGTTAGAGAGAGAGCCACCCAATTCTATATTGGCGTGGAAGGATCTCGTGTCTAAGTTTGTGAACCAATTTTTTCCGCCCTCTAAGACTACGCACTTGAAAAACGAGATTTCAAAATTTTCACAAGAGTTTAATGAAAGTTTTTCAACGGCTTGGAATAGGTTTAAGGAAATGTTACATGAATGTCCTCATCACGGTTTTTCCGACTTGCATCAAATTGACACGTTTTACAATGGACTTAATGATCATGAAAGGGATTATTTAAATGCCGCCGCGGGTGGTAATTTTTTGTGTAAAACGGTTGAGGAAGCTTTGGTGATAATTGAGAATAGATCTAAGGTGTATAGTCCTCGTAGCACGTCTAGTGTTCGTAAGGCTTCGTCTTCAGCTTCACCTTCTTTGTCTACTACCATCGATGCTTGCCAAATTGAGGCGAACTTGGAAAACAAGATTTTTGATAAGCTTAAAGGTCTTTTGATTGAGTTCAAAGTAGGAGAACCAAGTGCTCCCGCTACGGCTAAAGCGGTTGAGGTTTCATGCATGTATTGTGGTGGAGGTCATGTTTTCTCCGAGTACATTACCAACGGTGGTAACACTTCGAATGCCTACGCGGCCACGGGAACTTACAACCAAAACGGTCAAGTTACCCGCTCTAACCAATTGACTCCACCGGGTTTTGGTTCAAATCAAAATGCTAACAACAACTATCACAACAATCAAGTTGGTTTCAAAAAAAATTACAACAAGGGAAACTATGGTAATCAAGGGGCTAATAATCAAGTTTCAAACAAAAATCAAAATGATTTTCAAAACAACAACAAAGGTTTGCAAACGTTGAAAGATCTTCGAAATGAATTTGTTGAATACGCTAATGGGAATGATGCTAGGTTTGACAATATTCAAAGAGAAATCATTAGCCTAAGATCCGAGTTTAAAACCGACTTGAAGAAAGAGTTGAAAAATGAGTTAGCTAATGAGCTTAAAATCCACACCAACAAGACGGAACGGACTGTAACTAGGTTACAACAAAACCAACAAAAATGGAACAAGGGCAACATGAGATAAAACAAGAAATGGTTAAAGCTGAGAAGAGGCAATCCAAGTTTGAAGATAAAATCTCATCTATGTTTGAGGCAATTATGTGTAAACCATCTTCGAGTAGTCTTCCTAGCAACATCGTATCAAACCCTTAGGGTGAGATGAAAGTGATTACCACACGTAGTGGTAAGACACTTAAGGAACCGACTCCTCAACCATATGCTCCTATGGAGGAATCAATTGAGGAAGAACCCGAGGTGGTGGTCCAAAAAGAGCATGTCCCAATCCCACAAAGTACCGCTCATGCCACACCTACGGTTGACCCATTACCAACATTGGAACCCGAGATTCCAAAGGCTATGCCTATACCTCAACCCACACCACCTTTTCCATATCCATCGAGACTTAGGAAGGAGAAACGTCAAGAGCGCGACAATTACCAATTTGAGCTTTTTATGAAAATGTTTCGTGATTTGCACTTTAATGTGAGTTTCGCCGATGCTTTGGTCATGATGCCTCGATTTGCCGCTAACTTTAAGAGTATGTTGAACAACAAGGATAAATTGCACCAATTGTCTAGTTGTTCATCGGTTTATCTTAATCGCATACCTTAAAAAGTCGGTGATCCCGGTAAATTTTTGATCCCTTGTGCAATCCAAGATATGGAGGAATGCTTTGCCTTGGCCGATCTTGGTGCTAGCATTAACTTGATGCCACTTGCAATCTTCAAGTCGCTCAATCTTCCTAATCTTACTCTTTCAATAATGTCTATCGAGTTGGCCGACCATTCCACGATTCCCGCATGTGGATTGGCGGAAGACGTTTTTGTGAAAGTGGGAAAGTTCTACTATCCCCTAGACTTTATCGTTGTCGATATTCCCACGGATCCTCAAGTTCCTCTCATTTTAGGTCGTTCGTTTTTAGATACGTCTATGGCTTTGATCGATGTTCATGCTAGAAAGATCACCTTACGTTTCAACGACGAGGAACTTGTTATAAACGCAACTCAAAACACTAAAATTTCTCATGTTTATTCCATTGCAACCATAAACCTCGTTGATATGATTGACGTGGTTTGCGAGGAATTTTCACAAGAAGTTCTAGGTTTTGGTGATGATGAAAATAGTGGCAATCCCACTATGTTAGATCCTATCCTCGATAACTCGACATCAACCTTCACCCCATTTGAAGGTGGTGGTTTTACGTTGGAAGAATTAGATATTCCACGTACTTGTAACGAAGACCTCGACAACGATGAGGACTTCTCGATTATCAAGGATTTCCTTAACGATTTCCCATTTCCTCCACCCGATGAGGTTATGAGTATCGTGCCCAAATCTTCACTTGAGGAACCAACTATCCTCGAGTTGAAAGATTTACCTCCTCATCTCGAATATGTCTATTTGGAGGAGGGCGACAAGTTGCCGGTTATTATTACGAAGGAACTTTCGAATGATGAAAAAACCGCACTTGTCGATGTTCTAAAGGATCACAAAGGGGCAATTGCGTGGAAGTTATCCGACATTAACGGGATCGATCCCAAATTTTGTACCCACAAAATCTTAATGGAGGAGGATTACAAGCCCGCAATCCAATGTCAAAGGAGGGTGAACCCCAAAATTCACGACGTCATCAAAAAGGAAGTACTTAAACTCCTTGACGCGGGAATGATTTACCTTATTTCCGATAGCCCTTGGGTGAGTCTTATTCATTGTGTCCCTAAGAAGGGAGGAATGACCGTTGTGCCAAACGATGCCAACGAGTTGATTCCGACTAGACTCGTGACCGGATGGAGAGTGTGCGTTGACTATCGAAAGTTGAATGAAGCCACTCGTAAAGACCATTTTCCCTTGCCCTTCATGGACCAAATGTTGGAGCGTCTTGCGGGAAACGATTTCTATTGCTTTTTAGATGGTTTTTCCAGTTACTTCCAAATCCCCATCGATCCTCGTGATCAAGAAAAAACTACGTTTACGTGTCCATATGGAACGTTTGCCTATCGTAGATTGCCATTCGAACATTGCAATTCACCGGGAACCTTTCAAAAGTGCATGATGGCTATTTTTCATGACATGATCGAGAAGACGATGGAAGTCTTCATGGATGACTTTTCCGTGTTTGGTAATTCGTTCACTTCGTGTTTGTCGAATCTTGAGAGAATGTTGAAACGTTGTGAGGAAACCAACCTTGTGCTCAATTGGGAAAAATGTCATTTTATGGTTAAGAGTGGAATCGTCTTAGGGCACAAGGTTTCCAAAGCGGGGATTGAGGTAGATCAAGCTAAGGTAGACGTCATCGCCAAATTACCTCATCCCAAAACCGTTAAGGGAGTTAGGAGTTTCCAAGGCCACGCGGGCTTTTATCGTCGATTCATCTAGGATTTTTCAAAGATCTCTCGACTCATTACACATCTTCTTGAAAAAGAGGCACGTTTTGTCTTTGACGAAGATTGTGTATGAGCCTTTGAAATCCTTAAGAGCAAACTTACCGAAGCTCCCATTCTTGTTGCTCCCAATTGGAACCTCCCCTTTGAGCTCATGTGTGATGCTAGTGATTACGCTATTGGGGCCGTATTGGGGCAACGTAATGAAAAGCACTTATTGCCTATTCACTATGCTAGCAAGACGATGACCGAGGCTCAACTAAAATACACTACAACGGAGAAGGAGTTCCTTGCCGTGGTGTATGCATTTGAGAAATTTCGACCTTATCTCGTCTTGACGAAATGCATAGTGTATGCGGATCATTTGGCTATCAAGTATCTTATGGCTAAACAAGATGCAAAGCCAAGATTACTTCGATGGATTCTCCTCCTTCAAGAATTTGATCACAAAATTGTTGACAAAAAGGGAGCCGAGAATCTAGCGGCCGATCATCTTTCTCGTTTGGAAGATCCTCACCAAAGTGTTTACGAGCCCAAGGAAATCACCGAAACATTTCCTCTCGAGACACTCGGTGTAGTGAATTCTAAGCTTGATTCTTCCACCCCATGGTTTGCAGACTTTGCAAATTACCATGCGGGTAACTTCATCATCAAGGGTATGACGACTCAAGAAAAACGAAAATTCTTTCGTGACGTCAAGTTCTACTTTTGGAACAACCCTTACTTGTTTCGAACTTGTGCGGATTAAATCATCCGACGTTGTGTATTTGGCACCGAAACTTCTAATATCCTTAGAGGTTGTCACGAGGGGCCCACGGGTGGTCACCATGGTGTTAATCTCACGGCTAAGAAGGTGTTTGATGTTGGCTTATTTTGGCCTACTATTTACCGAGATGCACAAGATCTTTTGAAGTCGTGTGATTCATGCCAACGACAAGGAAAAGCCTCACAAAAAGATGAAATGCCACAAAAAATCATCCAAGTGTGTGAGATCTTTGACGTTTGGGGTATAGACTTTATGGGGCCGTTACCATCATCTCGTGGTAATAAGTACATCCTTGTTGCGGTTGACTACCTATCTAAGTGGGTGGAAGCTAAGGATTTGCACACCAATGATGCTCGTGTGGTAGTCAAGTTTTTGAAAAGCTTGTTTTCTTGGTTTGGAACCCCTCGTGCCATCATAAGCGATCGTGGAACCCATTTTTGTAATGACCAATTCGAAAGGGTCCTAAGGAAATATGGGGTTACACATCGGCTTTCTACGGCTTATCACCCACAAACGAGTGGGCAAGTCGAGGTTTCAAACCGAGCGTTAAAGAGGATCTTGGAAAGATCCGTTGGGGAAAACCGACAATCTTGATCGGATAAGTTGGACGATGCTTTATGGGCCTTTAGGACCGCTCATAAAACGCCCATTGGGTGCACTCCCTATAAGCTTGTGTATGGGAAAAATTGTCATTTGCGAATCGAATTGGAACACAAGGATTATTGGGCCCTAATGCATTGTAATGATGATATGGAGACCACGGGAAAACACCGGAAAATGCAATTAAATGATATGGATGAATTGAGGGACATTGCTTATGAAAATTCATTGATTTATAAAGAAAAAACTAAAAAGTTGCATGATTATAAAATTAAAAACCGGGTTTTTAACATTGGGGATCAAGTTTTGCTTTTTAATTCTCGCTTGAAAATCTTTTCCGGTAAGTTGAAATCCCGTTGGTCCGGTCCATTCACCGTGACTCAAGTTTTTCCATATGGGACCATCGAGCTAGCTCAAAATGATGGCCCCAACTTCAAGGTGAATGAACATAGGTTGAAGCACTACTTTGGCGGGGAAGTTCCATCCTTGAACTACCTCGACCAAATCACCTTCCCCAATGATAATTAGTATTGAGGGGATCGAGTCGAGCTCATGACTCGGTAATCAAAAACGAGGTGCCTCGTGGGGGAGTCCCATGCTTATCCTATGTATATAGTATCGCTTTCTAATGTAGTAACGTGTGGGGATTTGTGCCCATCCAACCTTTGTTCCGTGGTTGTTTGTGAATTGTGAACTTTAGATGATCATGATCTTCATGATTGGAGCCTCTCGTGTTCGTTTTATGGGAGCACTCGATCGTTTGCTTTGAATACTTTCTTAATATCCATGATATATCCTTTGATGATCTAACTTTAGGTTTATAGCACACTTCATAAACGGCTTTAAATTTAACGGTTACACCCTTTCCATGCTAGATTAGGCATTCGACTACGTATCTAGTATGGGGGTGTTTGCACCCCTAGACTCAAAACATTAAGGACAATGTTTAACTTTAGTATGGGGGGTGAATAGATACTTGCCTTGCCAAACCTTCACGCTTTCCAAAGTTTATCTTTTTGTTTATCGTTTTGTTGCAAAATAAGGCTAAAAATAGCCAAATTTTAAAGATTTTCTCATGTTTTATAAGTGTTTGAAGACACGAATGTAGGTTTTCCGATGGCAAAAATAAGAGTAATTTTTTACTCGACCGTGCGTGTTGAGCACTTAGCTTCGATTCCTTAACTTGACATTAGGCTAAGTCTCTTAAATGAGGACGAGAAATGATAGGGTTAATTATAACTTACTATGTTAAACGTAGAGTACTCATATTCTTTCAAAAACACATGTGTTCTCGTTGTTTGCTTA
This sequence comes from Glebionis coronaria, assembly GCA_025667525.1. NCBI lineage: Eukaryota > Viridiplantae > Streptophyta > Magnoliopsida > Asterales > Asteraceae > Glebionis > Glebionis coronaria. The sequence continues at coordinate 319,321,608 of CM046877.1, read as the reverse complement.
TTCTCCTTTCGCATGTAAATATTTTTTGCTTAATAAATATTGACTTAGCGGTTTAGTTGGGATTGTTTGGTTTCTAGTCTTTTCTAGTAGCTTCCGTGTAATTAAATTAGGAAGACATTAAGGTATTGCCAGCGTCACGGTTTTGAAGCATTGGCACCCGAATAATCAAAAGCTTCACCCAATAATAAGATTTCAAGTGCTCACCTAAATCAAACAAACAATTTGAAGCCCCACAAGGCCGAAAAATCTATGCAAAATTGAAAGTGAATCAAGCCTTAATCTTTGAAGCTTTAAAGATCCAAAATTCGCCTTAGCGTGAGGATATACGTCTTTGGCTAATAAAACTACCGATGAGGTGGATAATAAAAGGCAAGTAAAGACCGAAGTCATAATAAAAGCTTCATGGCGAAGTTGAATAAAAGATGGAGGTAAACCAAATATAATAAGGCCCTTCCGTTAGGGGGCGTATAAAAGTCTTGGTAATAAGTCTCATGTTCAAAACCGTTATAAAACCGTGTTTATCGATCCTTCTTGTTGACTTAATTTTTTAACATCGTTGTCTATTAGGGGGGTTATTGATTTGATGGTCTTGGTTACACAGTTAGGACTCTATTTTTATACCTAAATCTCTATTATCACATAAGTCAAACAATGTATCCTCGTGAAACATTCAAGACAAAATAAAATATAAGAGATACAACTTAGGAAAATTGGAGGATAAGTACGTGATTAGGGCATATGAGTAGTGTTAGCATTACTAACTTATAATGACAATGATCTCGTTGCACGCTTGGCATGGAATTGGGGTGAAAATCGAGGACGATGAAATTATTTCTAACGAAGCATTTACGTGTTCTTATTCTATGAACCTAAACGTCCCATTTTGCGATGAAAATCATACATTATGTCTAAAACACAAGAAGTAGTAGCAATAGTAGTAGTGTAGCTAGTTTATCGTTCAATAAATTGAATAAAAACGAATTTTGGAGATGCTACGATACTTTATTCTAGCATTGCGTGAGGGCACGACAATGGTTTAGTAAGGGGGAGTGATGAGACTGCTTTTATACATAGTCTCATCGTCCAAAAAGGGCTTAAAATGCATTAAATATCATCAAAATACCCATATATATGCTTGTGTTTATTGCTTGTGTATTTTAGGTACGGATATTGAGAAAATGACAAAAGATCACAAGAATCATGTAAAAAGGAACACGGGAAACGAAGCCGCACAATGAACCAAGCCCTAATGAAGTTTTCCCAAGAAAAACCCTTGAAGACTTGAAGAATTATGAAGAAGGGTCCTCCAATATGGAAGAATTGACACTTTATACCCTTGTATCCTCATAATTACAAGTTTGGTCCCTAAAGTTTGTCAAATTGACAAAAAGGGCCCTCCACTTTGAAGAATTGACAATTTTAGTCCCTCAACAAAACTAAAATGTCAATATTTATCCTCCTCAAAGTCAAACATATACAGAAGGACTCAAAGTTACAAGAATTACAAGTTTGGTCCTTTGAAAATATCAAAATGACCAAAAGGACCCTTGACTTTGAAGATTTGGGAAAAATGGTCTCTCATCAAACATGATTTGGAAATTTCAGTCTTCTAAAAAGCCAATCATACAAGTTTAGACCATTATCCTTGAAGAAAATACCAAACCAGTCCTTCAAGAATCTCAAAATGGCAAGAATTACCCCTGAATTAACTTTATAAAACATTTTGGGGAAAAAGTGTGAAAAATGAAAAGTTGTTGTTTAGGAAATGGGCGTTGACAGCTTTTTAAATGGAAATGACAAGGAAAAGAAAGAAAGGGGGTTAAAGCTTGCCAGATAACATACTTACCTAGACTAATCCCCTCCTGCCACGTGCCCCACTCACCCCTCTCCTCCAATCACACCTCACCAATCTGCCACCTCACTTCCCACTCACCCTAACCCGTTAAACTTAATATTAATTAAGTTAAAAAAACGCGCCTAACACATTTTTAAACCAAAAATCAGATTAAACTACCTGTTCTTCATGTTCTTGAGGAAATTAGGCATTCCTTAATTACTTGTAATTAAGCCATTACCTTTTCTAGATTTATGATTAATGATGTCCTAATCACATCCCAACCTTAACATTGGTCACCCCAACAACTCACATGCTACATGGGACCTCCCCTGCACACACTTTTGGGAAGAAGGCAAAGATGAGCCAGTCATCCAACGTACAATATTGTGTTTTACTTTCTAAGCTGTCTCTACACCCTTGGATGAGTTTCAAACTTTCCAGCTACAACAAAACACCAATTCAGAGTCACATGATCCTCAAGTTTTCAAAAGTTCACAAGGGCAATTTGGGGACTTCCATAGCTAGGGTTTACGTTTTTTTCTTGCTTTCCTAGTTCAATGTAGCCTATATAAAGGCATTAGGGTGCAACATTTACATTTGCTCTTGAATTTTCAGTTGTTCACTTTTCTGTAAATTCATATTCATATCAATGAAATGTGTTGGAAATTGTTGAAGAAAGCTCAAGTGCCACTCTTATAATCTGTTTGTTATTGTTCTTTGTTCATTATTCTTGAATAAAAAAAACCTGTTTTCAAAAGGAGTGTGCAAAAGTTTGCACATTTTCCACTTTTCTTGATATTTTGCTAACTTCTTGTTCAAACCTTGGAATTCTTGGGCTATAGGGCTGATCATAGCATCCTGATATTGTGTTATCAAGGTGTGGTGAGGCTTATAACTTGGGGATAATCAAGTGTGGGGTAACAAGGTTGCATTAATCAAGGATTTTTACTTTTTCTGATTTTCATATTGTGCTTCTAACTTTGTTGATTCTTAGCAGGGTTGTTTAAGGAAGCTTGTACTTGTTCTTGCTAGTACATAAGCTCAAAATTCGTGGGTGTGGATGTACATCCATGAGGTTTGCATACTTAATCCCAAAATCTGCTTAAATCTTGATTTTTGGTGATATTTGTGTGTGACTTGTGCTCTTGTGAATTTTGTGGCTTAATACTGCTTGAATCTGCTTATCTTAGCTGTTATTGTGTTAATTTGGGCATGGGTGGTCTTAAATCTCACTTTTGATTTGAAAAACTTGGTTTTGAAAAGTTAAAGGGGTGTTTGGGATTACCTGTTTGAGATTAAATCTTGTTATTGTGTTGTTAGAAGTGTGTATTTGTGGTTGTTATCTGATATATGCTTGGTTGAGAGTGTTTTGCTGCAAGTTTTTGGGTTTGAAACACTAAATCATACATTGTGCTATAATTACTTGAGTTTAACTGTTTTTGACCTAAGATTTTGTTGAAATCTAGTATTTGTGTATGCTTAGGGTTAAAAGTTGTTATAACATCATTATTATAAAATATGTGATAGATTTGGAGGTTTGAATCTGGCTTGTTGGTCAAGTGCATCAGCAAAAGTATAGAACTGCATGTGTTAGTGTTCATCAGTAACTTAAGGTGCTTGAATCTTTCTTAAAACTTTGAATCATTGCATGAAACCTGTTTAGACTTGTTTATTTGAGTTTAATATAACTTGTGTATGCATTTGGTTAAGTTTGGCTGGCTGAATATTGCTCTACGTGCTTATTGAACCTATTCTGCTTATTTGTTCATGTCTGTGAGTGATCTGGTGCTTTATTGATTAAAATGTATTAATTGGCTTGTTGGATTGTTGATTTCTTTGTTTGTATTGACTACTTATGATCCAATAATCATTTGGGTGCCTTGTTGAAACTCGATTCTCCAAAAAAGTCACTAAAGACAAAAAAAGTCTACAAGTCAAGCAGTGGGTAAAGTTCACATTGCTCAACACCCAAAACTAGCCCCTGCTAGTGTTAATTTTTTCTCAGCTTATCAATAAGCTATAATTGCTTATCCAGACCTGCAACAACTTATTTTTTGTGATAGATCTTCATTATTTGACCCATTTGATTAGACTGGAGCTTATTGGACTTTGACTTTGACTTTTTGCTAGAAAACCAACTTATTTGACTTTTTCATAAGTGCTTATTTGATTTTTCCAGCTTATTGAGTCAGCTTATTTGAAAACTTTTTGTTGATTTAGCTTATTTAAGTCATTTAAAAGCTTTAGAAACTTGAATCAGCTCTTGGGGTGGCCTAGAACTCAAAAGCGACTATTTTCTCGTTTTCTGTAGATTGCTTATTTCATTTTCATGCTTATTGCTTGGGCTTATTTCAAATTTCTTTTTACAGAAGTCTTATTTAGGACAAAAGAAGTTTGTGTGTCTAATTTGAGCTTATGGCATTAGCTTATAGCTTAATGGGCCAAAAAGCCCATTAAGAATAAGCTTGTTTGATATAAGCTTGCTTATTTCACATTTTCAGCTTTTGGGCCTTTGGAAAAAGTTGTTTAAAATCAAATTTTGAGTCAAGTAGTGCTTTTTGGACTAATTTGGGCCACTTTTTCATTTTGGGCTCAAATTTGGCCCATTAAGAAGTCTGTTTTGGGTTTAGCCCATTTTCTAGGCCCATTAAGGGTATTCAGGTAATTTCAAGTTCATTTCTGTATTACTTAGGATAAATTAAGCTAGTTTGCAAGTTTTTAGAATTTTTTAGGATTTTTGGATTTTTATTAATATTTTAATATTATTTTATTATTAAAAATTAAAAGTCTAATTTTCTAAGTTTTATTATTTTTCATAGGTTCTAGACACTTAATTAGGAATTTTTCAACTTTCCAAATATTTTTAGAGTCTTTTAATTATTTTCTAGAATTATTTAAAGTTTTTATAGCTTTTAATAGTTTTTAATTGATTAAAAATAGTTTTTATCGGTTTTAAAATTTTGAAAAATACTTTTTGGCTTAATTAGGTTATTTTTAAGGTTTACAAACTTTAATATCTTGATTTGGACTTTTTATTAGTTAATATTGATTTTTAGGGCTTTAATTAGCATTAAAAAATTAATATTTAATTAATTAAAAGGTTTTAGCAAGTTTGGATTTTTTGTAAACCCTTAGAATATTTTAGTGGATTTTTAGTGATTTTTAGGAATTTTTAGAGTAAATTTTTAATTTTGGTGCTTTTTACGGTTTTACGTGTACGCCTTTATCGTCTTAGTGTAATCCGTCATCGTAACCATCATTCTCTTCTTATCCCATTTCTGTTTTCTTTTCTCATAACAATATAATCACAAAGTTAATCATTTCATTACACAACACACTAGCCTCCTTGAGAACGATCCCCACTTTGGGTCATAACTTGTGATTTTCCTAAGTCACTTGTTAATACTTGCTCTAATTGCCTTGTTTTCCTAAACAAGTGCTAATTTACAACTATCACTTGCCACATCACCACCTTGGACACATGCTTCCCCTGCTTTTTCACCTTTGAGCAAGAAGCCAAAACTTGGACAGTCATCCAACGTTCCACAACATAGCTTTAAAGTTAAGCTTATTTGAAGCCCTTGGATACACTTATCACATTGCCAGCTCCACAACAATACAAAAATCAGTCACATGATCTTCAAAATGCCAAAACCATCAAGGGCATTTCTGGGACTTCACCAAGCATTAGGGTTTCGTTTTTATCTTTCTTAGTTAACATTTGTAGCCTATAAAAGGCATAGGACTCAATCACTTAGCCTTTGCTCTTGAATTTTCCATTGTTCACAAATCTGTAAATCATATATTCAGTTAATGAAATGTGTTTGAATTTGGTGAAGAAAAATCAAGTGCCAACCTTATTATTTGTTTATCATTGCTTGTTGTTAACTAATCTTGAATCCTAAAACCTGGTTTCAAAGGAGTGTGCAAAAGTTTGCATATTTTCCTATAATATTGATATTTTTCTAAGTCTTGTTCAAACCTTGGAATTCTTGGGCTATAAAGCTGATCATAGCATCCTGATATTGTGTTATCAAGGTGTGGTGAAGCTTATAACTTGGGGATAATCAAGTGTGGGGAACTAAGGTTGCATTAATCAAGTATTTTTCACTTTTCTGTTTTTGATATTGTGCTTCTAATCTTGTTGAATCTTACTAGGCTTTATTGTAGAAGCTTGTGCTTGTTCTTGCTAGCACATAATCTCAAAATTCGTGTGTGTGGATGTACATCCATGAGGTTTGCACCCTTAAAATCTGATAAAAAGTTGGATATTTGTGATATTTGTGTGTTTCTTGTGTTCTTGTGAAATTTGTGGCTTAATCTTGCTAGAATCTGCATATTACATCTGTTATTGTGTTGATTTGGGCTTGGGTAACCTTGGAATACACTTTTGATTTGAAAATTGTGATTTGAAAATATAACAGGGTGTTTGGGATTACCTGTTTGAGATCATAGTTTGTTGTTTTGTGGTTGGAAGTTTGTGTTTGTGCTTTGTATCTACTAAATACTTGTTTGTGTGCTATTTGCTGCAAGTTTTCAGGTTTAAAACCTTGAATCAAAGATTATGCTATAATTTGCTTATTTTTACTGATTTTGACCTAAGACTTTAGGAATACCTAGAGTGTATGCATGCTTAGGGCTAATAAGTGTTTAAACATAGTTAATATAACCTGTTAACAAGATTTGAGTGTTTGAATTTGGCTTGTTGGTCAAGTACATCAGCAAAGTGTTCATAACTGCTTGTGTTAGTGTTCATCAGTAACTTATTGTGCTTGAATCTTGATCTATACTTTGTGTTAGTGTTCATCAGTAACTTGTTCATTTAAGTTTATTATTGCTTGTGTATGCATTTGGTGAAGTTTGGTTGGCTGAATTGTGCTATAAGTGCTTATTGAACCATAACTGCTTATTTGTTCATGTCTGGGCTATATCTGGTGCTTAATTGAATTAACTGTACAAATTGGCTGATTGTGATTGTGATTTCTTTGTTGTTATTGACTCCTTATGATCCACTAATCATTTGGGTGCCTTTGTGTAACTTGAAACCACAAAAAAGTCACTAAAGACAAAAAGTCAATTATGTCAAGCAGTGGAAAAAGTTTCCACTGCTCAACATCCAAAACTAGCCCCCGCTAGTGTTATTTTGCATTCAGCTTATAAATAAGCCATATTGGCTTATCCGGACCTGCAACAACTTACTTTTTGTGATCAATCTTCCTCATTTGACCCATTTGTTTGAACTGGAGCTTATCAGACCTTGATTTTGACTTTTTGCTAGAAAACTCTTAAAGTTGACTTTTAATTAAGTACTTATTTGCTTATTCCAACTTATTGAGTGAACTTATTTGAAAACTTTTTGTTGATTAAGCTTAGTTAAGTCATTTAAAAGCTTTTGAAACTTGAATCAGCTCTTGGGGTGGCCTAGAACTCGAAAACGACTATTTTGTCGTTTTGTGAAGATAGCTTATTGCTTTTTCAGGCTTATTCCTTGTGCTTTTTCCAATTTTCTTTTTACAGTTCTCATAAGTAACTCAAAAGAAGCTTGTGTGTTTAATTTTAGCTTATGGCATCAGCTTATAGCTTAATGGGCCAAAAAGCCCATTAAGGATAAGCTGCTTTGAAATAAGCTAGCTTAAGGGCATTTTCAGCTTTTGGGCCTTTGGAAAATTGTGTTCAGAATCAAATTTTAGGTCAGATAGGAGCTTTTGGGCCATTTTTATAAACATATTTCTTATTGGGCTTATTTTGGCCCAATAAGGGTCTGTTTTGGACTTTGGCCCATTTGAAAGCCCATTAGGGGTATTTAGGTAATTTCGACTTCATTTCTGTGTTAATTAGGTTAAAATAAACTAGTTTGCAAGTTTTTAGAATTTTTTATAACTTTTGGATTTTTAATATTATTTTATTATTATTTTATTATTAAAAATTAAAATTTAGATTTTTCATGTTTTTACATTTTTCTTAGATTAAATACATTAAGTTAGGAATTTTACGATTTTTAGAATATTTTTATTGTCATTAGATTAATTTTTATAATTATTTTAAGTTTTAACAGTTTTTAATTGTTTTTAAATAGTTTTTATTAACTTTAAAATTTTTAAAAGAAGTTTTAAATTATGTTAGGTCATTTTAGAGGTTTACAATTGACAAAATCTCATTTTGGGCTTTTTATTAATTAAGTTGATTTTTTGGGCTTTAATTAGCATTAAAAAAATATTATTTAATTGAATAAAGGGTTTGAGTGATTTTTGATTTTTTATAAACTCTAATTACATTATTTAGGATTTATTGCAACTTTTAGGAATTTTTAGGATAAATTTTTAATTTTGTCACTTTTTACGATTTTACGTGTACGACAATTTCGTCTTAGTTTAATTCGTCATTGTAACCGTCATTCTCTTCTTATCTCATTTCTATTTTCTTTTCTCATAATCATAATCACATCATTAATCATCTCTCTACACAACACACTAGCCTCCTTGAGAACGATCCCCACTTTGGGTCATAACTCGTGGTTTTCCTAAACTACTTGTGTACTTACCCTAATTACCCTTTTGTTTTTCCTAAAGCAAAGGTGTGTAAAAACTCAACTATCAATTGTATTAGTAGCACTCTACTAATACGTATTATCGGTTTTTTGTTTTTTTGTGTGAATATTATTAATATATTGTATACGTTGAACAATAAATTCACAAGTACTCCAAAAGTGTGAAGACACAACCTTGACTTGGGAGGTCATTACCCAATCATTGTATCCAAATCTCAAACAAGAAAGAAAAGGCAAAAATAGATAAATACTTTCGTGAAGCTCGATTTTGAAAAATACAAACTATAAGGTGGGTATAAGGCGGGTATTATAAAATATACCCTAAGGGAAAAGGCTCTTAAGTGCTTCGCGTCGCCTCGTTTCCCCGCTTGCTTGTGAGTATTTTGAGATTGAAGGCTAATCGAGGGTTTTGCCGCCCAAAGTATTACTAAGTATCATATATACTTTCTTGGTTTCATTTGATTAAACCCTCTTGAACATTTTGGTGTTCCACCAACGTTCTAAAGTCTTCGAAGGCGTTCACTTCACGTGATCGTTTTCATTCCTTGAGGCTTCTTTAATCAAGAGATTTGATTAAGGAGGAGATTTGTAGATTTTGGTCTGCTTAATACAATCACAAAAAAAAAAGTAAAAACAATCAAAAACCACAAAAAAATTGGAAAAATACAAAACACCAAAAAGAATCTTCTTTGCTCATCCCCTCGTCGTACGTGACATTTATGCAAACCCACAACCAAGCAAGACGTGCACGTAAACGAAGAAACCGAAAGGAGTCAACACCTACTCCTAATCTTTCTAGTGAGGAATCTCCTATTGACGAACCCATTATAAGAGAGGAACCAACCATGGAGAATTGAACTATGATGGAGTTACTTCAAGCACACACCGAGGGTTATGGAGAGGCTATTGTAATTCCCGCTATCCTTGCGGAGAATTTTGAAGTGAAAACGGGTTTGTTGTCGATGATCCAAAACAACAAATTCCGTGGTGAAGAAAAGGACAACACGCACAACCATATCCGCCAATTCGATCGTCTTACCGCCACTTGCAAATTTAAGGATGTTGCTAATGACTCAATTAAGATGATGCTTTTTCCGTATTCCTTAGCGGGGCCCGCTAAAATTTGGTTAGAGAAAGAGCCACCCAATTCTATATTGACGTGGAAGGATCTCGTGTCTAAGTTTGTGAACCAATTTTTCCCGCCCTCTAAGACTACGCATTTGAAAAACGAGATTTCAAAATTTTCACAAGAATTTAATGAGAGTTTTTCAACGGCTTGGAATAGGTTTAAGGAAATGTTACATGAGTGTCCTCATCACGGTTTTTCCGACTTGCATCAAATTGACACGTTTTACAATGGACTTAATGATCATGAAAGGGATTATCTTAATGCCGCCGCGGGTGGTAATTTTTTGTGTAAAACGGTCGAGGAAGCTTTGGTGATAATTTAGAATAGATCTAAGGTGTATAGTCCTCGTAGCACGTCGAGTGTTCTTAAGGCTTCGTCTTCGGCTTCACCTTCTTTGTTTAATACCATCGATGCTTGCCAAATTGAGGCGAACTTGGAAAACAATATCTTTGATAAGCTTAAAGGACTTTTAATTGAATTCAAAGTTGGAGAACAAAGTGCTCCCGCTACGGCTAAAGCGGTTGAGGCTTCATGTATGTATTGTGGTGGAGGTCATGATTTCTCCGAGTGCATTACCAACGGTGGTAACACTTCGAGTGCCCACGCGGCCACGGGAACTTACAACCAAAATGGTCAAGTTACCCGCTCTAATCAATTGACTCTACCGGGTTTTGCTTCAAATCAAAATGCTAACAACAACTATCGAAACAATCAAGTTGGTTTCAAAAACAATTACAAAGGAAACTATGGGAATCAAGGGGCTAATAATCAAGTTTCAAACAAAAATCAAAGTGATTTTCAAAATAACAACAAAGGTTTGCAAACTTTTAAAGATCTTCCAAATGAATTTGTTGAATACGCTAATGGAAACGATGCTAGGTTTGACATCATTCAGAGAGAAATCATTAGCCTAAGATCCGAGTTTAAGAACGACTTGAAGAAAGAGTTGAAAAATGAGCTTAAAATCCATACAAACAAAATGGAAGGAAATGTAACTAGGTTACAACAAAACCAACAAAAAATGGAACAAGGGCAACATGAAATTAAGCAAGAAATGATTAAGGTCGAGAAGAGGCAATCCATGTTTGAGGACAAAATTTCATCTATGTTTGAGGCAATTATGTGCAAACCATCTTTGAGTAGTCTTCCTAGTAACACTATATCAAACCCTAAGGGAGAGATGAAAGGGATTACAACACGTAGTGGTAAGACACTTAAGGAACCGACTCCTCAACCAATTGCTCCTATGGAGGATGCAATTGAGGAAGAACCCAAGGTGGTGGTCGAAAAGGAGCATGTCCAAATCCCACGAAGTACCGCTCATGCCACACCTACGGTTTACCCATTACCAACATTGGAACCCGAGATTCCAAATGCTATGCATATGCCTCAACCCACACCACCTTTGCCCTATCCATCGAGACTTAGAAAGGAGAAACGTCAAGAGCGCGATAATTACCAATTTGAGCTTTTTATGAAAATTTTTCGTGATTTGAACTTTAATGTGAGTTTCGCCGATGCTTTGGTCATAATGCCTCGATTTGCCGCAAACTTTATGAGTATGTTGAACAACAAGGAGAAATTGCAACAATTGTCTAGTTGTTCATCGGTTTATCTTAATCGCATACCTCAAAAAGTCGGTGATCCCGGTAAATTCTTGATCCCTTGTGCAATCCAAGATATGGAAGAATGCTATGCCTTGGCCGATCTTGGTGCTAGCATTAACTTGATGCCACTTGCAATCTTTAAGTCGCTCAATCTTCCTAATCTTACTCCTTCACTAATGTCTATCGAGTTGGCCGACCATTCCACGATTCCCGCATGTGGATTGGCGGAAGACGTTTTTGTGAAAGTGGGAAAGTTCTATTATCCGGTAGACTTTATCGTTGTCGATATTCCCATGGATCCTCAAGTTCCTCTCATTTTAGGTCGTTCGTTTTTAGATACGTCTATGGCTTTGATTGATGTTCATGCTAGAAAGATCACCTTACGTTTCAACGACGAGGAACTTGTTATAAACGTAACTCAAAAATCTCAAATTTCTCATGTTTATTCCGTTGCAACATAAAACTCATTGATATGATTGATGTTGTTTGCGAGGAATTTTCACTAGAAGTTCTAGGTTTTGGTGATGATGAAAATAGTGGCAATCCCACTATGTTAGATCCCATTCTTGATAACTCGACACCAACCTTCACTCCATTTGAAGGTGGTGGTTTTACGTTGGAAGAATTCGATGTTCCACGTACTTGTAACGAAGACCTCGACAATGATGAGGACTTCTCGATTATCAAGGATTTTCTTAACGATTTCCCATTTCCTCCACCCGAGGAGGTTATGAGTATCGAGCCCGAATCTTCAAAATTGAGGAACCACCTATCCTCGAGTTGAAAGATTTACCTCCTCATATCGAATATGTCTTTTTGGAGGAGGGCGACAAGTTGCCGGTTATTATTGCGAAAGAACTTTCGGATGATGAAAAAACCGCACTTGTCGATGTTCTAAAGGATCACAAATGGGCAATTTCTTGGAAGTTATCCGAAATTAATGGGATCGATCCCAAATTTTATACCCGCAAAATCTTAATGGAGGAGGATTATAAGCCCGCAATCCAATGTCAAAGAAGGGTGAACCTCAAAATTCACGACGTCATAAAAAAGGAAGTCCTAAAACTCCTTGACGCGGGAATGATTTACCCTATTTCCGATAGCCCTTGGGTGAGTCCTATTCATTGTGTCCCTAAAAAGGGAAGAATGACCGTTGTGCCAAACGATGCCAACGAGTTAATTCCCACTAGACTCGTAACCGGATGGAGAGTGTGCATTGACTATCGTAAGTTGAATGAAGCCACTCGTAAAGACCATTTTACCTTTCCCTTCATGGACCAAATGTTAGAGCGTCTTGCGGGAAACGATTTCTATTGCTTTTTAGATGGTTTTTCCGGTTACTTCCAAATCCCCATCGATCCTCGTGATCAAGAAAAAACTACGTTTACATGTCCATATGGAACGTTTGCCTATCGTAGAATTCCATTCGGACTTTGCAATGCACCGGGAACCTTTCAAAGGTGCATGATGGCTATTTTTCATGATATGATCGAGAAGACGATGGAAGTCTTCATGGATGACTTTTCCGTGTTTGGTAGTTTTTTCACTTCGTGTTTGTCGAATCTCGAGAGAATGTTGAAGTGTTGTGAGGAAATCAACCTTGTGCTTAATTGGGAAAAGTGTCATTTTATGGTTAAAAGTGGAATCGTCTTAGGGCACAAGGTTTTGAAAGCGGGGATTGAGGTAGATCAAGCTAAGGTAGACGTATCGCCAAATTGCCTGATCCCAAAACCGTTAAGGGAGTTAGGAGTTTCCTAGGCCACGCGGGCTTTTATCGTCGATTCATCAAGGATTTTTCAAAGATCTCTCGACCTATTACACATCTTCTTGAAAAAGAGGCATGTTTTGTCTTTGACGAAGATTGTGTACGAGCCTTTGAAATCCTTAAGAGGAAACTTACCGAAGCTCCCATTCTTGTTGCTCCCAATTGGAACCTCCCCTTTGAGCTCATGTGTGATGCTAGTGACTATGCTATTGGGTCCGTATTGGGGTAACGTCATGAAAAACACTTCTTGCCTATTGACTACGCTAGCAAGACGATGACCGAGGCTCAACTAAAATACACTACAACGGAGAAGGAGTTCCTTGCCGTGGTGTATGCATTTGAGAAATTTTGACCTTATCTCGTCTTGACGAAATGCATAGTGTATACGGATCATTTGGCTATCAAGTATCTTATGGCTAAACAAGATGCTAAGCCAAGATTACTTTGTTGGATTCTCCTCCTTCAAGAATTTGATCACAAAGTTGTTGACAAAAAAGGAGCCGAGAATCTAGCGGCCGATCATCTTTCTCGTTTGGAAGATCCTCACCAAAGTGTTTACGAGCCTAAGGAAATCACCGAAACATTTCCGCTCGAGACACTTGGTGTAGTGAATTCTAAGCTTGATTCTTCCACCCCATGGTTTGCGGACTTCGCAAATTACCATGCGGGCAACTTCATCATCAAGGGTATGCCGACTCAAGAAAAATGAAAATTCTTTCGTGACGTCAAGTTCTACTTTTGGAACGACCCTTACTTGTTTCGAACTTGTGCGGATCAAATTATTCGACGTTGTGTCTTTGGTACCGAAGCTTCTAACATCCTTAGAGCTTGTCACGAGGGACCCACGGGTGGTCACCATGGTGCTAATCTCACGGCTAAGAAGGTTTTTGACGCCGGTTTCTTTTGGCCTACTATTTACCGAGATGCACATGAGCTTGTGAAGTCGTGTGACTCATGCCAACGACAAGGAAAAGCCTCACAAAAAGATGAAATGCCACAAAATATCATCCAAGTGTGTGAGATCTTTGACGTTTGGGGCATCGACTTTATGGGGCCGTTCCTATCATATCGTGGTAATAAGTACATCCTTGTCGCGGTTGACTACCTATCTAAGTGGGTGGAAGCTAAGGCTTTGCCCACCAATGATGCTCGTGTGGTAGTCAAGTTTTTGAAAAGCTTGTTTTCTCGGTTTGGAACCCCTCGTGCGATCATAAGCGATCGTGGAACCCATTTTTGTAATGACCAATTCGAAAGGGTCCTAAGGAAATACGGGGTTACACATCGGCTTTCTACGGCTTATCACCCACAAACGAGTGGGCAAGTCGAGGTTTCAAATCGAGCGTTGAAGAGGATCTTGGAGAGATCCGTTGGGGTTAACCGACAATCTTGGTCGGATAAATTAGACGATGCTTTATGGGCTTTTAGGACCGCTCATAAGACGCCCATCCGGTGCACTCCTTATAAGCTTGTGTATGGAAAAAATTGTCACTTTCCAATTGAATTGGAACACAAGGCTTATTGGGCCCTAAAGCATTGTAATGATGACATGGACACCGCGGGAAAACACTGGAAAATGCAATTAAATGAATTGGATGAATTAAGGGATATTGCTTATGAAAATTCATTGATTTATAAAGAAAAGACCAAAAAGTTACATGATTCAAAAATTAAAAACCGGGTTTTTAACATTGGCGATCAAGTTTTGCTTTTTAACTCTGGTTTGAAAATCTTTTCCGGTAAAATGAAATCCCGTTGGTCCGGTCCATTCACCGTGACTCAAGTTTTTCCATATGGGACCATCAAGCTAGCTCAAAATGATGGCCCCAATTTCAAGGTAAATGGACATAGGTTGAAGCACTACTTTGGCGGGGAAGTTCCATCCTTGAACTACATCGACCAAATCACCTTCCCCAATGATAATTAGTATTGAGGGGATCGAGTCGAGCTCATGACTCGGTAATAAAAAAACGAGGTGCCTCGTGGGGGAGTCCCATGCTTATCCTATGTATATATTATCTCTTTCTAATGTAGTAACGTGTGGGGATTTGTGCCCTTCCAACCTTTGTTCCGTGGTTGTTTGTGAATTGTGGATTTTAGATGATCATGATCTTCACGATTGGAGCCTCTCGTGTTCGCTTTATGGGAGCTCACGATCGTTTGCTTTGAAGACTTTCTCAATATCCATGATATATCCTTTGATGTTCTAACCTTAGGTTTATAGCACACTTCATAAACGGCTTTAAATTTAACGGTTACACCCTTTCCATGCTAGATTAGGCATTCGACTACGTCTCTAGTATGGGGGTGTTTGCACCCTTAGAATCGAAACATTGAGGATAATGTTTAACTTTAGTATGGGGTGTGAATAGATACTTGCCTTGCCAAACCTTCACGCTTTCCAAAGTTTATCTTTTTGTTTATCGTTTTGTTGCAAAATAAGGCTAAAAATGGCCAAATTTTAAAAAATTTCTCATGTTTTATAAGTGTTTGAAGACACGAATGTAGTTTTCCGATGGTGAGAATAAGAGTAATTTTTGACTCGACCGTACGTGTTGAGCACTTAGCTTTGATTCCTTAACTTCACATTAGGCTAAGTCTCTTAAATGAAGACGAGAAATGATAGAGTTAATTATAAGTTACTATGCTAAACGTAGAGTACTCGTATTCTTTCAAAAACTCATGTGTTCTCGTTGTTTGCTTATTCTCCCTTCGCTTGTAAATATTTTTTGCTTAATAAATATTGACTTAACGGTTTAGTCTTGATTGTTGGGTTTCTTGTCTTTTCTAGTAGCTTCCGTGTAATTAAATTGGGAAGACATTAAGGTATCCCCATCGTCACAGTTTTAAAGTATTGGCAACCCGAATAATCGAAAGCTTCACCCAATAATAAGATTTCAAGTGCTCACCTAAATCAAGCAAAAAATTTGAAGCTCACAAGGCCAAAAAATCTATACAAAATTGAAAGTGAATCAAGCCTTAATCCTTTGAAGCTTTAAAGATCCAAAATTTGCCTTAGCGTGAGGATATACGTCTTTGTCTAATAAAACCACCGATGAGGTGGATAATAAAAGGTAAGGCAAGACCGAAGTCATAATAAAAGCTTCATGGCGAAGTTAAATAAAAGATGGAGGTAAACCTATGATAATAAGGCCCTTCCGTTACGGGGCGTATAAAAGTCTTGGTAATAATTCTCATGTTCAAAACCGTTATAAAACCGTGTTTATCGATCCTTCTTGTTGACTTAATTTTTTGACATCGTTGTCTATTAGGAGGGGTTATTGATTTGATGGTCTTGGTTACACCGTTAGGACTCTATTTGTAGACCTAAATCTCTGTTATCGCATAAGTCAAACAATGTATCCTCGTGAAACATTCAAGACAAAATAAAATATAAGAGATACAACTTAGGAAAATGGGAGGATAAGTACGTGATTAGGGCATATGACTAGTGTTAGCATTACTAACTTATAATGACAATGATCTCGTTGCACGCTTGGCATGGAATTGGGGTGAAAATCGAGGACGATGAAATTATTTCTAACGAAGCATTCACGTGTTCTTATTTTATGAACCTAAACGTCCCATTTTGCGATGAAAATCATACATTATGTCTAGAACGCAAGTAGTAGTAATAGTAGTAGTGTAGCTAGTTTATCATTCAATAAAAGTGAATAAAAATTAATTTTGGAGGTGCTACGATACTTTATTCTAGCATTGCGTGAGGGCACGACAAAGGTTTAGTATGGGGGAGTGATGATACTGCTTTTATACATAGTATCATCGTCCAAAAAGGGATTTAAATGCATAAAATATCATCAAATTGGCCAAATATATGCTTGTGTTTGTTGCTTGTGTATTTTAGGTACGGATATTGAGAAAATGACAAAAGATCACAAGAATCATACAAAAACGAACGCGGGAAACGAAGCCGCACATTGAACCAAGCCCTAATGAAGGTTTTCAAAAGAAAACCCCTTGAAAATTTGAAGATTATGCAAGAAGGGTCCTCCAATATTGAAGAATTGACACTTTATACCCTTGTATCCTCATAATTACAAGATTGGTCCCTAAAGTTTGTCAATTATGCAAAAAGGGCCCTCCACTTTGAAGAATTGGCAATTTTAGTCCCTCAACAAAACTAAAATGTCAATAATTATCCTACTCAAAGTCAAACATACCATGAAGGACTTCAAGTTACAAGAAATTACAAGATTGGCCCTTTAAAAATGTCAAAGTTACCAAAAGGACCCTTGACTTTGAAGAAATGGCAAAAATGGTCCCTCATTAATCATAACTTGGTAAAATCAGTCCTCCAAGAAGTCAAACAAGACAAGTCAAGACCATTATCTATGAAGAAAATGCCAAATCAGTCCTTTAAGAATCAAGAAATGGCAAGAAATACCCTTGAATTCACTTTACAAAACTTTTTGGGGCAAAAGTATGAAGTTGGAAACTTCATATACAAAGGAAATCCGGATTTGGTAGCTTTATTTGCAAATGAAAAGAGTTACAAAGATGAGGGGTAAATCTGGGCAGACATCACAACTTACCTAGACCACTTGGGGCTTGACACGTGCCCCATTAACTCCACTCCACCAATCAGCTTTCACCCTAGCTCCACATCACCATCCCACTCACCATTTAACTAACTAATTATTTAATTAGTTAAATGTGGCGCTAAACACCCCATTTAAACATAAATCCGGATCAAACACACAACTATTCACCTCAAGAACAATTTTGGGTTTTCCTAATCCTGTTGTAATTTGGCCCTAAGATTGTGCAGATTTATGATTAAGGGTATTATTAACACAACCCAACTTTCAAAAAGCTTGCCACATCACCACCTTGGACACATGATTCCCCTGCTTTTTCACCTTTGAGCAAGAAGCCAAAACTTGGATAGTCATCTAACGTTCCACAACATAGCTTTAAAGTTATGCTTATTTGAAGCCCTTGGATACACTTTTCACATTGCCAGCTCCACAACAATACAAAAATCAGTCACATGATCTTCAAAATACCAAAACCCTCAAGGGCATTTCTGGGACTTCACCAAGCATTAGGGTTTTGTTTTTAGCTTTCTTAGTTAACATTTGTAGCCTATAAAAGGCATAGGACTCAGTCACTTAGCCTTTGCTCTTGTATTTTCCATTGTTCACAAATCTGTAAATCATATATTCAGTTAATGAAATGTGTTTGAATTTGGTGAAGAAAAATCAAGTGCCAACCTTATTATCTATTTATCATTGCTTGTTGTTAACTAATCTTAAATCCTAAAACCTGTTTTCCAAGGAGTGTGCAAAAGTTTGTATATTTTCCTATAATCTTGATATTTTTCTAAGTCTTGTTCAAACCTTGGAATTCTTGGGCTATAAATCTGATCATAGCATCCTGATATTGTGTTATCAAGGTGTGGTGAAGCTTATAACTTGGGGATAATCAAGTGTGGGGAACTAAGGTTGCATTAATCAAGTATTTTTCACTTTTCTGTTTTTGAAATTGTGCTTCTAATCTTGTTGAATCTTAGCAGGCTTTATTGTGGAAGCTTGTGCTTGTTCTTGCTAGCACATAAGCTCAAAATTCGTGGGTGTGGATGTACATCCATGAGGTTTGCACCCTTAATCTCAAAATCTGATAAAAAGTTGGATATTTGTGATATTTGTGTGTTGCTTGTGTTCTTGTGAAATTTGTGGCTTAATCTTGCTAGAATCTGCATATTACATCTGTTATTGTGTTGATTTGGGCTTGTGTAACCTTGGAATACACTTTTGATTTGAAAATTGTGATTTGAAAATATAAAAGGGTGTTTGGGATTACGTGTTTGAGATCATAGTTTGTTACTTTGTGGTTGGAAGTTTGTGTTTGTGCTTTGTATCTGCTAAATACTTGTTTGTGTGCTATTTGCTGCAAATTTTCAGGTTTAAAACCTTGAATCAAAGATTGTGCTATAATTTGCTTGTTTTGACTGATTTTGACCTAAGACTTTGGGAACACCTAGAGTGTATGCATGCTTAGGGATAAAAAGTGTTTAAACATAGTTAATATAACATGTTAACAAGATTTGAGTGTTTGAATTTGGCTTGTTGGTCAAGTACATCAGCAAGTGTTCATAACTGCTTGTGTTAGTGTTCATCAGTAACTTATTGTGCTTGAATCTTGATCTATACTTTGTACCATTGCATGAAACCTGTTTAGACTTGTTCATTTAAGTTTATTATTGCTTGTGTATGCATTTGGTGAAGTTTGGCTGGCTGAATTGTGCTATAAGTGCTTATTGAACCATAACTGCTTATTTGTTCATGTCTGGGCTATATCTGGTGCTTAATTGAATTAAATGTACAAACTGGCTGATTGTGATTGTGATTTCTTTGTTGTTATTGACTGGTTATGATTCACTGATCATTTGGGTGACTTTGTGTAACTTGAATCCACAAAAAAGTCACTAAAGACAAAAAGTCAATTAAGTCAAGCAGTGGAAAAAGTTTCCACTGCTCAACATCCAAAACTAGCCCCTACTAGTGTAATTTTGCATTCAGCATATTAATAAGACATATTGGCTTATCCAGACCTGCAACAACTTACTTTTTGTGATCAATCTTCCTCATTTGACCCATTTGTTTGAACTGGAGCTTATCAGACCTTGACTTTGACTTTTTGCT